>CM024523.1:0-1200000 GCA_014182375.1 Eucalyptus virginea
GTCATCGCCTCCAGTCATTGTCTTGTACTCGAGCTCGGTGCTTGAACACGAGCTTGGTTCTCGAGCAGGCGTCGCCATGAGGTCGCGACTAAGGCCGAGAAATGAAGTGTGTCAAATGGATCAGAAGTATGAAGAGAGGGAGACGGCGAGATCGTGAAGAAAGAGGGGCAGCGATCTCCAATGTCGGACATTGCAAAGCGAGACCACCGCTGCTACTTTCTACGTTGCTATGCTGGTGAGATCCACCGCCGTGGGCATGGGGCAATGTCATGCACGGTGAAGCACCACTAGAGGAGGCCCTCCCTACTTCCACCCTCGAAACGCAATTTGTCTGAGAAATATTCTGTGTTTCTACTTTTTATACTTCCTTTTTCTTTTCCCGAATAATGTCAATTTTAAGCTTAATGAAATGGCTTGAAAATGGATGCGTTTCAAAACCCATATAGACCCACACATGTTGTTGGGTTTTGATTTTCTCCACAGAAAAGTATTAAAAACCGTTCTTCCTTTTCATTCCCACAAAGGGAAGAGAGGCAAAGTGGCATTAGCCAGAAAGTACCACCCTGATTAAGTACAGAACATCGGATCCTCTGAAAAAACGAATACAATGTTGTGAAGCTAGCATCTGCAGCTTCCATCGGGCACGGCTTCCTTTAGATCAGCATCACTATGAGCTGAAAGTAGAGAATAAAGAGAAGAAGAAAGAAGAATGTGGGATCCGCAAGGAAAGAAAAGGAAGCATTCAAACAAAAAGAGGGACAGCAGGGGTATACGGGAAAGACACTGTAATAGGGAATGTCGTACCAAAGATCGGGATGAAATAGCGCCACCCAAAATAATTACTGATAATATATTGTGAAAAATCAAGTTAATTCATTTAAAATCTTGTCACATATATTGTTCAACTTCAATAATGGTCATTTTTTAATGTTTGGTGAGAGATTGGTAATCTTTATCTATTGATTTTCACTTATCATCATCATCAGACGGCCCTTTGTTTATATGTTCAGCACTAAGGATTGTAATTTAGTACTTAAATCTTGAGCACCATATTTTCAGTTTTACCGGACTGGATTTGAGTTAAAGAGCGAGTTGGTGACCTAATTTGCCACATACTTCCGCAGAACGCTCAATGCGGTGAACAAGAAATTTGTGCTGCCGAAAGTGTTTTTTTCCTTGCCTTTTCTTTTGCTGCAGTAAGGCATATGTACAATCAAAAGTGCAGGACTAAATCGAATGGCTGACAATGAGGATATAATTAAGAACGTAAAACCTTCAAAAAGTAAACAGGGAAACTGCTTCACGTTTTTACCAAGCAGACTCTGAATATCAGGTTTTCCATCATTTGCTTTCCCGTGAAATTAAATCACAATCAGTTTATACAGGAACAATACATTGAGTTACTGTGACTTCGATGGATGTCGTGATGAGGATGATCCCTCGGTACAAGATCAAGAATACAATCTGGATTTATAACAAGTCCCAAAAGGCAAAAAGGAATTGCAGGGGTTCTCTACTCGGCTGGACCAACCTTGCCACTTGCAGGAGCGAGAATGGCAAGGACAATAAATCCACCCAATACCACAACCAAGATACCCAGTGAGTTCATCAGCAAGGCCTCTGGAGAATACCGTGATATTACCTGATTTGTCTGAAGGAATGTGGCCTTCTCTAGAAAGCCCGTGAGAGCAGTAGCAATGGCGAGAGCATAGATATAGACTCCAAAAAATACATGCCAAGGAAGTAAAGTGCCTCTGCTAGTCCTTGAGCCGCCTGGGTACCAGTAGATCACAAATCCAAGTGCCCACTGAGGAGAAAAACAATGTGAGCTAAATCACTGCTTAAGATGCACTAGCAAACACGAAAGACGATAGAATAGATGTTACCTGAATGCCAAATAAAAGAATGCAGCCAAGTCCCAACCAGGAATGCAGACTGTAAAAATTGTCGATGCCCTTTTCGTTATGAAACTTCCATGCGGCCCAGATTCCAACCAGACTTAGACAGAAGGCGAGGAGTTGTAGTGTAAGATGAACTAATTTTTTAAAGCTCTTTGTTCCTGAAACTGTCTTGTATGCGAGCATGGCTGCACACACCAAATTTAACTGAGTAAACAGTTGTCTACCTTCCACTCCAGTACTAGCTAATATGGTCATGGACCTCATGGTTATCTGAATATCTAATGCACTTTCCACCATGTCTTTCACGCATGGCTCTATACAGAGTTTATAAAAAATTGCAGGGAAAAGAATTTACCTTCACCATTCAGCAGAATGAGGCCAATTACCATTAAAACAGGATGGACCTATAACAATAAAAAGGAATCAAGGTTTATAATACAGAAAGATACAGATGCTACAGAGCTCATATTATTGCGATCCCACTCATTAGAGCTCTTCAGTGTATTGCAATTTTGTAAATCTGTGGCATCAATTTACATGCTTCAGTTCAGGATAAAAATTCTTATCGCAAAAATCATCTGTATGAAACTAAACCCAATGTACAAAGCAAATGCACAAGCATTGCTCTTGAACTCAATGCACCTTAGAACAGGAATGTGACAGGAAAAACCCCCAAATTATGCTAGCATAAATAACCTCAGGTCTACCCCAATCCAGCACAGGATGTGATCCTGTATCTGTTTCGGTCTCTATTCTTCTTCTTGTTTAAGCAACAAATTTCCTTTTCTCTATTTCCATGATAAAGAACTTGAATTGCCAATAACTTAACTAAAGAAGATAACACAAATTCCCTTACCACAGTATTCTCATTGTGTTTGAAACTTTAGCTCCTAAACGGGCTCAAATGTCTATGTTCTACAAAAGCGTCTTCCATGCAATTTCTATTTTCGCATTCCACCAGCAATTCCTAATTTTATTCGTATTATTCTGCTGGCTGGCTAGAAATACCAATTTATCTTCAATTAGCCACAAAACACTACATATCTAAACATTCCTGAATCCTTTTTGGCATACCTATGAATGTATATAAGTTCACAGCATTCGGCTAGGGAAGAATTCTTAGATCTTAGAAAGATATTGCGGCTTGTATTTAAATGGTGAATACATCAAGAAATCAACTGGGCGATCATATTCATGGTACTCATCAAGAAATCAACTGGTCATTACCCTATCCGGGTCAACCTGTTGAACAATTTTAGCATCTGCACCTAGCCCATAGGAACCGTTTGATAAAGTAGGTCAACGTGAACAAACATTGAAATACCAAACTCCAATTACAATCGGTTAAGATAGGGCTCAGGGATTACTAAAGCAAGTCCATCATTTAATCAAAAATAGCCTGAAGACATTAATGCAGCATTTTGTGTAAACAATCTCTTAATCCACACGGGCACACCTGTCAACTAATTCATATGATCATCAAGAGATTATAATTGATAAGCTTCACTAAACAATCAACATCCGACTCAGGAATCTCCATACCCCTCTCTCAACAACAACAGCCCAACAACCTCCAGCACTCACAACACAAGCATTACTCAAATTGGAAAAACCTTCTCAATCCGCGAACCAAGCTTCCAAGTCACAACCATCCAATGCACTCAGACAAGAACGTGAAACGAACCGAATCAAACGATACCCAGAAAAAAGCAAAATGTACCCACCACAGAAAACCAAGAACCCAAGAGCATCCATCAACAGTGACAACATATGCACTCCTCATTCAACACGGAAGATGACGGAAAGGGAAATCTGTTTTTTGTATGCGCGTGGATGTGAGAGAGAGAGAGAGAGAGAGAGAGAGTTACGTTGAAGATGAGATCTTTATCGTCAGAGACGAGGGCAAGTCCTCCTCTGAAACGGACAGCCCAAATAAGCACAAGAGAAATGATGGCGATTCCCATCACTCTTATGATCGGTACGATCGGGAATCTCACCACCGGTACACCCATTGCTGATCAATCACAGAGAGAGACAGAAAGAACAGAGAGTACAGTCTTGGGCAGTTTCACACCAAAAGGGGTTTGCTTGAAGAGGGAGAGGAGCGAAAAGCCTTTGGAGTTTCACATCAAAAGGCAAAGGGGTTGCTTGAAGAGGCAGCGGGGTCTCTCTTTTTACTCCTTCTCGTTGGGGAGCTCAAGAAAAGCACAGAATCTCAACTGCTCCCAAGTTGCAGGTTGTCTCCTTCCACTTCCAATAGCGAAGACTTCAAGAACAAGACGGCCGGGGGGCTTTTCGGTTTTCTTGCGCGGTTCGAAGACGGCGACCGGTCTTCACTTTCCCCGTTGATGACTTGCGAGATGACGACAAGTGAAATGCCCACGAACCAATGAGAATAATCGAATGACACAGCAGGAGATCCACGTGGCAGTCCAAGTGCCAACGGGGCTTTATCGACAGTTGACTTTGAGAAGCTCCTTTGATTTCGTGAGAGGGTCACAAATTTTTCCCAAATTTCAGCCTGGTGTTTCCCACGTAATTCTCACCCAGAGTTACATGATCAATGATTTAAAAGAACTCGATTTATATAATCTATAAATCATCTCATTTACCCTAATAGATGCGACCATGATTGCATGATTTGGTTCATAATTGTAAGTCAAATCCAAATGCGTTGATCACAAGGGGTCCAATAATTGCAGATTTTGGCAATTTCAAATTAAAAACTGATTTGAAAGGAAAAACAAAAATTGATGTAATCATATCATTGGTCTCTATACTATTGCTCAAAAATTAAAATTGTCTCTATACTTCTTCTTTTTTGCCCAAGATAGTCCTTGTACATTTTTAAATGGTTCACTGGTAGTCCTTCCATTAAAATGCTTCACTGGAGGGTTGAGGTAAACGCATAACAAATATGAAAAACGAATGACAGAGAAATATATGCAGGAACAGAGAAAAGAGAGAGGGGAGACTAAGACATTACCATCGACGATCACTTGACGCCTCAGCGGCAGTAGCCATCTCAACAGCAATCGCCCTGTAAGAGGTGTACGACCGCCGCATGGCGGTTGGTTGGGGCAATCGTGCCTGATGGTGGTGCTTAACTCCAGATCTCAGATTTGAGATTTGTAAAAGAGGGAAGAGATAGTTCATGAGGCGAGCGCCCGAGGCGATGGCTATGGCGAACACACTTGGGTCAAGACTGGGGCGGGACAATGTACGTGCGACTAATGTCCACCTGACTGTGCTTCCGGATTTAAAATTGGGGAAAGAGAGGAGACCACGGCAGTTACACGATGGCCACTACCTGAAGCTCGCGAGATAACCGCTAATGCTTGCGAGAGTAAGTTGAAAAAGAAAGTGATGATGTGATAAATTATGTCTTGGTGAGAAATGCGAGTTAAAATTCTATGTAGAAAGCGAGGAGGACAATCGTAGGTTTAGAAAAATCAAGATTGTATTTAACTCATGGCGTAAAAAGCGAGAATGCGAATCCAGTGAAGATGATTGCTAGGGGTGTGCAACGGGAACCGCCCGGACCGGATCGAACTAGTTGGTTCTGGGCAATTCCCGAAGAGGGCAGTCCGATTCTTGATTCCCATTCTTGAAGCTAGTGGCCGGTCGGTCTGGTTCCCAATTCCAAGGTAGAAATCGGACTGACTGGATTAGACCGGCTAATATATAGAGAGAGAGAGAGAGAAAGAGAGAGAGAGAGAACCCTCTGCCCTTTTCATATTTTAAGTTTTGTTTTCCCCTCCTTATGCTTTACCTTCCCTTATTAGTTTTCGCTTTATGCTTTACCTTCCTTTTCCAATGAACACAAGCTGAGAAGAAGTGAAGAACCCGCTAAAAAAATCAAAGCTTGAGACTGTAAGTTGGGCATTGCAAGCTTTGAAAATTAGGAGAGCTTTTTCGCATTTTTTTTTTTTGTCCTCAAACAACAAATTACCGGTCGATCCATTTCTTAGTCCTAGAATTTGGGAACCGGTCCTCCAAGTCCGGTTTCCGATTCCACCTCGAAACTGAACCAGATCGGGAACTAATCAATCTTAATGATTGCTATGGGATCAACTTTGCCCAAAGATAATACAAAATATCACATGCCAACACTGTTATAACAGTAGAAAAACAATACACTGTAGTAAGTGGTCGAACATATTATTGCAATAATATTCACTCATGCTGTTTACTTTATGTTGTTCAACACTGTAGCACTTTCATTGTAGCACCTCTATAAGAACACTTCCTCATCATAGAGTAGGGGGACTTGAAACCATATTTGAGAGAATTCTCTCTTCTTCCTCCTTTTCACCCCCTTTTTTAATCATTCATCACGCTTCAAGCTTTCTTACCTTATACCCCTAATTACAAAGTAAGTTTGTCTTCAAATACATTTAGTGTAGTTTATATAGGATTATCAACTTACATAATAGTTAGTTAACATTTTCTCGTAATACAGATATCAATACTCCTTGAAGTTCAGATTACCGCCCCAATGGATGACTTGATATTTTAGTTTTTGCACTTTTTAATACTTGTAATTTGTAGTTTTATAATACAAGTTCATACCACCTACATAGTTGGTTTTTGTTTGCTTATACTCTTACTTTACATCTTATATATTGCTTTCGGACTCCATATTATTTATAACGTTCGAAATTTTATTTACTTTAATCTGCATATATACATCATTCCTTTACTTAGTTTATTTCATTTTTATAATAACTTCATCCTTTGAATTATTATACCATATTATACAAACCTTCACAGAACTCTTAGAGTTTTTTGATAATTTTAGAGACATAGAACCTTTAAAATTTTTCCGTATAATAAACATATCAAATAAACATAGATGTTTAGATTAAATTTAACTTTTCTCATACTCTTAAATTTGCCAATCTCCTATACTTCATTGTTCTCTCATATAGTACTCTGAGCTTAACCCCTTTTATTAGATTTGTTAATCTCATATACTTCATCGTTTCTCATATAGTACTCCGATCCTAACTCATAGATCGAGAGCCATTAGTTGGCATCCTTTTTGTTTCTACAAAGTGGTCCAAATTGTAAGTCCAAGAGAGGCGGTGAGTCCATCGGTTTAACTTTGTAATGGTTCTAAAGAAGGAATAGTTCCAATCTGCGGATATGAGCTTACTTAGAAGATCTATGTTTTTCTCTAGTTCTCTATCACAAATGGATTCGGATCTAGGTCCTATACATATAGAAGAAGTAAGGATAGAAGATTTCAACAAATCTATAGAAAATTGGGAAATTCTTAAAGTTTAGCTTAAGAAAATATACAAGCAATTGAAATTTTTCAAAAAATCTGATTACGCTATAACTACTGAAGAAAGAGATGTTCCTCTTTCTAACTCTTATAAGAAAATACATCTTTTAAACCAAGAGTCTATCAAGAAACATAGACAAAAATACAATTATATTCATATAGGCTTTGTCCAAGTAGGAATTAAACCTCTTACTAAATAAGGTATAAATACATCGATTCTCTTAATTCTATGACACTCACATCTTTTAAACTATGATGAATCCACACTCGGTATTGTAAAGACAAGTCTCTGCAAAGGACCAATACAGTTTGACTGCTATCTCAATTTCTCACTATCTCTTAAAGATAAGAATATCCTTAAAGCACTCACGCTTCAAATAAAAACACATAATTACAAAGTAGCCGATAGATCCATCCCCTTAGCTCTTGTCTATAGGATTCATTATAAAGCAATGGCTTTTGCCTTTAGCCTTTGGAGAAAATGCTTTCAAACACAGTTCACAAGGAGGAACACTTCTCCTCCATACTGACATTTTTAGAGCAAATACAATAATTCCTAATTTTTTTTAATTGGAATCAAGTCACTTTACCAAGACACAAATCCGACCAATGTTATTCAACATCTAGAGGGAATGGTAACTACTATGTTTCTCAGAAGATCTTTCGATTTAAGATCTAACCTGTCATTTCATACATCCTCTTCAAGATCAGTGGACCTTAATCATAATCTTCCACTTATAATCACCATTCCACCAAGTACTCATAGGAATACTTCTGTACAAGATACAACATCTTTACCTCCTAATATTCATAGAAATAATCCTACAATACTACCTGAACCAGAAATTAGTAGTCTAGACAATAGATCAAGGATTTCCAAGCGAGTTTATCAACAAAACCAGCCTAAACTAGTCTTAGAAAAAACAGACTCTCCTCATCACTCTCTAACATATTTACAAATGATAGATGCATAACTAAATGTTTTGTAAAAATAATTTGAACCAAATAGAGCATTCCTTTTAAAGAATTTAATTCGGAAGACAACAAACAAATCAGAGAATTGTTCTTCAAAACCTTTACTGATAAAGCAAAATATATCAAGCAAAAATATTACGACTACATATATAAATATGAAGTCCATATATTTTTCTTTGATTTGTTAGAAGAACAATTCATTGAACTAAAAGAAATAATAGCATTAGATCATCATTACGAGTGGAAACTCGATAATGGTGAAACCGTAGAATCCAATCATCCACCACTTAGGAGAATAAAAATACAGCATAGAGAAAGTGAGATAATAGTTACTTTTCTTAGGATACCAGCCAAAACAAATTCGCTTTATACTCATAAGGTAATTGAACAAAATAGTTGTGCATGCGTGCGTGCGTGCGTGTGTGAATTGCTTTTGTGACTAAAATTCGAGCCGCCATGGAACATCTATAGTCAGATTGGACAAGGAGGGCTCTATCTAACCTTGTTTGACCAGCGGAGGGAAAAACAAAAGCAAAAGAGAGGAGCTTTGGAAAAGTATATGCTAGTTGTAAATGGCGGCTCAAGGTCATTGACCGATAAAGAACGAAGACTTGGACTTTCATGAGTTGTGATCGTCCATTGATCTCTCCCCCTAGTTCCACATCCCATCATGTGGAAATGTCTAGTTGCCAATATTCCATAGCACGTCCCATCAACTAAAAAGATTGGTACCATTTCCTCCTAAGTTCGCCAAAATGGACCTCAACCCTCTGAGTATGACTCTCCAATGAAGAGCAAATTCAAGATGGGCGAGCATGAAAAACGCGTAGTTGTTTTATTATCAATCAAACAATTTACACTTCAGGAAAAGAACATGAACTAAGCTTATGAGGAACTCCGAAGTAAAAGCTAACGGCATCAGCTCAAATCAAACTTCTACCGTCGCGACTTAAGTAAAATAAAAGAAAACTAAGGAAAATTTTAGATAACATAATTAACATCTTGTGATGAGGTTGAGTTTATATCCTTGTTTTTGCTTAAGATTTTTTTTTTTTTTTTTTTTTGGGTTCAGTCAAGAGTTTTTAGGATCTCACTTCCATAGTCAAAGACCAGTTCTCAAGTTTCGGATGTGTTCATCAAGATGTACTCACTCAGTTTTTGGGTGCACGCCCTATAGTTTGGCATCGGTTTTGAAGGTGTCCTTCATAGCCATGAGCTTCTCAAGTTTCAATTACATGTTCTAAGACTTGGTCTCCATGTTTGTTATGCATTCTTGATGTCGTGTCCCTGACGTTCTGGGTGTGTTCAACAAGTTTTGGATGCGGCTAATATCAATTTTCGATAACAAGTTTCTTATTCATGCAAACAGTTCTACCATGTATGACAATCCATTTCTGGCATGTGTCTGACCACGATCCCCACTACTTTTATATTTTAGAGATAACATATGATACAAAGTATAATTGTCCCAACACTTCTCTCGATTTTTAACTGGTTTGTTGTATGCTAGCTGCCATATATATGCTAGTCGCTTGTGCCACATGTATACCAATTGGTTGTGCCACATGCATGTCAATCGCTTTTAACATATCAATTATGAGTGATTGGTTCTTAATTTATGGAACCGGGAACCAGTCCACTAGTCTTGGAACTAGATAGGACTGGACCAGACCAGTCCAACTTGGTTTCTAGTGGGTCCGAGAACCAGTGTGATTTCTCTTATTCTTCTTTTTGCCCCCTATTCCCTAGTAGGGAATGGAAATTTGGAACCGGGCAAGAGATTGTAAGAACTCATTTTTAAACTCCCGCAGGGAATGGGACATTCTTGTAGGGTGCAAGTGGGTTTATGAAACTTGTTTTTGTTCTCTTCTCTAGCCTTTTGGCAATAAAAAAAGAGAAAAAAACTGTTAGTTCAATCTAGGTGGCTCGGTCCACACCTAAAACGAGGAACCAAATTGATTATCACTAGTTCCAAATTTTAGGAATAAAAAATTACTCAAAACCGATAGGTTCGATCCAATTTCTATGTTCAACTCTAATATCATTCATCGTTCTCCTCTTCTATACCAACAATCCATGCGAGACATTTCAAATTTTGATGCCAACATTGGCCAATGCTAATCACACACAAGACAATCCTTCTGTTAGCCAATCTGATTGGCATAATTTGCGTGATATCTCATAATCATAAAATGATATCTTATAATCTGATTGCCTCACAAAGCCAATGTCTCTCCTTAAATGGCGGATACCTACTTTGGCCCTTTTTAGGTGCCAACGGGTACCAATTAATGAGGACATTCTTTTGAGGATATATGGCCTTGACATTGAGGCCTTTACAATTTCAAACAATGAATGTGAATAAATTTGGCATTTATCATCACGGTCGATTTCTCTCTTTAAGAGTTATCAAAAGAGCATATTTGGATACAAAAAAATGACAAAATGTAAAATTATTAAATGTTTGTGGAATTATTTATTTATTAGATTCATTAGGTAATAAATAAGAAAATTCAAATGTAAATTCAAATTTGGCATGCTTAATTCAAAATCAGCGTTTTTTATCATAAGATAAAAGCAATTTATGGTGCATTTGTTTCACATGGAATGAATAATTTGAAAAACATTTTCCTAAAGATAATTGATTGTATTGCATATAAAATCATTTGAGTGGAAAAATATTTCCACTGTCCATGAAATTATTTAGGCATAATTTGTTGTCAACAATAAAAATGTTTTTCATTGACTAATTATTTCAAAAATACAATTGATTATCATTAGGAAAATATTTTCTAAATTATTCATTTTCTACGAAATAAATGGAATTGAAAAACTATTTTTGGAAAATTGTTTCCGACTTTCCAATATTTGGATTACAGAAAATTAATTTATCTACGAAAAGCGTTCTCTATGAACTGAAAATTATAAGCTTAGATTGAGGAAAAATGACTTTCCATTCTAGTAAGATGGAAATACCTTCCATGAACCACCAAACAATTGAAAACTAACTATTTTCCTTGAAAATGATTTATATGGAAAACACTTTTTTTCATTATGAAATTTTCAGTGAAACAGGTTGGACTCCAAATCTAATTATGCTCATCTCTAGTACAATAGCTTCAAATTAGTCTCTCCTCTAGTAATTTTAGATATCAATTGACACTTAAGAGTACCATTTTGGTGGGGATGTGCATAAGCTTGTGGGAGAGTTTTAGATGTCCTATAGTTAGAAATCCCCGAGTAAATGAAATGTTCTAAATTATAGGCACTTAACTAACAATTCAAGATACTTTGTAAAAATCAAATTTTAGACATAGAATATAATTAATTATAGGGTGCACTGCAAATCCTATAGTGTAATTGAGTATTTTCATTAACTCATCCAACTTGGCTAACAGACAATAATGACATGTCTTTATCTAATATTTCTCTCTCCTAAGTGACGATGACGTAGCTAAAATATGAAATATAAGACCAAAATGACGCCGTTTTGGTCAAAATTTGATTTTAAATACCAATTTTGTTTAAATAAAATTAAAAAATGTTAAATTAAAAAAAAGAAAAAAAGGAAAAAAAAAAAAGGAATAGGAAAGTAAGAAATTAGGCAAGCCTTCATCGCCCCATGATCACCAAGAAGGGCTGATGATGGCAAGGGTCACTAGGCCCTTACCAATGGCCAGTGAACCCCCCTAGATCAAGCGAGGGTCACCAATCTAGGGGTAGCCCTCATTTAAGTTTGGGCGAGGGCCAATGACCTTCACTTGATTTGAAAGAAGGTTGCGACCCTTGCCGCCTTTGGCTCTTCCCAACGATGTGCAACCCTTGTCACCTAGTTTCTCACCTTCCTCCCTTTAAAAAAAAAAAAAAAAAAAAAACTTATTTAAAATTTAATTTAAATAAGTTTGTATTAAAAATTAGATTTGGACTAAAACGATACCGTTTTGGTCTTATATTTCATGTGTTTAGCGATGACATCACCACGTTAGAGAGAGAAATTATTTTAAAAAGTCATGTCTGTATTTTTCGTTAGCCAAGTTGGATGGAATCAACGAAAGAACTTGATTACACTAATTTAACAATTTTTAGGAATTGATTGTACTTTTTGTAAGTTTTAGTACTTTATTGCAATTTCGTGACAAGTTTTAGAATTTTTAGTGCACTTATCTCTTGGTTATATTATAGCTTCAAGTTTTTTTTTTTAGCTAAGATTGTACTAAAAGATTTGTGTAGTGTTGTTACATTTTAATTGACATGAGCATTTACTTTACTTTCTAACATACTGACTTTATTTATGTAAACATATTAGTGCACCAATTTGACGTCCCAAGAACCTACATTGGATGGGTAGGGCCTGAGATGTATTCATATGTAAGACCATCTACAAATGATCACCATCTTATGTAGTTGCCGTTAATATTCCCTTTTAGGGCTTGGCCAACATGAAATGGACAAAGGATGTTGCAAACGTTAACTGATTAGGACTCCCCCAATACATATGCATCTCATGAATGGACTAGGACTATCCTCAATCTTACGAGGGTATTGAGTTGACTAATAATAATGCAAGATGGTTCGAACAAGGATGCTGTTTTTAGTAGGATTCAAGGTGGTATTGATGTTCCTATCAATGGTAAAGGGTACATGAATGGATTGGACTGCATATCAAATTAGGGTAGTATTGCTTGGTTAACATTGACAAGAACATCAGCCCCATTATAAGGGGAAGTTTGCGACATCTCAAGATTCATATCAAATAGAAAAAGTCCACCTCTTGTGCCTTTACTTAGATTATCTTTTTACGGGCTTGACCTAAGTGAAACTGATGGGTTGGTCCCATATTTTAAAAGTCAGCTTTTTTTATGAAAAGGGGAAGAAATGTAGGTGACAACCTTAGTTTTAAGAAACTGTCAGGCAATTTTCGAGTTCCGATATCGGGAAGTGGAACCTTCCATACAACAACAACGTGCAAACTCATCCACAAGCACGTCCACTTAACCACACTTTCTCACCTCTTTTTGAATTGACCACATTCAACCCAACAAAATTAATTAAAAATTCCATAAAAAAATTCCTTTTTCTTCTGAAATAATACTGTCAGAATTTTGAGTGAAAAGCATTGGGAGATAAGTGTATTGTGTATTTCTCTTTCACTAATCAATGATGTACAATATGAGTTCTATTTATAATACATATGATCAAAACTATCTAAGGAAGAAAAATATACAGAATATATGAAAATGATTTCCTAATACACAATATTCTAATTTTCTAACAATGGACTAATCAGCATCAATTAAGATTAACGTAAAGATCAAATCCATGCAGCAAGATCAATTAGCTGACAACAATATCTTCAACAAATACAACAAACATAATTTAGGTTGTGCTAGCACTCGTGTTGATTTGTTAAGCAAAATTAGCTCAAGATCCTAGTCGGTCAATGTATGCCATAATTTTGAATTTTTCCTAATTTGTAGTTTAATCCAATAGATCTCAAATCAGCATATGAGATAGGACTTGACCAAATTTCAGAGCGTGTTTTTTTTTTTTGGGGGGCGTAAGTCCTCTATAACTTATCAATCACCAAAGGAGAGATATAAAACAAGGGACATTCAATACATACATTTAAAACAATAGCTGGAGTGTAACCTATCGAATATTCAATGGAATTACGAAATGCAACGGAAGTTAAATGACAATCAAATTTTCCTGTCCTAAATTCCAATTGTTTAGGAGGGATGAGCCCATTATATGCTTAAACTACACTTCAAAAACTGAGTGGTCCATAAACCCGTCTAGAAAATCTTTGAAAAATATTAGCAGAAAATTTATTTGTGGTGTCACGACAAATTCCATTCTTTGGTCTCTTGAGCTTTTTGTCCCCAGTGGTAGGAACATAATCAAAAAAGTCATAAACTTATTGTACTTCGCAAATTTGAACATAATCATTTTAATTATGCTAATGAGTTATAAACATTTTTATATTTTCTTAATTAAGTTCATCCTAATCAAATTTGGTAGAAAATCATTAACATAGACGTCGGTTATCCTTATGTGATATAATGGACCTTAACGTAAAGAATTATAATACTTTTTCCGAATTTTTTAATTAGTTTTTTAATTTTTCCTTTTCTTCTTTTGTTCTCTGACTCGAGCTCCACTTTCGATTGTTGCCGAGGCGATGCTCCCTCTACCGATTCCCTAAGTCGAACGCTATCTCCATCGATTTCCTCTCCACTCCTCGGCTACTCAATCGGCTCCGTACCTCAACGCACTCCCTCCACCACTCAATGAAAGAACAGGTTCGCCCTCACACTGAGCCTTAGCAAATTCGAGCTCCTGCCGCGTGTCGTTGCTCTCCAGCACGATAAACCCCATGCAAGGTATCTTCTTCTTCGGCTTCCATGGAACCCTGGAGAACTTATGAAATCAAAACCCTAGAGTTCTCTTTCTAACAAATCGGTGAGGTAATGAATCGTAGATAAAAGGCGGAGTCTTTTTATTTTATTTTTTTGGGTTGGGGGGTGTGTTAGTGTCGAAAATGGACAGAGAAACCTTTTCAATCGGCTAGTCCACTAAACAAGGCCATCTTCACCCACGATTGGCGAGGATGTCATGGCTCTCACTAGCAGTTGGTGAAGGCTTTGCTACTCTCACTAGCGGTTAGCAAGGGCTTGTTGCCCTTATTTGGTAACCCTCACCAACCATGGTAAAAAAAAAAAAAAAGAAAAGAAAAAGAAGAAAGGAAAAAATAAATAATTTTTAAAAATATTATTAAAATATTATTAAAAATTTTCCATATCAATGCCAATTGTGCCATGTAGGACAGTAGACATTTATATTAGGATGGATTCAATTGATAAAATATGAATTTGGTTCATGATTCAATTAGCACAATTAATATGTTTAGGATTAATTTTTCTCTTGAGGGTTTTGACCTCCGATGTATCATCTCAAGCCATTGCAACTCGAACCCTTTCTTTAGCTATAAAGGAACACAAGGGATCACTCATTGGGTTTCAACAATGACATGAAGATGATTTAAACGAATCCATGTTATTAGTATTTAGAAGTTGAAATTAGCGAGATTCCGAAAACCTCCCCTCAAAGGGGAGCAAACTTTCCTAAAAAATTCCTCTTACCCTCGGACTTTGTTCTGAACCATCCTAAACTCAACACCCTTTTCGTTCCAATGGTTCTGCTGATAATTCTCGCACAATTGTCATTGTTGCATGGAAGGTTAATCCCCAAAACATAATTTCTTAAGTTACGTTGTCCATTTCAACCGTTGTAGCCGAAGAACAAGACCAATTAAATGCCACGTATCCAAGGGGGCAGATCCATTTAAGCCTCTCATTAATTTGACTGGCACTCTTGCCAAACCACCGAATTTTTTTGCCAAAGCAGCTCTCACTCAATGCAAAGAATCTGTCCTCCTCTCTGACGTCACGAGTTTACCCACTTTTCTAGAGAGAGAGAGAGAGAGAGTATGAGTGAATGAACCCACGTGTTGACAACCCACAGTGAGAGAGAGAGAGAGTGTACCGTTTGCGCTTATCCGCATCGACTCCAGTCGCCTCATTCCCAAGTAAGCCGGGCCCCCCAACCTCCTCTCTTTCTTCCCGCACGCCTCTGGCGTCTCCCGAATTCCCGCAATTGCCCCTCCGCGCCCGCCCCACCCCACGCAAGCCGACCATGGGCAATCTCGTCATCTCACCATCCCACCCCAGCCCAGCCCACGAGCCCCCACGTTGGCGGCCGGAGATCGCCGCCCCCGCTCCCCCTCAAAATCCCCCACCCCCTGCCCCGCTGGGCTCCCCCAAATCGTACGCCGTCGGGAGGGCAGTACCGTCATTTCGCATAAGGAATTATTCCTGTCGGACCAACTCATTCAATGAAAAAAAAATTTTAAAAAATAATAATAATAAAAATTTGACGGAAAAACACCAAAAGAGGAGAACGTGAGGCATCCGCAAAAAAGCACCCCAAAAGGTGGGCTTGCCCGCCGAGGAGAGAGAAAAGAGGGGAGGCAGGAGGAGGAGGAGGAGGAAGGAGTAAGGAGTTCGTTTGGAGACGTTATCGGACTCGAAGGCCCTCAACTCGCCGGAATTCAGAGCCCCCCTTCGCGTCCGTCACTTTACAGTGACGAGCCAGAGCGTGCGACGAGCGCCTCTTCTCTTCTCTCTCTCTCCCTTCCGATTTTGAGGAGCCGGCCAGCCAGCCAGCCAGCACCACCGACTCGAGTTCCTCTCGCGCTAGGGCTTCTCGCTGTCGCTGCGGCCCCGCTGCCCCCGCTGCCCGTGTTCTCTCGGCCGGCGATTTGGGTTTTAGGGTTTTTCTTTGGTGTTTGGGCACGAGAAATTCTCGTGCTGCTGCTTATGAATTTGGAGCCGCGATCTGGTGAATTCGGCCGCGTCGCTGTCGCTGTTGCTGTGGGGATTGCGCGGGTTGTCCTGGTGTGATATGTTCACCCCGCAGAGGAAGGCGTGGTCCGGGTGGACCCTCTCGCCCCGGGGCCAGGCGCCGAGGAGCGGATCCGGGTCGGGCCCCGACCCGAGCGCCGACGGGAAGGGGAAGAGCATCGTCCCCGCCGAGCCCGTCACCCCTCTCCTGGGCTCGAACGGGATGGTGGTCGTGGACGGAGGCGGCGATCCGGCCGGCAAGGCTTCGCTTCTTGAAAAGGAGGTTGGTGGATAATTCCTGTTTGTTTGTTTTTTTTTTCTTTTCACTTTCTGGTAGTTGGGGCCTGTTCTTTGGCGACTGGGCAGTGGCCCGTGAGGGTTGAATTTTCTGCATTTGCTCCTTTTAGTGCTCTGCTCTAATTATTCACACTAACTTCAAGGTTTAATAAGCTCTGCATCTGCCCGTGAAACTGTCAATCGAGGCAATCTTGATGTTCCGCCAACTCAAGAGATGTAATAGTCTAGGAATTCATGGTAGATTTGTGGGAAGTTCAGTCCGTCATAGGAGTAGAAAACGGGTGAGGAATGTCAGTTACTTTATGACAATGAAGATTCTTGAAGCAATGTCGAATATGACGAGAGCTGTTGTCTGGGGAAACTGGTGCCGATAGGTTTTTTAAAGCCATGTAGAGCTTTCCATCCAAAATCAGTGAGAGAGGGATGGCGGTGAGGGTCTTCAATGGATCTATTTGTTCAGAAAGTAATATCTCTGGTTAGATGTATTAAGTAACAAGTTCCTTAAGTACATGTGACTTGACTGGAGTAGTGAAGATTAATTGATTGATATAATTGGCATCTCCATAGAAGGGACTTTGCAATTAGGCATGGGGTCCATTGCGAGAAATTGATTGCCCTAGAGAATATGTAGGTGAAGATAAATTATGCTTGGTCGTAAGCTTTTCATTAGAATTGCTGACAAGTGGGGAAGATTACATGTGAAAAGAGCCACCTTTGGTCATGTACTAAAACAAGATTTGCTATGAACATCATCAGAACTGAGCAGACTTAAGTTTCTTTTGCAACTTGGTGAATTTTATATAAATCCTGCTCTATGTCAATTTAGTGCAACCTTTGCTGTAAATTTCTGGCCACTCTATGTCTATTTATACGTATTTTCTTGGTTTAAAAGTGATAATCAGCCATGAAAGTTGTGGTGTGTGGCATGTGGAGATGCAGTTATATGGCGTCATTCATGGAGGATCCACCTTGTGAATTTGTGTTTTCATCTTGTCAATTTCTTATATTGCTTATCTTAAATCGGCGCATGTTGCTCATGTCCTTAGCCTTTCTAAATGTTGCATTTTGGGAATGCATTAATGTTGAGAACCCTTTCCATTTCCTGATTTTTGGTCCAGCTTTTCGAGTACCAATATAATATGGGACTTCTTTTGATTGAGAAAAAAGAGTGGGCTTCCAAGAATGAAGAGCTGAGACGAGCATTGGAGGAAATAAAGGATGCTCTTAAACGCGAGCAAGCGGCTCATTTGATTGCTATGTCAGATGTTGAAAAACGAGAAGATGATTTGAGAAAAGCTCTTGGTGTCGAGAAGCAGTGCGTGAGTGATGTAAGATCTCTGTTTAAAAATTACTTTACCTTTTCTTTTCAGTCCAAAAAAATGTATGGTTGAACTTTTTTTATGTCTATGATTGCAAAATAGATGGCATGAGTTCAGAGGCGATGCCAGTAAGAATTTTACTTGCTGCCCTTTGTTTGACTTGATTGCTCAAAATTGCAAACTCAATGTCTAGATTATGGTGCTTTTCTGAAATAACTCCCCTCTTTGCTATGGGAGGGAATCTACCTAAATTGGACTACGTCTTGCTAGTTGGTTTCACAAAAGCTACTTTGATGCATCATAGGACAATATTTGGTTGTCTCCTTATTTTTTAAGATGCTATCCTTTTCTTTTATATAAAAGATAACATTAGCATGTGGCCTTCAAAATATGGATTTCAATACCCCTCGTTTTCTAGTTTAAAAACAGATGTATATTGTATTGTAGTTGCACTTTGATTATCTAATTGACCATAATCTAGTTATTAAATTAGTGTATCTTGAAGTCATCTCTTTTTATATTTACCTATAAAACATAAAAGTGAATAGGCTTGCTGGGAATGTAATTGAATATCCACAATGTCAACATTTACATAACTATAGCTGTCTGTGTATGCAATTTAATTTATAGCACAATTTTGATGTTGAACTTTACAAATTAACAATGTAGAAGAGGAAGGATCGGATATAGTTTCACATGCAAAATATCTTTGCTTATTTACAACTTACAACTCAGTCTAAGTTGGGAGTTTTTAGTGCCTCAAACTTTGTATTCGTGGAAGTGACAAGAAAAAAATTATGAAGTAGCATTTAGATATGGTAGGAAGGTTTGTGTGATGGTTAGCATTTGCATAAAATGATGAGAAGCAATCATGCATGTGTCAAGGCTAGTATTCGACGAAGAAAATGGTTTGTATGTGCAATACCCAGGTTTTCTGTGTTAGAAGATCACGTCTTCTGCCGTGCCACCCCACCCCACCTCCAAAGTGTGTAGTCTTTTATTTGCAGTGAGATTAGCTTATATGTACTTGGTTATCCATTTCTTGCACGATGGATGATGTTAGAAAGAAAATACCTGGTAATTATTGTTCCTTGTGTTGGAAATGCTGGTTGCAGCTGGAGAAGACCTTGCGTGAGATGCGTGCAGAGTATGCTGAAATTAAATTTACAGCTGATTCAAAATTAGCTGAAGCTAATGCTTTGGCCGCAAGCATTGAGGAAAAATCTCTTGAAGTAGAGGCTAAGTCGCATGCTGCGGATGCCAAACTTGCTGAAATAAGCCGAAAGAATTCGGAAATCGAGAGGAAGATGCGAGATGTGGATGCTAGAGAAGTTTCTTTTCGAAGGGAACGGTTATCATTCATGACAGAGTATGTCCAAAGCATGTGCACTGCTTATTTCACATGTTCAGTTGTAGCTATTTTAGTTTGTGGTTGTAGCTCTGGCCATTTAATAGTGTTCATACGGTTGTCTTGTTTGACAAATGAGCTCATTGCAAATTTTCTCAGGCGTGAAGTACATGAAACCACTTTGTCCAAGCAGAGGGAGGACTTGCAAGAATGGGAAAGAAAATTGTGTGATGGAGAGGAAAGGTTGGGAGATCGATTTAGGGTTCTGAACCAAAGAGAGGAGATGGCAAATGAGAAGGACAAGATATATAAGCAAAAAGAGAAGGATCTTGAGGAAGCACAAAAGACGATTGATGAAGCTAATCTAACATTGTCAAGAAAGGAAGAGGATATAAGCAGCAGGCTGGCAAATTTAAAGTTGAAAGAGAAGGCAAGCCTTTCTGATGCTGATCACTTAAGATGTCGACAATGGGACTATTCTAATCTAATGCATTCTTTTTCGCTGCAGGAATTTGAAACAATGAGAAAGAACCTAGAATTAAAAGAGAAGCAGTTGCTTGCTACAGAAGAAAAGCTCAATGCTAGAGAAAGAGTAAGTTGTTAAAATTTGGAGATTTGCATTTACATAGTATTTGCTGGTAAATAGATGTCTTGATGACTTACTCATCATCGGAGTAACACGAGAATAATATGTTCTACATAACTCACTTTTTGTAGTGCAGTTCACTATTTTTTTTTTTCCTTCCTTGCGCTGGCTTTCTACTAACAGTCAGGTTGTGGTGCTTCATAGCATTCAGTCTCTGCACACTGCCAGATCTTCTATCTCTCCAACATCAACCTTCCCCTCCTTGCCTGTGCTCCCCAAAATAAAAAATAAATTAAATGGAAACTATATCTATTATGGCATAATGTGATGGGCTTGATCAGGCTTGTCAGGCTTACAGGGACCTGTGTGTCATCGTAAAGATATGTGCTAGAAAAATCATTCCTACTGGAGTAGCCCTTATCAGTCACTTTAATTATCAAATATCTGTAGCAATTTAACTATTCTTCTAAACATTCTTAAGATTTGACACTCCTTGTGCTTGGTCCTTTTCAGGAAGAAATTCAAAAGCTTCTTGATGAGCATGCTTGTGTTTTAGATGTGAAGAAAAATGAATTTGAGTTGGAACTTGAGCAAAAGAGTAAAAAATTCGATGAGGACTTAGAAAGAAAAGGATTTGACATACAGAAGAAGGAAGCTGAAATTAAGCACAAAGAGGATAAACTTGTCAAAAGAGAACAAGCAGTGGAGAAGAAAACGGAAAAGCTCAAGGAGAAAGAGGATGACCTGCAATTGAAGTTGAAAGATCTTAAGGAAATGGAGAAATTTCTCAAGTCTGAGGAAAAGAATTTGGAGACTCAGAAGAAATCGGTTGCTATTGAGAAAGATGAGTTGCTTAGCCTTAGGGCTGCTCTTGAGAAGATAAGAGCGGAAAATGAAGAACAGCTGGTGAAGATCCGCATGGAGAAGGATCAACTAAAAGTGAGTGAAGAAGACAGGTCAGAATTTGTGCGTTTGCAATCTGAATTGAAGGAAGAAAGAGAGAAGTGCAGGCTTCAAAAGGAGCTTCTTTTGAAGGAAGCTGAGGACTTGAAGCAGCAAAAGGAAGCTTTTGAGAAGGAGTGGGATGAGCTTGATGAGA
This sequence comes from Eucalyptus virginea, assembly GCA_014182375.1. Classification (NCBI taxonomy): domain Eukaryota; kingdom Viridiplantae; phylum Streptophyta; class Magnoliopsida; order Myrtales; family Myrtaceae; genus Eucalyptus; species Eucalyptus virginea. The sequence goes on from CM024523.1 coordinate 21,218, forward strand.
AAAGGACTCAGATTGAGAAAGAAAGGATGGATGCAGAGCGACAAAAAGAAAAATTTGAAAAGCTCAAACATAGTGAGGAGGAAAAACTACAAAGGGACAGGATGGAGAAAGATGATTACATAAAAAGGGAGCTGGAAGATCTACAACTGGCTAAAGGATCATTTGAAGCCAGAATGGAGCATGAGACTTCAGTTCTTGCTGAGAAGGTGCAAAGTGAGAGAAGTCAAATGCTTCGGGACTTTGAGCTTCAGAAAAAGGAGCTTGAGACTAATATGCAGAATAAATGGGATGAGATGGAAAATAACTTGCATGGTAGAATGAAGTCATTTGAGGAAGAAAAGGAGAGAGAACTAAACAATATAAACTACCTGAGAGAAGTAGCCAGAAGAGAAATGGAAGAAATGAAACAGGAGCGAGCAGGATTGCAAAAGGAAAGGGAAGAATTTGCTGCAAATAAGAAGCATCTGGAGGATGAACAAGTTGAAATAAGAAAGGACATTGAACAGCTTGTTGCACTTAGCAAAAAGTTGAAGGACCAGAGAGAGAAATTTATCGAGGAGAGAGATCGCTTTATTTCTTTTGCTAAGCAGCAGAGTAGCTGCAACACATGTGGGGAGCTTACTCGCGAGTTTCTGCTTTCCGATCTACAATCTATATCTGAAATTGAGAACGCTGAGCTTTCTCGGTCAAAGTTGGCCGAGGCTTATGCAAAGGAAGAGGCAAATACGACCTTTAATCCTTCTGGAAGGCCAAATACTGATACATCTCCAAATTTAGTTGGTTCAAGCACGCCTCTCACCTCTGGAACTGTGTCTTGGCTTCGAAAATGCACAACTAAGATATTTAGCTTATCCCCTGGCAAAAAAACCGATTCCCATCCAGTTCAAGATCTGACTCAAGAAGGACATGTGCATGATGATCATGTAAATGTCGAAGAACCCTCCAAAGCGAATGCTGAAAATGATGCTGAGGTCTCTTTTGCAGTAGCAAGTGTTTCTTTTGATGTGGAGGGGTATCAGAGGGAGGATGAAGGTGGTCAAGATATGTCATACGAGAGCAATGTCAACAGTAAGAGACAAGAAATTGCTGAAGATTCTCAGCCTTCTGATTTAAACAATGGTTTCCGTCAGCCTCGCAAGAGGGGCAGACCAAGGGTTAACAGGACACGTACTATGAAAGAAGTTGTCAAAGATGGTAATACCTTTCTTGGGAAAGGTTTTGGTTCGAATGAGACCGAGCAGGAGAATGGAAATGTGGAGGACTCTGCTCCTACGAATGCTGACAGTCGGGATGAAGCCAGTCTTGCTAGTAAAGGAAGACCAAGAAATGTCCGCAAGAGGGGTCGTGATAACACTACAGTGAGCGAGCATGATGCTGATGACACTGAAGGACATTCTGACAGTGTGAGTAAGGGCCAGCGAGGGAAAAGGCGGCAAAGAAATACTGCCGCCATTCAAGCTTTGGGTGAACGGCGATATAATCTCCGACGGCCGAAAGGGTGGGTTTCTGATTCTGGTTTTTTCTATATCTTTTTGTGGCTCAGTTAATACATGTAGTTCCTATGAACATTTGGTGGTGGAATTTATTTTTGCATCTCAATATACTATCACATAATGTTCTTTTGGAGATTGGGGTTTGAAACTTACTCAAGGTCACTGTGTCACTTCTCTATTTTTGATAATCAGTTTTCTCATGTTGCTATAACAGTCGTATGTGTTTGTGCGTTTTGACATTACAGCTGTTTTTCTTAATGTTTGACAGTGGGGTCAAGACCACTGCATCTGGCATGTCAAATGACCTGAACAAGGACAATAAAAAAGAAGCTGGTAGAGAAGGTGCAGAGGAGGAGATTCACTATGCCAAAGCTGCTCCTGCACTTTCTGTTACAGTTGCTAGTGAAAATGGCAGAAGTGCACACTTTGTGCGTGTAAGTAATTGGTTCTCATGTCGTGTTTTCTGATTTTTGTGAATCATGATGAGTTGTTGTTCACTCTGTTTGTGTCTTAATAATTGTTTGGCTCTAGGACAACATATTTATGCCTTGTCATTTTGCAGTACGGCTCGTTGGCAGATACCCAGGATGGAGACCCCAATGGAACAAAGGAGATAGTTGAGGATCTGGCATTGAGTGAGGAGGTGAATGGGACACTTGATAAGGGAGACAAACATGACAACAGGAGCGAGTCCCTAGGAGTTGATGCTGTCGCACTTGATGAAGATGTGGATGATGATGAATGTGAGGATGAGCACCCAGGTGAAGTCTCTATAGGGAAGAAACTTTGGAACTTTCTCACGACCTAATCAGGTAGGATCATTTTCCAGTCTCGGGAAGAAACCCCGGGGCTGCAATGTGGCCCCATCAGCTTCTTTAGATAATGCTGCTGGAGCTTCCCTGATGTGTAGTAGCCATTTATGTTAGTTCAGCACAAAAGGTTTTCCTAGGTTTGGGAAGGAGAGGTTTGGCGCCCCTTTCTATTTAGAAGGTTTCGGGATGTTAAGGGCTTTGATATTTTGACCATTTTTTTTGTCTTTTTTGTTTAGGTGATCTATTGGCAGTGTTAATAATACTGCATGTCATGATGCTCTTGGTCTCTGGCTTCTAAATTGTTTGTATCAAATACCTGTAATTTTTCCCTGTTCCGGTCGCGTAGTGTGTGAAACCTGTGGATTTAATTTTTTTTTTTCCTTCTGTCCCCGTGTGCAATGTTATTAGCCCAAGACCTGCATGTCCTGGTCTCGAATGCTGATCATGATTAATGACTTTCAGTGAGACTTTAGCTTTGCCAGTCGGTGCTGTAAGGCAAAACGGGCATGAGAACGGGTATGTTTGGTGGATGGATTGCTCTGTTGTGCAGGATGTGTCGTGTGATGTTTTTGCAGGTGGAAGATATCTACGATTCCAGTTCCTTGATTTAACTGTTGTAAGAGTTTGTTGTGTTATATAATCATGCGTGCTTTTTAGGCAACAGGCTCTCCGGAGATATACTTGAAAGAAGTATTCCGCAGGGCCGTACACCAAATTGTCTTAAAAGAAATCGTGGGTTCTCTCTCTCGTTCGTGGGTATTTATTGCCTAAAGCCTCATTTGTGCACGGCGTAGTACTTATTGAATCTGTTTTAAACAGAGGATCGTCCAAGTAGTCATTTTTTTCACATGGGATTTTTTGTTTAGCATTTTGCAATTTGCACATGGTGTGTAGCATACACAACAACTTGTAAAGTAGATAGAGGACAGGGTAAGATTAGATTTTAGAAAAATAGAACTTGATGTTTGAACTTTCTTTAGAACTTGAAAATGAAATCACAAAAAATTATGCTCGACTTTGAATAATAATTTTGTATATTGTAATAAGGTGGAGGCGTTTTCTGGTGAATCGTACACGTTCTCGAATTTGTAAAAGTAATGATTATGGGCGCAAGAGTGGAGCCAACGCACAGATAAAATGAATGCGAGCCAATCCATGGACCCTTCGTTGGTGTCTTTTAACCGTTTGGTTGTATTTGGTGAAGTAGAAATTGTTTAGGAAGTTTTATCCTATGTGGTATATGGATTTGGATATAGTTTGGATATGATCTAGAAAATATATGTATCCCTTCCAAGGGCGGGACTCACCTCATTTGATCTTTAGCATCCTTAAAAAAAAAAAAAAATGAAAAAGAAAAGATGGGGGGCGAAGGTTAAGGGAAAATTATTAAAATGCAGTCAATTCTAGCATAATCTTTTTAATTATATCAATTTAATCTTAAATTTGTTGACATTTATTGATATGGTTTTTTTGGTTAATTTTAGTCGGAAATTGCTAGCGCAAACAATTTACACATAGCATATAGCATACACGACTTGTAAAATAAATAGAGGATGGGTAGGATTAGATATTTTTTTTTTTTTTCATGTTTTAACTTTCTTTAGAATTTGAAAATGGAATCACATGAAATTATACTTGACTTTGAATAATGATTTTGAATATTGGAATACGTTTGAGGCTTTTCTAGTTAAATAAAGTAGAATCTAGAATTTGTAAAAGTAATGATTACAGGCGCAAGAGTGGGGCCAATGCACAAAGAAAATGAATGTGAGCCGATCCGTGGACACTTCGTGGTTGTCTTTTTAAACCTTTGGTTATATTCGGTGAATTAGAATTATTTCAGAAGTTTTATCTTATCTGGTGTTTGAAAAGTTTGGATATGATCCAGATAAAAAAATCCCTTCCAAGCGTTGGGACTCACCTCATTTGATTAAAAAAAAAAAATAAAATGAAAAAGGGGCGTGCGGTTGTTTTTATTTATTTATTTATTTATTTATTTATTTGTGAGGGGAGGGGGTTGCGAGGGAAGGTGAGAGAAAAATTACTTAAAAAGTCATAAATTTACGGTATTGTGATCTTTTCAATTATACCAATTTAGTCCATAACCTTTTGACAATTTGTCAATATAGTCTTCTTGGCCAATTTTGGTCTAAATATGTTAATGTAGTTTTCTTGACCAATTTTGATTAGAAATTGTTAACATCGACAATTTTTTATTTTATTTTTCTGATATTTATTATATTATATTTTTGTTCTCTTCTTTCTTTTTGACTAATGACCTCACTGGTTAGAGTTGGAAAAGGAAAAAAAAAAAAACTCGCTGTCAGAGGATATGATAATAAAAAAAAAGGAAAAAAAAGAAAAAAAGGAAAGAAAATATGTAAAGAAATTCAAAAAAAAAATTGCAAAAATTTATTCATGTTAGCTCTGGTTGTGCTACATAGGATGATCAACATCATGTGAGCAATTTCCAACCAAAATTAATTTGAATGACTATATTAAAAAATCGTCAAAAAGTATAAAACTAAATTGACGTAATTAAAATGTTTAGAATTGAATTAATCGTCATACAATAGGTTCAGACTTTTTTTTGATTATTTTCCCTGAGAGACAGGTGGGCATCAGCATGAATAGCGACCACAACTGCAGTGGTCTCTGTGTCGGCTAGGACCACCACGACAATGGTCATCATTATTCGACGAGCACGACGACCATCGTTGCCTATTCTCTCCCTCTCTCCACCTACGATCTGTTGGATCTGGTCAGGCAATTGTGCCACTCTCGCAATCGTAGTGAGAGGCTGGCTTGGCCGAGGTCCTCCCTCCGAACAATCCGTGTGACCTGGCGATCTCACGACGATCGCACCATCAGAAGTGGTTCCTCAGGCTTAGGCAGTGTCCTTAACATTGTGCACGAATGCCTTTGTTTGTTTGTTGGTTTGTTTGTTTTTTTCTTTTCCAATCTCAATTTAATCCAATTCTATGCATTTACACTAAACACTCAATCAGATGATGTATATTGCTACTCATGTTATATCAATGATTTTCCAAATGATGCTTGCAGTAACTCTATTTAGATTCTGTCCTTATTCTATCAAGTAAAATAATATGTGGAAGTTCAAATGCAGTCTTTGTGTATACAAACTCATGCGTGCTTGATTGATTTGACTATCTAATTGAGAATGAAAAAATTGGAAAAGCATAAAGAGTGCGAATTGACAAATTTCTAAGCAAAGAGAACACATATTTAGTGATACATTTTATTGAGCTTTGTCACCAAGACTCATATGTGCTCTCTCTCTCTTTTTTTTTTTTTTTTTGATGTTTTGTTATTGTCACTACTGTATAACCTTTTATAGAATGGATATTATTGGGTCAATTCTATGTGTCGTCTTTATATGTGTAATTATTTTGCTTATTATCTCGCTCTGGCAAAAGCTCTCTCTCTCTCTCTCTCTCTAGTATTGTGCATCATCTAGACATAAAAGCTGAGACCGTGATTGTGCCTCTTCTATCCATGGGCACAAGCGCTCCCTCCCTCCCCCCCTCCCCCCCCTCCCCCTCTCTCCTTTTTATCAACCTCCATTCAATTTTTCTGTCTTTTATTAACCCACCCCTTCTCTCTCCAATCCTATTCCTTTTCATGGAATGAAATTCTCCCAATAATATAGATCCAAACTAATTGGCAACAATTGGCTACCTCTCCGTTTCTTCCGATTTGGACTGAAGTTAGAGCACCAGGGTCTCAGGCTCCGGCAGTCGGGGACTCTGGATCCTGTGCCCATTTCCTCGGCTGCTCGTACCCAAATTACTGAAATTTGAATAATGCATGTCTATTTGGAAGGAAAAAAAACAAGGCAAAATTTTAATAGCAATTGACGGAAAATTTTCCAAATCTTTTTCATGTTGCAATCAAACACCGGAAAATATTGGCATTTTCTTGAAAGATAACTCTCTGGAAATTATTTTCTAAAAATGTTACATCTTTTATGAAACAAACGAAACTTAGGTGTGTTTATTTCGTAGAAAACTCGATGATAAAAGAAAATACTTTTCCTTTATTTGGTGATATATGATTGAAAACATTTTTAGATATTTGGATCTCATTGGAAAATAATTTCAATTTCATGAATTTATTTCAAGCAATAAAAATTCGATTTTCAATAAATTTTTTTTTTTTTAAAAGAATTGAATTCTTAATTATTTTTATTTTTCTCTTATTTTCTTTTTTAAAAACCTAAAATTAATTCTTTTTTTTTTTTTTAATTTTCCTTTTTCTCTTTTCTTTTCTTTTTCCCATTCCCTCTGCCACAACCAGCCGGTGACAGCCATAGGCAAGCTCAAGGCTTGTCTAGCAATGGCTATAGGTGAGCCTCGAGCTCATTAAGATTGAGCGAGCCACAAGCTCATCAACCTTGACCAAGCTTGAGCTCACCGGATCTAGTGAGCCCCAAGCTCACCAATCTTGGTCGAGCCACAAGCTCGCCCGACTCGCTTGAGCCTCGAGCTTGTTGGCCCATGTCATGGCCGATAACAAGGCTATTGGCCATTGCCAAGGCACATAGTCAGTGGAGAAAGAAGGAGAAAGGAAAAGAAAGAAAATAGAAAAGAAGAAAAAGAAAATAATAATAAAATTAGAATTTCTTAAAAATATGAAATAATTAAAATTTTGATTTTTTGAAAAATTTACTTTTTGAAAAATTTACATCAAATAAACGTTTCCTTAAAAAAAAAAAAAAAAAGGACCTTAAGACTAGGAAAATGCTTTCCCATTCTTTAAAAAAAAATCATTTTTTTGAATTTAAGTTTTTATAAGAAAAATTTTTCCGTTGACTAAAATAACATTTCCATCGATTAATTTTCCTAAGCAAACTAAATGTCGAAAATGAAAAAAATGTTTTTCGTTAAATAAATGGACCATATAAACTTGCACATTCTTAATTGATTAGCGTATGATTTTTTGTCGAAAAGAAGCATTGAGTTTGGACGCGTTTGGTAACGTTTGCGTTCAAAATTGTTTCGGGGAACAAAATAGAAAAAACTATTTCTCTCCGGGAAAATTTTTTGAACGTAAGAAAGCGTTTAGTAAACTTGTTCCGGAATAAAAAATGAACGAAACATGTTTGGTAAATTTGTGTTCTTTTTTTTGTTTCTTTTAATTTTTTAATTTTATTTTTCTTTTTCTTTCTTTTTCTTTTTTTCTTTTTTCTTCTTTTGGCTGGCGGCCTCGCCCAACCACGGCGAGACCGAGCCTGGCCCAACCTTGGCTAGGCGAGCTCAGGCTCGCCGAATCTGGGCAAGTCCGAGCTCGCCCAGCCAAGGCGAGGCCGAGCCTCACCAGGGGCAGACGACGCTCGGCCTCGCCGGGGGCCGGCAACGCTTCGGCGAGGTCGCCGGACCTCGACGGCGTCACTGGCCCTCGACGGCCGGTCGCCGACCATGGCCGAGGCCGGTGACCGGCCAAAGAAAAAAGAGAAAGAAAAAAAAAAGAGAAGAAAAAGAGAAGAAAGAGAAAATTTATTCTTAAAAATTGTTCCAGAAACAAGAAACATGTTTTTCTTGTTTCTCGTTTATCCAAATGTGTTCCTTTAACAAAAACGCAAATAAACGCGTTTTATGTTCTTTTTTTTTTGTTCCCTAAAACAAAAAAAAGCAGGATTTTTGTTCATAAAAAAAAAAAAAATGTTAACAAACAGGCCAAAGGCTAACGGCATTATATATTGACGGGAACATGATTACGTCGTGCGACCGTTCTCAGTAGTATCGTGGCATGTGAAAAATAGCCGTTGCAGACAGCATGAGATCTGTACGGACAAGAGAGGTTCAAAATGTGGTGGACCTTCCCATTCCAAGTTTCTAGGCTAACGGGTTTTTTTATTTGTTATTTCCTTTGTCGTTGACCTGGTTTTATCTGTTTCCTCTTTGAACTAGATAGACATCGGCATTGATGCGATTCAGACCATTTGTCACAATTACAGACTTTTTTTAAAAAAATATTTTCAATTATTCCAAGGATTTCCAACTATTTGAGTCTAGTTATATGTCTTCATTTAAAAAAAAAATAAAATCGTGAATAAAAAACTACCAACAAAATTTTGACTTTCCCACAATTGTTGTGAAATGTTTTGTTTAAATCATAATTATAAAAATTTATCTTGTAATTAAAGGGTCAGGTTGACAACGCCCAAAACTAGAATTCTCTTCACATTAGGTCATAAATGTCTATGGCATAAACAATCCTAAGATTTGCTAATGACATAACTTGAATTTGTCACCTTATAAAAACAAGTGAGCTCTTCATCATTAGATTATTGCACTTGATGTCGAGGCAATTAGCTTGTGTTTAATGGGGAGGATACATCTTTCTTTGCAATTGATACATAGTAATCGATTGATGCGAGTTGTTGTTAACGAGGACTACGAAGGTGGTAGCTAGCCCACATAATGATTTACTGTTAGAGGGTTTTTAGCTAGAGGTGGTTAGAAATTAGAAACCTGTTGAGTTCAGAATTTTAACTCCAAGCAAATCCACATCGAAAGGGGGTTATATCCAGCTGGTATTTTAGTCGAGACATAGTGACGGACTGAACCCTCCCAAGAAGATTTCTCCGGAGATAGACTTGCGATTCTAATGCACAATGGTTCGGTCGGAACGATGCAACTTCGGAAACGGCTGACTCACAAATCGAACATTTTGTGATCGGGCGGGTGTGAACTATGGACTTCCTGTGATTACGCTCAAGGGAGTTACCTACATTGGTCATAGTCGTTGCTAACAGTTCTTGGGTTGGTGCCACACCAAAACTTCACAGAGGCAAGAATAATTTAATTCTTATGACACCCCTCAAGTTCTTGACAATCACGGAGACACCCTTATAATTTTAGATTACTTCCAATTTAACGTGTCGGAGTATGTTACTGACAGTGAGAGAGATGGCTGATGTGATCACTCTAGGATGCAATCTAATTAGCATTGCTTGGGCCTACTGTTGAAGTATATTATGGGTATCAAAAAATTTATGTAAGAGAATATTTTTAGAGATATCCTTAGATATTAAGGATATTATTTCATATTTTGTTATTTCCTTAAATAACAAGTTTTCTTGTTAGATAAAAATAGCTAATCTTTTTGTTAGAATTAGTTGCTTCTTTTCCTATACTTTTTATTTAGTTATAAATATTTGCTGATTGTATCACATTTTTTTTTGGTTGGAAAGGCAAATATATTTAAGTAGGATAGGAAGTACAACCCGAAACCAGGGCTTCATTACATATTAAATCCAACATAGCTTGAGGTGGGTTGAAAACCCAGTTGAAAGGAAGGAGGCCTCGCCCGTGAGCCTTTGTAGCCCAGTCAGCTAGGGCATTGTGTTCCCGTCGACAATGCTGCAGAGAGAGATGAGGAAAACAGAGCATTAGGGATTTGCATTCGGCGAATAGAGCTCGGCAGTTCCATGGTGGCAAACGGCTCCGATTCATGGTCTCGACGAGGATTAGATTATCGGTTTCAAGCTGCAGGTGAGAATCAGTTTTCCGTTGGAGTATAAGATGCTGTAGCGTGTGCAGAAGTGCTTGGGTCTCTGTCTCGAGTGCTGTTGATGCTGGAATAGTGCGTGTAAATCCATCTATCATCCTTCCTGTGTGATCTTGAAATATGCTTGCAATCGCACCTGTATGATTAGGGCTAAGGAAAGCAGCATCCATATTTACCTTAATAGTGCCTCGTCTTAGGGGTTGCCATGTATTGTTAAGGTGCTGTCGTTGAGGAGTGGTTGGTGTTGCGAGCTGCTGTGATCTGAGACAAAATTTGGCCATATGCAGGGCTGTATCAACAATAAGGTCTGGATGTGTTCGTTGATTGCGAAAGAGAAGCTGGTTCCGAGCCTTCCAGATATGCCATAAAAGAGCTGCAGTGATCTCAAAGACAGGTATGTTCCCCTTCTGCTCGTAATATATGCAAGCCATTGATCGATACGGGTTGTTGATGAACTAGGAAAGGTGATGTTTACTTTAGGATTGCTCCAAATTGTTCTTGTCGATGGACAAAGTAGAAACAGATGTTCAGTGGTTTCAGGAGTAGTAGCTGAACATAAATTGCAAAAAGGGTCGGGGATAATTCGGCGATGAAACAGATTGGCTTTGGTAGGTAATGCATTATGGCATAAAGACCATAGGAAAGAGTGGATTTTGGGGGCCGTTTTTGTCTTCCATATCTGCTTCCAAATTTTTGTTGGTGGGTTATAAGAAGAGGAAGCTTGTGAATGTATCTTGCGAGATGCTGATTGAGTGATATAATGATATCCGCTTTTAACAGTATAGTTTCCATCGTGTGTGGCTGTCCAGCATAGTTTGTCCTCAGTGGTGATTGTCCATAGCTGAATGGTTAGAATCTCTTCAACAACTTGTGGCAGAAAAGTCCGATGAAGAAGTGCTACATTCCATGTATTCTGTTCAGGAAAGATATAGTCTGCTACCAGTTTAGGCTCCTCTCTGTTCGCTGGCCCACCTAGGATGCCAATGTTCAACCATTTATCCTCTCTAGCATTGATAGAAGATCCATTTCCAACTGACCATTTAAGTCCCTCAATAATAGAATCTCGGCCTAGAAGAATACTCTGCCAACCCCAAGAAGGTTGACACCCCTTGCAGCTTTCCAAAAGATGTAGATTGGAAATATAATGCTTTAAATACATTGGCTAATAATGAGGAAGGATTATGAAAAAGTCGCAAGGCTTGCTTGCCCAATAGGGCTTTATTAAAGGATATGAGATCTCTGAAGCCCATTCCTCCTTTCTCTTTACTTTCTTTCAGGAGATCCCAACTTTTCCAGTGAATGGCAGGTCTGTTACTGTTGTTTTGCCACCAAAATCGAGCTATTTTCTTCTCGATAGATTTACAAATAGAAACAGGAACTTTGAATGTCATCATAGCATACTGAGATAAAGCCTGAACCACAGATTTCAACAGAATTTCTTTCCCCCCTTTAGAAATCAGTTTTTCTTTCCATCCCTCCAACTTAGAATTGACTCTGCTTAATATCCAGGCAAACATATCCCTCTTAGAGGACACCCAATCAGATGGAATGCCGAGATACTTACTAGTTTTAGCCAGTAGAGGTACGCGTAATTCACTTGCTAAGTTAGTCTTAAGGGGATGGAGCAATATTTGGTAAGAAATAAACTAGATTTGTTCCTATTGATTGCTTGACCTGTAGTTAGGCAATACTGATTTAAAATACTTGATAAGTTTTGACATTCTTTAATTGTACCATCAAGAAAAAAGATAGCATCATCGGCAAAGGACAAGTGGGATAAAGTGGGACAGCTTCTATTAAGTGTAATACCTCGTAGATTACCCATGTCAATTGCTTGTGTGATGAACGTGGAGAGTAAATTGGCCAAGAGAATAAATAAGTATGGAGAGAGGGGATCACCTTGCCGAAGTCCCCTTGATGGTTGGAAATAGGATAGAAATTTGCCATTGAACTTGACACTAAGAGAGGTAGTTGTTACACATTGCATCAGCCACGTGACCCAACGGTTATGAAATCCCAATCGGCAAAGATAAGCTTGTAAAAAGTCCCACTCTACCCTATCAAAAGCTTTCTACATATCCAACTTGAGAATTGCCTGAAAGTGTTTCTTTTTTTTCTGATCTTCAGCAGATGGATTACCTCTTGAACAAGGAGGACATTGTCTTGTATTTGTCTACCCGAGATAAAAGCACTTTGTTCTTTAGAAATCAAATGTGGCAACCAAGGCTTCAGTCTGTTTACTAACACTTTGGAAATGATCTTATAAATGAAATTACACAAGTTGATAGGGCGGAATTGGTCTAACCGCTCAGGATTGGGAATTTTTGGGATTAGAGAGATGGCTGTTCGGTTAATGTCTGCTGGTAGTCGTCCTATGGAGAAAAAATTCTGAACTGTTGTAAAAACATCTTCCTGAATAATATTCCAATAGTTATGATAGAACAAGCCATTTAAACCATCAGGGCCTGGGGCAGATGTAGCTCTTAATTGGAAGGTAGCATGCTTGACTTCTTCTCGAGTAATGTCTGCTGTTAGGGATGTGTTCATTTCGGCTGTGACAATCTGAGGACATTGTGCTAGAATAGGTTGAAAATCTCGATGACCACACGAGGTGTAAAGCCTATTAAAAAACGAATGAGTTATATGCTTTAACTGATCTCTGTCTCTGATCCATTCATCATTATCGTTCTTCAAGATGCTGATGCGATTTCTTTTCCTTCGTTGAACTGTGGTTTCATGAAAGAAGTGAGTATTTCTGTCTCCCCATTGCATCCATTTAATGCGAGAACGCATCCCCCAATATTGTTCTTCCTGTGACCAGCTTTTCTGAATCTGATCTTTCAAAGCTCGAACCTGATGTTCATCATAATTACCTGCAGGTTGATTAGTATATTGCTGAAGTTGCTGCTGGAGAAGAGCAATTTGAGTATGATTCGTAGAAAAATTTGATTTAATCCACTTTGTTAGAGCCCTTGTTGTCGCTCGAATCTTTTGGGATATGGAAGATCTACTAAGAGATATAGCATACCATGCTTCCCCTACCACCCGTCTGCATTCATCATGTTCAAGCCAAAAAATTCAAAGGTAAAACCTCTTGCGCCCCTCCTTGATTTTATATGAGTGGATAAAATAAGAGGACTGTGGTCCGACCCTATGGCAGGGAAAGCCACAACCTCCGCTTCTGGATATGTTAAACGTCATTCAATAGTGCATAGGGCTCGGTCAAGTCTCTCTTTAACCAACTCCTGTCCACTTCGATTATTGCTCCAAATATAGGCGCAACCCTTAGTCTCTAGGTCCATCAAGGAACAATCCTATAGTAAATCCCGAAATGATTGCAGTCGATAAGGCTCAGTAGGTCTTTTGCTCACCTTTTCCAGTTATACAAAATTTCATTAAAGTCTCCTAAACACACCCAAGGTTGAGTGTGGGAGTAAGAAAGTTGCCTCAATTCAGCCCAAAATAGTTGTCTCTGATGATAAACAGGTGGAGCATGCAAAACCGTAAGATACATTGTAGAAATACCCCTATTTTTAGAACAAACAGTGTCAATAAAGTGAGAGTTGTGGACCGTGACATGAAGTGAAATGTGGTCATGCCAGAATAGGACCATCCCTCCAGCCAAGCCCTGAGGGTTCACCACAAAACGATTACTGTAATTTAGCCTACGTTGGAGCTGATCAATAACTGGTTGTTAGTTCCGAGTTTCCATCAAAAAAATTATATCGGGCTGATCCTGAGCCACCATGGCCCTAAGTGCTCGAACTGTCAGGGAATTGCCCAATCCCTGACAGTTCCAGCTTAAGATCTTCATTTGTCAATTGGTGGCTTATTTGGGCAAGCCACCACAGCCCCTTCATAGGCCCTGCCAGCCTGGAGAACAGGGGTTTCCAACAGAGTGCTCTCATCCAGAGTGTTGAGTAGTATAGGACGTTTCTTTGCCTTTTTTAACTGAGTCGTTTTTGCCTGCAAGCGAGGATGTTTAGGTTTTTTTGATGGAGATGCAGCAGTTTGAAATACATTGACCTCTGATGCAGCAGGGGACATCGTCATATCCATCTTAGATAGCAGAACATCATGAGAACTGTCAACAGGTGAGCTATTCATATTTTGAATAGTCTGAGTCTCAGTAGAAACTGGCTGAGTTTGTATCTCCACAGGAGTAGGAGGGAGTAAAAGGAGCCCTGGCTGAGGTGTTTCAGGTACACTTTCTTCAGTGTCATATGGATTAATGTTAAAATCATAAAATGTCTGCCAATAGGGGCTGTGTTCATTAACTTCAGCGCGTAAACACTGTCCATGATACATTTTGTCTCGCCCGTCAAACTGAGTCTCATCATAAGGAATTTCTTTACAATATGAGGCGTAGTGGCCCAAAACACCACAGGAATAGCAGAAATGTGGCAGCCGTTCATAACGAAAATCGAGCCAAATATTTTTCCCTTCAACACGTATGAGTTTGCCTGGTTTGAGAGGTTCTTTGAGGGGAAGTTCTACTTTAACTCTTACTGCTCTGGATGTAGGTCCTTCTTTCACATCAATCCTGACCTCCAGAGGCTGGCCGACATCCTGTGCTATTCTTGTTAGGAACTGCTCAGTGCATCGCTCTAGGGGTAAGCCTAAAACTTGTAACCAAAAGGCACAAGTTGTGAAATTACAGCAGTGCAGGGGCGTATTAGGAACCCAAGGCTTAAGGAGAAGCAAATTGTTAGTGAATAACCAGGGTCCATTATCAAGAACCTTCTGTTTGTCTGCTTCTGATATAAATTTGAAAACATAGAAACCTGCCTCTCTTGGAGTAACATTCACAGTATCTATCCGCCAGGCTTTTTTCATAGTTTGCTGGAAAGCTGGAAAATTGATAGTTGAGTTGGCTAGAAGTTTGCCGACAAGGGTTAACTTACATTCTTCTATTGTTGCCGCAGGAGGTGCATCGTCCCAATCTTCAATTGCGTTGGATGACCAAAGTTTGCCTAATCGGCTACATAAAGCAGCTAATCGAGCATCTTCAACCGGGTCCATCTTCGCGATGGGGGAAACCGCTTCAAAGATCGATTCAGTGGGGATGGTCACTTCGGAGATTGCATGCAGAACGATGGGATGGTATAAGGGATTTCGCTAGGTAGACATGCACGACTTAGATAGAACCAGCGAAGAGGTGGTGAAGTGAGTATACTGAGAGAATTGAGTGGGAAAACAGAGAGAAATCGTACAAGAGGAGGAGGAAGGGTGGGAAATGTAGGAAATGGAGAGCTCCATCGAAGTGATTTAGGAATTGACAGGATGAGTTATTCAAGTAGGTTTGAAGAAGCCGAAGCTAAAGGGAGATGATGAATTTGGGTTCAGGAAGAAGAAGATGACTACCAGAGCGGTAGGGGAATCTCCACATAACGAGAGAGTTCATCACTCTTAATAGCTTTGAGAAGGGTTGAGTATTTTCTCTGTTCATCTTTTCTGAAGATCCCACCGAGAGAGAGGGACCCAAATCAAAATTCTAGCTTTAGCTTTCTATGGTGTCATAGTGCTCCAATCCACAGCACCTCATCTTCAGCTCAAATTTTGTCAACACTCAACAATCCCTACCCGCGACTCTCTTTCAATTCTAAGCATGATTAATAAGTGAAGTTGCTGATTAGTGTCTAGAAAGTTGTGAGTGTCGAAGTCGAGCTCACCTTCATCGAGTAGCCTAGTTTGATGCAGTTTAGTTTGCGAAAATTCAAGTTGGGCAGCTACTTAGTTTTTATCAAGGTTGTGTAAGAAAGATACGTCGACTTTTTGATCATATTTTCTTCGACCCTTGTCCAATCAGGTGATGATTCTAACATAAAAATAAAGTGATGATATAAATTGTATTTGATTTGTCATGCTAGGTTTGGCAACAATTCTTCCCGTTTAAATTTGATCCAAGAAATCCATATTAATTATCCATTGTATGGTCCAGTTTACACAACGCTTTTGTCATGGTCTTTGAAAGAAAGTTGCACTATCATATGTTAGCTAGATGCTCTAGCTTTTATGAACATTAGATAATCCCCCATTTGAGAATATTATTAAAGATATTATTAGATGTCATAAATATTATCCAAAGTTGTGTTATTTCATACGATAACTAATTTCCTTTATTAGATCAAGAAAGTTTATTTCCTTCTTAAATTAGATAGCTTCATGACCAAAGCACAGATTGACTCTCGACTATAATGATCTCAAGAAGTGAGAAAACGTCCCACTTAGGATGTTAAGTCAAGGTGCACGAATTACAATTAGATTTGAAACATGAAAGCCTTCTAAACCATTGAGGGTCAATTACATCACCCCTTTAGCTCATCACTAGATCTTATGATATAAAAATCAACGCAAGTCTCTTGAAAATTCATTTTTGCACATGAATCCTTTTCCACACATTTTGTAATTCAATAGCACTATTTATTTAAAAAATAATGGCACATATCACTCGAAACAGTATGATCAAAATGCAACCATCAAGATATATTTTAGATACATGCCCATGTCATGTCAATGTAGCTTCAAGCGACTTCCAAATCTTTTTTTTTTTTTTTTTTTTTTGGAGTAGCTCAAAAAATTATCACACTTAAATCTGAACCTCCGAAAATAGTAAATATCATTCGACCTTCATGCAAATTTCACAAAGATCTGACTATTCAAAATTATCCGGTACATATGATTAAGCTCACCGGATAATTCCTCCCAAATTTCATCGAACCGCCTCGGAATCGTGGACTCCGAGATTCGACAGAGACTCCACCTCGGACAAGGAAACGCGTACATAAACGGTCGGTCATCTTCCCTTGAACTCTGCAACCCTACCTTTCTTACGTGAGTCAAACGCGACCCACAAAAAATAAAAAAGAAAGGAAAAAATCTCTCTCTCTCTCTCTCTCTCTGACTTCGCAAGGAAACGATTTTTGCCGCCAAAAAAAACAAGAACTCCGAAACCTTCCTGTTTCTCCCCTTCTTGTTTCCCTAAAATCGCCTCTTCGCTCGAATTAGGGCACGATCCGTCGATCGATTCCCGTTCGATCGCTCAGCGCCTCCCCGCCGCTGCATCCGCGTGAGTCCCTCGCTCTCTTCCCCGCTCTCTCTCTCTCCCTCTCTCTCTCTCTCTCTCTCGCTCTGCCTGCCTGTGTGTGCGCGCGCGTTGCGTTTTTGTGTTTTCGGGATTTCTGGAGCGATTTCTTCCTGTCTGCGACAATGTGGGTTCGTGAGCTTCGCGTTTGATCGCGTCCTTCGAGAGGGGGGCGATCGGTCGGTCGGGATGGTGGGGGAGTGTCTTGTGATCGTTGCCAGTTGAGCTTTAAGGCTTGATTGACGTGCGGGGTTTGGAATCTGTTCGAAAGTCGCGAGCTTGTGCCCGAAAGTTTCGATCTTGGGCAGAATCTTTGGCGTTGGTGGCTGCCGCGAGGTTCAAGAAATTAGGGGTCGTGCTCTCACGGGAGCTCCTCTGTTTTGCCGTTACGAAGAGGGTTGACGCCAAAGAGCTGATTGGATGAGCCTCGTGCAGGGTAGGCTGTATGTTGTCACTGCGATTTCTTGAGTGGTCTGAGCACTTGACAGGATTAGATTCGAGTAGAGAAGTGCTTCTGAGTCGTCACAGAATTATGGGCTAGGGATGAATTGATGCCTTATTTATTACAGTTTGAGAGTGTGCAATTATTGTTTTCAGTGTGAATAATGTTCCGATGGACATAGTTAGAATTTTCCTTTTCCAAGATGTGTTTTGGTTATTTGGCCACTCTTTCTTAGTTCTTTTGTCTCTTTAATCAGAATGTTGCCTGGATTGCTTGACTTCAATTGACTGATGATGTAGATTGGAGAAAGGTCACCAGGGTAAACTGAAAAAACTTCTCAGTGGTATATCACGAACATTATATTTTGCATTTTGGCTCCCTTCCAATTGTGAAAAAAGGTACCTGATTCGCTGATGGGAACAAGTAGTTCCTTTCACCTGTTCTTTCTGGGGGAAGGAAAACATAAAGCTCTCTTTTTTAAATTTTATATCATAGTAATCCCATTGATGCTAAGTTTGACATGTCCAGTCCTCAAGCCGCCATCATCACCCTCGAAAATGACACACCGTGCTTTTTTTCTATCTCACAATGAGTGTTGCTTTCAATCGAAACTGAAAGGGAAAATGTAAGAATCAAAATATGAAGGAAAATATTGTATCGGGTGGTTTTCCTTTAATAGATTTAATACAGATATATCAGTTTTGAACATCAGAGTCTCAAGGTGCAAAAAAATCAGAGATGGAATGTTGTTAAAACACGAGCCTTTAGATGTCATTGTTCTGTCTTTCCATTGATCAGTAGGGTTGAAGTTTGTGTCACTCACAGAATGCCAGAGATGATAGAATCAAAAAGGCTATTTCATGTCTGTTGAGATTGAGGAGAATGCTTTGGGACCCTTGATATAAATAAAGGGAATGCACACCAATCACGTTACTGCATGTGTATGCATACATGAAAATTTAGGGTTTCCAATGACTTGATTAAGTAGGATGTTGAGAGGAAATATGTTTTGCTGCTGTCAAAGATTAGATGAGGGATTTTTTGTTTAAGGTGTTTTTAGACATGTAACCTGCTACCTGTGGAATTCCTTAAGTAAATGCTGCATTTTGTATGCGCTTCTTGTCAAACGAGTGAAGGTCAGAAGAGGAAGCATATTCTTAATGGAAGGTTTACACTTAATGTCTTGTAGGAGGTTAAACACTAAAAAACAAAAACATAGAGCTGGATCGAATCCCACATGGTAAAGAAAAGGTTTGCTGCCGGCATCATTTTGTCTTTTCAATCTTCAATATATTTTTCAGTTATTTTACCCACTCATCATGATGAAGATGCTGATGTACTTTTTAGTTGTTACTACACATATGTTTCCCTCCTAATGCAAGTGGTTAAAATGAGAAGACTAAAATTAGTTGGCTTGATCCCATTGAAATGTCATAACTACACTTAACATATATATTTTCCAATTTGCAGTGTGAGATCCTCAAAGTAATTGTAAATGCTGGGAAAAGGGTATATGCTTGGTCAAAATTTTGGCCAGAACTGGAACGGTTTCTTCCCCAACAGCTTCTTGCAGTCAAGAGGCGATGTTCCACCCCAATACTTTGCAAGAAGTACCTTTAGAGACTGGCGTAAAAATCCACAAATCGGTTGCTGTCGTGATCTGATTAGAAGGAGAATGTAAGTTTCCAATTTAAATTTTTGTAGTTTTTTTTTTTTTTTTTTTTTTTTTTTTTTTTTAATCTTCTCTCTAATTTTAAATCTTTGGAATTTGAACCCTTTGAGGAAAGGTTTTCATAAGTTCTTAGGACTGCTCACGTGCTCCTGCAGAATGGAAGCTTTCCCATGGATCATGAACATAAGACAGGACTGGGAATCACTGGCAGTAGGCCTTGCAAATGATTTGGAGGAGAATTTGTTCATGGAGTCTGCTTCTGAGGTTTGTTTTAAGTTTTTCAGAGCTGGAATGGGAATTTCAGTTCTTGTTTCATTTAAAATTATTTTTGTTGGTTTCCATGCCCTACATCTCATAATTACGGACATATGGTATGCATGTGGTCCAGCAAGTGCATGTACATTTTCATAAGCCTCAGCAGGCTGGTATGGGCGAACATTTGGAGCCCCGCCCCCCTCCCCGACTCTTTTTCTGCTTTGTCGGGGCTGGGTGTAGTGGTTCGTGGTTTGGGTTGCACATGTGCACAAGATGGATAGTTATACTTTCAGTTGATTCGCAAAGTTCATTTAGTTCATAGTTCATATAATGGATTTTCATTTTGCAAATGGTTATTAGGTTGACTATATGAACCTGGAGACTCTCAATATTCGGTTGGAGATATTGCTTGCACGAATGATTGACAAATCAGATACCACTGAAAGATTGGATGAAAGTGCAACTTCCTCATTCCCCATGTTCAGCATTATGCCAAGTGCAGGTTCATTTGCTAGAGGCACCTCCAATGCACCCAATGCTCCTTCAAGTGACTTAAACAACCATAATGTTGCTTATGATGCAGTCTTGGACCGGTGTTTCTCATCAGGAGGTGCAGTTGGGCTTGAGAATGTGAACTTACGAAAGCAATCAGGTGATTCTTTATACATTAACCAATAGAGGACTATTGATCTTCAATTGATTAACTAATAGAGGAAGTGGTTATTTTCTTTAGGATCTGCTGGTGTAGACTGGCAAGGAATTAATAAAGTGCTTATTGGCTCCGACAATGGGCCAATGCATTTTCCGGCTGCTGCAGCTGACACTGTCTCCTCGATCACGGAAACTTCAAGCAGCTCGATCTACTTGGATCATATTCCCTGTAATGCTGCTGCTTATGGTGGATCAGTCTGTCCTCGTGTTAGTTCACAGTATTGCGATGAGGCTTTATTTAAAGATTATCGTATGGAGAAACAATTCTGCTGTCAGCAGAACTTGCAAGTATACAATCAGCATAGTGTGAAGCCTGTTAATCCATCGGAGTCAAAGGTCCCTTCTGATGGTCTTGTGCTTGATTACTTCACTCCATCCTCTCAGGCATCAGAGCCTCCACTTGTTGAGCTCCCTTCATACCAATTACTGTCTGCTTTTCCTTTGAAAAGCGCTTTGCCATCTTCATCTGAAGCTGCTACAAATGCTGAGGCAAGTTATCCGGCACAGTTCCATGCTTGTCAGTGTAATGATTGCTTTTCTGGAGGCCTATGTTTTCAATCAGCTCTTTACAGTCAGCCAATATCTGGATCCCCAGAAATAGCTCCTTCCTGCCCAAAACGTCAGAAGATGGATGTTCTTTCTTGTTTCCCTTCATCTAAGGAGGGAACTTCTTGTGTACTTGATCCACTAATGGCTCAAGACTGCACTGCTGGAAGACTTCCAGGCTTGCAGCACTTGCCTGAATCTCCCACATCTTTTCAAAAAGTAATGTTGCCTGGAACTAAACCAAGTACAAGTCCCTCTGCAAATACACAGACCACTTTTGAAACTATTAAGAATCTTCTGGATCGTCCTTTTGTGCCAAATGTAGAAATTCATGATAGTCCATCAGAAGAACACCCGAATACTTCTGTTGTAGAAGACTTGGACCCCATGGACATTGGTTCGACTATCGCTGATCATTCGGTTGACTCTGTTGGAATAAGGTCCAGCGGTTTGCATGCTGTCTTAGAAGAGCATAAAGCTGGTACTGAGGACGTGGGACAACTCAGGAATGATTTGGGTGAGGAAAATAGGGAAGTTGAGAACAAAACTTTGTCAATGATGGATGTTACTAACTGGAGAGCTGAGTCAGAGCAATCCAAGATTAGAGGTGTTTCACTGATGGAATTTTTCACCAAAGAGCAAATAAAGGAACATATAGCAGGCCTCAAGCGATGCGTTCATCAGGTTAGTGGGGAATGATTCGGTTCTCATTTGGTAATCAATCTTCATTTACTTCTCGTGGAATATGCATTATGCACTCTCTGTGCTCATTGAGGCTCTAAGTTTTCCCAGTTCATCTGATTAACATGCATTGTTTGTGAATGCGTATGTAACTAGGGTACTCCTTGAGAATGTCTAGTAATGCTCAACCTCGACTACATCATTATTTTGCTTCATTTTGTTTATTTTTTTCCATGAAAAATGAAGGTAATACTCTTCATTCATACATTGGCTACTGCTCAGCATCTAGAGATTATCATATCTTGTGATAGTTGATGCAGAGTATGTATTTTGATTTGTTTTTCCAAGTTCGTTTTGTTGTAAGCTTTCTATTAGTGGGTGGCAAAGTATGAAGGGTGTAGGAACTTCTAGGGTGAAATTTGGACATAAAACCAGTTTTCTGGGGTCACTGTGGTGGGAGCACAACTGGGAGGAGGAGAAGCCTATGCTGTTTGATTTTTTTTTTTTTTAATCCAAGATAGTTATAAACTCACGCATGTGGTTGTGCTCATTTCAATAGAATAAAAGCAAAGGAACATCTCGGATGCCTGCAGACTTATGACAGAAATCTTTTAAAGAACTATCATTGCAATGCAATCCCAGACTACTTCCAATGACAATGATCCAACCTAAAACTTTTGGGCTTGAGTATTTTCTACTGGATGGAGAGCTTCAGTATGCATGAATCTGGAAGTAGATATTAATTAATCTTGCCATTTGTGCTGTCTGGAGATGGGGAGATAAACTTATTTTGTATTTATAAATACAATATTGCTCAATGAACCTTTAAACTTTAGCGTATATAAGAATAGCTGCACTTTGTGTCAAATTCCTAGGCAAACATGAGCTCAAACTGCTTGAGAGTAATAGACATGTTGATTTGTATTACCTGGGAAAAGTGATGCGCTTAGAACATTCTTATGATCAGAGATTATGACATCCAAGGAAAGGAAATTATTTTCAACCATAAATTGAAATAAATATAAATGTTGATTGATAACTCATCATGCATTTTTTGACAACAGGTATCAGAAAAGGAAATGAAAAATGATCTGCCGAATTCCATACGTGAGAATTCATGCCAGCTATGTGGAGCAGTCAAGCTTCTTTTTGCTCCGTCACCCATATATTGTTCATCATGCAATGTCTTAATCAAAAGAAATGGAGTTTATTATTGTACGTCAAATGAAATTGATGTACAATGTACTTTCTGCGCATCGTGCCACAATTGTTGCAGAGGTGGAACCATTAAGTGCGGGGGAATTTCTGTTTCCAAGGCCAAGCTTCACAAGAGAAAAAATAATGAGGAAATTGAAGAATCAGTAAGTTAATTCGATCAAATGTCTATTTCATATACTATAAGGATCAGAAGTTTAGTCTCTCATTGTGGCATTTTGGTGCAGTGGGTTCAATGTGATAAGTGTGGAGCCTGGCAACACCAGATTTGTGCCCTTTTTAATGATAAAAGAAATTTAGGAGGAAATGCTGAGTATATATGCCCCATTTGCTCCTTAAATGAAATTGGAAATGCTACTCTCATTTCACCACTGAAGGTCGGTATTCTTAGAGCTGGAGATCTACCAAGAACCAAGCTCAGTGATTGCTTAGAGCAAAGAATTCAAAGGCGTCTCAAGGAAGAGAGAGAACAGAGAGCAAAAGTCTTGAAAAAGGGCTTTTACGAGGTAAAGTGCTAATCAGTGAAGGCTTTGATACACACCAATGTTACTGAATTGTGAAAATGTGTTACCTCTAGTAATTATCATGTCAACGAATCATAGAACTTCCATTAGATGGAGGTTCATGTGTTATGTTTGCAATTTTTATTAATGAAATATGGATCTTCTATATTCTTTTCACTTCGATCCTACATTTTGATGTCTAGGTTCCTGGCGCTGAAGATCTTGTAGTGAGAGTGGTTGTCTCTGCTAAAAGAAAATTGGAAGTGAAGAAGCAATTTTTGGATACCTTTCCTCACTTGAATTATCCAGCCGAGTTTCCATACTGTTTAAAGGTGAAATCAGATATTACATTTTGAAAAACATACCTCTTTTACTTGACCTTCTGCCATTTAGTGTTCCTGTGCTAAAAAACATGTCCATTTAGCTATATCAATGATTATAAGAATTGGTAATATACATGGTGTGCTGTTTATATTATGTACTGGTAAATGGTCTGGTCCCATCATGTATACATATTTCTTTGGAGTCTGTATCCTTTAGTACTTAAAATGGTGCTTTGCGTTGTTTTGATATCCAGGTTTTTGACAAGATACTTGACCTTCCCTCATGTAGGACTCTTGTGTATAAGACATGTTCATTTAGTAGCATTGATGATCATAATAATAGCTATTATATGTAACATGTGCATACATTATGTACTCATGAATCCTCTTGTCCCTATATCAACGGAGCGAGTAAAGCAGGGAAAAATGATTTTTTCCTTCATCAAAACTATTTTTTTTTATAGGATTAATTACCTCTCAATCTTGCAAGGGGAGTTATGCACATAAATTGTAAAAACTGTTAATTAAGTTCTACATACTAAAATGCACACATGTCTGCATAGATTTTATGCACACTTTCTTGGAGCCAATACCTTTGGAAAGATGGAAAGATCAATTCTTTTTTTGGTACTGCTCTGATCATACTTTTGAGTAGGCCAAGAAAATTTATATGAAGTTTTGCATTTTCAGGTAATTCTTTTATTTCAGAAGATTGAAGGGGTAGACATCCTCATTTTCGGTGCGTATGTCCAAGAATTTGGCTCGGATTGTGGACACCCTAATCAACGTTGTGTGTACATCTCGTACCTTGATTCGGTCAAGTACTTTCAGCCAGAGATAGTGACTGTGACTGGAGAATCACTCCGGACTTTTGTTTACCATGAATTATTGGTAATTAGTTTGCTTCCTTGCTATTCTGTCGGCTTCTGGCTTCAGCATGCTCTGTACTGTATTCCTGAAGTAGTGTTTTGTCATCTTTTATCAGATTGGCTATCTCGAATGCTGCAAGCAACGAGGTTTTGGAAGCTGCTTTATCTGGGCATGCCCTCCTCTGAAAGGGGAAGATTACTTGTTTTACTGTCATCCTGAAAATCAGAAAACTCCACATAATCAGAAACTGCGGAAATGGTTTGTCCCATTTACCTTTCTCCTTCCGCAGTTGTCTGTTTATCAATTTGTTCATGTACATGCCTTCTCAAAAGACTATGCCCATCTTTTTCCCACTGATTATTCTGTTATTCTTTTTTTTTTCCTCTGGCCATACGGTGCTTATCATGTCAAACTCTGTTTTCTGGGATTTTAAAAGCTAAACATTTCTATGATTGTATTTAATGTATCACTATCACACCAATAGTTTTTGTGTATTTGCAGGTATCAGTCAATGCTGCATAAGGCAGTTGAAGAAAATATAGTCATAAGCACTTCAAATCTTTACGATCACTATTTTCTTCCTCCTCAAAGTGGTATGATCAAGATAACTGCTGCTCGTTTGCCATACTTCGAAGGCGACTATTGGTCTGCTTCTGCCGAGAATTTGATCAAGGATATTGAACAAAAAGATGTGGATGACTTGCAAAAGAAAGGACAAAAAATTTCGTCAAGAATTTTGAAAGCCATGGGACATAAAAGCTCTTCTGATGGTGCCAAAAAAGACATTCTTTTCATGCAAAAGGTATCTCATTTTGTTCATCTCAAACGTTATATATAGTACTGTTGCTCTGGCCTCTAGATTGATTATAACCTATGAGCCAGACACCCGAACAACAAGGAGGTTTAATTAGCCTATTATTGTTGGTATGAACGTGTATACAGATTCTGCCTCTGTTTCCCTCCCAGTTATTCAGTTTACTTTTATTCAGAGCTTAATATGAGGAAGAAGAATTCCCTCTTTGCAACCCAGGTTCCAAATGTCAAATTGTATACTGGAGCTTTCTGATCTATTTTGCGTAGGTTCAACTGCACTTCATTGCAAGCAAATTCCTTCCTAAATTACTGCTGAACTTGCAATCGAATAACTGAGTATCAATTATTCTTTGCCAATGATCTAAAGCTCTTAAGAAAATTAATGCATGCAGAGGATGCTCAGCGCATGGATGAAACTGGACTAGTTTAAAATCCATATAAGTTGTTAAAGCTGAGGATCTAACTTGCTTTTGTGCTCTGCAATTGATGCTGTGATGACGGCATGTCATGTTTTGTTTGAGTTATCGCTTTACTTCTGCGGGATCCTTGTACGACAATAAGCAATCTTATGTTTTCCCTGAAGATTTCCTATTCTGTCTACATATGTCAATTGCATAATGCTAACTCCATGAGATCTACAGTGAGTTTCACTAGGTTCTGTTTGGACCTTTCTTAAACTCATGAAGAAATGGGAGTCACGAGATATCTTCAAGGTTTTGGCTAATTGCTTGAAACTTTGTATGGACACAATGGTTCCAGACAATTAACATGAGGAACTATCCCATTGTAGATTGCTATTTCATTATGATATAATAGCAATCTTTTTCTTTTTGATTTTTTTTTTACCAAAAAGAAAAAGATGCTATTTCATTAGATGGTGCCAAATCTAGTGGCATTTTCTAATCCTGTGTTTTTCTGAACATACGAGAGGCTAAGTTAAATGTCAAGATCTGCATCAGCTTGTTTAACTGAGCAGTATATAATACTGTCATTCTGTGTCATAGACTGAATAAGATTCATTTATTAGAGAAATGATGATATCTGTTCAGCAACTTCGTGGCTGGTTGATTTTACCTTCTTTTCTGTATCTTTAAATTATGCTCTCATTATTTTTCTCTTATTGATAATAGCTTGGGGAAAAAATCCTGCCTGCCAAGGAAGACTTCATTGTTGTCCATTTGCAGTATGTATGCTCTCACTGCCGTGAAGTTATACTGTCTACAGAACGATGGTTCTGCAGTCAATGTAAAAATTTTCAGCTATGCAAGAGGTAATATCTAAATAAGATTTTCCCATTGTATCATTCTGTTCCTGGACATTGCTTGCCAGTGTTCATGGGGCTCCCTGTAATAGTATGCCCATTATAGTTGTTTCTCCACTTATATTCCTTATGCTTCTTTCACCTTTCATTTTTGAAATTTCATAGAAAAGGTCAATAAATGTGGTGTGGTTACCACAGCTCGTGCATTTAAATTTCTTGAAGCATATCATGGTTATGATAACTAGACCAAAAATTGATTTGACTGGTTTCTAGAGCAGAGAACTCATACTGAGTGCAAAGTGGAGCTTTTAGCATGCTTCGCAATCATATAAACATATTGCATCCCATAAAGAAAACTAGCATAGGAAAGATGACTAACCTTTTGCCATCTGAAACACATGACATGTTAGGTGGTGTGTTGAGTCACTTCTGGTGCTCATATATGTGAGGCCTTATGACATTTATTAGTATTGAAATTTTTAACATTTTCACTTGGTGTTTCTTTGTGTAGAGAGCCCTTTATCACTGTCGAGTTGCCCTTTCTTACCAGTCTTGTGGCACCTTCATTCCAACCTTAGATTTTGCTGGTTTTCTCAAATAAGATAATCTCACTCGGGGTGAGAGCAAAAACTGGTTGTTCAAGTCCCTTTCAACTAAGGGATACTCCACTCAGGCTTAAGGCACAATCTAAAGAGATAATCTTGGGGATCAAATAGCTAAGCAATCGATTTTACGTAGCATAATATGTCGAATTGTCATTACTGAGAAGAATCAGTCTTTTAAACTTTGAGGCTGTTCTCTTGCTTTTCTGTGGTAATAATCAAGGAGCATAATTTTACACGGGGAGGGTTCCGGTTTCACTCCTTTCATTTGTAGGATCTGTTTCATCATTATGTTCATATCTGGTTGTTGCAGTCTTTCTCATATCACCTATGTTAACCTCTCTCTTAAAATCTGTATCTGTGACCTAGGAATTAGTCTGGCAATGTCACACATGGCCCATTTATACAACGGAGGACACAAGATAAAATACCAAATACAAAGAAAAAACCTGAATATGACACAATATGATACACTTAACATGTAGATCAACTTGAATTGACAGATTCTCATTATAATTGCTTAGCTATAAGCAACGATACTTTGAGGCTAACACAATTAAAATGCGATTCTGACCAACATACACAAATTGCTAGTGACTAACTAAACTTTTTTGTTTCTGTTGCAGATGCCATGATGCCGAGCAACTTCTCTATGGAACTGACATCCACATGTTAAATGAGAAAGTAAAACATTTGGTCTCTGAGGTTAGTTGCAGAAGTTATAGTCTTCCTTGTTTGTTGTTTACAACTCACAGTGATGCACATTATGAAAATTTATTGGTTTATAGTTACAATTAAATCATTTATATGCTTTCAGGCTCCGGTGAATGGTGTGCCTTCTGATACAGAGGATGAGGATACCACTTTGGAAAATTCTTTGTTTGACAGTCGTCATACATTTTTGAAGTTTTGCCAGGAAAATCAATACCAATTCAACACACTCCGACATGCCAAGTATTCCTCCATGATGATCCTGCATTACCTTGGCAACCCAAAGGATATAATTGGTCGGGCTTCCTGTAGCATTTGCAGGAAGTTAACTGCATTGAAGCAGAGTTGGAGATGTGAGATTTGCCCAGAGTTCAGTGTCTGCGAAGTGTGCTATCGGCACAAGAACTTTGTTCATGACCACCAGATGACTCAAGGTTCTTCCACTACACATCAGCCTGAACCTGGGACATAGAGACATAATGTGAGGCTGAAACTTATGGTAATGTAAGCTAATGCTATGACATATTTCCTTGTGCTGCATCACAGTCTTGAAATTAGAATTGCTTGTTAACATTTTTAAGCAAGTTAACCAATTAAAGAAACATTTCCCCACTAATCTGGACAGCTTCCTAAAAATAAGTTGCAAGCACCATCTTTCCTTTCCTGGATATATAGTGGCAGCTTACTATGCAACTACACTGTTGGGGTAATTTACAGGATATCTGACTGGTCTTTTGTATCACTATGCCAATTTAGGCACATTGTGAAATATGACGTGCTTTCTAGACAGATAAAAGAAATTCCTTGATCTTTTTCAGCATTTCTCTGCATTTTGTGTATTTATATGTCATTGTTGCTCTACAAATTACAATCATCTCAGAACTCTGGAGTACCCTCTTTCTGCATTTTACTCCGATATTTATAGTAAGGCATGACAACCTATCTAAAGAACCTGTCCCTGCTGTGCTTTCAAGATTTGTTATCTGCATGAAAGTGCATTATATTTTCCATCCATCCCGCCAAGTATCAACTTTCAGCAACCAACTACAAAATTATATACTAGTTTGGTGGTACGAATTAAATGAATTATTGACATTTTCAGGGATGTCATCAGCAAGCATGCGGAACTACTATCATCTTTGATTCCGCTGGATAGTTGACAAAGCCTCTGAGGAGCTGCTGCTATCATCAATGCTAGCAAAGCGAGTAGTGTTTAATCTGTCATTTGTACATATAGGTAGTTCAAAAAGATAGGGGAGATCTTTGTGCCAAAAGTGAGGTGGGTCACCTGTATATAAAACTGGAATTCATCTACCTCGAGAATTATACGTGAGTTTAACATAATAGATCTATTTTCAAGCATTGATCCTTTTGCAGAAATAAACACACAGTGAGGTGATGTATCATGACATTAAAACGGGAAGAATCCCTAGTGATCCAATGTTTTTGAAGGTTACATTCTAGTGATTCTGAGAGATGTCATGCTGGTTCTACTGCGGTTGTCTGTATGTCTTTATTTTGTTGACAAAGCCTCTGAGGAGCTGCTGCTATCATCAATGCTAGCAAAGCGAGTAGTGTTTAATCTGTCATTTGTACATATAGGTAGTTCAAAAAGATAGGGGAGATCTTTGTGCCAAAAGTGAGGTGGGTCACCTGTATATAAAACTGGAATTCATCTACCTCGAGAATTATACGTGAGTTTAACATAATAGATCTATTTTCAAGCATTGATCCTTTTGCAGAAATAAACACACAGTGAGGTGATGTATCATGACATTAAAACGGGAAGAATCCCTAGTGATCCAATGTTTTTGAAGGTTACATTCTAGTGATTCTGAGAGATGTCATGCTGGTTCTACTGCGGTTGTCTGTATGTCTTTATTTTGTTGACAAAGCCTCTGAGGAGCTGCTGCTATCATCAATGCTAGCAAAGCGAGTAGTGTTTAATCTGTCATTTGTACATATAGGTAGTTCAAAAAGATAGGGGAGATCTTTGTGCCAAAAGTGAGGTGGGTCACCTGTATATAAAACTGGAATTCATCTACCTCGAGAATTATACGTGAGTTTAACATAATAGATCTATTTTCAAGCATTGATCCTTTTGCAGAAATAAACACACAGTGAGGTGATGTATCATGACATTAAAACGGGAAGAATCCCTAGTGATCCAATGTTTTTGAAGGTTACATTCTAGTGATTCTGAGAGATGTCATGCTGGTTCTACTGCGGTTGTCTGTATGTCTTTATTTTGTTGTCCTTTCCGAGTATTGCACAATTTTTTTTTCTCTTGAAGAGACTTTGTTTTGCGAAGAGTCCAGGGGTAGTAGTATGGCATGCGATGTTCCCGTTCTCCGTAAGAAATGGATTTAGGTATCGGGAAGAAATGCTTTTGATAGGGTCAAGTAACTTTTGGAAAAGTATGGTGCGATTCCTTTGAAGTTCCCCCATGTATGCATAATTGCACATACAGCCAAATTTCCTGCCTCATGAGTGAAAGACGATTAAAAGCGTGGCGTGAAAGAGAGAACAGCAAGAAATGCTTAATTTGCAAATAATCCATATCTTTCTTGGGACAAACTTTTCAGGTTTCCTTAATCTGGTCTGTCCTTTTGTCAACATACTTATGTTTCCTGTGTGCTAATTTTTCTCAAAAGAGACTGGTGTACTTAGGTTTCACCCAATCCTTGTCAACCATTGACAAATCGTATCCCAATAAAAGCAAGTAAATCACCCACGTCACAATCTCTTGCACTCTTTTCGACCAACTCTTCTTCATTTCACCCATCCGGCTTTCTACTATATAAGACCCAAAATCCACGTTCAGCTTGAATTGTCTCTCGTAAAGATCGATACCGAAATGGCTCCTCTTCGCATTCACCTCGTCCGCTGCTTCTTTCTCTTCCAACTCTTCCTGTTGGGAAGTACGGCGAGCGCCACAAACCCAGTCAAGATCGCTCCAGATTACTCGATGCTTCCCCCGCAAGACGAGGAGCGGCGTACCAGTTATGAAGCAGTTTTAAACTTCTTACCAAGAGGCATCCTAATTCCGCCTTCCAGTCCCTCAAAGAGACATTCTGCAGCACCTAAGCCAAAAGACTGAACAACATAGCCTTTGATCTCCGTACTACTTCTTCCTTCTAGATTTCTACCCTGCGAACAGGTCAAGGGCCTTTATTTTCCTCAAATTTTGCTCCCGCATCATATGCAGTTACAACAAAAAATTAGAATAAAATGTATCACGTAGCTCTCTCTTTGTGCTAATGTCCAGAGCGGGTAATGCCCCTCTCACCGTGCAGGCATGCATGCTTGGGTTTGAACCCGGGATGCAAAGAGATGCATCTACGTGGACTAGCCCAAGACCTGAGCGTCAGATTTTTTTCTGTGAAATCTTTATTCGAACGCAGAAACCATATACCAAAGACACGATGTATGTGAGATTCTCTAAATCATCTTTTTTTTTTCCCAATTAGATTGCAACTAAAATGTTCCTCCACTTGCATTCTTGTAAATGTTTCCAGCAGCAAACCGCAAGCTAGAAGAATCAGCTAAGTACCTTAAGAGATTTGCTTTGTTTGGAGTCCTCTAGCCCCTATGACAAAAATGAAATGGAAAAAAAAAATCATAAAAAAGAAGAAGAAAGAAACGAAAAGCGGTTGCGCAGCATTAGGACCATCTTAGTACAACATATTAAACTAGGTATCATATCCGTCAGTCAGCAATGGCGATGTCACAAATTAATCTGTCACCAGAGTATCTTCTCTCCAGCAAAATCCAAATCCAAGTCATCGCCATTCATCTCCGACCATGGTGGCGATGGCCATGATACCTGTCCTCATGTGGATGATCCAAATCATAATAATCCCGATTATTGTCCCGTGAATATTCATATCTAGACAAGCCATAATCAGCAGGTGAATTATGGGGACCTCGACTGGCAAAATCTCCATATGGGCTCCTTCCACCTCTCTCATATGAGGACCATCCAGTTGGAGGACTCCCCGGCAATTGAACACTACTTCTTGGACTGCGAGAAGACAAAGTAGAATCGAAACGATCTGATGCTGAGGGGTACCTAGATATGGAAGTATTGTATCCCGGTTCACAACCAGGAGGGAAGTCATCTCTCACATACCCAGACCATCTATGCTCATGATAATGTGCCCTTTCAACAAGACCGGTGGAATGGTTTGATCTCTGATAAGATCGATGGTGTCTAGATGATTCCGGCCTCAAGGGTACAGCTGCCCAACGTCTTTCATCAGCATTCTTCGGAATAGGTGCATTTATTCCAGGAAAATTGACTGTCATTTTCTTCTTTGGTTCTCGCTCTGCTTCCACAATTTCCCCATCTTCACCCTTTTCTGAAACCTCCGAATCTGCAAATATGGTAATCCCAGACACATCATCTTCATCATCAATATCTGCATTGACAAAAATAGATTGATGTTTCAATCCAGTCAGTACGATGGCTCAGATCTAAATACAGTGGGTCCTCTCTATTTAAGGACAATGACATCACACCTTAGAAAAACTAAAGCAAGAGAAGAGTCAAATGAAAAAAACAAATTAATGCCCACACAGAAACCTGCATACCATGACGCCTAGAAGTAGAAAAGGAGATATCTGAGTTACCTAAGTATCCTGGAGGGTAACCAAGTTCCCGCATCCTGTTAAGCCAAGGGGGTGGATCGAGCTCCTGCATTTCAGATAAGCAACTAATTATTACTCCACAAAACAAAAATATGCTCAGAGCATTACGGCTGGACCTAACTGAATTTATATGCACAAATGAAGAGAATACCTATAAATTCATTTCGATATCAATTAAAAGGTGAGTTAACATTCACTACTTAGGCACATCTTGCTTGTTACCCTCAAATGAGATCAACGCCAAGCAATCATCTTACCCCAAGACCCAAAAGCTGCCGTGTCTCAGTATCAAGAGTGCCTGGTTGCAGTCCATCGAATTTCCCAGGAGAAGGGTCCTCATAATATCTAGTAGAATTACGAGAACCAGGATTCTGACCTCGTTTGGACTTGTGTTGCTGTCGAGCATTATTGACAGCAACATTATCTCGAGGCTTTGGACATTCCCTTAAGGAATGGCTGTAAGAACCACAGTTGAAACAGCGAGCAGCATCCTCGATTATCTCCAGACGTCTGCAAAATAAATATACAATTTGGTTCATATATGCCAGTCATATGAGGATACAAATGCTACAACTCCAGTTACTAAAATTCATCAAAACTAATCAATGAATTAACCACCGGAATGTACTATAGCATAAATATCAGGTGGTAAGGGGAAAAATATCCAATGGTTTCCTAATATGGACGCTTATCCACAAATCTTATAAATGAGGTCCTCCATGAAGGTCGGCTTTGATCCAAATAGAGAAACAGAAGAGTAGTTAACAAAGGAGATCTTCTCCACAGACCAAACAGAGAACGTCACAGAAAATTCTTTCCAGTACATGGTCATACTAACTTCTAATGCAAACACTTGGTCAGGGACAAATCCAGAGGTAAAAGTAATTCCAACGTGAAGTTGCAATACTTTCATCATCTCATTAACCGCATTGAACATGGTCAATTGGACCAGGTTACTTAATAACCATACCGACAACCAATCCAACACCATAAATGTAATTCCAACGTGACTGCTTTTCAAAGTCACATATGACCAGCAACGTACTCCTGTCCCTGAGTACCAGATTTTCACATCCTTCCTTAACATAGAAGATGTTGATGGCACAATACACGCACTAGTTAAGCACAAATAACATGGAAATGCTCATTCACGGCATTGAATACACATGGCAAGAAAGGTCAGGTGCATTCCAAATTGCCAATTTTCTGATTTGATCACTTAACAAGGGCACCAAAGGCACTCTTTATGTTTCTTTTTGGCATCATATATGTTCGGTAAGAATAGTCACAGGTTGGCAAGAAGATGGCATCACAAATTAATCTTAATTGCTCATATGTCTGGACATGGGAGAATGATCAAGTTATACAATTTGGTACTTAAGTACAGGCAATACATTGGTTTGCAGGTCTCCCACTGGAAGAATCGAGACGCATGCGAAAAAATGGGGGTGCATACAGATCAACCAAGCCATCTAATCTCCATTAGTATCGCAAAATTAATGATTTCTTAATACTCAAATTAACATCAATCAAAACTCCATCACTGAACATGGTTCTCTTTAGAGACATTCCTTTCCAATCCCCTAGGGCCCCTCCTTGTTAAGCATAAGAAGTGCACAATTTTAATTCTCAATGTATTGAAGATGAATGAGTTGCAGTAATTTCACGCCTCTTGGGAAATTGAAACATATTAGCCTTTCACATTTTGAAAGCACATTAAAATAGCTTAGCAAATGACCATGGGGGTCATTAACAGTTTCAAGAACAAAGCAACTAAGTCATCTTTGCAAAAGGAAACAAAAGCAATGCTATTTATAGTCAAAAGATAATCAAGTAGGGTGGACTACAAAACATACATGAAACTTGCGTCCTTGTGTCTGCATTAGTCAATTTTTAAGCATGAAAAAACCTTTAAACATATGAATGTTACAAAGAATCACAAAACTGTAAGGGGGGAGAATATCCAAGCAGTTGACCCCACCAAGGCAATGGACTTTGTTTATAGCCGTGGCAGCTTGTTGGGGCGCTTGCCCACTTCTGTTCAATGTGTGAAACAGGGAAAATAGACAGTGTCTACTGTAATAAAAATACCAGTAGAAATTTACCCAGCTACATTATTTGATCCATCGGCCAAAGTCAAGCCCAGTGCATAACCACGGTCATAAAGAGGTACGGTGTTACTGTCTAAAGTGATAACCCCATCATTGAGCACGTTTCTTGTTTGATGGTCAATCCAAAATGACTGCACATAAAATGACAAATGAAAGAGAAATTAAAAATAATACACGAAAGGGAACTCGTAATTGAAACTTCTGCTATCTTAAATGGTAAATCCAATCTCAATGATTGCAAAAATAGGAGATGTCAAAGTAAGCACCAGTATCTAAGAGTCAAACAAAGTTTGTCAAGCACAATGAAGCTTCTGCATTTCTTACCACCTTTATACAGAGATAAAAAAACATGCAGTAGAAAAAAGAAACATAAAGGAAACTCACTACTGCTGACTGCTTCTCCATGCCAACTCGCAGCGCAGGAAAGAATGTTTCTTCACCAGACTCTAAAGCTTCACCTGTATCCTGAAGACAATGAAGTACTTGACTCAGCCAACGTTTAGCCAAAACAGCAAGCTCTCTCAATCCCACCAAGGAAAGCAACGTAATTATCATGTTGAGACTACCCCAGTGATCAAGCAAATGAATCAACATAATAACATAAAGGTATAAAGACGGTAAAGAACTTTAATACCATCAGAGGGATTCGACAAATAGACAAATATAATACTAACTTGGGAAGAACCATGCTTAGTGTGCCACTCAGACCATTGCTGCAACAGTTCTTCAAGCTTTTGTTTGCTTGCTCTGCAATAATATCCACTCATTTATAAAAGCAACAAAATGATTTTCCACTGAAGCAGACAACACATCTATTTGCTCCAGTGAAAGTCAACAAATTAAACAAAACTTAAACTGATAAGGCTGAAAAAACCTCTAAGCTGACCTTGTCAATGAACTATACGCAACATGAACAGATGGTTGCTCTTCGTCACACGTTACTCGTGCTCTTTTGTGACCAGACGTTGCTGAGGCGTTGAGTTACAGAAAACAAAAGTACCATGGAGCTACAAATTAGAGGTAAAACTTTTAAACCTGCAGCAGGATAATCTTCTATGCAGCCACTGATATCCGCACCCATTTGTCTCTCCTATTTAGTAGTTTTGATGAAATACCGACGGTCAATATTAGGATACAATTGCTACACACCACATGACTGCTAGGAGCATATTTCTCTTCAACAGCAGCACAACCATTTTCAGCTTGCAGACCAGAGCTCAAACGATCATTTTTCTCCACAACTTGTACAGAATCAGTTTCGGTCGATTCAACATTCACTCCGACCAGAGATGAACTGCCGACTAATTCCTCGTCAAGTTCCATGTCTATGACAAAAATTCCCTCTTCATGTCCAACATTACAGTCGCCCTGCCCCTGGTCCTCCTCCTTCTGTCCCTCTTTATCCTCAGCATTGAATTCGGAGGCATTGACTTCACCTGGTTCACGGTCATTATTAAGGCGCCCGTCGTCCTCGTTCCCACTACCCGAGTTGGAGGACGCCGGGAGCTCGAGCACGTCGCCCGTCTCCATAGAGAAAGAACGCCCTTTTATATAAATTCGATCGAATCCGCTATCCCTGCACGAGTGCACACTAGAGGGTATCAGCCCAACAACCATATCGGCACATCTCTCGCAAAAGCACACTCCTAAACAACCAGTACAGACAACAAAAACAACATGGTCATGTCTAACTTGAACAAACTCTCGGAGGAGAGAAAAAGGGTATTCACAAATTCCGCAATCCGCGCCAAAGAAAGACGAAAGACTGCCGTTCGACACCTAAACTGGCCACAAACACCGCGCATCTCACTGAAATCACTCAGCGTCGCGTCCCACGGGGGCAGACAAAGAACGCGTCCACCCGCACAACCCCGCAAACAACGAGCGCCACTACAAAAAGCAAAGCAGAGCAGAGCGAAGCGAAGCCTCGTGAATTCGGGACGCGGAACCTCACCGGAAGCCGAGGGGAACGCATCCGCAGATCGCCGGCCGCGCCGCCACCGAAGACCCGGCGAAGTGCTGGCAGGGGGGGGGGAATTTCTAGGGCTCCGTTTGAAATTTCTTGGCTATGGCCTCCGCGCACTAACGATCTTACCGAATCGAAGCAAAGAATGGCGACGCGACGGGACTCCAGAGAAGAGAGGTGGGGCCAGAAGAGACGAAAGAAGGTGTGCACTAGAGGACAAGCGAGTGCGAAAACGAGGTCTTCGGAGGCAGGGGTGCGATTGCGTGCGTCCCGGCGACGGTGAGCCCCTCGACGTTTGACGGTTGGGATACATTTGCTTCCTAAGGCCGGATGAGATTTTTTTTTTTTTTTTTTTGGTCGGTCCTACTTTAATCCTACTCTAATACTCACTCTCGGGCTTTCGCTATTCCTCTCCTTTGCGGGCGTGAGAGTCGAAACCCACTCCTAAAATGAAATCGTCCCACCCAATCCCCCTAGAATGTGGGGATTTGAACTCCCAAACTCTCCCTTCCAAGTTTGAAGGGTAAGACCAGGTGAGATTGAATGTGAGAGTATTTCCCGTGTTTATGTTGTATAAAAACTATGTTTTATGAATAATAAATTTTCTAAATTAATAAAAAGAATAATAATAATTCTGTTTAAATAAAATTTGAATTTTAATATAAAAAGGTAAGTTCAAAATAACAACAATTTTTTTTTTATATTTATATTTATAAATTTGAATTTATTTTTATTTTATAACGTATATTTAGTATTTATATTTATCGCATATTTTTAGGTATATAGTATAGGTTATTACTTATTAGATTATTTTAAGGAATGATGGAATGGAATTAAAAAGAAATAAATAATTAAAAAAATAAGTAAATAAAGATGAAGTAGGTGAGAAAGATAAATTAATATACTGTTTTTTTTAGAAGTAATATACTGTTCAAAATTGCGAAATTGAATGATCTCTCTTCCTAGATTTGACATGCACCGGATGATATCTAGTCATTGTTAATAGCTTGTTTACTTATCATAATTGAACATGTAGTTCTAGAATGCTTCAATGAACTCCTTTGTTGTTTAAGATTTAAGATCATCAATAATCATGGATTGATTAATGAAGTTGTCTCTATTTATGCATTTGTAATTATTTTTAGCATTGAATCATGAGAGATTCTTCCTATATTTGTTTGTATATTTCAAAGTTTCCATACTAGACAATGAACATAATATGAAAATATCTAGTTTTATTACTGCAATTCATAAAATAACGGATATAATATAACAAAATCCATGGATTTCGTGTTATATCATATCCAATCTCATCATGATTAGAAATACAAATGACGTAACACATCTTTAAGGATAAAAGAATTAGAATGATCTTGTTAATCATAGAGATGAGTTGGTTAGCTAGTAACCTCTCCAGTCTCCACTTATCACTTTGGGGCTTTGTAAATCATAAGGTTTTTGCGGCCTGAAAGCCATTTAATGGCGCCCAAAGTCTAAGAGGAAATCTCTTTATATTGTTGTGTGATGACACATCCATCTTGGGAGAATTACCAAAAAAGTTCTAAACCTATTATAATCGTGCCAATTCAACCCTAATTTTTTTTTTAGCCAATTTAGTTCTAAACCTTTTACAATTGTGCTAGTTTAGTCCATCCGGCCAAAATTGACCGGCCGGCACTGACGTGGACACCGGCCGTCCGGCGAAAGCTGACATGGCAATTTTTTTATTTAAAAAAAAATAGAATTTTTAAATATTTTTGAACTTTTCTTTCTTTTTTATTTTATTTTTCACCTTCTCCTTCCTCTGGCCATCAAGGCCGATCTTGCTAACCTCGCCGTCACTGGGCGAGGCCCCACAAGATCTGGCAAGGCCGGCCTCGACGTCGTTGGGCAAGGCCCCACCAGATATGGTGAGGCTTGGCCTCGCCAGATCCAAGGTGAGGGTCGACCTCACCCAGCCAAGGCGATGGTCGACCTCGCCGTCCTTGGGTGAGGTGGCCGGCGACGCTCGACCTCGCCATGGCTGGGTGAGGCCAAGCCTCACCAGATCTGGCGACGACGGCCTCATTGTCGCTAGGCGAGGCTTGCCTTCTCTAGTGGCCGGTGGGGACGAGCCTTGTCGACTAGAGGAAGGAGAAGGTAAAAAAAATTAAAAATTAAAAAATAAAAATAAAAATTCTATATATATATATATATGAAAAAATTGCCATGTCAGCTTTCGCCGGACAGCCGGTGTCCACGTCAGCACCGGCCGGTTAATTTTGGTTAGATGGACTAAACTAGCACAATTGTAAAAGGTTTAGAACTAAATTGACCAAAAAAAAAATTTATGACTGAATTAACACAATTACAATAGATTTAGGATTTTTTTAGTAATTATCCTTATCCATCTTACATTGTAAGTAATCCTTACAATAACTTCTCATGATATCAAAGTCAACTTTCTCAACACGCTTGATTACAATAATAACTATCACATTATAGGTCAATTGCATGCAAACTGCATGTTAAGGTGTTTTTTTTTTTTTGTCAGTCCTACTCTATTCCTACTCTACACTCACTCTTAGACTTTTGCCCTGCCTCTTGCAGAGTGTAGGAGTCGAAACCCACTCCTGAAACTTACGCGTCCCCACCCCCATCCCCCCTGAGAAGGTGGGGATTTGAACCCCTCACCTCCCCCTTCCATGTTGGGAGGGTGGCCACTGGGGCGAATCCCAGTGGTTCATGTTAAGGTGTTTGATTACAGTAATAACTATCACCATCAAGTTGTAATCATTATTACATGACCTCATGTATAATGTCTATTTCGGCCTAGTTGTAATCCCTATTACTCTTGAGTACCTCTCCTCTTTTCTCCAACTCACTCCATCAGTATTAGATTACAAACTACAATCGAAATCTATCTTAACCATAGCTGAGTTTTTTTTTTATTTTATATTGTTTACGTAATAATAGCACCATTAGATTCATTTTGGCCCAGTTAATACAATGATCAAAATACATGACCATAAGTTAATTAATCCGTTTATTATAATATATGATGTTAGTAAGGTGAAAAGAGAATTAACATAAAGTTTGCAAAACAACGTGGCAAAAGCAAAACCAGCATGTAGCAACATTGGCACAAACCCTGCAAAATAACGTGGCAAAATAGATTCACAAATTATGAAATGCGTGGAAAATCCAATTTTTTTTAAAGCAAGCCATCATTACAACCAGGCCCTCCTCACCTATAAAATAGAACAACATGCGATGAGGGGAAGAACGAAAAAACGCCATTTCTCTTTCAATTTCCTGCATATAGTCTCCAATCGAATCCCACATTTGCAAGATTTTCGATTGATAATTTAGTGTAGTTTGTAGTTTCAATTTTCAATTGTCTCAATTAGTTTAATTCTACGCATCGATGAGTGTTAATTTTGTTATTAAATTTTATGAATCAATTTAAGCATTATTTAGTATCAAATATCCATCTGATAAATTTTAATTTCTGTTTTATCTTTGTGATCTCCTCAATTGTAAATACTTTTATTGAAACCTTTCGTTATTTCTATCATCAAGTTTTTTTTTTTTTTTTTTTTTTTGTCTGAAACAATGATGCCTTTCATTCAAGGAGGACGAAAATTACAACCCATAGAAAGGGCGTCGATACATAGTAAATTCATTAACGCTTGAGGAGGTGATGGAGGCCAAGTAGGTGAAAGTGTATTACTGGCGTGGCCTTGGCGGCCCAATCAGCTGCAGCGTTGGCTTCTCTTCGGCAATGTTGAATGTGCAGATAGGGAAAGGAGAGACGCAAAGCTGTGGTGTTGGCAACCAGCACTCGGCTCTCCCATGGCAGCAGACTACGATTGTTGAAGATCTCCACAAGAGTTAGACAATCAGACTTGATGATGAGGTGAGATTTTTTTTGTCCCTGCTCTAGCAAATAAGTAAGAGTGGAGATGAGGGCTTGGATCTCACTTTGCAGGGGAGAAGATGCGCGAATTGTGCTGGTGAATCCGGCGATTAAAATACCGGTGTGATCCCTGCAGACGCACGCGATTGCACCCATATCAGTAGTCGTGGGAAAAGCCCCATCGATGTTGGCCTTGATGCTACCCCGATCCGGTGGAGTCCATACTCAATTAGGGTTTTGTAGAGCGTTTCCTTCTTCTGTTGGTTGCCGCACCGTGCTGCTGTACAATTTTGCTTCAGCAAGCGCCAGATCTACCAGCTGGGCAGGAGTGGTCCGTTGATGTCGAAAAGTGAAGTGGTTCCGCGCCTTCCATAGCTGCCAAAGGATGGATGCAATGATCTCCCTAGAAGGTAAGCCTGACTGATTTTCAAATATATCCTCAAGCCACGCATCTATTCGATGTCTTCTGTAAGCTAAGTGATCAATTTGTACACTAGAGTGAGACCAAATCTTCTTCGTTCATGGGCAAAATAAAAGGATATGTTCAGTAGTTTCAGGTGTGTGCGATGAACATAATCGACATGCCAGGTCCTGAATGATATGTCGCCAGAAGAGGTTAGCTTTTGTAGGGAGAGCATTATGACATAACGACCAAATAAAAACGCGAATTCTTGGGGGCATCTTTAGATTCCAGATGTGTCGCCAGAGACGGGCCGATGGCTGGTATGAGGATGACGCAAGATTATTGTTCTTAGTGTGATCTGATTGTCTGAGAATGTGGTAGGCAGTTTTGATTGAGTATTTACCTGTTTATGTGCCTGTCCATATGATGTGGTCCATGATAGAAGCATGACTTAACGAAATAGTGATTATCTCCTCGACTATTTGCTAGTCAAAGTTGTCTCGTAGAAGAGGGGTATTCCAGATATTCTCATTTGGGACTATAAAACCAGCTACTTGTTTTGGCTCTCCTCTAGGCGCTGGTCCGCCAATGATTCCACTGGTGAGCCATTTATCCTCACGAATATTAATCTTCTGTCCGTCACCAAAAGACCATTGTAGCTTGTTAAGGATAGCATCTCAACCTAAGAGTAAGCTCTTCCATCCTCAAGAGGAATTAGTCCCATTCCCTTCATGCCAAAAACTGCTCGAATGGAAATATAAACCCTTAAAAACTCTACCCCATAAGGATGAGGGATTTTGGAAAAGCCTCCAGGCTTGCTTTCCTAAAAGGGCTCTATTAAAGGTTAGTAAATCTCGAAAGCCGAGGCGCCCTTCCATCTTCCTTTCTTTGAGTAGATCCCATGCCCTCTAATGTATATGAGATCTAGTGCTGCTAGTCTGCCACCAGAATTTGGTTATTTTACGCTCAATAGACTAACATATAGAAACAGGAAGTTTGAATATGGACATGGCGTATTGCGGGAGTGCCTGCACTACCGTTTTTAACAGTATTTCCTTGCCTCCTTTAGAGATAAAATGCTCTTTACAACCTTCAAGTTTGGCATTAACACGACCCAAAATCCAAGCAAACATGTCTTTCTTGGACACACCCCAATCAGATGGAATACCCAATACTTCTCTATCTTGTCCATAACAGGAACTCTTAATTTTGCAGCAAGGTTTTGTTGTAAAAGAAAGGGACAGTCTCTACTACAGAATAGACAAGATTTGTTTCTATTTACGGCTCAGCCCGTTGCAACACAATACTGCTATAAAATATTAGCTAGATTTTGGCTTTCTAGGGTACTTCCATGCAAGAAAAATATGGCATCGTCTGCAAAAAATAAATGGGAAAGGGTAAGGCAGTACCTATTCAATTTAATTCATTTGAGAGTTCTAGAGTTGATAACTTGGTGGATGAGAGTAGATAATAGGTTGGCTAAAAGGATGAACAAATATGGAGATAGTGGATCCCCTTGTCTTAGACCCCTTGTAGGACGGAAGTATTGCAATGGTTCACCATTAAACTTAACGCTTAATATTGCTGTGGTGACACATTGCATCACCCACCTTACCCATTGATCATGAAACCCCAGTTGTTTAAGACAAGCCTCTAAAAAATCCCACTCAACCCGATCATAAGCTTTATGCATGTCCAATTTTAATGCCACTTGAAAGTGTCTCTTCCTTTTTCTGATTTTTAAGTGATGTAGAACCTCCTACACAACTAAAATATTGTCTTGGATCTGTCTATCTGTGACATAAGCACTCTGTTTTGTTGAAATCAATCCTGGTAGCCATTGCTTTAGTCGGTTTGCCAGCACTTTTGAAATGATTTTGTATATGAAATTGCAAAGACTAATGGGTCTATACTGTTCTAACCTTTCTAGGTGCGGAACCTTTGAGATAAGAGTAATGAGAGTTCTATTGAAGGTAGAGGGCATCACTCCTGAAATGAAAAATTTTTGTACTGATGTGTATATATCCTCTTGTATTATATCCCAATGGTTGTGATAGAATAACCCATTGAAGCCATCGGGTCTTGGGGCCTTGGTGGCCCCGAGTTGGAAAGCAGCTTGTTTTACTTCTTCCCTAGAAACAACTGCTGTTAAGCTTGTGTGTTCATTTTTGCTATGATTACCTGGGGACATTGCATGAGAACAGGCTCATAATTTCGATAGCCAGTCGAGTAATAAAGATTTTGGAAGTATGTTTGCGTTGTGTTCTTGAGCTGATCAGAGTCGCGGATCCAGCCAAGATGCTCATCTTTTAACATGCTGATGTGATTACGTTGTCTACGTTGTATTGTCGTCACATGAAAGAACTTTGTGTTCTTATCTCCCCCCCTTAGCCATTGGATCCTTGAACACATAGCCCAATATGTTTCCTCTCACTGTCATATATTGTGAATTTCTTCTTTCAGGCTAGTTACAAGTGCCTTATCGTAGTCATGACCTGATTGATTAAGATGATGCTATATCTGTTGTTGTAACAGGTTGATTTGTTCCTGTCCATTGCTGAAGTGTGATTTACTCCACTTGGCGAGTGCAAAGGAAGTACGTCGAAGCTTACTGGTTAGAGATTGAGCCGCGTCGATGATGAATCCCAAGCATTGCTGATAATTGATTGACAGGCCCTATCTTGAAGCCAGAAAGCTTCAAAGATGAAAGTTTTCTTCCATCTTAAAGAGTTGGGTTCGGTGAGTAAAAGAAGAGGACTGTGATCTAAGGCCAAAGCAGGATAAGCAAAGACTTCCGTTGCCGGGTAAGTTAATCTCCAATCAACTGTGCACGGGGCCCTATCGAGTCTTTCCTTTATGGCTTCGTCACCATCTCTGTTGTTCACCCATATATAGAAGCAACCCTTGCTTTCGATATCCATAAGCATGCAATCATTTACAAATTCTCTGAAGGAATGTAATCTATATGGCTCCGTTGTTTTTTTGCCCGCCTTTTCCCAATGATATAGTATGTCATTAAAATCGCCTAGACACACCCATGGTAACGTATTTGAGGAACTGAT
Source organism: Eucalyptus virginea (assembly GCA_014182375.1). Taxonomy (NCBI): domain Eukaryota; kingdom Viridiplantae; phylum Streptophyta; class Magnoliopsida; order Myrtales; family Myrtaceae; genus Eucalyptus; species Eucalyptus virginea. The sequence continues at coordinate 64,835 of CM024523.1, forward strand.
TTGTCTAACATCTGCCCATACTTGCTATCGTTGTTGGTATGTCGATGGTGCATGAAGACATGTGAGTCTCGTGGTTGTAGCACTTTGATTCTCTGTACAAATTGTGTCAATAAAGTGGCTGGTAGTATGCTCCACAGTTAAAGACACCTCCTGATCATTTCAAAAAATTACCAACCCTCTGGCCAAACCTGTAGGATTCACCACAAAACAACTTAAAAACTTCAGCTTCCTCCTTAGATTCTGGATCACCATTTCTTGATTTTTCATTTTCATCAAAAAACAACATCGGGCCTTTCACTGGCCACAAGGGCCTTTAATGCTTGAATTGTTAAGGGGTTGCTCAGCCCTGGACAATTCCAACTGATGATCCTCATTTGTCATGTGGTGGTTTTTTTGGGCAAGCCACCAGGGCCTATTTTCCAACCCCTTCAGTTGTAAAGATAGGGGTATCCATAAGGTTTGAGTCGTCTAGCATTTTGCTTACATTAGAACACATCCCATAAGGATTATATCTTTTGTTTTTTTTCAGTGGACTTGACTTTGCGGTCGATCTTGGATTTTTGAGCTTTTTACTAATCGAGGAAGCCTCAGCTACACTGTTGAATAAAGCTAACTGGTTCATCACATGGGATTTCTAATTTGGATCAGCAAGAGAAGAAAGTTGCTGCGTACTTGTGGCATTGCAATGCGGGGGCTGTTCTACGCTAGTCTCCACAGTGGATGGTTGCTGAATATTAATTTGAGGTGCTGCAAGGAGTAAGGGAGGTGGCTGCGGTTGAGTTTCTGATATGATCTCTTCGACATCTTCTTGATTCGGGTGCTGCTTATAAAATGCAAACCAGAATGGGCTATGTTGTCTGACCTCTGCCCTCAGCCACTGACCATAAGACAAGTTGTCATTTCCATCTATTTTTGCTGCATCATAAGGAATGTCTTTGCAGTACATGGCATAATGGCCTAGGATTCTGCATGAATAACAATAATGTGATAGACGTTCATACCAAAAGTCAATCCATATGTGTTTCCCATCCAATCTGATAAGTTTACCAGATTTCAGAGTTTCCTTTAAATTAAGTTCGACTTTTGCCCTCATTGATCTAACTGAAGAACTGTCTTTGCTGTCAATTCTCACCTCCTGCACCTTGCCAAGTTGTCTAACAGCTTTAACAATCATATTTTCAGTACATCGTTCTAGAGGAAGCTCGTAAATTTGCACCCAGAACGCACAAGTTGTAAAGTCATAGCAATGCAAAGGAGTATTGGGCAACCAAGGTTTCACAATAATCAGATGATTTCCGAACAACCAATGGCCATTATCTAAGATTCGCTGCCTTTCCCCTTTTGAAGTAAATTTAAATACATAGAGCCCCTCTTCGCGTTGGGAAATTTCTACTTGATCATTGCGCCATGCTCTTTTTAAGGTATTCAGAAAAAGCTGGAAAGTTGATAGTAGGATTGGACAGAATTTTACCTATTAATGTGAGTTTGCATTCTTGCAACTTCTCTGGCGGTACTTCATCTTCCCAAACTTCCACTTCCTGTTCAAGCCAGAGTCGTCCAAGTCTGTGGCAGAGTGTAGCAACCCGAGCATCTTCTTGCTGATGAGATTGTTCCATTATAACTGTCGTTGGGAGGTGAATTGGTGCGACATGCAAACACCGATGGAGATGGCATCAAGAAAAGTTCAAACGTTGGGACTACCCAAATACACAGGGGAAGAAAGATGGAGGTGTGATGATGGTAAAAGTTGAGATTGAGGGGAATTCGCTTTGGTGGATAATGAGGTAGAGATGGGTAGCGAAAGAAACCTTGCGTAAAGGGAGTATGGACAGAAAAAGGGAGGTAGAGGTTGCAAGGATGAAATGGAAGATACAACTAGCTGAATTCCATATTGAATCGGCTGTAATCGCATGGGTGATGTGATGAAGGGAAGAAGATGGAGGAAAAGCCACCGATTCAAAACAGGAAATAGCTCATCTAATTGTAATTGGAACAAGAAGAGGTGCAATGGGTGGAAATGCGGTTTGACAAGAATTGGTAGATACTGAGGGAAATTGCCATTAAGAAGGCAAGAGGTAGAGAAGCAATGTAATTAGGGTTCAAAGAAGACTCAATAGACTACCATGGCGGTAGAGGAAGACTCGACAAAACGAGAGAGAGTTCATCACTCCATCTTAGGAGTCATGTTTGCTTAGCTTCTATCTTCAAGTTTACCACACCCAAATTTTGCAATGCTATGTAGTATCAAAGGGAGATAATTGTGGTAAAGAAAGAAAAGGGCAATGTTAGCACATCTGCTGTCTACGCATAACTTTTGAGTTTTTTAACTTCTAATTCCTAGACTAACCCTATGAATCACGCGTGCCATATCTGCCATGGTCATTGGGTCAAAAAGGAATAGGAATTATGTCATCGACCTATTATATTTGAGTTGTTAGTACTTTCCTATGATTCTCCAAATGTAATAAGAGCTACCAATGTGGTTGGCACCTCCAATAAAATACAAGGTAATGTTAACATCAACGCCTTTTATGATCCAGAGTCTGGTTTAACAGTTAAAATCTCATTTGCTATAGGTATTTTGTTATGTAAGTGTGTGTGCTACTACATTAACTGGTGCGTGCAAGACGATTATGCCAGTTTTACGATTTTGCGGCCTCCAGATATCAGTGGCTTTTAATACATTAGATCCACTTTATTAAGGATTCGAGAGTTGGAGGTCCTCTACATCACTCAAGTAAGGCCAATTGAGAAACTTCCTCTAGAGTAAGAACGCGAGTACAAGATGTAAACAAAGACATGCAAGGAGACGGTGTGTGTTGACGTTCTACTCCTACTCATAATGGAAGTGTGGTCTCGAACCATCAACGTAACAAGATTGGAGAGAAGTTGAAGTCTTTAGGAATTTCGTGCGGATTTTAAGCAACACGATGGATGCTTTATCGCCCAGGTTTGAAATAATTATTCTTCATTGAAGCAGTATTGGGTGATATTTCTCATATATTAAGGGCATTCAACCTTTATTTTTCTATTGCTTTGGATACAAAGTTCAAGTTGAATGGGTGGGGAAACTCTCTTTGTTCCATATTACGAAAATTAAAGGCTGAATGAGGAGGTCCAAGTGATGTAGATATTGGCGATGGTATGAGAATAGCTCTAGATTATGATATGCTAGATAATTTGATAGGACAAACTCCACCCACATATGGAGATAGTGCCCTTGAGTAATTACTAGAAATCTCCGTTGCTTCGTGTGAAGAAAAGCACCTCATAGCTTTCCGTTATCTTTTCGTCTTCATCTACCATCGAATTGGAGACAATACCTTACAACAAACTACTCCAAATACATTAAAGACTCCAACGTCAACGTCTTGAAGTAATGGAAGAGTAGAGTTTCGCATTATCCGGTTCTTTCCACCATGGTTCATGCCATACTGACCTAATTGCATTTACAGTACCATCGGAGTTCATGTTCAATATTATAGAAGACAGTAGGAGCAGTTTGGTTGTGAAAAAAGAAGAATTGGCTATTTGCATGCATGATTGGTTATTGCAAGAATGGACTACAGCAGAATGTGTCCAAAGTGAACTCTTGACAACAGCAGCACCTTATCCCTCGAATCATGACGACGGGTACAACATGGAAAACACCAGATTAATTAGATATTCTCTCGAGTGAAATTTATGTACAATCATTGGTAGGGCAGTTGTAATTTTTCTTACATTAGAAGTACTAGTGCTTAATTAAATGATCATTTCCTATTATGTAATGCACTATTTTAGTTACCTTAGAATATTGTTTATGTGAGATTTGGTGGGATCATTGCTAACTGTCATAAAATCTTAAACTATTAGATGAACGCGTTATTTAATATTTAATTATTCTAGCACTCCCTTCACTCTTAATTTGGTCTTTTGCTTAGTACAAAGCGTGGAAATTTAAATAGGGAAGCAAATGGAGCTTGGTAAAATTTAAACTCAGAACCATTAGCTCTAAATACCATATGAGATTTGGTGAGATGAAGGCGTGATTTAATATTTAAATATTCTATTATTCTCCCTCACGCAAGTTGCTTCAGTTCTAATACCATACAAGATTTGGTAAGATGAAGGCGTAGTTTAATATTTAAATATTACATTATTCTCTCTCATACTTAGTCTGGTCTTTTTAACTAAATTTAATTGGGGAGGCAAAATGCTTAGTCTAGTCTTTTTGTCTAGTACTAAGCATGGAGGCGTAATTTGATTAAACGAAAGAGGCACTAAAATATCTATACGCACCACCGCCTGCGGTGGCCCAGTTGGATAAGGCTCCCATGACCCTTTGCGTAGAGGGGAGGAGTTCGAATCCCGCTGGCCGCACGGGATCTTAAGCGTGACGTCGGGGTGGTGGGTCCTCCGCTAGCGTCACCCCCCGGTTTGCCCCGCCGGCGCTGCACTGGGGTTCCCGGGTCACCAAAAAAATATATATATATCTATACGCAACAAAGCTACAACTAAAGTGAAACTGTGATTCCTGTGAAAATTTTCTGACATATTAGCTCCTCAGTAGCTACCTGATTATACCATTCTAGTATGTTGTAATGGATCATAAAGTCCTAGAATGGTTAAATGGTGTCCGAACCCATGCAGAGCAACAACAAGTTAGACTATGCCCAGCCTAGAGGTCGACAGCAATTGGTAGAACCGTAATTCTCCACTAATTTTTTTTTCTGAGGCTTGTGAATCTAGCTCACACCTTGTGGTACTCCCATTTGCTTGGAGCATAGGCTAACATTTGGGTGCCAACCAAATTTATCAGCAGAATCGAAGACTTCCCATTGCGGTACTACCAAATTTTGTCGCTATTGTCGCTGTGGACCTCCCATTGTCTATTACCACTTTGTTCCAAACATAATGAAATCTCTTAGACTTATCAAATACCAAATAATACAATCTCTGATGAAGAACGGTGCAGAGAATCACAGCAACTCAAGCAGATGACTGCACGGTTTTGTGAAGAGGCCTCGAAACTTCGAATGAGTTATTGCAAACTGTCCCGTTTTGGGGAATGCTGAAGGTAGTAATGCTTAGACTAGGGATGTTACTATGAAGGAAGTTCAGAAAGCTGTTTTTTAACTGGGATCACTTAAGGCAAACAGGCCCAGATTGTATGAATCGCCTGCCTATATGACCATGAAAATGGGTGTAATATTAAAGATGTGTTCCAAGAGGTGCAAAAGTTTTTCGAATCAGGGACCCTCAATCCAGAGATAAACAAAGACAGAGATTACACCGATTCCTTAGCTTCCCAACCTTGAAATCTTGACCAACGCAGCCCTAGAAGCCTTTGTAGTCTTATCATTAAGGTTGTTGCTGAAGTTCTGGCTAGTAGACTTAAAACTCGGCTGCCATGCTTGTTTTCCGTGGTGCCATGCTTGAGAGCGGTCACCAGTCCCTCCGCCTCTGCCTCACTCCCTTTCGAGCGCGCGAGGGGCAGCCTTCATGTGCTTTGTCGGCGACGGCAGGGGAACAGCCGTTTGACGAACGCCGAAATAGCAACAAGCGCGAAAAAGTCAAATCTAAGAGAGAAGAAAGAGATTCAATTTTTGAGAGCGTTCGGTAGAGAGGAAAGAGGTTTGCTCTTCGTTCTTCTTCTTCAGACAACGAAAGCATGAAGAGGAAAGAGAATATGAGACAAGGAAATAAATGTTTGCAGAGCAGGAGAGAGAGAGCGCAGGGGCTAGTGTGTGCAGGCTAGTGAGAGCGAAATGAAATTATTCTTGTGCATAAATTCGTTTGCTAGTGAGCCGGTCCCGCACCTCCACGTGTCGCTTCCCAAGTGGTCGGAGACCACGCTGATGGTCCCTGGACCACCCAATATTTTCTCCAATAATTCATTCTAAATTATTCTATCATTTGGCAACAAGAAGCGTTGGAGGGACGCAGCCCCTTTATCCTCAAGGTAAATAGAAATCCAATCTGTTTCACTTGAAGAAACAATCCCAATGATTACTCTCTCCACTCATTTATATCGATGAAGACGACGATCATGCAAGAAGTAAATCTGCTAGGCATCGCTCCGCAAGGAGAAGTTAACGGTTGCATTATCCTTTTGTAGGAAACTTTGGAACCAATACGCGGAGTGCTTCATGTATCGCTTCAGTCCATTCCCATGATCCACGAATACGAGGCCAAATCGGGTTGTATAACCCTCCGACCACTCGAAGTCGTCTAGGAAACTCCACACAAAGTATCCTTTTACATTCACTCCTTCCCTGTCAACAACGAATTCGTGTATATGGTACTTTTTATTAAATATCATCACTGTTTATCATCTATGCATACTCAATACTGATATCGAATTACTTACTCGATAGCCTTGGAGAGATTCGAGAGATGCATCTGAAAATAACTTATTCTCAATCTATCTGTAAGTGCATCTTCAAGTGGCAACGATTTGTTATTTGCATCTGCCATTCCTGTGGTTGGACAAAACAATGTATGGAAGGCAAATTACTAGGTGACCCATCAACTCAAGCAAAGTCACCGTCGGTGACATGGATACATTTATTTACCATTCTCGGTCACATAAATGGTTGGATCCTGATAGTTCTTCTTCACGTAGTGCATCAACTCTCTGATACCCTTTGGGTATATGTACAGCCATTCCTCGGCAGTCTGCAATTTGGTTTAGTTGATATCTATATTAGCATTATTCTTAGCATGCGATTAATGCGTGAACAATTGATTATGTATAAGATTCTTTCTCATGCTTGTGTAGACACATTACCGGTTGGCCAATTGGAATTCCATCTTTCTCAACTGGTAGCATCGCAGATAATAAACAAAGTTCGTTAGGGAATCAATTGAAGAAGAACACTAGGGGATAAAATATTTGGGCAATGGTGGTGCATGCTTACCAGTCGTATTACAATGACAATCAATGGTGTAACTTAGATTGAGAGCGGTAAAAGGGGATGCGGATTCGTCCACGTATCTCGCTGTGTAGTAATTTATCCCCATGAAGTCACGAGAACCTTTTAGCGCCTCCGACTGTGTTTTTGTGAATTTGGGTAAACGCTCGCCCACATATCTCCTCATTGACTTCGGGTAGTCACCATAGGTAATAGGATGAGCAAACCTTACACCATCAACGCGCAATGCACTTACTAACGGGACACACAAAATTGCTAAGGAAGTTAAACAATAACTTGTTTGTTGAGGTACAATTGCTATATCAGTTGCTTTCTGTGACTCGTTCATAATGCTTATCTAGCATCTCATAAAGGCTACCTACTTTCTTATAAATCAAAGACATACCATCCAAACTCAAAGTCAAATGCTCTAGAGGCAGCCTTCCTACTGACGTTCGTTGAATACTTAGGGGTGATCCAGTAAGTTGCAATGACCATGCCTATTTTCCCTTTTTGAGCAGCCTGATTGTGTATCAATACACGAAACAAATAGTCAAGTCCAAACATGCATATATCCAAGTCAATAGTTTGCCGAAAGAATAAGGGGAATACACCAAGATAGGTGTCCATGTACCTGATAGTTGTCCCTGTACAGTTTCACTGCTGCAGCATGAGAAAGAAGCAAATGGTGCCCAACGATGTATGGTTCTGTTGCTGAATTTCCGGCTGTGCAGTTATTTATGTAACTAGAACATCGACCAGGTGCATTGATACCCATCGCATACCCCATCATCGTAAAGTAATTGGGCTCGTTTATTGTCGCCCAATGCTTCACTCTATCACCGAACTCTTGAAAGCAAAAGTTTACATAATCGACGTAGTCCTCCCTAGTAAATACCCAAATGATCAAGGTGTTACTTGATTAAGATCGGCAATTAGTTCAAGGGATGCATGTACACACAATTTTTAGAAACTCCAAGTCAACAATATTTTAAGGCTTACACAATATTAAGACTCAGGAACCCGCCATATTCATCTTCAAGTGCTTGGGGAACATCCCAATGGAACAATGTCACAAAAGGTTGGATGCCTGCTCAAAGTTTACTACACGTTGGAAAGAGCAATTCAATGAGTCGTGAAAGGACTAGACAGTAGAGGTTACCCTCAGCAAGTAGGCTGTCGATGAGATTGTTGTAAAAGGCGACACCTTGTTTATTGACTCCCTTGCTTATCTTCCCATCTATTATACAAAAGATACCATCCGAATGATTTAATTATACGCTTCATAGTGCATGCACAAGAGCTGAGTGCAGGGCAAAACCGCAATTCATATTTGTTTCGGCATGACTAATTGTAAACGTAGAGAGACCAAAGAGAATATATGGTAATCTGTTGTGGGGACAATGGTCAGGAAGGCATATAATTACATGCATCGAGTCGTTAACAGTGTGTGAGTCTCGAACCAAATGGTGTTGGTCTACGTGGCGTACGAAGGATCATATTTTTCCTTGATGTTAACAGGAGGAGCCTAATCATGTCGGAATAAGACAAAAGGAGGGTGCATGAGAGTGAGCTTACGAGGTGCAATACGAGGCCACGAGATGGAGAATCTGAAGAAATCCCATCCCATTGCTTTCAACAGGTTTATGTCCTCCTATATATAAAAAATTTGCACCCATACATAACTTGTCAGGAAGCTGTACATCCACATGACTGTTAAAGAACACACATGGAAGAAAATCAATTATTAAGCAACAACACACGACTCAACAGATTATTTCTATAAACTACTTGTGGTAGTCGATTATCATGGTTTGCGGCTACCAGTCGCTGTGGAAAGGAGACAAGGGCATGGATCACGTGCGTCAAGTTAGAAGGGAGGGATTAGTGAAGCAAATGGAAAATGTCTTCAAAGACGACGACCCAAATGTGGTCCCACACTGCAATACTGCATCTCGAAATGACTTCTTTAATTTAGCGCACGTTACCTGGAACTTGTAGTAGAATTCATCAGCTATAAAACCGGAAGAGTGGTCGCTAATCTTATCTGGGGAAGAAGGGGAAACGACAATTACGTTCACACGTGCGTTGAAGGTTACAAAAACCGTATGTTCTAACCCAAAAAGGAAGTGTGCATCTAACCTGGAAAGAGTTCGGTGAAGGTGTCCCAAATGCTCAACCCTCTTCCCTGTTGGTCCGCTGCTCCTTCAATCTAGTTACGCAAAACCCGACAAATTAGAAGAAAGCATTTGATCCAGCGGTGCACGTGCGCAGTCTCAATGCATCAACATTGCATGCCTCGTCCATCTTCACGCTGATTACCTGGTAGGCGCTTGATGCCACTCCAAATACGAAATCAGATGGGAAGCTCCTCCGGTTAATGATCTTGTCGTCCTCCCCATTGACTCCAGCCACACCAGGATCCTCACGACCACAACTGCAACCCAAGAAAGTGGCCGTGATCATCAGCAAGCCGATGCACCAGGAGGCGGACGCGGAGGCGGAGGCGCCGCGGGTGATAGCATATAGATAACCGTGTGGATGCTGCTTCTTCAGCTCCATTTTCAATATGCTTCATCCGAATAATGTCACGTTGGGGGACTCTCGACACTAAATAACATGAGTCGAGAGTGTTGGGGGAGTAGTTGGACCTTCACTTTGAAAGCTTAACTAAAAGTCAAAGCGTGGTGTAGTATTTTTAGATGAACGATTGGAGGCGTGGATTTTCTCCATCCCCCTCCCCTTTAATTCCCCCATTCTCTCCGTCTTCACTTATAATAAATGGAAAAGAAAAGACGAATATGAGAGGCCCAACTTCCAATGGGCAAGCACGACGAATCGGAACTGTTCTCAACTACATGCTTGCGGGCATCATTCTTTCGAAGGCGTGCTTAAAAAATATTAAAATATTATCATAAATTATTTACGTTAATGCCAATCATGGCATGCTCTCACATTAGCGATTTCTAACCAAAATTGTTTGAATGAATTCAATTGACAAAATATGAAAATTAAATTGACAAAAGTGCTATAAGTTTAAGATTTTTTGGACAATTTATGCTTTGTAAATAAATAGCAGCTCGTTGCTCCACCAAAAGTAAATATGTTAGAATTCATAGTCAAGAAGGAGAAAGGTCCATTCGTATTTTGTTCTTATGCGAGGTTCATCAAACCATCCATTAATTCTCCCACCCACTCATTATAATTTTGGCTTGTCCTCTTACTCGCATAAAATCGATTTTAATGGATGGTTGACTAATTGGTCTTAAAACCACCTGAGCAAACAATTTCACATTCCATCCATCGTAAAGTTGTATGGGTATGTGCAGATTATATGTGAATCGAACGAGCATTATCGAAACTAGCTCAAATGTGGATGATTAGCTAGAATGGCTAAAAGCTATCAAAAAGGCCATCCAAACACCTTTATGAGCCGATTAATAGGGAACTAACTGGTGAAAGGCTTGTACGCACAAGGCAAACCATTGAAGGCAAAGCAATCGATCAATTATTTAAAGCGAAAGCTCCCTCAAGAAGGAAACGAGTTAAATATAGTCTTGTCTCTTGGCAAATATGGGAGGGGCAAATGTCACATCATGCAATCAATCAAATGTATCATTCATTGGTCCCCGCCCCCAGGGATTTAATTTGGTCCCCGCCCTAGGGGGGTTGGTGCAGGTAGGGGTGGGGGCTTGCCTCATTAGGAGGTGAGTAGTCCGTTGACGAGGAACCTCTTGTACCACAAGTTCTCCAAAAGCTCTATTCAACACACTCTTCAACTCCACATACGTTGCATGGTTGACGGCTTCCTCGTTATTGGGGGTGCCATTCATTAGTGGTTATCACTATTCACATTCCCATGAGACAACTAAGTATTAGCTTTCCCATAAGAGAAAAATCACATTATTAAATGAGTGAGATGAGACTTGAGACTTTCTCTCTCATCATCCAAATAGAAAGTCAGAGCTCGGGAAGCTCCTTTTCAATCCACATCCAGTCCTAAATTCCAGATCATCCAGTTGGTGAGTCTAGTAATCTTAGGCTGCGTTCGTTTCACGGAAAATGAGCCATCTCCGGAAAATATTTTCCCTAAGTCATTTTCCAGGGAAAATGGCTATATTTTCCGGTGTTCTTTGAAACTTAAATTTTGAGTGGAAAACATTTTCCACCGTTAACTAATTTCTTTCTTTTTCTTTTTATTTTTTCCTTTTCTTTTCCTTCTCCTTCCTCCTTCCTCCTCCTCCTTCCTCCTTCCTCCGCCGCCGCACGCCCGACGATGGCGAGCCGACCAAGATCCGGTCGCGGATCCGCCGACCAAGATCCGGTCGCCGGATCCGGCGAGCTGGGCGGGGCTCGAGCCTCGCCCGAGCTCGCCCAGGTCTCGGCGGCGAGCCGCGAGCTCACGGATCTGGCGGCGGAGCTCGGGCTCTCGATCAAGGCGAGCCCGAGCTCCGCCGCCCAGATCCGGCGAGCTCGGGCGAGCCCGCCCGCCCCGCTCGCCGGATCTGGCGAGGCCCGAGCTCCGCCCCAAGCCGGCGAGGCTCACCCGTCCACCGCCTCGCCTCGCACCGCACGACGAGCGGCCTGGACGGCGGGCCTCCCGCCTCCCGCGAGCCTCCGCGCGCGCGGTGCTCCCTCTTGAGCCGGATCCTCCCGAGCGGCTTGAGCCGCCGGGGAAGCGGAGCGCGCGGCGCGCCTCGGCGGAGCGAGCGGGCGGAGCGGCGGGGAGGGCGGAGGCCGAACCGGAGAAGGACGTCGTCGGCCGGCTTCATAGCGGGGGAGAGCAAGAGAGAGAGAGAGAACGAGAACCGGAGGAAGAGAGCTCGTGCGAGAGGCGAGAGGCATGGAAAATGTTTTCCTCTTTTCAAAAGAGGAAAACATTTTCCAAGATTTCAAGAAGGGATTTTCCGTTGACCGGAAAATGTTTTCCTTGACCGTGATTTTCCGCTCACCCGAATATCGGAAATTTCAGAAAATATTTTCCTGGAAGTTATTTTCCGCGAAACGAACGGAGCCTTAGTTTTAAGTTTCAAAATAGTTCCATCGAATCAATCATTGATTTGGACTTTAATTTGGTTTACACAAATATCATACTAATCATTAATGAAATGTTAATTCTCATATGTAAATGGGCTTACCGGGCAATGGTCTAGACTAAGCAAGAGAGAGAATTTGAAGTAGGCCAGTTTTGTCTTGCTCATGAGCTGTCCGTCCCTTGCAATTCTGTCAAAATGCAAAATAGAAAAGGAAAACATATGGGTCTGTGGGCCCACTTTTTAAATAACCTGAACCCCCTCTCTCTCTTGTTTCTCCCTCTTCACTGTGTATTCACCTATTCTCTGTCCTTTGTTTTTCTTTTTCTTTTTTTCTTTATTTCCCTTTGGTTTGTAGTCGGTGATTGGCCATAGGTGAGGGCTGGCGAGGGTGTCGTGGCCCTCACTTATGCCGGCCCTCATGAGTGGTTCGTCCATGGTTGGTCAATGCAATTGAGTAGCATCCATGGCCTCCAAAGGCAAAAAGAAAAGGAAGAAAGCAATAGTGAATAAGAGAGAGAAATGAAGGAGAGAGAGAGAGAGACAGGGGTCTAATAATAGAAGGGTGATAGCGAATGAGAGAGAATGGGGCCAATGAGAGTTTTAAATATTTATGATTTGCGCAAGATAAATAGATCAATATTTTGCTAAGTTGGCTATAACTTGAGTGCCTAATATTTTTTCGAGTTACTAAAGTTGACGGCATTGGAGACCATATTACAGGGTGTGGGAGTCAAAATCTACACTTGAAACTAAATTGTTTCCACCATAATCATTTCCTCAAAAAATGGGGATTCAAATCCCTCACCTTCCCTTTTCTATGTGGGAATGGTGGCTACTAAAGAAAATCCCAGTAATTAAAGAATAAGTGTATTGAAAGTGCCAAAGCTTGTTGTAAAAGTACAATTAAATCATAAAAATTTAAAAAAAATATAATCAAATCTTAAAACTTATCAAATTAATGTAATCTATCTTTTGGGTGAACACTATCAATTTGCCAAATAGAAAATATTAACATGATATTTTTTAATCAATTTTTCTTTCCTATATGGCATTTTTTTATATTATTTTCTTTTCCAAATCTAAGATTAAAAAACTAAAAAGGCTAAAATTTTATTTAAAAAAAAAAAAAAAAACCAAAACTGGAGAAAAAGAAGAAGAAGAAGAAGAATTGCAGACTTTGTTAGTGGGGCATTGCTACCACCACCCATCGCCGAAGGGGCTAGTCGGTCTTAAGCAAGGGTGGCTGGCCCTTGCCAACCTTGGGTGAGGCCTTGTTGGCTCAAGCAAGAGTCAACAACCCTCATTAGGCTTGGGTGAGCCTCGCCTAAATATGGGCAATGCCAACCCTCGCTATGGGATGAAGAGGATCAACCACCCTTGCCTAGGGCCGACGACCTCCATTGGCCCCTCCAATGATAGGCAGCGGCAGAAGCACTTGGAGAGGCCTTGCCATTCCCCTTTTTTTTTTTCTATTTTTTAAAAATAATTTTCTATATTCTATTATTCCTCCTCATACTTAGTCTAGTCTTTTTAACTAAATTTAATTGGGGAGGCAAAACGCTTAGTCTGGTCTTTTTGTCTAATACTAAGCATGGAGAAATTTAATAAAAGAGTGGAGCTCAGGATGTCCAGCTCTAATATTAATTAAATAGTGTATAAGTCTTAGGCCTCTCTCACCCTAAAAGTTAGCTCAAAAGATGAGATTTTCCTTCACATTTATAAACCAACCACCAGCCCATTCCATAACCAGTATGGGATAATAGGAGACGTAACAACTCGTAGCTCTCTCGTGTGACTTTTTCAAATCCAAACTTGTTGGCAAACCTGGACTCTAATACCGGTGTGAGAATTTGTGAGATTACTATTAACTATTCTAAAAGTTTAAATTTTTAATTGAATGCGTAGTTTAATATTTAATTATTCCAACAGTTTAATTGTAAATTTTATTAATTACCACAATTTATATTCTAACTTTTTCGTTTTTATTTTTTATTTTTCTCTAGTCCAATTTTTTAATTCACTGCCCATTCCAAGTTAATATTGAAAGCTGTCAAGAAAACTAACACTTCTTCCATCAAGCCTCAATAATACTCATTCGAAATCCATCCTTCTGTAGAATTAAGCACAACGTTTATTTCCTCAGATAATAACAATCTTCCAATTAAATTCTGATCATATATTTTTTTCATTTTGAGTTAACTAATTTTTCTCAGGCATTCGTCAAGTATACCATGATATAAAAGGATTTCAATTTTTAGAAACTGATTGCGCACTTCGTTGATATTGTTAATCCACTGAAAACTATAGTATCTCTAACTAATCATTTGACAAATATTCTAGGAGCACTCATTACAAATGCCATATCCCCTCTTAAGCCTAGAGAGCAGCATATAAATTAGGAACAGCATGTTTAGTAACCATCTGCTCTTTCAATGCCATGGCTGTTCTTGCCTTCCCCATTCTTAGTTATTTGAGGACAGAGTCCTCCTCCTCTTCAGTAATTTGCCATTCCTTGACTCTCCTTTCACCTCAATCTCTTCATTCAAGACATCCATGAACTCTTTGGAACTTGTTTCCGGCTCGGACGGGCTTCTCCAGTAACCCTCCTGAGAGCTCCCGTCGCTGCTGGAGCTCAAGCTCTCTTCTCCAGTTGGACCCTTCCCCTTGGCATCCAAAACCTGATCATCCCTAGAACTCCCGGCCTCGGCTTCTCTAGGACTGCTGCTTCCTGTGGAAGGAGAAGAAGATGACGGTGCTGAGGTGGTGTCGCTCAGGGTGGAGAGTATTGTGACACTCTCTTCCTTTGCATCTTGAAAGGAATAGCTCCTTCCCTTGGCTTTGTGCGAGGGAAGGAGCGATTTCAAGCTTGAAATTGCTGTGCGGTCCCTGCCTAAACTGTAGGTTGTCGACAGCTTCCTCTCAATGCTATCTTTTTTTCTTTCTAGATTGCCGAGTTCTTCAAGCAGTTCACTGGACAGTGTTTCCTTGTCTGCTTTCTGCTTGAGCTCCGAGACTGTCCTATTGAAGGCTCTCTTCTTGATTTGGAGAGAACGCTGAAAATGGCACAGTGGTTAACGAAAAAGCATAAGACTGCAGCAGCAATTTAAAGAGATAATGGGGGCTTGGTCCTCACCCGCTTCTTCAGGAAATTCCCAAGATCTCCGCCCTGAAGCTTTTTCTTCCTCCAAAACACACAGCAGAACCTGACGAGACTGGCTAGCGCAAGCAAGACAGCAGATTCGAAGAAAAGGAACAAGAGTATCCTCCTGTCATCACCTGAAATCATAGAAGCGAAACAATGAACAATGATACCACCGAATTGTGCACAATTCATCTTTACTAGGCAGTCTCACTGCACCTTTATTGATGCTGTGACGCTTTGACCATGCTCTGAAGCAGCTCGACGCAAGTTTCTGCCCTGCATCAAAAAGAAGACTTATGTGGAATTTGTACATCGAAGCAAAGGGAAGCTAAGGGAGGAGCTGTTGATTTCAGTGCAAATCATTACTTTTACCTTGGCAGGCCAGTGGATTGCCAGTTTCTGCTTCCATGTCAAAAGAGCAAAACATAGTCAACATACAGCAGCTCACAAATAACAGCATAAAAACTGTAATGGACATATTACTATGGCAAATGACAAGCACTCATTAAATGAAACGTAGCCAATCTATTTCTAATGCTTAATCTCTATGGACAAATAGTGCGTACATAACAAGAAAATTTAAATAGTTAAAATCTCTCAAATGTATAGAATGCATACTTGAAGCAGCTACAAAAGCAAGAAGAATCTCCTCATCCAAGAGAAAATGATTGAGGTCGCTTCCAGCAAGTGAGGAGGTGAACTGATCTGAAACAGACAAAAACATACAGACCCTTAAAACATCGAGGAAAGCATACCATCGAACAACAAATAGAAACTGTATTGGAATCCATGAAGTCGCAAAAGACTCGCCCATACCTGAATATTTTTGTGACCAATACACGGATCCTGTTGCAGGAACCAACAAGGAAAAGATTGCACTTTTAGGTCTCATTGCCGAGATGATGGTATATTCACCAACTACGTGGTCGGTCTTTCCCTCCAGCTGTGTCTGAGAGACGTAAATTGCATAACCAGAGCAGTCAAGGACGGGACTGAGTTGGATGACCAAGTCTAATTCGGCTGCTCTTGGGAATTTCCTGAGATCCCCAGTTGGTGAAATTGAGTATACACACCCATCCAGCGAGCCGATAGAAATCCAACCTTTGTCATCAATGAATTGCAACCATCAGTCACCGCATGGAAGCACAGTCAGTTGCGAATGTATCTGCTCAATTTGAGAGTGAGGCTTAAGGGACTATGTGATGAATCTAGCGAATTAATTAGCATTTCTACACAGAAAATGAGCAAATAAGACAGCAAAACAAATGAAAAGTGGGGACTTTGGTGAATAATATTCACAATAGGAATACAAACTGTGGAAAGAAAGGGTGCTTAGTAAAGAGAAATCAGGAGCCTTGGCTTACTAGGGAATGTCAAATTACAAGTAATTGCTAATGCACATAAATGCTCAACAATTTCCATAAACTGTAGTCATCAAATGGCAATAGTGACAACAAGTCATACGTTTCATTGCTGATGAGCAATTGATTTACAATGTTATGAATATTACCATTTAAATCAACGACCAGTCCACAATTGGATAAGCTTAGTGGCCCGACGGTTCTCCGCCAAAGGACATTTCCTGTGGAAACATCGAGTGCCAGCACAAGCGCCCTGGCTGGCACAGTGACATAAAGCTGGCCGTTGTTCCCAGCAGTGATGGTAAAGACTTTGTCAAGTGAACTCAAATCCTGAATCCACTTAAAATGAGGAGTGCGAGTTGACAGAGAGTATATTTCCCCTTCCGAATTTGCTATCTGCAGTGGTTGTTGGTACTTAAGTAATAAGTTCAAAACTGCAAGCAAGAAGACTTTGCTGCTAGGAGTTCACATAAATAAAAATGAAAATAACTAAACAAAATATGAGATTACAAGCTTTAACTAGGGGATTTATCCAAGCAGATCTGCCTGCTAAGTTTTTTCATACCTTGAGACTGTGAGATTAATGTACATGTTTTCACAATTAAGACCTTCAATTAATATCATCAGACTAGAAAAAATAATTGAGTGATTAGAGAACTTTACGTGGATGTTAGCTTCGCAGTGGTCGATAATGGGGACCGAAGTGAAGGAACAGTTGGTAGGATTTCTCCTGCAACCTAGTCGGTAGCCGAACTGATCTAGCACAGACCCAACGCTCCACAGCAGTTCGCCACGCGTCGTGTATGCAAAGAGCCCCCGATGCAGCAAATTTATGTACACACATGAACTCAACGTGCTCACTGAGATCCCGATTATTTTGGCGGCCACTTGGCCTGGTGCTGGACCAAAAAGCACCTCCACTGCAGCGCCGGAAGCTTTAACAGCTGAAAAATCAATTCTCAGTACTCTGTCCTCCGCAACCAGGTACATCTGCCAATAGTATCCTACACGTATTATAAACCATTGAAGATTATGGTAAAACGCGACATGACTGCAACCTCAGGCAGCCTCGTTCTGGGAGTCTCTCCTTTGTCTCATCAGTTGAGCTAAAATAACCTAAATGGTTTGAGACCAACTCCTCTATCATATCACAGGAAATATCTGACATTGTTCCGATAAATATGTCTGAATCAAAACCATGGTCTGTGAATGAAGAACCTCACGCTGTTCTACTCAATACATATGCAAGAACATGGATTGACTCGACCAGTCAGTAAACTCACCCTTCCTCTCTCCCCAAGAGCTGGAGCCATTCTAGCATCACATGTGAAATTCAAATGTATAGACCAGGCGATCGTGCCATTGCTTTCGAACGCGAATAGGTTTTTCTCCGAGCAAGTGTATACCCTCCCATCATCACCAATTGAGGGTTTCGAAAGCCTATAAGTAGTTCTCGTCGCGCGCTCTTCGGCTGAACGAGCAGCACCCCAGATTAGTTGGCAGCCCAAAATTCCTTATGTATCAAAGCGAAGAGGGAAAAGAGAAAAAAAGGGAAAGAATCGAGTTCGCTGCATATGGGAAATGGGAAATAGAGGGAAGGACAAGAGCGTGACGTACCTGCAGAGGAGCGACGGATGGAGGTCGATGGATGGAGAAGGAGGAGGAGGAGAAGAAAATGGAGAGTTGGCATGATCACACAGACGCTCTCAAGGAGAGATCTGGTTTGAGAGAGAGAGGTTTACTTTTGCGTTGGGAGCTTTTGAGTAGGAAGAGGGATGGGGAGGGATTGAATTGAAATGACGGTTATTTAACCGCCCCTCTTCATAGGCGGGAACGGGAGCATGGCCGCTCTCGCTTTTTCAATCCTTTTTCCATGGCCATATCCTATCCCAATTTTCAGTTTTTAACTCCATCCAAACTCCATTTTAAAGTAGGAAAATACTTTTATATACTGAAAATTTAAGAAATTATTTTTAATCATTTTATATAGTTATGTGGCATTATTTTCGTCACTCACTTTAAAGTTATTTGTCAAACATACAACGTTAAAACCCCATAATTTTTTTCTTTCTTGCTTTGAGTTTTTAGTGATTAGAAAAACGCAAGATATACAAACAAAAGTAAATAAAATAATTAATAAAATCATTGAATTTTTTTGGTCGAAAATAAAATCAGTAAATTGAACTTGTAAATATGTAGTATTTTCTTCCATGATGTTTAAGTGGTTACTCATTCAATCAAATAAATAAAAAAAGAATTACTGCACAAAACAAAATATCAAAGTTAAGAAAAAGTGAGAAATAGATGTGTTATGTCAATCGTGAAAAAAAATTGTATTTTACATATGCGGTTTTTCAAAGTTTCCATGTGTAATTGGTAGTATGGATTCACTCAAAAAGAAAAAAAAAATTGGTTGCATGGAACCTCATGTTTGAGTGTGTGCACATCTAAAAATCTTTGCAAGTTATTCGTTCAAATCTAACAAATGGGGTCCAAGCCAATCTGGGTCAAGGTCCCCCATATGGGCACTTGGCAGGCCAAAATTCAACAGGTCCAAAGATCTTGTAAGATATTCCACGAGCTTTTAGACAGTTGATCGTGACTTGGATTATCAAAAAAGAAATATAATAGCATCAAATGCGCAGTACAATTTTCATAAAGAGTTTTTCACAATATATCTTAAACTATGTCTTCAACTAATTGTACTTGTACATCAAAATCTATCATCTTTACAGACACCCTGCTTCGCCGTTTATCACCGGGTCGGGTACCCCCTTAAAGGGGACGACTAGAGCAATGTTGCCGCACAAGAGGTGGAGACCGGGGCAAGAAAATAAACGTAAGCGCTCACGATTTTTATATGGGCATACATTGCTATATACATTAACACAATTTATACTAATCGAACGTGGTTAACTATGTTTTTTTTGTCAACGTGGTTAACTATGTTGAAATTCCAGCAACTGCCAACTAACATAAGCTTGATCCACAGAGCATGTCGACAACAAGGTTCCAATTCCAAAAATCTGCCTTCTGCTTTTTCAACAAATATGGATTCATTTGTTCGAGCATGAAAACCAGATCGTCTGATCCGGACAGAAATTGTTCTTCTATTGTGAATCCGGTATACATAGCCTCTACTGCTCATTTATGCTCACTTTGCCAGTTTACCGTCATCAACAAGGACCAAAGGAACAAAAAAGAAAACAAGAATTAAGAGAAACAATATGACTAATTGAATTGCATTGAATAAATGAGAAGGAAAAAGCTTAGAATTACAGATGATGATGTTAGATCATCCAGGTAAAGAATCCAGGAGCATCACTTGATTTTGAGGAGAAAGAATTGATACAATGCCTAGAAGGGACTTATCCTATGAGCCAACCACAACAATAACTCCGGAACAAGGCGTCTCCTCGGAGGAGCCATCGCATCTTGAGCCTGTGCTTCTGGGTCGTCCGCATGTATGAAAGCAACTAGATGGTCGAATAGCTCATCTTCGCCACCCCTCAAGGGATCCTACAAAGCATTGTCAAATAATTAAGATCAAAGGCTCTACAGACGAAATTAAAAGGGTATCACATTACTCTAGACTAGTAAAAGAAACTGTACTATTGACGAAAAATTATTTCAAGGACAGCATTTTCAGGAAAAAAAAGAAGAGTAATGTTATATTTGTGTGATTCTCCAAACGTTTGCTAGGAACAGAGAAATAGTAACAGATTTGATTGGCAAGTTGAACTAAAACAACAAAATTACAGGGACAGCAACCGGGTCCATGAAAATTTGAGGAAACAGATCTTTGGAAGATTTTGAAGGAGTACATCAGGAGGGACGGAAAAAATAAAAATAAAAAAGGAGAGGTGGGGGGGTGGGGAGGGGGAGTCAGGAGGTAAAACAGAAAAGTTCTGCAAAAAAATGACTCAAAAGAGGCAGGGAGAGCAGAAATAATCCAACATACAAAAATAAGATCCAGAGAAAGAGAGAGGGACAGCAGAGATAAATTCAACAGAGAAAATTCATAGAGGGGGGCTCCCATACATCTGATTTAACTCCCAATGACAAGATGACAAGAGCATCTCTTTGGAATTTCCCTTTCAAGAAAGCAGAACTAATTTACTCAACCTTGGCTTGTGGTTTCATCATCTAGGAAAAAGTTTTTTGTTGACCACATTTTACCATCGTCCAGACAACCTAAACTCAGGTAATTGTCTACGGGAAAATTGTCTATCTTCAAACACAGCCTAATTACTTACATTGAAGTATCAAAGGCATTTATTCAATTCTAATCAGTCTGAAACAGCATTGAAGAGATTTAGACCTGCCTCTCTTTTTCCTCACTGTTTGAAATGGACTAGCACTTTTACCACTTTAACGTTGTTGTTTACTAGAAAAAAGAGTAAAAGAAGGCATTCCTGACCTTGCTATGACCGGTTTACAGGAATAATGAGTAAGAGAAGGTATATTCTAGATTATATGTTCTTCCATCCCTGGTTGGAGGAAGATAATAGAGAAGATGGCCTCCATAAAATTGAAGACAACCCACAACTAGATAATAGAGCTGGTAAAAGGACATTTAAAGCCTTACTTGGAGAAACAAATCTGTGTGTGTTTTCCCATCAAACAGCACTACTTCTGCTTTAGCACCTAAACTTTGGAGGGTGGCCGCGAAATTTTTGCTGCAAACACCAATAAGGTTGCATTTAGACTGAGAATCAGTAAAAAAGGACTAACTTTTCAGTATTGAGCTTTTGACAGTTTGATCATAATTCGGGCATCGTCTGCCAAGGACAGAAAAAAGTCCATATTCTGGCTAGGACAACTACAGTCATGGGTACCTCACCTTAACACCATATAATAGATAATCTTTGTTATTTTTTATTTTGTCTACAACCACCGGCACTGCTAAGTAGTTTCATGTGTAACGAAGCACTTGCACCCAAGGTAGGTATGCCCTGACCAATTGATGTTTCCCATTAAGAGATGCTGCCCATGTGAAGACTTCACATCTTTCTTTTTTATTCATTGGAGTGGAGTGGTGGAGGTGATTGAGAGTGAAGCTGTAAAATCTACTCTTTAAAGAACAGGAGTTCTTATGAAGGTAGGGCATAACCACCAATTCTACTTTCTTGTCCATGGGTTATTCCTTGGCACTGGTGCCTCTTAAATAGAACTTTCAGCAGTCAAGAATGAAATTGTGTTCTGTGATATAAACAACAGAAAGCAGGATCCATTTAATTTCCAGTTTGCTTTTACCTGGACTGGTTTTCCTAATTTTGCTTGTAAATCTATGTCTAGACAAAGCAATCCCCTCCTAGATTCAATTCTTCCATGACATATAGAATAACAATCGCTAATCTCCTTAGTGAGAGAGAAGAATAGAACATGAGGAAAAATGTGGACCAGCCATCACATGAGTTCCTGTCTCGGCTTCAGAAATATTAGTTAACTTAGAAATTTCTCTCACGGATTGAAAAAATAATTTAAGGAAGAACTAACGTTTAAAATGTTAAGTGCAGAATCAAGCATATGGTATTAGATAGATCTATAAGCATAATAACTGCAGAGGACACATCTAACAACTAGTCGATGATAAATAGAATTCAAACCTCGCATCTGATGGTATGGAGTAATCACCAGTTCCATGGAAAAGAAGAATTGGAGGCAGCAGAGAAGCAGCATTTCTAATGCTAGGGTCCTGCACCCTAACCTCGGGTGAAAATCGTTTAAATGATTTCTCACCTTCCATTATGCTGTGGTACAATTGAAGAAAGAGATGATAATGAGAAACCAAAAGCTAGAGTGAGTAAGAACTATGAAGTATTTAACAGTGGGCAGTACCAAATACCTCAGGAAAATGGAACGATATAGGCCTCGATTGTGAAAGTGATCAACTAAACTGAACAAATTGTACCTGCAAGACAATATTTAAAAAAACTATCAAATTTTGACCACTCTCCCACTCTATCATCCATAAACTATAATTGATTTCACTTAAACTGCCATAATTCTTCACAAAGTTCATAACACCGACTTAAAGATCCTGACCAAACTTCTATTCGTCCTTTCCGAAATGCAACTAATAGTTGGACCATTGTCTTTTAATGCCTGGACTGAGAAGACGTGATATGGACACGGAAGACACTGACTGCTTTCCAGAATTTAGAATTTCAGAAAGATGGAGCACAATCATTAGATATCAGTGGACTTTACTACTTTCTCTTATATTTAATACTCAGGTTCCACCATGAGTAACAGCCATTTCTAGCAAGATCAAAACAAAACAAGTGGACCGCCGCAATAAACAAAAGTTGACATCTTCATTATTCTTGTTACTATTGTTACTGCACTGCCAGCTGAGGATGCATAATATGATAAAATCAATGATTACAGGAATCCTGTCATATGAAATAAAAAAGTACTTTAAAGGTTCTTAGCAGAAAAGGAGACATACCCTCCCGATAAACCAAAATATGCTTTTATCTGGGACAAACTCCAGGAAATGCTCTCTCCTCTGGATTCTTTGATTGCCTGGTCCACGAGAGCACAGGCAGCAACATGTGCACCAGCCGACTGTCCCATTAGGTAAATCCTGATCAGAGGGATAACATGATGTTTGGGCATTAACCATTAA
The DNA here is from genome assembly GCA_014182375.1 of Eucalyptus virginea. NCBI lineage: Eukaryota > Viridiplantae > Streptophyta > Magnoliopsida > Myrtales > Myrtaceae > Eucalyptus > Eucalyptus virginea. Next base: position 87,904 of record CM024523.1, read on the forward strand.
TGGAAGTTATCTTCCAACAGTTATATCACTTGCCAAAGGCAAACGACTTTCATAAAAGCAATTGAAATAAAAATTAAACTTTTAATACTTTTAAAAAAGAATTTACCATAACACATGATTATTGAGACGTTTTGAACATGCGATGTGTATGAGTACATGTCGAAGAAAATTAAATTTTACCTATCAGGATCACCTCCATATTCCACTATAATATTACAAACAAATGAGATTCCCTCTGATGCATCATTGACCATATCGCTTATAGTCCCCTGGGGAAAATTTCTGCAGGCACACATGCACAATAATGACGTGGTGAAATGTGAAGTTTATTAAACCCAGTCAAGATATTAAGCCAAAATAGCATGAATAAAGAAACTCTAGATGTATCACCTGTAGTCTATGCAAGCCACAATAATATCCCTTTCCGCCAGTTGTTTACCCAGAAGAGCACCCCATGCTTTATATCTATCTCAGAAAAGGCATAGTGTCAGATGACAACATTTATATATGCAGAATTTGCAATAGACGTAAAGTTTGCTCTCTGTTGCAAAGTATGATATTTCAACTCAAACAAATGATAAAGATCACCAACAAAAAATGTATGTTGTGCCCAATATCTAAGCCCATATTTCCCTTGAACTTTCTAAACATTGTCTTATTCACTCCATAATTTTTTTGGGTAAGTTATCCTGACACAGAAGTCTAGGATCTTCTATCTAGGGGCAACTACCCCCAAAACACCAGGCAATATGAAAAGTGCAAAATCAAAATCCATCGAAAAAGGGGCTGATCCAATTACCCGATGATCCATGCTCCACCCGTTACAAATGCCACCACAGGCTTTGGCCCATCCATATTCTTTGGCAGATGTAGATCCAACCTGTGAAATAGCAACCGGGAGGAATTTGTAAGACGTAATCCGACATGCAGAGAATGGAATGGCAAAAACAACACTATATGTAATTATCCTGGAGACAAAATCAGATACCTGTTTCTTGGTTGGTCTCCATAGACAATGCTACGCCGGACTTGACTTGAGAAAAAATAATAGTATGCCACTGCCAAATATCACAAGGAAATTATGTCCAGCTTGTCTGAGCACAATTGACTGTAGCTCACTAATGAAGTACAATCACAGAATCTCAAACCACAAAAAGGTTATTGTGATTTCTTTTCTCAGCCATTTTCCACTCTAGTAATTGTGGTAATATAAAACTAGTGAAGTATATATAGCTGTGAGGGCTAAGCTTGGTAACCAAGAAGCTAAGCTTGATAACCAAGAAGCAGGAAAGAATACAGCACTATTTCACATAATTTTCCCAAAAAGGAGAAAGTGACTAGGTCAAGGAGCAGAAATCAAACTCTCCACTACTTAATTTGGAGAAACCACTAGTCTCATCAGTCCCTTCGCATGACAACAAATCAAACTTCTGGAGGAACAATGAGAACCCAAGAAGGTGCAGGAATAGAAACCTTAAGGATATGGAGAACACACCTTGAAGGAAACCGGGCATAAGTAGCATTGCATAAAGCCCAAGGGCAAGCAACTTTGTAATCCACCGATAGCCTACCCTGGACAACATAGATGAAGACAAGCACTTTATGAAAAAAATCATACAATAATAACAAACAAAGCCATTTCCAACTAGGTGGAGTCGGTGCTTAATGCTAAATTGCAATATCAAAGCATAATGAACCTTCACATACTAGAGAAGAAGGGGAAAGAAGCTTTTTTTCCTCCCTTGACATTTGGTGCAAAGTAACTTTGTACCATCATCATTCCATGTATATATATGTATGTTGCCAGTGAAATCACTTGAAAAAGAGGGTTCATCAATATTTCTTGCCTGTATTTTTTTTTTTTTTTTTTTTCGCTATATTGCATATACTAAGAATATGCTCCTAGAAAAAAAAAGAAAAATACAGGCTAGCATCGCATTTAAATTATCTTAAAAACTAGGCGAAGAAGCTACAGAATGATCACAACAATTGCAGGATGAAAATACATGCTTCTACATGTTACTCTAACCAGATAATCACTTGATTTGAACAGTTGAGACTCTTCATCAGAGACATCATCTTTGTCTCGGTGCGTCCTAATGGTAATATCAATTGATCTGCATAGACCATGGCAACCTCATGGCCTATCATTAAGTTAGCCAATAGCACGACCACATGAACATAATTTGTGCATATTTGTCATGGACCTATATTCACCTAAATTATAATTGACAAAACAACACTGAGAAACCCAATTAATAATGCCACCCTAACAGTTCCTAAAAGGCCTAGTTAGTATTCTTCAAGAGCATTTTCCATTTCCAAACAAGATAGGTCGTAATCAGCCAGAACCTCTTCTTTTACATCAGTGTAAATGTTAGTAGGCCCGTAGAGAGAACCACTACCCTGCATCCACTCTTCCCAGAATTTCCTAAAAACAGAGGCAAAATTGAGCTTTGGAGACTCTCTTCCTCATTCCACTAAACTTCAACTTCAGCTAGTTTGAAGGTTCAATTTGAATTTGCATGTCCAAGTCGATACCCCAGACAATAATCCATTCCCAAACAACAACGCATCCAAGAGCGATACACCACACTCAAGAAACGAAACCACGTAGCCGGATCTCCTGTAGAAGCACAGAGGGAGGGATCGTACCCGAGGTACCGCAGGAGCGTGAAGGTGAGCCGCGTGATCAAGTACGTCTCCGCCGCGGCGTGCCCGATATCCCGGCCCAAGGACTGCTCCCTGCCGAACCGACGACTACCGGCCTTCCCGGCGGGGCGCCGGCGAGCGCTGCCGGCGCTGCCGTAACCACCCGCGCCCCGGCCGGAGACCGAGGCTCCGGCGCCCAACGGGGTCGCCGGATCGTCGCCTCCCAAGGAGGAGGAGGAGGAGGACGGCGGCGGCAGGGATGACGCGCGGGGCCGGTCGCTCTGGAACGCCAGCGACGAGGCCATGGGCTCGCGAGTCAACCGGCGTCGGCGGATTCGATCGGCGATCCGCGATCTCTCTCTCTCTCTCTCTCTTCTCTCCCTGCGTCTCTCCTTTTCAAAATGCGTCTAGCGTCTGTCAGTGCTGCTGCTTCTGCCTTTTCTTCTTCTTCTGCGTCTTCGTCTTCGTCTTCTTTATTCCTCTTTCTGGTGCAGCGTTTCTGCATAACGCGAATTCGTGTCGCGTGTCGAGCAGTGGTGAAGACGCGGTTGGCCTCGTTTTAACGGTTATATATGCGGGAGGAGGCGATTGCTGGGTGAGGTCGATTCCAGACTCCAGAGCGTGTCGATTGTCGCCACGCGTCCCCCCGACCTTTTGTACCGGCCGGATCCTTGTGGGACCGCGGGGCCCACTGCAGAGAAGAAATTCGTTGATACTGTGTTTATGTATTTTTTATATCATTTAAACCCTACCGGACTTGATTTTCTAAATTATAAGGTTGAGAAGGATAAAAAAGTGTAAATTTAACCAAAGTATGACGAGAAAGTAACCCGGCAAAATTGACTATCAACTTTCTGTGAAGCTTGATAAATAAAATTTACTTAGTCCTCCTTACGACGCAATAACCACTCATATTCTTTATCTATTATTAGAATAAGAATTTTATTATCAACTTATGAACAGAAAAGTTAATCGTGTTGTGTTGTCTAATTGGACATATCTCATGTGAAAATATTTAAATTTCCCAACGATTAGTATTTAAGTAGAGTTGGGATCTCTTACCTCAAATCTTTCGATGGAGGATGATGCAGAATCAATTATATTTTAAAATAACATTAAGAGGGTTACGGTTGGTGCCAATATCACATTTCCACCCTTGTTAATTTGATATTTCTATCTATTAGGTTTGTATCAATAGTCACATTTCTTACCTAAGTAGAAGAAAGTGGGGAGTTCGAATGTCACTTTTTTAGAAGTTAGGACGGGAGTTTTGACTCCCGCACTCACAATAATATACGATAAAAATTTAAGAGTGACCATCAAAGTAGAATTAGAACATGATTAATAAAGAAATTCGATATTCTTCTTTGACAAAAAAAAAAATTCGGTATTCCGTGGAGGTTGAATGGACGGACGAGAGAGAAATGAGGGTGACCTATTGATTTGAGGAGAGGACGTAGAAAAACATCCCTGGATTTAGCTTTAGACTCTGGAAGGGGGCCCCACAATGTGGATGGGCGACTGGCTGGCACTTTGCATCAACGAACGAAAAAATGGAATTTGTTTTCAATCGCCAGCCACAGCCTTTTTTTCCACCGCCGAGCGCTGCGATTCGACGGGAACGAAGCGTGCAAGTTTTTAGCGAATGCTCTGGAAATATCGAGGTCGTCCACTTGGTTTCGGATACTCTAATTGACGTGTTGGACTAGGAGTGACGAGATCTTTAATGTCAAAATATTTAAATAAATCACGTCTCCATCTATTAATTAAAATTAAAATTATTATCACGAAAAATCACAAAATTTAGTCCAAATTAATTTTTTTATCGTCAAAAAGCCCAAACTACTAGTACACTAGTGACAAGTATCACAAAAAACTCTAAACTGATAAATTTGCGACAAATTTACCACTTGATTGTTTCCGTTAAATTTGATTAATACAATGAAAATGACAAATTAATACTGTAATAAACAGATTGTAAAATCTTAAATTACTACGCCATTAATTACCAACTGTGTTTATCCAACTTAGCCATTTGAAGGTAAAGTTGATACAGAATAATGGGCAAATGTTTATATGGAAACCTTGGAGCGTAAAAGAGCGGGTAATCCCACAAATCAAAAAAATATTGCAGAATCTTTGAAGTTACATATAGGATACGACATCCGTTTTCCTTAATTTCCGGGATATCAAAGGTTTTAAATATGTTTTGTAGATTTTCTAGTAGAAATTTAAAAACTATCCCTTTTATCGATACTTTTCCTCTTTATCAATATCTTTTCATTGATTATGTTATTTAATTTCAATTATTTAATTATTTCATGGACCTCCTCATAAATAGACAGCCTAAAATATTGTAATCCATACTTCAATATTCAAAAATTAAATTCTATCTTTTGGAATCCTTTTCCAAGCCTATCTTCTTCCGCATAAAAAATTTAACAAAAGTTAACAATGATGAATTCGACATAAATATATTTGTTTTGGATAAATTTATTATATGTATATTTAGAATAATTGATTATAATCCTATAAAATCTTACATATTATAATAAAGGGTTTTGAATTCAAATCTTTTCAAATGTCGCCTTCACAAGTTAGTTCAATTTTTGGATTCATACATGACTCAAAAGATGAAAAAGTCAATTGATTTTAAAATTTGTCTGGAAAGAGAGGGAAAGAGGAGAAAAGCAATCAGCACGCGATCTTCGAAACGCACATGCGCCTCGTGGGACACCCCATTTCGATGATGCAAGCACCGTTGGAAAGGTCTTCATAGCCGTGGTATCGAAAATGGATTTGAATCGATTTCTTTTAGCAAAAAAAAAAAAAGGAAAATGAATTTGAATTGATTTTTTTTTTTGGGTCGAAAAATTTGAATTTGAATTGATTTTACTAGGCCTAAAATTGCGAGCTCTAGGACTATTTTTGATTTTTTTTATTATCTTAACTAGAACCGGAACCACATAAATGAAATGGTCAATGGAGTATTTTTTTTGTATGGTATTTCTATGTACTTTTTTTCCCTATAATTTACAACTTTTAACTCCATAGGATTAATGCTAGTGAAACATCACCGAAATTTTAGACAACCAATTGTACCCTTGTTTGAAGCCCTAACATCATTTATTTTAAGGTTAAAGCCACCAAAAACTACAAATTTTACTAATTGTAACATATTTATTTTAATTTTTTATGATATTAAAAATCTCAAACTTATAATTATGTAACATAATTCCCTCAAATTTTTACTTATGTGATATATTTGCTCCAAACATTTTTTATGACATCAAAAACTTTAAATTTGTATTTGTATGATATATTTACCTCAAAATTTGGTGTCGCATAAAAAGTTTGAGGTAAAAGTTTGGGATAAATTGGGATTTTGATGTCATTAAAAAAATTGAGGGTGAAGTTGAAGTTTTTGCTGACTTTTTCCTTTTATTTTATTAGCAAATTGAAAGGCTTGTGATCTCCCTTTTCGAGCTAGCACTAATATATACGGAAAATTCGAATTTTGTGACGGCGTCGAACCGTGCTATATACATCACAGCATATCAACATCAAATTCACAAGCTATTTGATTTCCTTAACAGAGAATATCAAATTTTAAATCGTTTCAATCCACGCCAAAGTTTGACCAAAAAAAAAAAAAGATTAAAAAAACTACGCCGAAGCTATAAGAGGACAGATGTATAGATGAAGACGCCACGCAGCTCCCTCATTGGCTGGCGACGGGACAGCGACTTCTGTCGAAGTGAGTCACGGGAAGAACTCGGCCGACGACGATCGCTCTGCCAACTCAACCTCCGAGCAGAGCCGTGGAAGTAAGCGAAGCGACGCGACGTTCCCGCTTCCTCGTGCTGGCAAGTGGCAAGTGCGGGTTGCCAGATTGCCAACTAAGGAGTCGCCTCCTACGCAAAGGAAAATTTATAATAAAAAAATAAAATCGTGTTGTTTTATATTTTTTTATTTCAACGTTTCTTGCTTTACGTTTTCTAATTGCATGGCTCTTGCTATTTCAAAAATGGTTTTTTTAATGGGTCTCGGGGCTTATCGTTTCCCAGGGTTGCATGACGTACACTTTTCCATGTGGGCACATGCAGGACATGAGTAGGCAAGCAATTATTTGCCATGCAATAATACCATATTCTTCATTTATTTATTTTCGTTATCTCCTCTTTTTAGGGCCAATTATTTTTTGGTTCTAGCTTCAAGTATTTTTTTTGTTTTTCCCATGATGTTCTTATCTTTGAAATTGTATTTTTAGATTTTAACGCATACCAAACAAACCTTGTGGCGGCAATTCCTCTGTCGAAAGTATGGTCCCCCTCGATTCAATAGTGGGCCAAGGGATCAGGACACAATTAGTCTTTCAATTTTGCAAAATGTACAACTTCGAGTTGGTCATTCCGTTGAAAATGTAAACACAGTAAACATTAATGTCATCTATTGTACTATCATTAAGTTCCGCACCGCCATTGTTGGTTTAGATTTATGAAATACACATTGCAAATGTCAAAATATGTATGAACACATATGACTTAGGCCACTTTATCAAACATGTCATATGCAAATAAATAAAAAAGAGCGGAGGAAAAGAATTGCTTAGCCGATTTATAGCGCTTTGGCTCAAATCGATGCCTACTCCGATACCGCAACTCGATCCAGACTTACAATCAATCCACTAACTGAAAACTTGTACGTAAGTTGGTTATCGATGGAGCCAGCTCTCTTTTACAAATTGGTTATAGTGCTCATCACACTTTTAAATAGGGGTGAACATCGATCCAGGGTCAACCCTGGCTGACCCTGGACCGGCCCAACTCTGGTAGTCTTAGTCCGGTTCTCAGGAAGACTAGGTCGGTCCTTGATCCTAGAATTCTTGGACTAGCACTGTGTGGATCAATCATCGGTCTTGAGAGTTTTGAGTAGGTCCAACCCGGTCCAATTCCGACTATATATATATATAATATTATTTATAATTTTTTATAGATAAAATCTTAAAATAAATAGCGTCAACAACATTAAATAGCTCTTTTAGTGAGGAGTTCAAGTAATTTTATATTATTATTTAATAACTTAGATTTTTAATGTCTTTTACAGTGTCAATAATCATAATTTACGAATGAAGAAAATATTTTTATGAAAAGTCCCCATGGCATCCAAAAATGCATAATCCTTCTTTCTCTAGTATTTGTTCTCTTCTGTTTTATTTGTTCTCTTAATCTCCAATTTGCCAAAATCGAAATAAATAACTTCTCCGCTTGCCACTCAACACTCGCCTTGCTTGCTTTGGGTCATTCATCCCACTTGTGGCTCGATGCTCGCTTGGCTTGTTGCTCTCTACTCGACATTTGATGCTCATTCTGTTCGACGCTCACCCTACTTGACCCTCATCGCTTGCATTTCTAAGCCGATCCCGCTCATCATCGAACCCATTGGGTCGGTACGATCCTCGGTTGCCCTTTCAAGGAGTACAAAAAAATGAAATAAAAAATTATCGATTAGTCCCGGGTTGACCTTGTAATTGGATCAAATCCATTGGGTCGGTCCGGTCCTCGGTCCCAAAAATTGAGGATTGGCACTGTGCGGATTGATCCTAGGGTTAGGGGGTGGACTGGCCCAACCTGGACTATGCTCACCCCTACTTTTAAATGCTCTCTCAACAGAACAAATGTTCACTCGTTGATTTTGATAGCAAAGTAGGCGTACAAGGAGTGTGGACCTTTGAGTATGCAACTAGATCATGTGATCAAGCAAACCCCAAGAACCTTAAGAGTCTTTATTTGTAGAAAAACGAACTTAACTAGCCGTTAATCACACTTAAAAATTGCTAGTTTTTCGACCGCTGGCGAAGTTGGACATTTGGATACTAAGGCAAGAGATGGGCTTCCGAACCTGAAAAATTGCGAGTCGAACATCTAAATCACAAAAGGAATTAGATAAATCAATTTAATCATCAACCTTTTTGTTCCCTGGGAACAATTTAGAGTCAACGAAAACAAGAAACAAAAAAAAGTTTTTTTTTTTTTTTTGGTCTTGGAGGAATCGCTTTGGCGAAGCATTGCCACGTAAACCTCCAGTGACGGTCATGACATGTAGCATCCCAGACTGCCATCCCTTAACAAATGATGATGAACAAAAAAAAAAGTTTCTTGTTTAAAACAAAATTTAGAAACACTTTTCTCTTTTTCTTTCTTTTTCTTTGGCCGGTCGCCGGCCTCGGCCATGGCTTCTGGCGACCGGCCGTCGAGGGTCGGCGACACCATCGAGGGCGACGACCTCGCCGGAGCGTCGCCGGCCCCGGCGAGGCCGAGCCTTGCCGAGCCTCGCCGGCTCGGCCTCGCCGGATCTGGGCAAGCTCGAGCTCACCCGGCCAAGGCGGCCGCGGAGGCCGGGGACCGGCCAAAAGAAGAAAAAAAAAAAAAAAAAGAAAAAAGAAAAAAAGAAAAAAGAAAAAAAAAAAAGAAAGGAAAAAGGAAAAATAAAATAAAAATATTAAAAAATTAAAAGAAACAAAAAAAGAATATAAATTTACCAAACGTGTTTTATTCATTTTTTATTCCCGGAAAAGTTTACCAAACGCGTGTTTCGGAGACGGCAATTTAGAGTCAACGGTCATGACATGTAGCATCCCAGACTGCCATCCCTTAACAAATGATGATGATGGTGGCAGCGGCCCTGCTACGGAGACGGCAACAGTGGCGGCAATGAGCACAATGCAAAGTTTTTTCATTTCTATATTTTATTAAATTTGTTCGAATTAGATTCTATTAACTCGTGGAATTCCCAATAAGAGGTGGTTGTGTAATTACCAATTCTAAATGTTGCTAGTTAATCTGACTTCCCACATTTATTAATGATTCCTCTTCCATAAGTAAACCCAACCCAAGTTTTATTATCTTAAAAAATGTAGGAAAACTCGGAATGGGAATTTCATATCTCCATTTGGTTAGAAAATGAATGATTTTGGAAAATATTTTCATAGTTTGGAAAACATTTTCACGGAAATCATTTCATTCTTTTACAAAAGTAACGAACAATCAAAGATAAATATTTTTCATTTCATTTTTCATTTTACAAAAATACCCAAGTAAGTCATCAAGTATAACACATTATACTGTCATTTTGGAAATAGTGTTTTAAAACTTGAAAAATATAATTAAGTTCTAAAAATTTACTTGTCCCCATTTTTTACCATTACTTTTTAGCTTGAACTGGCCAGGCCAAAATTTTAGAACTTAATTGATGTTTTAGAATTTTCAGCTCTTCTTTAACCACACTTTGAAGCTTGAACCGGCCAGGCCATAAACATAACGATGCAGCCCTTCTTCGGGCCCACATGGGCCCGACATTTCCATCTCAAAACTGGACATGGCTAAACGAACCAGCTCTTCCTCCGGCCCAGCCTCTCCGGGGCCCACGTAGGCCCGACATTTCCATCCCAAAAACGACGCGTTCCACGAGCGACGGCGAACGGATCATCGTCTCCGAGTTCTTTCTGATCTGAACTTCGTTCATCCCACCCGTTACTCCGGCCGACAGAGACACGGCGGACGATGGCGGGGCTGCTGGCGTGGGCGGCGGACGTCGTCGGCGGCGGATCCAGCGACGGAGAAGACGAGCGGGACTCGGTCCCCGTCCTCTTCACCGAAGAGCAGCGGCGGTACGTGCGCGAGCTGGATCAGAAGGCGGCCGCCCTCGGCCGCGCGATCCAAGATCTGCGGGCGAGGATCCCCCCGCAGGACATCGCCCAGCGGCTCCCGCACCTCCACGCTCACTCGCTCGCCTCCAACGCCGCGCTCGCGCTCCAGCTGAACTCTCACTCCGCCACGCGCGAACAAGTAATGATCGCCCGAACTGCGTGTGGCAATGCTTCGCTTCTTGATTTCGCCGTCTTTTCTTCTTTTTTTTTGGTTATGTATTATTAGTGTTCTAATTGTTCGTTGATTGCACTTTCCGGTGCTCGATTTCGTTTCGGCTAGAATCTGTTCGATATTAGTTTATCTTTCCGGTGTGATGGTTTTGGCGAAATGGAATGAATGTGCTGGTGAACTCAGAAATTAAAGAAATTATGCTGGTGAGGACTCGGATTGATTTTGGTAGCTGTTTGTGCTGATCATGTTACAGTAACCTGTTGATGCTCTTAGTGAACCTCTTCTTTTTACACCTGAGATTGGTGTGTTACAACCCTCCACCATCACCCACATGCGAAATCAAACTAAATATAAATGTGGTTGATGTCCATGGTTTTGACCGAGCCACCAATCAGAAGGGTGGTTGCAGGAGCTCCAACCTGAAAAATTTCGCCCTTTTCCTTTTGTTTTACCCCTATTGTTTAGTGCCACTGAAAATTTTCGGACTTTGATTGCTTTTTGTGTTGCCTGGATACGAAGAAGCAAGCATTACATGATGATAGAGATGAAAGGGCCTTGTTTTTGTGCTTGAAATTAAAGCGGTAGTGAGAATATCGTTGGAAGATCATACTGTAATTTGGTTGCACTTGCTCTTTTTAGTGGGTACAACTTCTTGTGTTTGATCAGAGCTCCAAAGGATGGTTGAACTTTCAGATCAATTGCGTATGTGTTTGTAGATTGAAATGTTGAGTTAAGGATTAATGCGTGGCCAGCTGGTTGAACTTTCACATCAGTTGGATATATTTTTGTAGATTGAAATGTTGACTTAGGGCTTAACACGTGTCAGGCCCAAATGAGGGAAGTGACACTGCAAGAAGAAAATGCTGCCTACGAAAAGGCTATCTCGAACTGTGAGAACAAAGTCAAAGAGAAATTGCAGGAAGCTGATGCACTTCAAAGGAAATTAGTGGTATGTTTGAGATCCCAAAATATCATGTGGTACGTTGCATTATATGATATGACATATTAAGTATTGGCCACATTTTTTTCAGGATGTTTTGTTTGAGTTTTGGGCTTTCAGAATAGTCAAACTGACCTTTTCTTTTGTGAGACAAAAATTGTTCAAATGGACTCATATCTTGTTGTGTACTAGGATACATTTATGTGCGTTGCTGCCAAAGACAAAGCTTCTTCACATAATGACTCTTTCCCTTTTCTTTTGGGGATCATTGCTGAACGATATGTTAACAGGAAATGGATGAGAATGAAAAGAATTTGAAGGCTGAACTGGAAAATGCTCAAACAGCAATTGCAGTTGACGAATCTGATCATTGTTCAGAGATAGTGGTTGAATCTAAATCCCAACAGGATATTCAACCTGGGTTGGATGCGGAAACTTCTAAGTCTACTGTGCTAGAGAAATTGGAGAACAAGAAGAAAGAGTTGGTCGGTAGTTGACTACTAAGTTCTTGTGCTCATAGATTTCCCCCTTTCCCCTTTCCCCTTTATCTATTTTTATCTGAGTTCTCCTTATTTATCAGCTGAGAGCTTTATTTGCAGAGTGCAGTGGAGGAGAAAGTTAAAAATGTAGAGAAGAGATGGACACTGTATCAGGAAAATGCACTGAAACAGCCTTCACCAGGTATCTAGCCTGGGTCATTATGAATTCATTAGAGAAGTTTGAATGTGAAATGCCTTGGTAAAAGAATTGGATACCGAGACATGATGTTTTTATGTGAATGGGTCAAACTAGTGGTATGCTGGTTTTGGTCTCACATGCTGACTAGAGGGGTACGCGAATGATAGATATATGTCAAGTTTGTCTTTTAATGAGCAAAATGAATAACAAAGTGGATGTTCTGAATGGTGTAGTACTGGCCACTGAAGCAGTGAGAGTGAATCAAAAGTGATGTAGGGGAATCGAGTTTTCAATATAAAATATCAAGATACAGCAATACAATCAAAGCTTGAACAGATTTTACTAAATCTCTAGGGTTTTGAAAAGCAAGCAACAGAATGAAAAGTCTACAGTAATTAATATGACAGAATTCGGCTCACCTAGGTTTAAGCCTTAAGGGTTTAATCTAATTATAGATCCCTTAATCTTAGGCAGTGAATTGAAAGTCACATACTCCTTAATTCTAGATAGTAATACTAAAATTAAACAAAGAAATAGAGAAAGTTCTGTAGTGCTGTTCGAATGTCCCACCATATGCAGCGAAAATGGATGTGTATAAGATCCATAAAATCCCATTGTTCAAGTGACTTGGATTACTTTAGTACCCCCTTTCACATGCAAACTGGACAAATAATGACAGGAAACAGAGAATAGGACATCCAAAAATCACACGCAAAATGAAATAGTAAGGCATGAAGATTAAAACTTGGGGCTCTGATACGACATTGTAATGTCCAACTGAAAGCTTAAGCTATTAGGTGAAGACATTGTAATGTTCAACCAAAAACTTAAGCTATTAAAAGAAGGAAGTTACTTGTGTATAAAGCCCCTACAAACTACATGAGAAAGCTTTGTGGGATAACTTAGAGAAATACAAAGTATTAAGAGCTAATCCATTTAGCAGTATCAAAATTCTTCAGTTTTCTTATTGCTCCTGCATCAAAGGTTTTAAAAGTGTTGATGGAGTCTTATAGTCGCAGATGGCCCATTGGTTTGTATATCTTAATTGAACATAAATGTTACTAGATCAGTTTCAATCATCATTGCCTTTTTTGTTCACTGATAATTCTTTTCCCCTTCACCTTCATTCTCATCTACATTTTCTTTCATTCTCTGGCCGTGTGAATTGTGGGGTGGGGAAGGGACATGTTTGAGGCTTGAGAATTGAGCGAAAGGGATATATGCAGTGATGAGATAACTAAATATTGAAGCAAGGACGTCCTTTATTACTCTTAATGTTATTGCTGAAGTCTTCATAGTTGTCTGTGAACTACAGAAATGGTAGCCACTGACAACTCTAATCTAAAAGATGTTTGACCTTTGCAGCTCAGAGAGAGAAGATATTGGATAAACAGCTGCACAGTTTGCTGGAGCAACTGGCAGCAAAGCAGGTAATTTAGTTGTTTAAGTGATGTGCACTTCTTCCTACATCAAGAATTCAGGCAACTTTCCTTGAGGAAGACATTAGAAGTCTATCTGTTGATTGTAGGTCCAAGCAGAAGCCTTGGTCGGTGAAGTTCATCAGAAAGAAAAGGAACTAGAGAGGTTGAATGGGCTGTGGAAGACGCTGGAGAGTAATTCTTCGGAGGTGAATGCTACGAGAAACCGGTTTGGAAGAAGCATATTTGACAGAGGGTCTGCTTCTTCAGATTACATGGTTGACGTGCAACACAAACCCCTCTTTACCACTGGCCGATGGGACAGCCTGCAGAGACCTGCTCTGCTTAGGTCGGGTTTCGTGCTTTATATTTTAGCTTTGCAGATCCTAGTCTTCCTCAAGATTTCTTTTTAAGAGAGTTTTCTGGTGTCCTGCCGAATCAGGTGTATGTATACCCTTGTGGATGCTCTATGTATGCGTTATTCTTGTATATAATAAGAAATTTTCCTTACAATGTTATTTTATTCTTCTTCAGTGGCTTTATTTCTCTGGAGGTCATTAAAATTCTTGCGAGTTTGAATAACTAATTTCACGTAAGCTATAATTTCACTAAATAGAGAGTTTTAAAACCGTACCTTGTCTTGTGTCTGGTATCTATTTTTCCTTGAGATCAGATCCTTTCATCCAGCTATCTGTCTACTTTATAGGATAACTTGCCAAAACTTTGGCATAGCTAAAATAGGGGAAAAAGGGCTCATCTGAGTTTAATCTTTGTGAATCTAGTGTCTGTAACAAGGTAAAATTATTCAAACTTCATCCTTCTTGAGTGGAAGAAGGTACAGTTGTGAGCCCATGGAACTGTATTTGGCATTTTTTTCCTTTTAATTGGAGCGTTTAATTGAGTCTTATCTAATAGCTTATACTTTTTAGGCAATGCATAGACCAAATTCATCCAGAGAAATATCTAATACTATATTTGGCCTTCATTGTTTCTGCTCCGACTTTGAGAATATGTCATCCTTTTCGACCAGTTCTGCTCCAATGTGAAGGCAGGTCATCCTTTGAGCTCTGCTGCCTTTCTCTTCTCCACCGGGAGAGAAACATCTTTGAGGGGTTACATTTGTTAAGTGGTAGCTTAGTCTCTACTTTGGTGATGTCTACTCCGCTCGCGAGTGCAGCACCAAGACTCCTAAAATTGGTCAGGAATGCTACTTTGATAATCGGTTTAGGATTAAATTTACAAAATTGAATATTTTATTATTGAATTTAGCCGACAAATGATAAGTTTACGACCTTTTAGACAAATCTCCCCACGTTTAAGAGCATCAAAGGGCTCGATTCCAGAATATAGGAGCTTCGAATGGAGATGCAAGGGCCCAAATCTAAGATGGGAGAGCTCCGAGGGGAGATGTTGGGCACCTTAAGCGCTACAGCCGATGATCCTGGTATTTTATGGAGTACTCCATATCACCAGATTCAAGATCTCTAATTTCACAGACACCGCACTTGACTTCCCGGTGAAAATGGAATTTCATTGTTGTGAAGGTAATATTCATAAATTGCTATTACAGTAGCCAAAAAAACACGCGATATGCTTGTCGTAAGTTTGCAAAGTGGGGCCGTTACAATCTCGAATTGACGTCAAGTAGTCAAATGCCAAAAGATTATTGCACTGCCCATTTGAGCCTCTGAACCATCACTCTGCGACTCTTATGAGAACTAAAGCTACTTGAGAATCAGTATAATACTACCAACTAACGTCCTCCCTAGTCTCTAATCACTCAACGTTGTTCTGCCACTCGAGGGACTTTAGCTAAGGATGCATGTATCTTCTCTTCCGAAAATGACAAGTCAACCATATCTCCCTGCAGATACTTCTCGTAAGCTGCCAGATCGAAGTGGCCGTGCCCGCACATTGCCGTGAGTATAACCTTGGATTCTCCAGACTCCCTGCACAAGAGGGCTTCCCTTATTGTTGCAGCAATGGCATGAGTTGGCTCTGGTGCTGGTATTATCCCTTCAGACCTGGCAAATTGTATGGCACCTGCAACCAAGGAAGTCAAGATATTAGCCACTCTGCAGACATAAGTTACTTCTAGAGATGGCGGGAGCAGTGCGGATTGTCAGATTTCCTTTTTCAAGCAGGGTTTGGAGAAAACGTACCTTGAAAGCATTCAATTTGGGGAATGGAAATTGCTTCCATGAGGCCCAACTCATAGACATGAGATATCAGTGGTGCCATACCGTGGTAACGCAACCCTCCTGAAGAAAATGGAATGCAGATATAAAAGAACACGGAAAGGCAATGGAGAGGTCAGCTGATAGAGTGATCCAAATGCCAAAGTTAACATACCAGCATGGATAGGATCGGGAATGAAGTCGTGCCCCAGAGTATGCATCTTCATCAATGGAGTCATCCCTGCTGTATCGCCATAATCATATGCATACACGCCTTTTGTTAGCGAAGGACATGCTGCTGGTTCAACGGCTCTTATGATGGGTTTGATATTTCCCTTGAGCTTCTCTCTAATGAATGGGAAACTGAGTCCTGCAAAATTGGACCCACCCCCAGTACACCCTACAATGATATCTGGGGTTTCGCCTATTGCCTCCATTTGTTTTATGCACTCCTCGCCAATGACCGTCTGGTGTAGCAGAACATGGTTGAGGACACTTCCGAGGCAGTACTTGGTGTCTGCATTATTAGCTGCCACTTCTACAGCTTCTGAAATAGCTATGCCTAAACTCCCCGGGCTTGATGGATCTTCTTGCAGGATTTTGCGACCGGCCTCAGTAATTTCTGAGGGAGATGGGTGTACTTTTGCGCCCCAGGTCTGCATCATCAATCTACGATATGGTTTTTGGTCATATGAAGCACGGACTTGCCATACCTGTACAAAGAGTTGAGTTTCAATTTGACAGCCTCTTGAAGTCGCTATTTTCAAGTTCTACTGATTAATTTTTCAATCTTTGTTGTAGATTTTGTCCACAATGGTTGGCAAGAATAGCTTTCCACTACAGAACTCAAATCCTGAGCAAGCTGGCAACTTTAAGCATGAATTTTTTCGATAAACATAAATAAAAGTCGGGTATGAGTTCACATAATCGTTCTGTATGTAATAGCTAAAGAATCATCTAAGATGGCATTAGGGAAAAAGAAGAATGAGATATGACTAGTGTTCGGCTGTTATCTAGATAGTTACAACCGTAATTATTTGGCCTTTCAAAGTCTCTGATTATTAATGTGAAATCGAGAAGCTCACAGTTGTATGATTTCAGTCGATAAAATTGCTCAAGAAACTTCCACATTTCTTACCTCACAGTCGAGGTCGAATAAGCTGCATGAGAAGGCCAAGGCACTCCCCCACTGGCCAGCACCAGTTTCAGTTACGACCTTCTTGACGCCTTCCTGTGCATTATACCAGACTTGAGGCACAGATGTGTTTGGTTTGTGTGACCCAGCAGGGCTACCACCTTCATACTTGTAGTAGATCCTGGCAGGAGTGTCGAGAAGCTTCTCCAATCTCTTCGCTCTGAACCGAAGTAAAAGTCAGGAGATACTTCTCACAATTTCATAGCAACAGCATTACTGTCAGAGAAAGAGAAACGGCATATTAAATTGCAGAATGTCAAACCTTATTAAAGGCGTCGGGCGCCAAAGCTGGTAAATGTCACGAACTTCGTCAGGAATATCGATAAATCTGTCGAGACTAACTTCCTGCTTGATCAACTCATCAGGGAGAAGAGGGGACAAATCTTCGGGTTTAACCGGCTGAAATGTCCTGGGATTCAAGGGCGGAGGAGGTTTAACGGGTAGATCAGCGACTAAATTGTACCATTGACGAGGAATTTCAGTTGGCTTCAAGCTAGCGCTCAGCGATGCCCGCACGCTAGCACGAGAGCCATATGCCCTTTGATGGTTTAATTTCGTCCTCAGCACGAAACTCCCTTGCCCTGTCTTCTCTCCTAGATTGAATAATATCCTCAATCAAACAAGCAAAATACATCTTGCTGAACAAAAATAACCGGCATATCACAGGGATGAGGGATGGCAATTTTACGATGTATATGTCCTCGTTCACTCCTTGTAATTAAACCTTCCACAAAGAGAGGTGTAATTAACTGATTCCTCCTTACCCCTCACAAAATCAGTAAGATCCAAAGAAGCATAAGCTTTTAGGTAGTATTTTTTCCAGAAGGGAAAATCATTTTCTTCTTCTTCTTCTTCTACTAGTACAACTACTCATGTTTTAAGCTGAACCGAGATGAAACCGCAGAAGAAATACAGAGCTAAAGCTCCAAGCGTCTTAACATATGCAACGGAGAAAAAAATGACATCCTATTATTTGGCTCCAGCAACCAAGAACAGCAGCAGGGCACCCACAACCTTGAACCTAGCCCTCTTTTTTCTTCCCTTCTCCGTCATCTTCCAGATAAACCAGGAGATACCAGACGTAAAAAGACTAAGCCAAGAGAAAAAGGCAAATGAAGTAAGGGGTACGGTGCGAACTCACCATTACTTTGGGTTCTTGAACAGAAGATGGCTGCAGCTGAATCTGCAGACAAGAGAGAGCAGGAAGCCATTCTCTTTCTTCCTCACCGTGACGGACCAACTGCGGCGGGTCAAATGTCCAGAGCCATAAAGCAGAAGAACAGTGAACAATCGTGCTATAGTCAAAGTCCTCTCTGCCTCTACGACACCGGTGAGATACGAGTCTTTTGCCAGATTTGGGCCTCACCGAGGAATTAAATGTTGACTCGGGCTCTTCACTTTCAGGGTCAGGGTGGTCACATCGCTGCCAGCGGCCGCCAGTTTCGCTGTAGAGTATTAAATGAACATGGGAGCGGCAATTCTTGTCCCATCTGATTAATACGATGATGTAATGTATATTGGGAAAATGCTGAAGGGACTGTCCATACGACGACAGAGACACGGTCAAAGCTCAGCCACGAGACTTTTCTTGAGGAAACCGGTAAACTTCCTCGGCCGGTTCCACATTTATTTCTTTCCTGCAAGCTACAATTGAGAGACTAAATCGTAAGGAACAAATTGAAATTGGTTGATATGCGAAGAAACAATAAAAAAATATATGAAGAGCTCAATTGTAACTTTCAAAATAGTGGATCTTATCTCCGGCCAAAGAAAAATATTATGCAGATATTTGTTTCCAAATTAAAAAAGAACTCAATAACTAAAAAAATAGTTGTGTAATTATCTTGTACACTTTGAACTTTCGATTATTGTAGGATTTTGTAATTAAATAAGTCATAACTATTGAGAAATATCTGTTCATTTTTGCTTTTTCGATTGCAAGAAAGTAATAGGCATTCACTGTCATCGAATTTTAGTTTGTATCTATATATTTTAGACATAAAATGCATAATTTTTTCTTCTTATCTCATTCAAATGGATGAGGTTCATAATGAAAGTAACTTCACTAATGAAAATAGTGGTGGTGATGAAGACGGGATGATCAATGCAACTGAAGATACTAGTGATAAAAGCGTCACTATACTGAAGAACATAAAATTTGCACCTTGCATAGGTAGGTAGTTTAATTTTTATGATAAGGCTTATGCATTTTATAACAATTTTGCTAAAAAAGCGGGATTTGGCATTAGAGTGCTAAGCTCATGTAAAAAAAAAAGGCAACGGCAGAAAAAAGTGGTGTAGTACTTTGTTGCAGTCGTTAAGGGTCCAAGATTGAAAATGAGTCGGTTAAGTCAAGACCAGGGAAAAGATGCAGTTGCCTAGCAATGGTCAAAGTACATCTAGTTGAGTCTCAAAAGTGGGAAATAACAAAAGTTGTACTCATTTATAATCATTTAACAACTCCTTGTGGAAGGGTAGTTTAGTCTTCTTCATTATTAGTGAACCCTAATGCTCACTATATATGTTGATGTAATCCCTAATGATAAAAATACCAATTTTCTTCTCTTTTGCTTACATGGTATCAGAGCCACCATCTTTTACCCTAGACACCGACGGTCATTGTTACATCACCAAAAAAACTACCATCGCGAGACGGCGAGAAACCACTATTGCCAGACGGCACATTCACGACGCTCTAGTCACTTTCGCCAAGGTTTGGCAACCAAATCTAGCATCGTCTGAACCATAGTCGTGCTTGCCTATTCTCGCAACTAGAATGGCATCACAGATGAGGTCTGCTCCTCCTTCCTTGCTCAGGAAGCATCTAGTCCGGACTTTCGGAGCACTTTGAAGAGATAGGATATGAAGTTTTTCTAGGTGATGTGCATGCAAATGCCCATCTTCTAGGTGATGTGGCCAAGGATTGCAAGTGTAGCAAATGCAATTGTTTGAGAGTTTGATTGGTTGGTTTTCATATGATGATTAGTGAATTCATTTCTCAACGAAAAAGTGATGTGGGTTTGTTTGCAGTATTGGAATTTTGATAGGTTCTGTGTTGATCTAGAACTTTGTGTTGGATGTTTAGTGTCGCTTCGGATACATTAAATAAGAGAAAATCATAAAATATTTGAGTGAAATTGCATGGTAATTAGAAACCATATTTTGGTTGAATATGTGGTCATGACTAACTTTGCAGATGGATTGCATTGCTTCAACGTAAGCATTTCTTTCTTATCCTTGTGATTTATTTAAGAGAAAAAGCCACTAGAGACCTCAAACTATATCTACTATGACAAATTTACCTTAAATTTTTTTCGTGACATAAAAAATCATAAATTATGCTCACCGTGGCATATTATCCTAAACTTTTCTTAAAATATATAAAAAAAAACCCTAAACTTGTACTTATGTGACACATTGAACATATGTTAATATTCCATTAGATCATTTTTCCAGCCAAAATGTCGTTTTTAATTCTCTTAAGCTACATGGGCGCTTGTACACACAATTTGCTTTTTGGCATCTATGTATGCATATTTTTTAAGGTTATCATTGACAAAACTTTAACAGAGGGCAACTATGTCACACATGTACAAGTTTCGGATTTTTGGCGTCACATAAAAAAGTTTAGGTTATAATAGGTATAGTTTATGATTTTCTGTGGCTTTCGCCATTTATTTAATGATTTGATTATTGAGTTTCACATTAATGGTAGCACATTGCATGAACACCTCAAATGTTAGTGGTTAGGTCAAAAATTAATTCAACCTGCTTGCAAAATATTTTTGAAAATAAAAGAGAAAATGTACCGAAAGGGTATTAGAGTAATCAAGTATTATTAAGTCTTTGAATCCATAAAAAAAATTTCATTTAAAGAAGTAAAGTAATATTTTCAATACTTTACTTGGGTTTCTAATCGACTCACAAATAAAAAGATTAGTGATGACTTCTAGTTAAAAATCATTTGTATGTTAATAACTTGAACTTAAGTTGCGAATTTGTATCGACTTGGGAGAGCCCGAGCTAAGTTTATGTTTAGTAATTCATTAACCAAACCCTAGGTAGTGCATTGTTTGGTGAGGTCGTGATAGTAGGATGTGGAACAATCTCTCGCATTCTACTTGTCTCCTCACTGGCTTCAATAAGTTAATGACAACTCCTTATGATGTGTGTGTGGGCGAGTGATTATGGGATATAGGGATTTTTGTGTTAAGCATATGAGAATGGTGTGTATGGGGATGGTTAAGGAGGGATGAAATGCAAATGTGAGGATAGAAAATGATCGTCACCAAGGTATAAAGGATGTGCCACCAACCAAGGATGATGATCGGGATAAATGAAATTTACTACCAAGGCATAAATGACAAACCACTTGCCAAGAATAAAGGACTTTGGATAGAGAAGCTCATCACGAGGGCCTAAAGGAAATCCACTAGCCGAGAATAAAGTTCTTCTTGCCTCACCACTGAGGAATAATCCACTTTCCAAGGATAAAGAGACCGATAAAGGAGTTATCCATTTTCCGAAGATATTCACTCACACAGAGAAAATCTCAAATATTTTCGTTCATCAAAGTTGTCTAGTCTCCGTTACAATGGAGAGTCTTCCTCTAAGTATAGGAAAGATGATATCTCGGGAACTACTGAAACATTAAAGAACTTAAGAACTAGAAATCATAATAAAGAGCCTAGGGATTTAGAACTTTGACCCTTTGAAACTTACATATATATCATCAAAGACTCCAAGGAACTAAAAAATGTAATTAATAACGCAGGAACTTGTACTCTTGACTCTTCAAGCTTGTGCCTTATCTTCCAAATTCGTCCTCCAAGCTTAACCATAAGATAAGCATCTTAAAAGCTCACCAAATATGCATGGAAATTGCCTAGAATAGTTTCCCATTGATGGGTTGTTGATAAACTTCGAAATTAGCAACTAATAGTGTATTGAGAAGTATCAGTAACTCTTCACTCGGTAATGCTCTAATTGTCGATAACTCTTTACTTGGTTCCCATTAGTATCATCTTACTGATAACTCGGTAGGAATGGATCGGTATCTCTTTATTCAGAAACTTTAATCTCGACCCATTGAAGCACATTATGCCTAAATCTTATCTTGCTTGAATGAGCATTGACGATGCCGAGTTAGTTGATGGAGCTAAGTTGGATGCTCCCACATCACCTTATAAGATAGAATTCCGTCTTTAGATCAACTGAATTTGAATTTGCCAATTTCGCGTGCGTGGTAAGGGTATGGGACAGTCCACGCCGAGGAAGATCCGAGCAAATCTTGATTAGAGGTAACTGTAATTCCCTCTCGACAATTAGCTAAACCTGCTTCCCTTAACGGAACTCTGCTTAGAAGGTTGCGACATATTAAATGTCTTCAAATTTGGCCAAAATTTTCTTCAGTCTGTCAAGTCATGTGCAAAAGAAAGTTACGAGATATTGCTCTATATTACAAAAAAATGGAATCAATTCACGACATGGTACAATTTGATGATCGCTGTTCTTTGAAGCTAGATATATCGGGTGCTACTATAAAATGAATATTGGTATGACAAACTAGCCTAGGGTACAACTTTTTATGACCGTTTCATCATAGAGCCAATATGATATTTAATGCATAATTACATCAGATTGAAGCCAATGAAAACGTTTGTAGATAACTATTAGATGCGAAAAGAAATAGCATCCTACTTTTTATTCCACGAAAATTAAAAAAAAAAAAAGCAATTTTCAAACTGCGCTTGTTTATGAAATAGCATGCATCGGTTTACACTGCAAAGTCGAAAATTTTTCTTTGTTTGTGAAGGATACTACTTCCGAATTTCTAAAATTCGAACTATCGAGTACCATAAAACTGCATAAAAAAACCGGGCCCATAAAACTGCATACGTTAAAGACCGTACCTCGTTTTTCCATGGAATAAATGTACCTATTGCAGCGTCGTGAGACAGATCAAGTGGGAACAATTTTCTTCTCAAGGGAGAGAGCCTTTTTTGTTCTTCTTCTTTTCCTTTTAGAACACACAATTCTATTCTTCCACACTTACAGAAAACAACGCGTTCTTTTCTCTTTTAAAGAAGTAACCCTCAAAATAATTATTTTAGCGGTTATTTTCTTTAAAGTGTGGGTTGTTGGCCCTTTGAGTTACGGGCTGGGTGAGCCCAACTTGAGAGGCCCGATAGCCATAAAATCCATCATCTCTCACTCTCCCATGATGGGCTAAATATAGCTCTCTCTTCTTTGCAATGTTCATACTAGTAAATAATCCGTGCAACTAGCATATTTTAAAAGTTCATTACAATACATCTGTTAAGAATATATAACAGTTGAAATTGAGCATAATTATTTCGAGTATATATTGTATTCACAATTACGATTAAACATAAATAATCATAATTGGTCGACTTATGAATACATATAGAATCTAACATCAATAACAAATTTATCTTCCTCTTCCCTCAAAACTTTTAATTTCAGTTCAATTTGCTTTTCTTAAAATGTTCCATTAGATTGAATTAATTCTATGATCATTGGCAACATTTTAAAATATCAAACATTTAATAGAAATTTTGAGAATAAGTAAGAGTCGTGAGGGTGCTTAATCGAGGAGCTTTTATCCTCAAGAGTCTTACACGGTTTAAAGTTGAGATCGAAATTTTTGCCAACTCTTATTGGTCATCTAATGTATAAGTAGTATGAAATACGTATCTCCTTTTCCATAGAGTGTATGTCTCTATATCAAATATCGTACATATGACAGTTCAACATATTCAATGTCTAACTTGAGTTCACAAATCTACTATGTTTAAAGATTCCATTTGAACTCACATTTGGCATTAAAGATAGACAAAGTAAAACATGTGGATTATTTTACTTTTAGGCATAATAAATATTATGATCTCATCTTAACACTCAGTTAAGATGATATATATATATATATATATATATATATATATATATATATATATATATTAAGCTTGAGCTTATAATTATCTCTTAGATAATAAGCTTAAACTTGTCCCATCTTTATTTACCACATAGTAAATACATGAGATTACTTGTGTGAATAAGTTAATCTCTTATATGTCTGATATACTTTCTTAACATAATGCACTAAGCATTTAGGATGCACTGGCGTTAAACAAACTCATAGGTATTAATGATGATAGAAAACTTCATCAATAGTGAACTTAGGGAAATTACAATATTAGTACATCAGCTTTTAGCAGTTCTAGAGATTTTACATGACCATGAAAAACATCTCTAGGAATTGGTTTTGTTATAGGATCTGCTATCATTTTATACGTAGATATGTACTATAAGTTCATATTTGTTCATGCAACCATATCTTTGACAAAATTGTACTTAGTATTTATATGTTTGGTCTTGCAATAATATTTCAGATCCTTGGTGTAAACTCTCTGCTTAGCTATCACAATTATTCAACAATGAGCTTGCAACATTCTTAGCAACACCTAAATAATCCAAAAATCTCTTAAGCCAAACACCTCTTATACTGTTGATGATAATGCCATGAACTCGGCTTCCATCGTGGATAAGGCTATACATATTTGTTTCTTACTGTTCAAAAATATGACGTCATTGTTCATTAATAATATAAATGTAGAGGTAGATTTCTTTTTATCTAAATCTCATTTCCAGTCAGCATCTAAATAGCCTTCAAGCTACAGATCCTTTACTTGATAACTCGGCATATAATCAACAATATCCTTCAGATTCCTTAGGATTCTTTTGACAACAGTCCAGCGTGCTTGAACTAAATTAGATTGATATTTACTTACCATTCCAACTATAAACATATGTTAGGCATTTTACATATCATAGCATACATTAAGCTTCCAACAACACTAGCATAAGGACACATTTCATTTGTCCCTGTTTTTGTGGAGTCTCAAGACACAATCTATGGCTCAATCCTTTACCTTTTGCAATAGGAATATTTATGAGTTTACAGTATTGCATATGGAACTGTTTAAGTATTTTATTTATATATGTCTCTTGCGAAAGAGACAATAATATCTTTAAACGATCTTTTGAAATATTTACTCCAATAATATATGCAGTTTTACCCATATCTTTCATCTCAAAATTAAAAAATAACCAATTCTTAATAGCATTAACTAACTCCATATTGCTTTTGGTAATTAGTATATCATCCACATATAATGGTAAGATCATAAATTGATCTTTGGATCTTTTGATATAAACAAAATGATTTTTTTAATTATTTTAAAATCATACGCCTTTTCATAATGCCATTGTCTTGAAGACTACTTAAGGCTATATATCAATTTTAAAAGTCGACATACTTTTTGTTCTTGGCATTTTGAAAGGAAACCATCGGGTTGTTCCATGTAAATCTTTTCTTCTAATTCTCCATTGAGAAAAATAGTCTTTGCATTCATTTGATGTAATTCAAGATCCATACTTGCCATAATTGCTAGAATAAAACGAAATGAGATAAATCTCACGACAAGAAAAAGTTTCCTCATAATCAATTTCTTATTGTTGATTATATACATTCATCGTAAGGCGAGCTTTATATCTCTCTATTGAGCCATTGACTTTTTGCCTTGTTTTGAGAGCCCACTTGTTTTTAATGTCCTTGCGTCCTTTTGAAAGATTAACCAATTCCCAAACTTGACTTGATTTTATTGATTTCATTTTTTCTTCCATTGCATGCATCCATTTTTCCTCGTTAGGACAATTTAGAGCCTCATTTACACTCCTTGGCTCATTTTCATTTTGTGGAGCAACTATAAAAGTTTCCCTTCCAATATCAAAATGTCGTTGGGGAATACTTTTGCGATTTGTACGCCGTATAGGAGATTGTATACTTTGTACAATATTCTCCATTATACTCTTACTCAAATTAGATAATGATGATATTGTCTTATCTAGTGGTTATAATTGAGATTGAGTCGAATTTGACTCCTTACTTCTCACATTACTCTTATTCAGACGAACTCCATTAAGTTCATTATTTTGATCCAATGTTTAAAATAAAGAGTAATCATCATCTATATTGCCATTTTTAGGAAATTCATTATCTAAGAATGTAACATCCCGTTATTCGAATTCAGTTATACTCACACTTTCTTGCTCACCAATGAATACATACTATTTCGAGTATTCTGAGTATCTCATGAATATACTCATTTTGTCTCTTTGACCCAATTTTTCATACTTGTGAGAGGGTTCATGAATATAGGCAGTACATCCCAAAGGCTTAAGAAAAATTAAATCAGATTTTTTACTTGTCTATAAGAAGTAACTGATTTCGAAGGCACTCAGTTAAGTATGTAGGCAATAGTTAACAAAGCATCACCCTAAAAAGTAATTATTTAGTTAGCTTGTGTCATCATTGACCTGACCATTTTTAGTAAGGTTATGTTTCTTCTTTTCACTACACCATTTTGTTGAGAAGTATGTGGTACGATAATTGTCTTTCTTTTCCTTTTTCATTACATAAATTTTTGAAACTCATCAAATAAATATTCTCGACCTCAATCGGATCTCAACGCTTTTATTTTATTTTCAAATTGATTTTCTACCAAGCTAATAAATTTTTTAAAGCAATTTAATGTCTCAAAACTATGAGAAATCAAATCGACATATCCGAATTGAGTACTGTTATGGCATCCTAGTCCGCCACTTTTCTACCGTGAGATATTAATCTTTACTTTTTAGCATATGCAGAAGACAATTTCAAACATCAATCAAACATCAATAATAAAGGACGTACACCAGAGAGAAACAAGCAACCGCTTTCATGTCTTGTATTATGTATAATTAGGGGTGATAATAGGGTTACACTGGAGGGATCAAAACGGTTATACTATTCCCACAGGCTAACCATTCGGCCTTCATCCATGCCCTTAAAGTTAGCTGGGGTGCCGTAGCATGCAAGAAGGGTAGTAGGAATCGTGTCTATGGCTAAGTATCTGAAAAATGTAAACAACCACGAGGGTAAGCTAAAGCCTAGCAATGAAATATCTAAAACGCTATACCATACGATTCACCCTTCATACGTATGAAGAAAAACTATTTAAGATACGCAACTCACTTTCCCCTGGACTTGGTCTATCCCCACTACTCTAAAGACCAATGAACTAGAACAACAAGACCCTAGTTTGGTCTAGACCCTCAATCTCCACTTATGCCATCACGATCTATTGATCTTGAAGAATAATCATGCACACAAGCATCTTTCACATGTCTTTTAGTTTTCACTTTTTGTTTCCACTCCAAGACACATGGTCAGTGCACTCGCCGAACCACGCAAGGAGGAATAATCCCATCTAACGGAATTCCAGTGCGCACTCTAGTTCCCGTGGCATACACTAGTTCGCTATCCGGCCCACGCAGGTTTCATGGTCCACTGACCATGGCATCCCTACTACGGGGCATCTAGGGCTCACTATCCCTAGGCGTCTAAGGTTTGTTGTTCTTGGGCATCCCAAATTTCTCTTTGACTCTATGAAGCATCATCGGTTTACAGTTCGATGGTATTTGTTAAACAGTGTCTTAGGTATGCAAAATCTCACGCATTTATCTTGGTTTAAGCACTCGAAGAACAACCGTGTCACACTTACACAGGGATCTATACCATCCCGCATCCAAGGACTCGCCCTCTAGTTAACACTAATAGAATCGATCATGCAATCAATACCTAAAACTAATTGTCTAGACTCCAATAGGGAAGGAGAACCTAGCCGAAATAATCAGCTTCACTGCAGCTTGGTTCATCCAAACCTACAACACTTCCAAAATCAATCCAGAACATAATGGACAATCCAAACCTTAAACAACCTACTTAGTGGCCCTCATGACCTCACAAGACACTTCATTGGCCTCATGCCCCCACGACAAGTCTTGACCTTCACAATCCATGAAAACACTCTGGGAACCACGGCCCACTAATACCACACTTAGGCCTCATGGCTCTCATCTATGTTGCACTTGGGCTCACGGCCCATTCACAACCCAATCGGGCCATGCACACCACACTCAGGCCTTGTGGCCCACTTGCATGCCATTTGGGCTCTGCGGCCCACTCGCCCACTCTTGGGTCTCACGGCCCGCTCACTCACTTAGGCCTCGTGGCCCATTGCCTAAATTGGGCCTTATGGCCCACTAGGCCAAAATCGGTCCTTACGATCCTCTCTACTAAATCAGCCTTCACGATTTTAGCTCAATTTCCATAAGCAAATGGCATTAGATTAACACCAGAAACACACAAGTGGGTAGTCAAATAAATATAGTTTCTATCATGCACACATTGTTTTCTTGTATTACATCGAAAGGTTCTTTCTGGAACTAGCTGTGAGGATGGGAAATAGGAATAAAAATAAAGAGAATTCGAGGTTAGAAATAATTAAAGAAGATCCATTTTTATTATGGTTTGAAAAAAATGAGAAATATATTTATTAATTATTCCAACTATTAAATAGGACTATTAAATAGAATAAGAATTTCATTTTTTTTGGTTGAAAAAGAATGGAACTTATAAAAAATTCAAATTTAAAAAATACAAAAAGGAATAGATTAATAAAAAATTAATACAAACAATAAATACAATAAGAGATAAGAAGATCAACAGGCCACAATTTAAGATTCCATCATCTTCCTATAGAATTTAACCAAATTTGGACTAAAGAACTGAATCGACTAGAATTGCACAGTTGTGGAATTCAAAGCCAAAACTATAGTAAATGAACTGGAAAATTTCTAAAATTTTAATATGTTATAGGGAAGACCTTAACATATATATTTTTTATGAAGGAGACTAAGTCCAAAAAAATTTGTATAAAGAGTAGAAAACTGGACAAAGTCACGCAAAATCTGGTGCACTGGAACAAAGCAACTAGTCCTAAAATTATACTCATCTCAAAGCCTTAAACATGTCAAAATATCTTGAATATTGGGTAAGTTATAAATTATAACATCCTCTTTATGAAAGAAGCAAAGTCCAAAATCTAAAAGTAAAATTTTATAAAAATTCAAAAAGACAATTGGTTCACTGTTCCTACTGTACTAAATAGATCAAGCACGTTGAAAGAGTAGGCCATTGTACCATCCATATCATCTCAGAAAATTCCAAAATTAAAATATGTTATATTTCAATATGTCTTGTACAACTTTCAAGGAGGAAATTTCCTCAAATTCGAAACACATGAAACTCCACAAAATTAACAAGCCAGCAAGGTTCAGTAATTCCAGTTTCTGGAAATCTAAACTAAGGCTCTAAATGGCTTGTAAATTTGAACCACACAAGTTTACAGATCAAGAATACTCCAAAATCAAACATTTTAGACCACATGCAACATATATCTTCAACCATAAATCATAGAAAACTTCTATATGTCAAGTATAAGCATTAGAACCCACATGCAGCACCATTCGGGCCACAAAAACAGCATGCATGTCAACTAAAATCCTGACCAATTCACTGCAAAAACAATCTTCCAACTCTCGGGACACGATTCCAACCATCAACAACATGCAACCAACAACTCAGCATATCTGCATGATGAGCAAACCGATACAACATAGAGAGTTGGAATTTCACTTGTCTTGACAACAATGGATGGACGCGACGCGGTTCGGATGGGGAAAAACGATTGCGGCTTGGCCTTCCCCGAAGCTTGACAACACTCCTCATGGTGTGAACCCCCACGGAGTAGCAAAATGGTGCCATGGTAGAGGAGGTCGAGAGACGGAGGAGCTTCGGGATGGGAGAGGGAAAGGTCAAGTGTGAGGGAGGGGAAAGAGACAAGCGAGAGGGAAATGAGAGAGAGCTTCTGGACAGGGGGACATAGAGAGAGAGAGAGAGAGAGAGAGAGAGATGATGGCGGTCACTTGCCTTAGAAGGGGAAGGTCATGATGGCCTTGGGGGAAGAGACCGTGTTGGTCCTTGGGAAAGAGAAATGCATGCATGGGCATGCATTGGTGAGGAAGAGAGGGGTTGCCACTTGGCGACAGCAAGAGAGAGGGGTGAGAGAAGAGATACAAAGAGAGACATAATGAGAGGCGGTCGTGCCCTCGGAAATTCGACATCAATCATGTCCAATTTTCGCATACCACAATTACTTGCGATCAAGGATCGCGTCTATGACTCAAAAAAACAAACTAAAATTTCTTGGCTAATATACGGAACAATCACCATCATTCCTAAAATTTCATAATTATCTAAAATCTAACCGGTGTCCATTGGTGCCACCTAATAATCTATATTTAAATACATTACTACTTAGGTGGACGAAAATCGAGCCGTCACAATAGTCATTTATAAATGCGATGCAATATATAGCCCCATGCCTTACTTTTACATTCATTGGATCATATATGTCAGAATTGATTAATTGTAAAGGAAATTCAACTTTTATACTACATAATTATCTAAAATCTAACTGGTGTCTATTGGGGCCACCTAATTATCTATACTTAAATACATTACTACTCAGGCGGACGAAAATCGGGCCATCACAATAGTCATTTATAAATACAATGTAATATATAGCCCCATGCCTTGCTTTTACATTTATTGTACCATAGATGTCAGAATAGATTAATTATAAAGGAAATTAAGATTTTATTGCTTTTCCAAATGGTTTCCTTGCTTTTTTCCGCTAAGCAATGCTTGTAAATAAGCAAATTAACTTTTTCAATATTGTCCAATAAGCCTTCTTTGGCTAATTTATTTATTTGTTGTTGGCCAATATGATTAAGTCTAGCATGTCATACATTCACATCATTATCATATGAATTAGAAGATGTGAAGAGGGAATAACAAATATTGACATTCCTATAGTCGACATCTAACATAATAAAATCATTTAGAAAGTATCAACAACCATAGTAACTCGTACCTAAATATAAGTCCATACTACTATTATGAAAGTTCAAATTAAAACAAAGTTGAACCAATACTAAAATAGACATCGAATTTCGATGAATTTTCGGAGCATTTAGTATATCATGTAGGAACAAAGTGCGTCCACCATGCATAACTAATTGACAAGTGCCAATCTTTTTAAATTCAGCTTTGGAGTTGTTTCTTATATAAATCCATTTCATTTAAGTTGGAACTCATTGGAACTCCATGAAGGCATCTCTATCCTTCGCTTTATGGTCTGTTGCTCCTGAATATACAGTCCATAAAGGATTAAATTCAGTTAGAAAAACTGAACTTGATGCAAAAATAATGCACTTAAGAACATAGAGGGTGTTTACATTCTTTGGCTAACCACAATCACAAGCAAAGTGACATCTCTTACCACAATTGTCACATTCACCCCTGACATTTTCTTCACATGAGGACGTTTTCCTCTCACATTGGTCAAGTCTTGATTTCTTACCTAAAGAGCTTGCTCCCTTGCCTTTCCACTTTTTGAACAAATTCAAACGATTGCACTTAGAGTTCGAAGCCTCCTGTGAGCTAGAATTAGCATAATAGATATCAGTTTTCAGCTTAACCGCTAAGAGGTGGTCTTCTTCCAGCTTAAGGTGGCGCATAACATCCTTAAAAGTCTTGATGTTCTAATTGTGGGTCAGGTACACCTTCATGTGCTCCCAACTTTGAGATAAGGAACGGATCATTGCTTGCACTTGCTGCTTGTAAGTCAAAAACGTTGTCAGCATCCCTCATTTCATTAATCATGTTTGATATCCGCCTCGACTTTAGTTTCATGGTCTATCCATGAGGTTTCTTGTATGAGTCAAACCTGATAGTGAGTTGTCTCATTTTGATCACAGATGTTTGACCAAATCTAGCCACTAACGCTGCCCTGATATACTTGACATTCTCAAAACGCCTAAACTCTCGCATAACGTCATTGTCCATGTTACTCAGCAATGTGATGCGAGCAATTGAGTTCTTCTTCCAAGCAGCAAATGCACCCTTATCTCTCTTATGTTATGCAGTATTTCCATCTTCATATTCTTTCCATAACTTGGTTAAGAGTTTCTAATGCTTCTTGCTCTTCTAGTATATATTGGATTTTTATATTTCACATCTCATAATTCTTGCCGTTCAATTTTTCTCCTTTATTCAAGCCACTATGTTCCTAGATGCTGAAGCCATCATATCTGAACATTTTAGACATCTTTGGATGAATTATTAATGCCTAACATTTATGCATTTATTTTGCATAAACTGATCATATTAATGAATAAGATCAAATAAGGTTTCATAATTGAAAGGGCATTTTGTTTCCAATCATCATAAAAAATTCATAACTTAAAATTATCATTAATATAATCATTTATGAAAAATAAGTTTTCCAAAGTTCCTAAAATTTTCTTGAGCTTCCCACAAATAATTGTAAATTAAAATAATAATTTACAACGTCAAATAACTTTGAACTTTCATTAATTAAACATGCCGTTTACACAAAGTAATGTGTCTAGGAGGAAGATATCAACATCAACATGGAAAGAAATATTTATACGTAAGATATCTAAAATCAACCTAAATAAATAAATAAATAAATAAATAAATAAATTCAACGATACTCAACTTTCTCATAAACAGGGAAAGACTTTTCATAATTCTAAGAAAGTTCCTCTAAAAATTCTAAGGTCACATTGGGTAGCCACAGAAAGACCCTCGAAGATCCCTCACGACTTTTATATGGCGCATTCATTTTGCGCCAAGTTACATTCAACCCGAGGGTTGAAGTTTCTATTGCCTCAATCCTATAGTATTCTTTTAGAAACTTTATTGCAAGTTTTTTATAAGCTGGAACCACATTGGCCTCTCATAGACTATCTGACATTACTTGCCATTCAAATGAAAGAGTGTTAATTAGAGCCAGCACCTTTTCAAAATCCAGTATAGGGTAATCATTTTAGATGATTTCTTGTATTATCTCGTTAACTCTGACCACATGTGTGACATCTTGAATTTTCAACCCCGTCTCGATAAAATGAAATTGGCTTTTTATCGATGCACCTATGGTCCTTTTTCTTTGAGCTAATTACTCACGAGTTAATTAATCTATTAGGTGAAGCCGTTAAGGGATATAATCGTGATAAAATCCCTAAAAGTTATCTGGTAAGTTGAATTGTACTAAAATCGCATTCGGTTGATTTTAATTACGAAATTGAATTCGATTTCGGGAATCGAACGTTCGAGTGCGTCACGATTTATTTTTAGGACCTCGTCTTATCTTTTGGAAAATTTCCATCAAGCTGGGAATTTGGCAGAAAAATCAATTTCGGCAAATTAGAATTTGTGAAATTTGGATGGATAGTTTGGGAGGCATTTTTGGGCTGCCAAAAGGGTTTAATTGGGAGAATTTGAAGCTTAATTCTTCATTGGTTGGTGCTTGGACTTTGTGGGATGGATTAGAGGAATTTTGGCCACCAAATTGAATTAAATTGTGAGGAGTTTGGAGGGAAATTCGTAGGGGCTGCTGCATGGGTATTTTTGGGGTGCTAGTTGGGTTTGTTTTATGAAGATTTGAGGGAAAATCACCCATTGGAGGAAGGCATGACTTTGGTGGCTAAAGACTTTGGTGTCCATGCACTTGAGTGCAAGATATTTTGGCTTAACTGTCCATTGGTTGCTTGGTGGACTTCCAAGGCCTCTTGTCCCCCCCTCCTCCTTCAAGCTACGACCAGCCCCCCTGCAGAAGAGCTTCTGCTTTCTTCCTCTTCATTTCACCTTCTTCAACCTCTATTTCTAGTTCACTCTAGCCCCCACCAAAGCCACCAGTCACCGTTAGCCGCATTGTCCAGTCCAGTAGTCGCCCAGCCGCCTCACGCCGTCCTCGACGCCTCTAGCTCTGCCAGTCCGCTAACCCTCGCTGCTGGTCCAGCTCGTCAGCTCGCCGAGCCGCTACCATCCGCTAAAGCCAACTCCTGCTCGACCGCCATCTCGATTAGGCTGACCGTCTGCACCTCACTGTCTCGTCCTCGTAGCCGCCAGCACTTATCCAACCCCCACCAGCCGTCGTTAAGCCTTTTCACAGAACCGACTTCCAGCAGCAAGCCGTGAGGTTTGTTGGCCTTTTTCAACCTCTTCCGACCTTCCATTGGAGTTGCCGTAAGCCCAGGATCTCACCGACATTGCTGTGAACCTGTTTTCTCGCTAATCCAGGAGTTAGTATCCTAATATCTAATTAGGGAGTTAATTACACTTAGGGGATTAGTCTAATGTTAATTAGGATTAATGGTTAATTTAGTTAATGTAACTAGTTAGTTTGTTAGTTAGTTAGATGAACTAGGTGGTTAGATTAGTTTAGTTAGGGGTTAGTTTAGTTAGGATTAACTACCCTAGGTTAGTTTACTTGACTAGGGTTAGTTGGTTAATCATGGTTAGTTAACCATGGTTAGTTTATTTAATTGTGGTTAGTTTATTTAAATAATTTATTTTTTCGAGAATTTATTTAATTAATTTTAATTAGCGTAAATTGTACCGGGATAGCCGGTTAGGAGAATTTTACGTTGATCGTCGTGGTTGAGTTCATTTGTGAAATTGATTGCTAAATTATGCAATTGAGTGCTTGGTGATGATTTTTAATTATTATTGCAAAAATATGATTTTATGGTATTTAATTAGAAAAATACTGGGTGTCGGGTTTTGACACCACAAATATTTTATGTACTATATAAAATCGTGGAATTTTTAAATGGGAGAGTATCGTGTTTTGTGGATCGATTTGACTGCGTGACCACGCATAGTTATTTTATCAGGTATTTTTAATACGAAGAAAATTAGCCAAGTCCATTATTTGAAATGGAAGTATTTGAGTGCAAAGCACGATATTCTTGGCCGAACATTGATGTGCGTGTGATCGTTATCGGAACCCATCACCCAATGAGAGTCGGGGAGGTGATACTTGATTAAGTTCGGATGCCCTTGACAACGGATGCCAGTCGCAATAGAGGTTGGGTCGATACTCATTCGGGAATGCCGTCGAGTTGTAGACGTTGCTGTGCTTGACGAAGCGGGACGGCGCTTGGTTATGCTGGATGACCGCCGACTGATGAGTTGGCCGTGGCCGTTGGGTCGTAAATAATTGGAACACGCTTGAATGATTGAGACAGTCGCATTTGATTGTGGGAAAAAATTGTGTAGCACAGAATAAGACATGTCATAATGATTTGGTCTTCTAATCAGAACCCTTGTAATTGTCTGAGAATGAATTGATGTGTTCCAGTTATTGATTTACACTTGCTGTGTTCATACATGTATATGTGGTGTACTAATGTGTATGGAGGTGTTGAGGCAAGGTAAATCCTATATGGTGCATGTTTAGGCTGCCTCTAGGTGAATTCTCGTCTTAATCGAGGTTTAGGGTGTAGACTCGCTGAGATTTCTCTCATCTCGTTGTGGTTAACTCATTTTTCAGGTCCTTAGATAGAGGTACGGTACGTTCGTTTTGGGTGGCCACGAGAGGCGGAGACCGAGACTACTCATCTCCCCATCCATGGGACCCCCTGAACCTATGAGCTTGTGGTGACCACCCTTTGGGTCGATAAGGGCTTACCTCACTTGGTATCTCATCGCTTCAAAGTGTGGTTTCATATTGGGCCTAACGGAGTTCGGGAGGGCCCCTTGGAGGGTTTCGACAAACCTGCCATCGATACCGAGTATGAGGAGGTGCTTGACCCCATTGTGGATGCCGATATTTTGGAAGATATCGCGGTGAACCCGGGGCCTGAGGTTGAAGGGCCTGGAGTAGAGATAGCGGATCCTTTGGACATCGACATCCCAGATGGTGTCATAATAGACCCGGATCCCGAGTAGATAGGGTCCGGGGTAGAGTTGGATTAGGAGTTCCTTTTTGGATATAGACTCCTGTACATAAACCGTAGGTTTGGCTTGACTGTATATAAAGTGTGTTTATGAAAAATGTGTTAGCATGTTTTACTATCTCATGTGTTTGATTGTGTCTGGAGTTTATGAGTTTGCTTCCGCATGTGCATAAAATGAATGGGTCGGCGACGGGTTCTGGGAATGTCGTAATTCTATCGACCATCGAGGGATGTTCGCGCGCTCGAGGTTCGGGGCATGACAACATGGATCACTATGTCACCGTCATTCCATCAATAATTAGCTAATTCCGCTCTTAGCCCTTCAAGTCTCACCATTTATTCATCAATATTTTGATTTTTTTTTTTTTTTACTGTCAACAATCAACGTCGGTCAATGGTCAACAGTTGTCAATAGGTCGGGTCAAAGTGGATTAACCAGGTTGAGTTAGGCGCCGGGTCGGTTTAGTCTTTGGGTTAGGTTAGGAGACTCGACCGGCGTGGTTGATGTCACCATGACATTAACCACACGACGTGCTTGCACACATGGGGCGCTTGCAACTACTGGTGCATGTGCGGCACGTGCTTATGGTTATCGCGTGCGCATGCCACACACGTGCTCGAGGGGCCTCATGCGTCGACGAAGCCGCCCCTTTGCAGCTATGCGTGGAGGTGCATCTGGCATCCTCCGGAGGCGTATCACTACTCGTTTTTCTTGTCTTAACGAGAATTACGACCCTACACTTGCAAAAACGATTTTTATCTCACAGAACTTTGAGAAGCAGCC
Source organism: Eucalyptus virginea (assembly GCA_014182375.1). Lineage (NCBI taxonomy): Eukaryota > Viridiplantae > Streptophyta > Magnoliopsida > Myrtales > Myrtaceae > Eucalyptus > Eucalyptus virginea. The sequence goes on from CM024523.1 coordinate 124,423, forward strand.
TTGAATAGCACGGTCGAGTGTCGTTTTTCATACCCAAGCGTTTGTTGGTGCCATTGTGCGATATCCGACCAACAATTCGAAAAAAAATATATATTTTAACATTCTGGAAACAAAAACACATGCTTTAATACCAATGAAGGAAACTAATTCCAAATTTCTAAACTCAAACTATCGAGTAATGTAAACATACAAAAACGGGTCTAGGAAAACATTGTATCACTGATTGGAGGTACATTATGTTAAAGAACGTACTTCGTTTTTCCATGGATTAAATGCACCTATTGCAACATCGTGATAGAGATCGAGTGGAAACAATTTTCTTCATAGGGAAGAGAGCCTTTTTGGTTCTTCTTCTTTTCCTTTTAGATCACACAATTCTATTCTTCCACGCTTAGAGAAAAAAACACGTCATTTTCTCTTTTAAAGAAATAACCCTCAAAATAACTGCCTTGGCGGTTATTTTCTTTAAATTGAGGGCTATGGGCCCTTTAATTTACGGGCCAGGTTAGCCTAGCTTGGGCAACCCAATAGCCATAAAATCCATCAGTTTGGATTAGCAAGTCCTTAGAAATAATAATTTTTATTGATAAAATGATAAAAAAAAAAAGGCGTAATCTTTTTTTCTTTGCATCGGTGAGCTCCTCAAGTAATGTCAATCCTGATCAGTTCTTGCAAATATATTTTTTTTCAAGAATATTTTTTTGTTGATTTGAATTCGCTTACCAAATGGCACTTCCAATTTCAAATGGAGACACAGCTGAGGAGAGCAAGGTAAAAGTGAAAAGCTTTGTTATGCGAGTTTAAAAAGAAAAAAAAAGTAAAGAACATGAAATTCCTAAAGGAAGTATATAAAAAAATTGCCTCAAATACGTGACCAAAAGAATATTGGTTTTTCTTTATAAAAGTAATCGAACTTGTGTAGACGAGAGTCGGCAAACCAGGTTGAAGGATGAATCTCTTGTCCAAGCTCACTCGTAATGGCATTTTGGGATAGGCAGACCTAGACATGCCTAGTGGGCCTCGAGAGGAAGAGGAAGTAACATTTTTCTTTTTAAAGAACATGAAATTCCTTAAGAAAGTATATAAAAAATTGCCTCAAATACATGACCAAAAGAATTTTGGGTTTTCTTTATAAAATTAATCGAACTCGTGTAGACGAGAGTCCGCAAGCCAAGCTGAAGGATGAATCTCTTGTCCAAGCTCGCTCAAAATTTTTTGGCATTTTGGGATAGGCAGACCTAGACATGCCTAGCGGGCCTCAAGAGGAAGAGGAAGCAACATTTTTCTTTATAAAAAAACAAAGAACATGAAATTCCTAAAGAAAGTATATAAAAAAAATTGCCTCAAATACATGACCAAAAGAATACTGGTTTTTCTTTATATAATTAATCGAACTCGTGTAGACGAGAGTCGGCAAGCCAGGCTGAAGGATGAATCTCTTGTCCGAGCTCGCTCATTTTGGCATTTTGGGATGGGCGGACCTAGATATGCCTAGTGGGCCTCAAGAGAAAGGCTACTACATGGTTTTATGGAGTACGTTTTCATGAAGAATTTGTCCATGGCTAGTGCCATGTCGATGAAAGTGAACGCAGCGTACATCTACATTGCCACATGTGAAATCCATCAATGTCCTTGAAAATGTCACATTTAGACAACCTAAAAAACTTTACTCGAAGCTAACGAATGGTTAGATTGCCCCAATAATGTTTATATTTTAGCTGCTTAGCATCTCGATGTTTGTAAATAATAGTTCCCACTCATAGAACCACTTGCAAACGTCTCTCTCCCTACCGACCGTACCTAACGTGACATCTCTCTCTACTGTTGCCAACAGCGAAGTCACCATCACCACCTCCAAGCTCATTCATGGCCACGTGTTTGAGCTGCTCCATTGTCCGCTATTGTCTTCATTGTTTCGGGCTGATCGCTCTCTCTCTTTGCTCCACCGTGTCGATTTCAGCGAATCCTCTATGGGCGTCAAGATCTTGACATCGCAGTAGAGTCCCGAGGCCATCGGGTGTTGAGATACATACGTGAGTCATATTAAAAAAATCCTACGTCAGAGAATCGATGTATTGTAGAAACTTGAACATGATTGAAACTTGAAAAAGTTATGTTCATATTTCACTCTCGTGATTAAAGCTTAGCCACGTTAAATATTGCATATCGGTAACTGAAGGAGCAACCCTAAAAGTTAAGTTCTTGAAGACGCATAATTGCTTTGCCCAACTATGCTATGAGTTACCTTGGCTAAAAAGATAAGCTGAGTTTAGAAGGGTAAATTACGCCTAAATGAAAAAGAGTACCCGTTACTTTTTCAAGATAAAGCACATAACATGTCGATCTCACCCCCATCATTTTTTTTTTTTTGGAATGCATTTGAATCACAAAGTTATACATAATCTACAATCGTTTCAAATCCAATCCATAGAATAATTGATCAGCTAACATGTCCTAAATTAAAAGTTTAAAACGTATAAAATTAATAGAAAATTTGAAGTTTTTGTGTATTTCTGATTCGACGGGATTACTTTAATAACGCCGTGATTTAAAAAAAAATGATGTATTTTTAAATTTTGGAGTCTGTGGCATGATGGAGCGTCTCCTTGTCTATAAATTCTCTCCAACTGACCTTTCGCAAGACAGTAATCAAAGCCTCTGTTGTACTTCATTTTCTATTCGTCTGACATCTACCTACAAAGGGGAACAAAAATGTCCCTAGAAACCTCAGCAAATCGTCCTTTTCCTGCTAAAGAAAACAGCCAGATGGCTGAACGCCGGTCGGTAGATTATCATCCGAGCTTGTGGGAGGATTACCTCGCCAAATATTCTTCTCCCTCCAACTCAATGGTAGGATTAAGTTGCTCCACATCTTGCAAGTTACTACAAAATCGGTTATTTACATAAGGTAGAAAAAGAGGGAGAAAATAGAATAAGAAGAAACAATTTAAGGATAGGCCTTGGGCCAATGAATGTTTCATGCACTTTCGGAGTGAGATTAACACGTATTCTTGTTTATGTGTAGGATGATGGCCATGATCAGCAGGCGGAACACGAAATCCAGAAGCTGAAGGACGAGGTGAAGAGGATGCTATGCGCTCATGCGGACAAGCCGTCCCTGAAACTGGATATGATTGATCAAATACAACGCTTAGGCATTGCGTACCACTTCGCAAGCGAGATTGATAATGTGCTGAAAAAACTTAGCCAGACCTATTTTGTTAGTAATAATGGAAATCATGATAATGACGACCTCTACACGGTCGCTCTCCTCTTCCGTTTATTGCGACAACAAGGTTACCGTATTTCATGCAGTGAGTGGCCCCTTTTGTGTTTCCGTCATTTCGCAAATTACAACCAATAGACTTATGATCCTTTGCGATTGTCTAGAATCTGTCCTCTTTGCCTTTCTCAGCTGGGACATATATTATAGACACCATCTGTGGAAAAAAAAAAAAAATCCTCTGCAAGTGGCTTTAATCACTATTCATGTGTTGGTTGTTATTATTACTATCGGCTCTTTCGGTAACCAACGGTGTTTAGACCGCCCGTGAAGAATCTTCTTGTCTTATTGGGATGTTTCAATAGGAATCCTGATTTCACTATGATTTATAAGCAGATATCTTCAACAAGTTCAAGGACACCAGCGGAAAGTTCACTGAAAAACACGCAAGTGACGTACGTGGATTACTAAGTTTGTATGAAGCTAGCCATTTGAGTGTGCATGGAGAAGATGTTCTCGATCAAGCGCTTTCTTTCAGTTTAAAGCATCTGGAATCCATTGACAAGGAGCAACTGAGCCCTCCTCTCGCAGCACAAGTCCAACATGCCTTAAAGCAAACAATTCATCGAGGGGTGCCGAGGCTCGAGGCAAGACGATACATCTCCATGTATGAAGCGGAGCCTTTGCATAATAAAGTGTTACTATCACTTGCCAAGTTGGATTTCAACCACTTGCAAAAGCAACACCAGGAGGAGTTATTTGATCTTGCAAGGTTGATCAATTTTGCAATCACAGGATTAAATTGATTTATTGTTTATACTCTATGGAAGGTTTTTTAAGTAACTATGACTATTTCCCTTTTACATGTAGGTGGTGGATGGGTTTGGACTTCAAGAGCAAGTTACCATTTGCAAGAGATAGGCTCGTGGAAGGATACTTCTGGATTTTGGGAGTTCATTTTGAGCCCGAATTAGCGCCTGTTAGAAGAATGATGACCAAAGTGATTGCAATGACTTCAGTTCTTGATGACATATATGATGTCTATGGCACCTATGAAGAACTAGAGCTCTTTACTCGAGCTGTTCAAAGGTTAGACTGGTATCGTACATGAGTCTTATCAAGTAGATTTTGTTTTATATATATTCGCATGACCTACAAGATGGGGTAAAATGTATATTATTGGCAAGTCCTTGTGATGGAAGATGATGGGGTTGGTACATTAACCTTGTCATATTTCTTGGGTGATATTGTGATTAGCAAATCGTTGTATATTGTAAGCTTTTCGAAATATCATGAAACATATTCCTATAACATTGTCATATATCTCGGGTGATATTGTGATTAGAAAATCCTCGGGTAATGTAAGCTTTTCGAAATATCATGAAACGTAGTCCTATCTTATAATTTCAGGTGGGACATTGATTGCATAAATGAACTTCCAGAGTACATGCAAGTGTTCTACAAAGCACTTATCGATGTCTACGTTGAAATTGGAGAAAAGCTGGCTTGCGCTGGAAGATCGTATGGCCTGGACTATGCGAAAGAGGCAGTAAGATTGTACCACCTCTACTGTATTCTACAATCATAGTGTCATTATTCTCGACTTTTAGGAATTAAATGCTTTGCATTTTCAGATGAAAAGGCAAGCGAGATCCTACTTTGCTGAAGCAAAATGGCTGCACCAACAACACAAGCCCACAATGGATGAGTACATGTCCGTCGCATTAGTATCGAGCGGTTACCCCTTGTTAGCGATCACGTCCTTTGTTGGAATGCAAGATATTGTAACAAAAGACGATTTAGATTGGCTGTTCAACGACCCAAAGATACTCAAGGCTTCAACAGTTATTTGCAGGCTCATGGATGATTTGGCCACTCATAAGGTACCCCTTTTTCTTGCACGCGTTAAATGAAGATGTTGACCCAAGCCAACTACTACGAAACATCAGATCTCGTTTATATGTCTTCTTGTCTATATCTTCGCAGTTTGAGCAAGGGAGAGAACATGCGGACTCGGCTGTGCAATGTTACATGAAGCAATACAATGTCACGGAACAAGAAGCGGAGAATGACCTTCGCAAGCAAGTTGATGATGCGTGGAAGGACCTGAATGAGGAGTGTCTTTGCCCGACTGCCGTCGCCAAGCCGCTTCTCATGGGAATTCTCAACCTTACACGAGTGATGGATGTGCTGTACAAGGACGGAGGAGATCATTATACCAATCCTCATATTATGCTGAAAGATTACATACGTTTGGTGCTCATGGATCCAGTGCAAACGTTTTGATATGCAGCAACTAGACATCCGTCAGATGATGCATCTACGCATGTGTGAAGTATTAATGAAATAGGCTTGGGAATAAGATGTTGGATGCATATGTAGTTGGGGTACAATAGAGCTTTTAGTGAGAATGGTATGGTTGTATCAGTATGGACATATAGTTTGCTGTAACCTCTATACTTTTCATTGAAGAATAAAATGAAGCATATATGTTACTTATAAAAAAGAACAAATTACGCTTTCGAGGAGGTATTTCATTTTGAATCTCAAAGTAATTTAGAATGGTAAGGTGATAAAACAAGTTGATTTTATCTGTATGGGCTATGGAAAGATGAGAATGAGATATACTTTGAGAAAGCTTTTAGGTCATATTTCCCAAAAGCCGCAGAACACATACAGAGCTAAAGCACCAAGCATCGTAACATATGATCAACAGAGAAAAAAATGGCAACCTATTATTGGGCTCTAGCGCCAAGAAAAGCAGCAACCGGCGTGAATCTTGCTTTTCCTTTTTCCCCTTCTCCGTCTTTTTTCGGATAAACCCGGCAATACAGAAGAAAAAATAAGACAAAAACTAGGGAAAAAGAAAAAGCAAAAGACGAGAGTGACATGGTCCAACTCACCATTATTTCGGGTTCTTGAAAATCCTATTTTGTTGCTGAATCTGCAGAGAAAAGAGAGCGGTAAGCTACTTTGTCTTCTCTCTGTGACAGACAAACTGCAGCAGGTCAACTGTTTCGAGCCAGAAAGCTGAAGGACAATGAGCAAGAGCACTGTAATCAAGTCCTCTCCGCCTCAAGACACTGGTGGGATACGTGGATCTGTCGAATTCGGGTTCTATCAAAGGAATGATGTCGACTCGGATTCTTCAGGGTCATGGTCAGGGTGGTCACAATGCAACAAGCAGCTGTTACATTCGCTATACACTTAATGATGAGCATGGGAGGGCAGTTATACATCTTTTGTGTTTTTTATAGAAAAATGAAGCGTTGGATAATGGGAGATTTTCAAAGATCTAAAGGAGCTAATCCTAAAAAATATGGACTGTTGGATTGTGGTTCACAAATCGTGAAGAAAAAAGAATAAATAAAATCAATGGCAGAAATCGATTGTCAAATGATTTTTTTTTTCATTTTTGTTGTTGTTAATATCACAAATAATCCCACATTTATGACTACCCAAAATTAATTTTTTTATCACAAAAAATTTCCAAACTAGTACACTTATAACAAATTTACCCCAAATTAATTTTTTAACTATTAAAAACCATAAATTGATACATTTGTGATAAATTTACCCTTTATTAGTTTTCGTTAAATTGTATTAATACCATGAAATCCAAAAAATAGTACATATGTGATGAACAAAAAATAAAACTCTAAACCGGTACACTCGTCAATAGACATACACTATTCAGGTGCTAGAAAATTGCGCATGGGCAGTCGGGGAACTGGGTACGGGTATTGGAGTCCTAGGTTTAGCCTCATGGACCTTGACCTGGGCGCTAGGGATTGGGGTACGGGCACCTATGTCTTGAGCCAGCCTTGATTGATTGGGGCACTAGCGTCGAGGTACCAAGCTCAACCTCGATGGACTTGAACGTATGCACTGAAGTTCCAAGCATAGGCCCGATGGACCTAGGCATAAGCATCGAGATCTCTAATGTTGGCCTCAATGGACCCTAGCTCAAAAGCCAAGACTTGAGCTTGAGCATCAAGGACCCAAATAGGACCTTTGTAAACTCAAGCTCGAGTGCTAGGGACTAGAGCTCAAGTGTTGAGGATCATAGCACAAACTTTGAAGACCCAAGCCCAAGTGTTGGGGATTTGAGCTTAGGTACCAAGATCTTGCGCTTGGCCTTCATGGACCTAGGCTCGGGTGCTGCAGCATTAGGCATGAGCATGAGGCATCGAGCACAGGCACCTTGTGCTAATGCACTGGGGCTTCGGGCTCAACCTCAATGGTCCTGAATGCGAGCATCAGGGGCCTGGGCATGGATGCAGGGGTTTGTGGCTCAACCTCGATGGACTTGGGCACAGGCGTTGGGGACGTAGGAAAGGGAATTGAGGTCACAAGCTTAGCCTCGATGGACCTTGGCCTTAGCGTTCTAGACTTAATCTTGGACGTCAGAGACCTGAGAATCAACGTTGCGGTTTCCGTGCCCGAGAGTAGAGCTTTAGGTCTATACAATGATACCTAGATATATTTTGAAGTATGATTTTTGATATTTTAAGAGGAATTCATTTTCTTGAATTTAAGTATGGGTTTTTTTTTTTTAATTGATTAGGAGAACATTTTCCATTGACTTATCTTTTCTAAGTGAACCAAACACCGAAAAATATTTTTCACGAAACAAATAAAGCCTTAATATCTTCAAATTTCGCCAAAATCTACATCAGCCCGTCAAGGCATGTAAGAAACAAAGTTGTAAGATGTTGTTTCTATGTTACTGAATAATAAACCATTGTACGATATAAAATGATGTTGACGATTGTCGTTCTTTCATATTGGTCAATCCATCTTCGAAGTCGGGTGTATTGTATGCTACGATGAAATGAGTATTAGTATGACAAATTAGCCTATGATACGACCTCGTACTAGTATTTTATTGTATAGGCAATAAAATATTTGAAGTGTAGGTACATTAAACGGAAGCCAATTACGAGGTATTACAAACGTATATAACAATAAGGTTTTGAAAAGCAGTAGCAACTTATGAGGGCGTCCTACATTTTATCCTACCAAAAAAAAAAAAAAAAAAAAATGCATAAGTAAACCTGCATTGTTTAGGAAATAGCAGGTGAGCCGTCGGCAGGGAAATGAGAAAATCAAGAACCTGCAATACTTGCCCGGAGGTCCCGATCGAAACCTTACAGCTTCATCCAACTTGAGTAAATTTAGTTTCGATGTCTGAACTCGAAGTCCTCTTTCTCTTCAGAATCACGGTGGAGACCATCAGATGCTACGGAGTTTGCACGGGACCTCACATTGTCATCACGATAAATCTTGAATTGTTGGTGAGATGTCTTGGGGAAAAGTGAAAAAAAAGGTCCTAATCCTATTGTATTTATGCCAATTTAGTCCTAAACTTTTCAATTATACAAATTAAATTCTAAACTTTTGACGATCTGCTAGTATAGTCTATTTAATCAATTTTGACCGAAAATCACTAACATTAACGTTGATTGTTCTATATGGCACAGACAGTGTTAATATGGACAAATTTTATAAATTTTAAAATATTTTTTTCTTTTTTTTTCCTTTCTATGTTTATTTTCACAATTCTGAGTCAACAAGCCTTTGGTTGGTTAATTGCCGCCTCACTCTCACTAAGATCTAGGAGAGGGCCATAACACCCTCACTAGCCATAGGCGAGGGGCTCATGGCTCTCACCCTTGGCCAACGAGGGCCTCGTGGCCCTCTCTGGCCAACAAGAGAGGTCATAGCTCTCTCCTAGATTTGGTTGAGGGCCCAATGCCCTAGCTTATGGTTGGCAAGGGCGCATAGGTCCTTAGCCAAACCTTGCCTATAGCCGGTGAAGGTTTGCCGACTTTTAGTTTTAAAAAGAAAAAGAAAAAGAAAAGAAACGAAATAAAACAACAAACAAAAAAGCGCTAAAAATTCATAAATTTTTTAAAAGATAACAAAATGATCAACCTTAGCGTTGGTCATGCTATGGATGACCATTGGTATCTATGTCAATGATTTTTGGTCATAATTGATTGGATGAACTATTTTGGCAAATCGTCAGAAAATTTAGGACTCAATTGATACAACTGAAAATTTAAAGACTTAATTAACACAAGTACAATAAGTTTAAGATTTTTTTGATATTTTTAAGGATGTCGTTACTGTTGAAGGGCTTTGGGATTCCATCTCGAATTACTTCGAAGAGGCACATTGGGTTTGTTCTCTTCCTTTGACCAAGCGTAATCCTTCCTGCAAGTTTCCGATAGATCATAGAACACGAAGCTCAGAAAAAGAAGGTCCAAAACAATAGGAGAATGCAATGGCCAGAAACATTTCCTTCCCTTTAATTTGCTTTATTCTGTCCATGTCCAAACCAATATGGGCTGGAACCATAGAAGGTTTCGCTAGCAAAGGTCATGCCACCTGACCAGTTAACCAAAAAGATAGAAGAGAGTGCTTGCACTGAGCTTGAAATAGTGGTTTATGCAAAAATAAGAAGTTTTTCTACTTTTGTTCCTATAATTTCATGTTTTGTGTAATCATGTCACTGAATTTTTTTTTAGTTTTTGGTTTAATATCTCTGAACTTTTAACTTTTCTAATTGGTTCATATTTGCATAAGTTGTCTAATCAAGTGTCCATGACATTAAATTTGACCAAATCCAGCTGACTTGATGGTGGGATATCTCTGGAGCGTGAGATCTATAACAATTTGCTAACATGGACTCTATCGTGGAAAATAGAAGACAGAGTTCTTTTCTTATTCTCTTCTCTTCTTATTTCCCATGGTAGCGTCCATTTGGGTGCAACGTTGGCAAGTTATGCCAACAGCACATTTCCACGTCATCCGATAGCCGCATCAGCTAGATTTGACCGCACTTCATGTTGGACGCATTTCGTTAGATAATTTGTGCAGGCATAAATGAATGATTAGAAAAATTAAAATGGATGGACTTTTTTTTTAGAGAAAGCAATAAAGTGCATGGACAAAAAGTAGTCTTTTTTCCAAATATAAAACCCTAATCTAGAGATGGTTGAGTTCACCAACCTCAATAGGTTCATCGTTTTTCTTCCATCCACATACGATTGGTGAACGTTCCAATTTTGAATTTTATTGCGTCATATTCTTGATCAAGATACGCTATTCTTGAAATTGGTAAAAATAGTTATTATGGTGGAAGAACATATACGACTGGCGAATGTTTCACTTTTGAATTTTATTGTGTCCTATTCTTGATCAAGATACACTATTCTTGAATTTTCAATTGGTAAAATCAATTATCATGGCGGAAGAACTTTAAGAATTTTATGATTACTGTCAATCATTTCAGAAATTTAAGTTATTAGATGAATATGTGGTTTAATATTTAAAAATATTCTAACATTTTTCCTCACACACATGGGTTGGACTTTGGCCTAAGCCTAAAACGTTGAAATATGCAGTTGGGGAGGCAAATATAGGCCTAAAATGATTTAAACTCAGAATTTCTTACTCTGATTTTATATGAGATTTTCTTCAAGACTAGCTTATGCGTGAGGGAGAGTGTCAAAATATTTAAATATTCTAACAAGATAATTAATAGCTGAAGAATTTTCAGTAAACAATCAAGATTTGTATGATTCACCAGCCATCGCTCCCCTAGGAAAACGGATCCGGAGGCAACGTGGGGAAACCCCAGAAAAAAAAAAAAAAATTTCTTCTGCAGTCGTTGTAAAAGGCGTATCTACATGATGCCACTCACCCTATAAAGGAAGTGGGAATAACGCTGAGCAAATTACGAACATAGGATTAATGAAGATGAAATGAACCATATGTAACTAGGATAGAGACTATATTCTTAGAAAACCCAATGAGTGAATCACTCCCACTTGCATCGAATCCTGTGCGTGTGCCTAAAATCACGCTTGAGCACCAAACTCCCATCCAATCTTGTCATAACAAAGCTCTCCACCAAGACATAGCAACCGAATCTCTTCCACTTGCTGTCACCTTTGAACTCTTCCACTCTCTCCACTCTCACTTCTCTTCCTGATCCACCATCATCATGAGCCCACCCTCCTTCCCTCATCACCCACTTCATCTTCTCAGCAATGGCCTCACTCACCCCCAATCTGATTCCTCTCCGTGCCTCGTCATGTGTCATGACCTTGAACCACACAAAGTTATCACTAGTCCCATCATCATCCTTCACTGCTCTCAGGCCGAAGACCGAAGCCTCCTCCTTTGTCAAAGCCACATTTACCCTGGCCTTATTATTGTCCTCGTTGTTCACATTATTCTCACACGTGTGAAGCTCCTCCCACTTTTGCTCAAGTATCATCTTGTAGAACCTTGACTTCTTCATTTGGTGCTTGGTCTCGACACCTTCATCCCTTACAAAAACACACGGGCAATACCATTTGCCCACAACAATAGGAGCAGAAGCTGGATGATTGCCTGAGGTTGGGAAAGTGAAGTCGGGGAGGCGGGCTCTCAGAGTCATGTCAAGGCCTAAGGCCTCTTCTAAGTGAGGTCGGAGAGAGTACGAGGTCTTAACTTGCCACGATTTCTTCCTTAGGTGCTTTGGAGGAAGACCATCTGGAGCCACCGATTCAGCAAAGAAACTTCGGCTGTCGTGACGGTGAATCTGGAACACTTGGTATGTGTCTCTGGGGTCAAAATGACTCGGTCTCGTATCTTTGATGGATGTGCCGTAATAAGTTGGTTGAATGTCCCCATCTCTCGAACATATGCATGATTTCCTGCAGAAATATCAAGATTGGTGGTCAGTTATCAAGCAAATTGATGCAGGCAAGACCGTGATATGATGATTGTTCGTCAGTAACCTTTCTTTTTCTTTTTCTTTTTTCCCTCTTTTTGGTGAACAAGGATGGTTCTTTATCTTCTCTATCGAACATTCCAAGAAGAGAAGGCGTTGTAATTGAAAGAAACTTGGAGTCAGTAGACTTGACTCACACCTAGCCTCGGGATTAATCAAGGCTTGTGCGGATATCAGAATGTAACAGATGAATAAGCTGTAATTCGGATTCAATTGCAACAGAAGTAGTTTAATATAACATAGATGGTATCTCTTTTTGTTTCTGTGACTATAATTGGTCAAGAGAAATTAACGCATATTGCATAACCGAAGAACATGTTGAGTGCAAACTGTAGTTAGTACCATTACACTCCGCGGTTATGACATAATAGACGTTCGATGAGAGAGGCCTATCGAGTGCTGGAATGAACCAGAGCTCAGTGTCGGAGTCCGCGTCAGATAATGACTCGAAGAATAGGAGCCTGTCCTGAGGAAATGGAAACTCCGTGACACATGTGATCTTGTACCCGCAGCAATTCGTGTTCTCTGCTTCTTCTTCCACGTCTATGATCACCAGGTAGCCTGAAAATGGACCTTCATTTGGTAACTCCTCAAGAGCGCTCGTTGACTTCCTGCATGCAGACAGAGGCCGAGTCGCATACATCTCTCTCTCTCTCTCGCTGATGGTGGTGATTTTTTACTATGCCATTTATACGACAATTGAGAAGACTATTGCACCAGTTCTTGATTGAGAGAATGGAAATTTACTTTAAAGAAGGCCGAATATGACATTTATATTTTGTATTTGTTGAATCGTTTTAAGGGTAGAATGAAATGGACATAATGCATTTCTTTAGTGATTACTCGTGCATTTCTTTTGAGCAAATTGAGATTATGTATCGGATTTTTGTATCACGCGTGGTAATGCATCGGTAATGCATCTCTTTCTATTTGATTGCGGTGAGTTTTAGCCACGACTTTAATATTGAAACCACCAAAATAAAAATAAAAATGAGAAGACTACTGCACGATCCTTGGTTGAGAGAGCGGAAATTTATTTTAAAGAGGGCCAAGTATGACCAGTTGTTTATATCTGTTGAATAGTTCCAAGGGTTGAATCAAATGGACATAATGCATTTCTTTAGTGACTACTTGTGCATTTCTTTTGAGCAAAATTAAAAGTACTCATCCGATTCCGTATCATGCATTACCCGTAAGATAAATGTGTTTGGTTTACTGCAAATTTCTTGTCACTAGAAAATGTTTTCGATAAATTCAGGTTCAGAGAAAGGAAACCATTCTCTAGTGTTTGTTTGTAGGGAAAACAAGTTGAAAAGGTTGGTTTCGATAATTCACTAAATGGCATATGATAATAAATAAACTAAAATCAAGATCTGCTTTGGTTATTCTGTAATTCATCAAAATAGCAGGACTTACAAACATTATGAAATTTTATGGAAAAAAATGTTGTATATGTTGCGACCTCTTTTTTTCGGCGCCCGTAATGGCTTGGCTGAATTTATTAAGCCCGGACTCTCCCAAGTCCACCAATTCACGACTTTAATTGTCTAAGTTTTTAACCTGTAAGTTAATTTTTAAAATGGAGTCGCCACTAATCAATTTGGGGTGGGTTGATTAGAAACCCAAGTGAAGTATCGGGAGAAATACTCATTTCTGCGCAACCAGAGAAATTAGGATCGGGGGCTTGATTACACTAGTTAATCATTAATGCCCTTTCGGCACCTAATCTTGTTTAAACCTTGAAGTTTTTTGGATGCTTGAGGGATTTTCCATGCAATTTGGGGAGGAAAAACATTTTTTTTGGGTCTTTTTCTATTTTTTTGACACAAAAGGGATTTTTTGGGATTTTTTGGTATTTTTTGGAAAATACAAGTCTTATGCTTTTTATGAATTTTTTGGCTTTTTCATGAATTGGCTTTTTTTTGGATTTTTGGCATTTTTGGAAAATATGAAATATTTCTAATTTTTTCACAAAATAATTTTTTTAATTTTTTTAATTTTTTTTGGAAAATAAATTATTTTTTGATTTTCTTATTAAAATATTATATAAAATAATATAAAAGCCGACCCGGGTCGGATCCGCCGGTTGGGTCTTACCCGGGTCAGCCCAAAACGCAGACGGGCCTGCTACGCGGGCTCGACTTTTTTTTTTTTTTAAAACGACGCCGTGGCTGGGCGTTTAGGGACGCCCGGCCTGACCCGGCTCGGTGACCCGGGTTCCTAGCGAAACCCTACCCGGGTCCGACCCAACTTCCGCCACGACCCGATTTCAGCAAAAACCTAACTGACCTGGTTCCGACTTCGACCTGGCCTCCGGCGCTGACCCAAACGCAAACCCTACCCGACCCAAGCCGAATCTGGGTCCGACTCGCGACCCGGCGAATTGCTAACCATAGGGTTTGCGAATCTGCGGCGCCGGGGGGAAAGCCGAAGCGTCTGGCGACGACGGCGACGGCAACGGCAAAGACGATAGGGCGACGGCAATCAGAGCTTCGGGCGGAAACAGGGATGGCGTGGGCAGGGACCATCGTCACCTGTTCTCGACGTTGGCACGGTACGGTGGCACAGCTTGTGGCGACGACGGCAGCCTTTAGATCTGGACGGCGTCAAGGTGGCGTTGGGGCAGCGTCGGAGCTTAATCGACTCCAGATCCGAGTCTCGACCGTCCCCTCTCTTTAATTTCCCTCCCCTCTACAAGCTCGCTTGCCCGCGGTCTCCCCCGATGTCTCTCAGTGGGAGGCCGTTTAAGTTCACGACCTACCTTCGGTGGGCCTCAGATCTTCGGCTGTGCATCCTCGGACCCCCCTGAAGTCTCTCAGTGGGGAACCCGAAGTCTGCGCCCTTAGATCCGACTCCCTCTCTCTCTGCTCGTGTGTGTCCTGGCTGCTGGGATTGACGGCCTATTTATAGGCCGAGGGGCGGCCGGTCGATGGAGTTCGACCGTTGGTTGCCACGGCCTTTGCCTGCTGAACCGGCGTCCCATCCGACGCCAGCTACCCCCTGCTCCACGTCCCATCGCCGTCCGGTTACAGCTGCTCCACGTGCGTCGTCGTTGCTCCTCCCCTCTGCTCCGGCGTCGTGCCTCCGGCGCGTGTGCTGCAACGTTGCAAGGAAGAAGAAGACTCGGCTGGGCCGGGCTGAGGCGAAAGTGGGCCGAGGAGGCCCAGAGGATGGGCGCTTTCAGTTTTTTTTTTCTTGTTTTTTATGTTGTTCTAAAAAGACAAAATAAAAAATAAAATAAAAACCTGTTTTTAAAACTAATAAAAATAATAAAAATAAAAGAAAACCTAATGAAGAACAAATAATTTATGCGTCAACAGCTGCCCCTTTTTGAAGGTAAGTTCGCAGAGGTTGCATTCAAAGACAAACTGATGCCTAAATTTTATCCGTGCATGCGTAGCAGATTATATTTTATTTGGAACCTATTATTCTATGCAGAAAAAGAGCAATATAACTTTACATATACTAAGACAGATAAGAAGATACCTGTAGTTACTTACCGGGAGTGAGTAAGATAGGGTGTGAACCCCGAGTTTGGCAAGTATCAAGGCGTCATCTTACCTGGTAATATGAGGAGGTTACTTTTCTAGGGCTCGATCCATTCTTCGGTCGCCTTGACGGGAAATTGCTCCTCCAGGACCCGAACCATTCTTTGATTGCCTGTTGGAGCAATTAGTGGTTTGTCTCGGACCCGAACCATTCTTTGGTCACCGTGACGGGAAATTGCTTCTCCAGGACTCGAACCATTCTTCGGTCGCCTGTTGGAGCAATCAGTGGTTTGTCTCGGACCCGAACCATTCTTCGGTCGCCGTGACAGGAAATTGCTTCTCCAAGACTCGAACCATTCTTCGGTCGCCTGTTAAAACAATCAATGATTTGTCTCGGATCCGAACCTTTCTTCGGTCGCCTTGACGGGAGATACACCGACCTTTCTCAGGGCATCTCATTTGTGGGTGCCTGATTTGTATCGAGGACACCAGTTGGTACCCGACCTTTTTCGGGAGATGCGCTGACCTTTCTCAAGGCATATGTTTTGTGGGGTTGTTTGACTTCTGTCAAAGATAACAACTGGTACCCGACTTTTCTCGGGAGGATGCGCCGACCTTTCTCAGGGCATTGATTCTAGAAGATACCTGGACATTCACAAGCATATCAAAGAGTACCTGGATATTCACAAGTACTAACCTGAAGGATATTTAGGCCTTTACAGGCGTCAAAATGGGTATTTGGCTCACCATAGGCATTGAAGGGGTACTTGGATGATTACAAGTATGAATTCTTGGGGGATACTTGGACATTCACAAGTATCGAAGGGGTACTCGATAATTGGAAATATTGAGAACATACCTTGGATATTTGTGAAGGTGTCCCACCTCCTGGCAATTGGGAAATATCGAGGGCGTACCTGGGATATTCGTGAAGGTCTCTCACCTCCTGGTAGTGGGAATATCGAGGATGGGTCTTGCATATTCGTGAAGGTCTCTCACTTCCTGGTAGTTGGAATATCGAGGACGTACCTTGGATATTCATGAAGGTCTCTCACCTCCTGATAATTGGGAATATTGAGGACATGCCTCACATATTCATGAAGGTCTCTCACCTCCTGGTAAAGGGGAATATCGAGAACGTACCTGGGATATTCGTGAAAGTCTCTCACCTCCTGTTAATTGGGAATATCGAGGGCGTACCTGAGATATTCGTGAAGGTCCTGGTAATTGGGAATATCGAGGGCGTACCTGAGATATTCGTGAAGGTCTCTCACCTCCTGGTAATGGGAATATCGAGGGCGTGCCCCGCATATTCATGAAGGTCTCTCACCTCTTGGTAATGGGAATATCGAGGGCGTGCCCCGCATATTCGTGAAGATCTCTCACCTCCTGATAATTGGGAATATCGAGGGCGTACCTAATATATTCGTGAAGGTCTCTCACCTCCTGATAATGGGAATATCGAGGGCGTGCCCCGCATATTCGTGAAGGTCTCTCACCTCCTGGTAATGGGAATATCGAGGGCGTGCCCTGCATATTCGTGAAGGTCTCTCACCTCCTGGTATTATAAACTTGAATGTGGTATGAGGCTTACTTGGATTGCCACAGGCACTTAAAAGGGGTGGAACACCTGGATAGCCACATGTGTACAAAGTACTGAAACACTTGGATGAACACAAGTATTTAATGATATGATCTGGGACCACTCAGGCTGGTCCAAGTGCTAGGAAGCATACCTGGACGGCGGTGCCAAGCAAAGCAATGGAATGCTTGAACAACTGCTATATTATTTGTGGACAACTCGGGCAGGTTGAGTGTCATGAAAATGAAGTACCTGGATAACGATGGGTACTTGACGATATGGGGATACCTAGACAGCAGTGGGTATTCCAAGAGATACTTGGTCAGTCACAAGTATCAATACTCTAGGGACAACTCGAACAGGTCGAGTGTTAGGAAAAGGGAGTATCCGAACGGTGGCCGGTACTCAAAGACAATAGGGATACCTAGACAGCAGTAGGTATTCAACGATAAAGGGATACTTGCTCAGTCACAAGTATCAATACTCTGGGGACAACTCGAATAGGTCAAGTGTCAAGAAGAGAGTACCTGGACAGTGGTAGGTACTTTAAGACAAATAGGGATAAGGATATGCTTACCTGGCAATATCTATGATCTTTGAGAGTATGTTTGCTATTTGCACAATATGCACACAAGATTGTATATGCCGTAAATTCATGAGTTCAAATGAGATTCATGCATGATAATTTTGTCAATTTTGCATCATCTGATTTCCACCGGGGAAGATTTTGAAAGACAACTTTCATTTAGAATGTAGATGTCTTGAGCATGCCAGATGAGGGACTTTCAGTCTGAAAGAACTTTTCGCTCACTCTCATGGAAAAGGCTATCCTGACCATTAATGTAGGATTTATAAGGACCACACTATCTCACTGTCATCATGTCAGTAGGGGTCTGAATATTCTCGCAAACGGTACGATTTTACCAATGTGAGAGGTCTTTGTTGAAACTGTGATGAAGTCTTGGTCAGTGGCTCATCAAAGGGGACCATCAAGGTCAAGGCTTATGAACGAAGTGCCGCACGATCGTCTTTGGGTTTGTAAGTCAAGAATCCTGCAAAAAGAGATAGAGTAATCTTGCTCGTACATCTTCGAGCGATACTTATGAACATATGAAATCCTACGTTAATTGAAGTGCCCCTAGTCTGAAGAGACTTTTACAATGGGAATGTAACGTAGACTTGGCTCACATGTAAGAGGGTGAGAGTTCGTGACTGTCTCGGCATTTGTCACTAGTCTTTCTTCTCACTGTTAGATAGAGTTTCTACAGACCACAACAGCAACTTTTTTTTGGCTGTATTTTTTACTGGGGGGGCATTGGCCTTGCTTTTACCAGGCACACTGCTTTTTCCATACCCCTATTTTTTATCCCAATTTTTCATTTATGGGCATTGACCTTGCCTTTACCAAGTACACTGCTTTTTTATGCCCCTGTTTTTTCATTCTTGTCGTTAGAGGAACTAGCCTAGGCAAGTTCAATCACGACGCTGTTGTTAGATTCTTGAGTCTTCGTCTTCAGCTAGCGCTCCGAGCTACGTTGCTTAAATGGTAGTAACTTTTGTTTTGCCTCCACGTGATGGTGAAATTACAGACTCAATTGGGTTGTACAATAAATACAAGTGCAGAAAGAATTGCTCTTCGTCATTCTAGGGCACTTAAATTAACGCGAGTGTTCATATGCAATAAAGACACCCGAAGATTGATGCAAGTGCAAGCAAGAAAATTTCTATCTCTCTTCTCACCTTGTGATGCTGCTTTGCCTCCGCTCTGCCCCAATGTGGGGTGGTTCTTGACGGGGATATGAGAGAAGCTTCACCAGTGTATGGGGCTCAATGGGGTGAGCAATGGAATGCCTCTCACTATTTTGGTTATCGTACCATTCGCGAGAGAACTCTTTACCCTGCAGCCATGGAATCTTCTGCACTCATCTCACAAGTGTATAGATGGGGGGGATTGTGTGTAGGATATGGCTTGCCTTTCATCATTCTGACGCACCTCATCCAGCATGCTCAATCAATCTTGTATTCTTCACTTAGCTGTCTATTCTAATAATCTTCAGCGGAATCAATGATCCAGACAGACAAAATCATCATGCAAAAATCCATTTGGAAAATGCATGCAGCATTTTAAACATGAGAGAGTTTGTACTCTCAAAACAAATGAATGGTTTTTGCTCAAAAAGACCTTGTTGGCAGCTTTAAGGGTCAACAGAATGGTGCTTCCAAATATGTTAAATCTTGATTATTAAAAGGGTTATTCACAAAGGGGTGTCTATGGTTGTTCCTATTGATTAGGGATATGACACATGAATGATCAACCAAGGATTGAGAATCTGATCGGGTATCTTTGCTTTTGCCCCTGCAGAAGAGAAGATGTACAAGTAGATCAATTAGTCTTGCCAAAATCGCACATGATTTGAGGCCTGAAGATTTTCTGTCATTTGCTTTGATGATACTTTGTTTGGGAAAGCTTATCAAAGTCTGACATGCCTTTCATTGATTTGTTTTCCGCATCTTTGATGGTTAAGTGATCCTGTAAAAGACGAGAGAGCATGTTAGTCACGAATTTTTTAGAAGTCAAACAACTGGAAGCGATACAACATTACCCTTCACTGGTTTGCAAACGATTAAGTGGACCTGGAGTACAAGGAGGACATGAAGTCTCGTGTCTTCCACTTCGTCAGGTCAATTATTCTCCTTAATTGGCTTATGGATGGCACGTCCCTTTTCACGAAGTCAAGTGAATTCGATGCAGGTCATTTCAGTATACTAGCTTGGCCAGTATTGATTTGTCAAACCTAACCATTGAGTTTGGTTCTTGAGTTGTGATGCTCCCTGTCAAATAGGGAAAATACGTCAAAAGCGGGTTCAAATAGTGGGAGTATTGGAAACGATAGCAAATTACCCTTCTCCAGAGTTTGTCTATGCTAGCTCCTAAAGATATTTGAATGTCGATGATGGCCTATTTATCTTGGCATAGTTTAATGTTTCCTTCAATTGGCCTTCCTCATTTGTGACCATGTATGCATGATTGCTGGTCGTTGATTCATCTTCAACGCCTTCCTTCTGTGGAATTTCTCCTTCTATCTTTAACTATAGCATCATTGGGCAAAAGTCATGTACCTCAAGCTTCTATGGAATCTGAGATAAAAAATCTCAAGCTTTCTGATGGCAATTACTCCTTCGAAGAATATGCGTCTGGAGTGAAGCTTCTAGATTCCAAAGTCATTGTCCAGGGTATGGGGCTATAGATCGCCTTGACTGTCTGGATTTTCTCCCTGTTGATAGTAATCACTTTAAAGGAAGAGAAGGAACTTCATCCTTATGTTTCTGGGCTCGTCGAAGTTGAAACTGTAACATCTAGCTGTTTGAGCGCGTCGTGCGACAAGATAGTCCTTTGGCTTAGGATGGAGCTGGGCAGGAGTGAGGCATGTCATGGATGCTTCGATTTCAACTGTATGCCTGTACCTATTACGTCTCACCTTTTGTATTCTGTAAATAGAAGAGAGGGGTTGTCATTCTCAATATTATGTTTAAGGGAATAAGACTTACTCTTTTTTGAAATGGGATACTCCTTTCTGTTTGCCCCCGCTTTCTTGAAAATGTGTTCTCGAGTTTGGTCTGTTCACACGATGTGCTAGTTTCAAATACCTTTTGTCACACTAAATCAAAGGGGATGATGTTGAAAACTCTTGTGTAAAGGAGCATTTTGATAGTGCTGGTCTTGAAGCTAAGCGTCTTTGAATTCCTCGCCTTCAATAGACTCGAAGTATTCGCATGCGATGACTACCTCGTTGAGGCTACGGAAGAGAAACCCATGTAGCCAACAGCGATGCTTGCAGGACAAAGCTTCTATGAACTGCTTCATTAACTCCTCTTCAACCAGTTGAGGGTGGGTTTGCATCATGAAAGCCCTTCACCTCCCTGCGTATGCTTGGAAATCCTCCATTGGTCTTCTTCTGAAGTGAGCCAAACTCTCACAAGGCAGTTCAGTTCCAATCTGGTTTTAGTACTGATGCAAGAATGTGGAAGTCAGCTCATTCCAATCTTTTAGGAGATAAATATTTGCTGCGATGAACCATTGCAATGCAAACCCCGTAAGAGTTTCTTGGAATGCTTGAGTTGTGAATGACATCGGGCCATAGTACCAACTCATTTCCGCATGGAGATACCGCAAGTGAGCCACGGGGCAAGTCGTGCCATTGTACCTGCGGAGATTGGGTATCCACATTTCTATGGGTGTCAAGATCCTACGAGGGCGAGACGGGCTTGATAGGTCTTGGTTAGGCCATTGGTTTTCCCACTGCATATTCATTGTAGTCGTAAATTTCTCTGTTTCAGGGAAGTTGGACTCTACCGAAATTACCCCATTACTTTCTTCTGGGTCAAAATTTCCGAATGAGGATGAAGTATTGAAGCTATCCTCATGGTCAGAGGACAAGCTTAGTAGTTCGTTAGACACGTAGCGGATAAAGACGTACGTTTCCTCTTCTGATGGGCCTTCATCCCCGGGTGAGAGTAGGAAACAGTTATACGATGAATCGTCAGTTTCATTGAAATAACGCTGGAAGTCTTTGGGATTGTATTCTAGGGACGGGAAGTCTTTAGGGTTGTACTCTAGGGGATGGTAGCCTTCAAAGCTGTATTCTTGGGAATGCTCGAAGCTTTGGTGCGGTGGCTCGTCGGCAGATGCTGAATTGATCTGCTTAGGCTTTCTTTTCTTGGCTTTTGGTCCAGACCTTTTGGGTAAGGCCTTTCGTTTTGCCAGCTTGATTAGAGTTTCATTGTTTGATTCACTTTCCAGGTTGATAGGGGTTGGTATTCTTTGAACCCTAACTCTTGGAGTAAGCTTGGGGAGTTGTTCAGTCATGCCTTGCTCTTGAACAGGCTCTGAGTCTATGATCTCGTACAAAGGCTCTTTGCCTTTCCTAGTGGGAAATTTTTCAGTAACAGGATGTTGCTCAGCCACCCATTTATCATGCAAGGCTTTATTGATATCTTATTCTCTTATCTCAGCGACTAACGGCTCCTCATGCTCCATCGGTTCTTCGTAGGGTAAGGCGATGTCAGGGCTAATCTCAATATTATATTCTTGGTGGAAAACATGAATTAGTTCCTCCCAGGTCTTAAGGGGACTAATCTTCCTGACAATGTACCATCGCAAGGCGGGGCCAGCCAAGCTTGATTGGTACGATTGAATCATCCTTCGGACCAGGTAGGCCTGCAAGTAGGTCTCTGGGCGGGAGGTATCGGCATACCTTTCGCATTCGAGTGCTTTGAGCTCTTTAGGGATCTCAATGTCGGCATAATTGGACAGATCCATGGGATTTTGCCCCTACAGCTGGTTTAATTTTTTTATGATCTTTTCAAACTGTCTATGGTGTTGGTTATTCTTTGGCAAATTCGCGGGTGTCATGACGGTGCTTAAAGCAGCTACGGAGTTGGGCTCGGCTTGAGTGGATTCCATTTGCCTCGAGAGTTGTCGAAGGACAATGGACATCTGTCCTACGCCGTCTTCAATATTTGCGAGGCAATTTTGTACATCATTCTGATCAGGCCCTATTACATGAGGCCATTCGTGGGTGGCTGATAGTCGACGATTCATAATTACCTGTCATCGCGAAAACAACGAATGAGCACGAAAGTAAACAAAGATTGACCCATGGCAATGTTCTAACTGCTTTTTTTATTTATCAAAAGAGGATTTTATAGACTGCAGACTTCTGACATCTGAAACTTGAAATTGAAATGACAGAAGGAAATACTATATATTAAGCAAAAGTCCCTAAACAATGGGACAAAACTTTCACGATATTAACACTAAGGGGCACATGATTGCTATTTTATATGCGACGGGGAGCCTTATTCTTGCGAGGATGCCTGCTTCCTTGAACTGGCTCTAAGACATGTATCCAGTCTATTCCCAAATCCCTTTGCATAAGCTCTGCTTACTCGTGCTAGTTAATCTCGCTGATTGGGTGAGGGACCGATGGCTTTAGTTTTGTCGGAATACGATGGTTGTGAATGTAGGCCGCAGAGGCATGGTGGGCTTTTTCTTTTCCCTCAAGCCATTCAAGTAATCCTTTTGCGATGGCACTTGTCCCAAGTTTCTTCAACGATAGAAATTTCGACTGCATAGTCACGGCTTGTGTTGAAAAGGATTGGAGGAATTCTCCTCCTGGAAGGCAGTGGAATCTCCTGAAAGGCTCCAAATTGTCGTGCCACCCGATATGGGTAATAGGGAACGGCGCCGGTGCAGCCAAGCAACAGAATTGGGTGGGTGCGTTTGTAAGCAAAGCGGGCTCTCTTTTCATGGAACCAACCAGCACACCATTGGAATGCCTCAGGAGCTGGGTTTCTTAGGAAGTCAACCCAATTTAAACAGCTTTGATTAGAAATATACGGTCCTAAAACCATAAATTTTTGTAACGGATTTTCGAAAGCATTTGTTTCAAATGATCGCATGAAGTCTCGGAATTCGCTTAGGTGAGTAAAGAACCAGACTTGTAAAATTTCAGGAGAGGCTCGCATGATTTTCTCCTTGTTGTCTTTAAAACGATTAAAGGACAAGAATGTTTCAGTTAAAATCATGTTGACATAATTCCCCCCTCAAGATCTGATAAACTATCCATGCCATCTTAGGACTTATGGCATTTCTTTGATAGGAAAATCTCACTTTTTTGGGTCATAGGCATGCATTCATAAATTTTAGTGTGCAGGTATTATTGTTATTTTCAAGAATTTGTATCATAACATGGACTTTAGTTCTTAAAAGCCGCGCTAACCCACATAGCGGGATGATGCCTGTTGATGGCCTGACAAGCTTTTTCTCAAGAGGCATTCCAGTGATGATGCTGTATTCCTCTAGGGTTGGGGTTAGCTCAAACCTACCAAACATAAAAGTAAGTGTCCTCGGGCACCAGAAATGTGCCATGGCTTGTATGACTTCGGGACGAACAGCGATTTGGATTAGCGATAGGAGATGATCGACTTTGGCCTTCACGCGCTCTTGGGCAAACTGATCCAATTGACTCCACCATCTGAAGAGTTCCGCTTTGGGAGCAGGAATGAACTGGATATCGTCTTTCCCCATCGCATATAGACTGGGACTTTGAAAAACTTATCCTAAATTGCCATGGGCCAATAAAAAGACTGAGTAAAAGTAAAGAAATCACTTTGCTTTTAAATAAAAATGACTAGCACAAAGACATGCGCATGAGATGTGTGGCTCGATTTCTAACTGAGAAGGCTTGTTGAAATTAAAAGGGTATCCGCTCGTCGTAGTCTCGCGTTAGCAGCATACCCCCTTAACCTCGGCTAAGAAATTCGAGGAAAAGAAAGGCAACCTCTACATCACAGTCTCGCGTTCGAGGTCGTATCTTTCTTAACACCATCCTAAAAATCCTATGGCGGCCCAAGTTCGGCGGCCGGGTTGTGTGTGCCACGTGTAGTGTTAAAACAGTAAAGCATGCATAGCAATTTATAATCACAAGACATTTTATTTTAACGAAAATTAAGATAAATTTCTAAGCTACTAAACTGCACAAAGAAAAAACAAAAACAAGTCAGTAAAGGGTTTAAACAAGATAAAATGGCCTAAGTCCTCAAAAATTGTCCCCAGCGGAGTCACCAAGCTGTCGCGACCTCTTTTTTTCGGCGCCCGTAATCGAGTACGAGCGCCTAAAGAGGCTAATGGCTCGGCTGAATTTATTAAGCCCGGACTCTTCACGACTTTCATAGTCTAAGTTTTTAACCTGCAAGTTAATTTTTAAAATGGAGTCGCCATTAATCAATTTGGGGTGGGTTGATTAGAAACCCAAGCGAAGTATCGGGAGAAATACTCACTTCTGCGCAACCAGAGAAATTAGGATCGGGGACTTGATTATACTAGTTAATCACTAATGCCATTTCGGTACCTAATCTTGTTTAAACCTTGAAGTTTTTTGGATGCTTGAGGGATTTTCCATGCAATTTGGGGAGGAAAAATATTTTTGGGTCTTTTTCTATTTTTTTTGACACAAAAGGGATTTTTTGGTATTTTTTTGGAAAATACAAGTCTTATGCTTTTTATGAATTTTTGGCTTTTTCATGAATTTTTGGCTTTTTTTGGATTTTTGGTATTTTTGGAAAATATGAAATATTTTTGATTTTTTCGGAAAATATTTTTTATAATATTTTTAATATTTTTTGGATTGGGTTGGGTGCGGACCATCGTCACCGTCAATACCCGATTGGGTGGGTGCGACCCAATTTCCGTCTGGCGGCAGCGGCGGCGACGGCAGCGACAGCAACGGCAAAGACGATAGGGCGACGGCAATCAGAGCTTTGGGCGAAAACGGGGATGGCGTGGGCAGGGACCATCATCACTTGTTCTCGACGTTGGCACGGTACGGTGGCATAGCTTGTGGTGACGACCGCAGCCTTTAGATCTGGACGGCGTCGAGGCGGCGTTGGGGCGACGTCGGAGCTTAATCGACTCCAGATCCGAGCCTCGACCGTCCCCTCTCTTCAATTTCCCTCCCCTCTGCAAGCTCGCTTGCCCGCGGTCTCCCCCGATGTCTCTCGGTGGGAGGCCGTTTAAGCTCACGACCTGCCTCCGGCGGGCCTCAGATCTTCGACTGCGCGTCCTCGGACCCCCCTGAAGTCTCTCAGTGGGGAACCCGAAGTCTGCGGCCTTAGATTTGACTCCCTCTCTCTCTCTGCTCGTGTGTGTCCTGGCTACTGGGATTGACAGCCTATTTATAGGCCGAGGGGCGGGCAGTCGACAGAGTTCGACCGTCGGTCGCCACGGCCTTCGCCGGCCGAACCGGCGTCCCATCCGACGCCAGCTGCCCCTTGCTCCACGTCCCATCGCCGTCCGATTACAGCTGCTCCACATGCGTCGTCGCTGCTCCTCCCCTCCACTCCGGCGTCACACCTTCGTCGCGTGTGCTGCAACGTCACAAGGAAGAAGAAGACTCGGCTGGGCCGAGCTGAGGCGGAAGTGGGCCGAGGAGGCCCGGAGGATGGGCGCTTTCTTTTTTTTTTTTTTTCTTGTTTTTTTCTGTTTTTCTAAAAAGACAAAATAAAATAAAAATAAAATAAAAACCTATTTTTTAAAAAATAATAAAAATAATAAAAATAAAAGAAAACCTAATTAAGAACAAATAATTTAGGCGTCAACAGTATATGATGGTCTTTAGGGAATGTGGAAGAATATAAGCACTAAGGAAATTTATTATGAAGATAGTAGACAAGATTATCAAGAGAACATATGAGACTTGCTGGGAAAAAAAAAAAAAATTGATGAGAGATAGAGATCGGAGAGGCAAATAATAACAATCAAAAAGCCATAATCCCCAATCTAAGCTTATTGTTTTTAATTCAGAGAAAACATTTTTTGTCAATTAATTAATCTTTTGTTATCAATAATGGAAACTCCGAAAATAATTTCTTGATCGTGCAACAGCTTAAGCTATGCATTTTTACGGTTCGCATCAAATTCCATACCTATTTACTCTGTCAGAGCTTAACAGTATGTATTATCTAACGATTGTTCATGCAATTGCGTAAGCCCTAAGATCAAAATGGAAATTGAAATCTTAACGTTAAAAAAAAAAAGAAAAAAGAAAAATCGAATTTCACAATCGGCAACGAGAAGCATCGCCTCGAGAACACAAGGATTGAGGTCACATTTGAACGGGGCGGACGGAGAACGATTCAAAAGTCAACTGCTGGACAAAAAAGACAAGGAGAAAAATCGGAAATCCGGAATCCAAGAGTGCGAAATCCGAGATAACGCCAAAACGGCTGGAGAAGCGACGCATTCAATGACCGTCTTATCTTTTAGAGAGAGAGAGAGAGAGAGAGAGAGAGCAACGTGCGCTGGTCAATATTAAACTGTGTGTTTGCTTATTAGAAGAAGAGCGAGGGAGAAGGATCAGCTGCTTCCGAGCGTACGGTGGGGACGCATTCGATGCCGTCTGGTCTTCTAGAAAGAGAGAGAGAGAAAGAGAGAGGGAGGAAGGGAGAATGCAAGGGGTGCGAGAGGGGTGGAAACGACAAGAGGACTACCAAGAAGAAGGCGAAGTCCCGAGACGGAGATGGGGGGAAGGAGTCGTGGAGTGATCGCGACAAAATAACACAGAATAATGTTAAGCAAAGATGATCAATGGACGGGTTCGAATAGCTTCCAATAAAGTCTGAAATATCGTTCGGTCCCGCCCATCAAGAGAAATGATACATATGTAAGAATCATGCGGACTCTGATCTTCCTCTCCGTGTCAGCGATGTACTTTTATCTTTATGTCATTAATATATATATATATATATATATATATATATATATATATATATATATATATATATTAAGTGCAAGTGACGTATGCCTAATTTGGTTGACAAGGACCCTGACCGTCAACTTGTTTTTGGAACTTATCAAATTGATAGATTATATAGGGAAGATATTGAGAAGAAAGTCTTAAAAAAAAAAAAAAAAAAAAAACTCTTTCTTCCGGAACTTGGGATGATATTGAGGAGAAAATCTTTAGAGTGCAAGGGACTTATGCCTAGTTTCGCGCGACCCGCCAACTTGCTCTATCTATGTAGAGAATAAATTCAGTTTTTGACAACAAATATTTTCCCCGAGTTGCGCATGCCTGTCCAGTAAAAAAGGGGAGAAAAGAGAGAGATCGTCCATGTTATTGACATCATAATCTTTGCTAATCAAAATTATTTAGGGTATATGCCTGAAATAATATTAATACCTTGTACAAGGTAAATTACATGCTCTTTCGCGGTTTCTTTTTTCCAATCATTTATTTTTTTCTCAATGACATTATCCTTTAATTGATATGATACGGAATCCCGGACAGATGAACAAAAGGAAAAAATAAGCATTTTTTTTTTTTTAATTGGAGTGTGGCAGAGTAAATTTTCAATTAATGCTAGATATTCTTGATCAAGATACACTATTCTTGAAATTGGTAAAAACAGTTATCATGGCGGAAGAACTCAGACATGTATGACTGGTGAATGTTTCACTTTTGAATTTAATTGTGTCCTATTCTTGATCAATATATGCTATTCTTGAATTTTCAATTGGTAAAATCAGTTATCATGGTAGAAGAACTGCGAGAATTTTATGATTATTGTCAATCTATTTAAAAGTTTAAGTTATTAGATGAATGTGTAGTTTAATATTTAAATATTCTAGCATTTTTCCTCACACACATGTGCTAGACTTTGGTCTAAGCCTAAAACATCGAAATATACGGTTGGGGAGGCAGATAAAGGCCAAAACTGATTTAAACTCATAATTTCTTACTCTGATTTTATATGAGATTTTCTTCAACACTAGCTTATGCGTGAGGGAGAGTGTCAAAATATTTAAATATTCTAACAAGATAATTAATAGCTGAAGAATTTTCAGTAAAATTTGTATGATTCACCAGCCATCGCTCCCCTAGGAAAACGGATCCGGAGGCAACGTGGGGAAACCCCAGTAAAAAAAAAAAAAAAAATACTTCTGCAGTCGTTGTAAAACGCGTATCTACATGATGCCACTCACCCTATAAACGAAGTGGGAATAACGCTGAGCAAATTACAAACATAGGATTAATGAAGATGAACTGAACCATATGTAACTAGGACAGAGACACTATATTCTTAGAGAACCCAATGAGTGAATCACTCCCACTTGCATTGAATCCTGTGCGTGTGCCTAAAATCACGCTTGAGCACCAAACTCCCATCCAATCTTGTCATAACAAAGCTCTCCACCAAGACATAGCAACCGAATCTCTTCCACTTCCTGTCACCTTTGAACTCTTCCACTCTCTCCACTCTCACATCTCTTCCTGATCCACCATCATCATGAGCCCACCCTCCTTCCCTCATCACCCACTTCATCTTCTCAGCAATGGCCTCACTCACCCCCAATCTGATTCCTCTCCGTGCCTCGTCATGTGTCATGACCTTGAACCACACAAAGCCATCACTAGTCCCATCATCATCCTTCACTGCTCTCAGGCCGAAGACCGAAGCCTCCTCCTTTGTCAAAGCCACATTTACCCTGGCCTTATTATTGTCCTCGTTGTTCACATTATTCTCGCACGTGTGGAGCTCCTCCCACTTTTGCTCAAGTACCATCTTGTAGAACATCGACTTCTTCATTTGGTGCTTGGTCTCGACACCTTCATCCCTAACAAAAACACATGGGCAATACCATTTACCCACAACAATAGGAGCAGAAGCTGGATGATTGCCTGAGATTGGGAAAGTGAAGTCGGGGAGGCGGGCTCTCAGAGTCATGTCAACGCCTAAGGCCTCTTCTAAGTGAGGTCGGAGAGAGTACGAGGTCTTAACTCGCCACGATTTCTCCCGTAGGTACCTCGGAGGAAAGCCATCTGGAGCCACTGATTCAGCAAAGAAACTTCGGCTGTCGTGACGGTGAATCTGGAAAACTTGGTATGTGTCTCTGGGGTCAAAATGACTCGGTCTGGTATCTTTGATGGATGTGCCGCAACAAGTTGGTTGTATGTCCCCATCTCTCGAACATACGCATGATTTCCTGCAGAAATATCAAGATTGGTGGTCAGTGATCAAGCAAATTGATGCAGGCAAGACCGTGATATGATAATTGTTCGTCAGTAACCTTTCTTTTTCTTTTTCTTTTTTCCCTCTTTTTGGTGAACAAGGATGGTTCTTTATCTTATCTATCGAACATTCCAAGAAGAGAAGGCGTTGTAATTGAAAGAAACCTGGAGTCAGTAGACTTGACTCACACCTAGCCTCTGGATTAATCAAGGCTTGTGCGGATATCAGAATGTAACAGATGAATAAGCTGTAATTCGGATTCAATTGCAACAAAAGTAGTTTAATATAACATAGATGGTATCTCTTTTTGTTTCTGTGACTATAATTCGTCAAGAGAAATTAACGCATATTGCATATCGGAAGAACATGTTGAGTGCAAACTGTAGTTAGTACCATTACACATACCCTCGGTATTTGCCCTGCGCAGTTATGACATAATAGACGTTCGATGAGAGAGGCCTATCGAGTGCTGGAATGAACCAGAGCTCAGTGTCGGAGTCCGCGTCAGATAATGACTGGAAGAATAGGAGCCTGTCCTGAGGAAATGGAAACTCCGTGACACATGTGATCTTGTACCCGCAGCAATTCGTGTTCTCTGCTTCTTCTTCCACGTCTATGATCACCAGGTAGCCTGAAAATGGACCTTCATTTGGTAACTCCTCAAGAGCGCTCGTTGACTTCCTGCATGCAGACAGAGGCCGAGTCGCATACATCTCTCTCTCTCTCTCTCGCTGATGGTGGTGATTTTTTACTATGCCATTTATACGACAATTGAGAAGACTATTGCACCAGTTCTTGATTGAGAGAATGGAAATTTACTTTAAAGAAGGCCGAATATGACATTTATATTTTGTATTTGTTGAATCGTTTTAAGGGTAGAATGAAATGGACATAATGCATTTCTTTAGTGATTACTCGTGCATTTCTTTTGAGCAAATTGAGATTATGTATCGGATTTTTGTATCACGCGTGGTAATGCATCGGTAATGCATCTCTTTCTATTTGATTGCGGTGAGTTTTAGCCACGACTTTAATATTGAAACCACCAAAATAAAAATAAAAATGAGAAGACTACTGCACGATCCTTGGTTGAGAGAGCGGAAATTTATTTTAAAGAGGGCCAAGTATGACCAGTTGTTTATATCTGTTGAATAGTTCCAAGGGTTGAATCAAATGGACATAATGCATTTCTTTAGTGACTACTTGTGCATTTCTTTTGAGCAAAATTAAAAGTACTCATCCGATTCCGTATCATGCATTACCCGTAAGATAAATGTGTTTGGTTTACTGCAAATTTCTTGTCACTAGAAAATGTTTTCGATAAATTCAGGTTCAGAGAAAGGAAACCATTCTCTAGTGTTTGTTTGTAGGGAAAACAAGTTGAAAAGGTTGGTTTCGATAATTCACTAAATGGCATATGATAATAAATAAACTAAAATCAAGATCTGCTTTGTTTATTTATTCTGTAATTCATCAAAATAGCAGGACTTACAAAAATGATGAAATTTGATGGAAAAAAATGTTGTATATGATGGTCTTTAGGGAATGTGGAAGAATATAAGCACTAAGGAAATTTATTATGAAGATAGTAGACAAGATTATCGAGAGAACATATGAGACTTGCTGGGAAAAAAAATTGATGAGAGATAGAGATCGGAGAGGCAAATAATAACAATCAAGGAAAATAGATTTCTTTCTTACTAAATCAAAAAGCCATAATCCCCAATCTAAGCTTATTGTTTTTAATTCATAAAAATGTTTTTTTGTCAATTAATTAATTTTCTATCATCAATAATGGAAACTCCAAAAATAATTTCTTGATTGTGCAACGGCTTAAGTTATGCATTTTTATGGTTTGCATCAAATTCCATGCCTATTTACTCTGTCAGAGCTGAACACTATGTATTATCTAATGATTGTTCATGCAATCGCGTCAACCCTACGATCAAAATATAAATTGAAATATTAACGTAAAAAAAAAAAAATCGAATTTCGCAATCGGCAACGAGAAGCATCGCCTCGAGAACACAAGGATTGAGGTCACATTTGAACGGGGCGGACGGAGAACGATTCAAAAGTCAACTGCTGGACAAAAAAGACAAGGAGAAAAATCGGAAATCCGGAATCCAAGAGTGCGAAATCCGAGATAATGCCAAAACGGCTGGAGAAGCGACGCATTCAATGACCGTCTTATCTTTTAGAGAGAGAGAGCAACGTGCGCTGGTCAATATTAAACTGTGTGTTTGCTTATTAGAAGAAGAGCGAGGGAGAAGGATCAGCTGCTTCCGAGCGTATGCTGGGGACGCATTCAATGCCGTCTGGTCTTCCAGAGAGAGAGAGAGAGAGAGGGAGAGAGCGAGGGAGGGAGGATGCAACGGGTGAGAGAGAGGTGGAAACGACAAGAGGACTACCAAGAAGAAGACGAAGTCCCGAGACGGAGATGGGGGGAAGGAGTCGTGGAGCGATCGCGACAAAATAACACAGAATAATGTTAAGCAGAGATGATCAATGGACGGGTTCGAATAGCTTCCAATAAAGTCTGAAATATCGTCCGGTCCCGCCCACCAAGAGAAATGATACATATGTAAGAATCATGCGGGTTGGGCGGGCTTAGAATATCTGATCAGCTTTCTGAAATTCAAGGAGGATGACTTTGTCTGCGCATTATCTGCACATCGGAGAAAAGAGAGGAGAGACTACGGAAGAAAAATGAAACCAATCATCATTTAATAATCACATGAAAGAAATATATGATTCATAGTCGTAATTAGCCAAGTCACAAAATCAATCGTATTTTATATAGTTTAGAAATCTTGCCGTTCTTTCTAATTAACAATCACATCAAAGAATTGTTTCCTAAACTTTTATATATGGATACTATTTTTCATTTAACTCTTTGAAAGATTCCCATGATCTCTTTCAATAAATTATAACACAATAGATGGCTGTTAGTGGTCGTAAATTTACCCATTATGTAGATAGTTTATTGCTCATTTTGAATTGGATATTCACGCGTTCGTCACATTTTGATGGAAAAATGGGAATAAAATGCTGCTTTAGAGGCATAAAATGCAACTTTTTAAATTTCAATTTTCAAACTGCATAAGGTTAATATGATATTTCTCTTGTTTCCTTAATCGTCTCTTCTATATCATCCCGTTGTCAGGACAGAGGTTTTTGCCACCCCCGATCAGGGATGCAAAATGAGCCATTACCGTTGTGCTGAAATGAATCTGTTTCTTTTGATCGTGCTCGAGTCTATGCTTTTGGAATCGATAAAATTTGAAGAGGAAGCTGTTCGGCTTATATATATCAGAGAGAGATGCCCCTCTACTTCCATTTACTTGTTTCCATTTTTTAACTGTACGTTGTTATTTTCTATTTAACATCTTTTGCCAAGCATAGAAGAAAACAAATCGATGCACAAGTAGGATTAGTTTGGACAGTTCATGCCTAGATCAAATTCGATGAATTTCTAACGTTGATGTAGTGGATTTAACATTAGTTGTGTATTGCGTGTCAGGGATCAATATAAGGGAATCCATTGCGGAAAAAAAAATCCTCATTTTGGATCTCTTTTTCTCAGGTTATGTTTCTTTTATTGGTGTATATGATCACATTTTCCGATTATCATAACATTTGTACAAAAATTAACAGTCGGATCCAGTATTGCGCACTTGAAGGAATTATATGCGAAAGGAGTTATGTTGGGTTATAGGCCTGAATGTATATAGGTGGACGTAACTACAAGATGCAATAACCCTTTTTGAGTTCTCTGATTGTAAACATATGCATGCGCTTTAATGTTCTTTTTATTGAGAATATACAGGAATAGTTAAAATAGTGGATGGGGTGTAGCAGGAAAATTGTCCAAAAAAATATAAATTTATTGCACTTTTGCCAAATTAGTTATAAACATTTTAATTGTGATAATTGTGTCCTATAAATTTTTACATTTTGTCAATTGAATTCATCAAATCAAATTTCGCTTAAAATCATTGATGTGAACATTATTCGTCTAACGTGACATGGTCGAGTTAACGTGAATAATTTCTAATAATTTTTATTTATTTTTTTTATTTTTTTATATTTTTTTAAATTGTTTTCTTCTCTTTTTCTTCTTCACTTTTTCTTTTTTTCTATTGCTTTTTTTTTTTTTCTCTTTTTCCTCTGCCAAGCCTTGTTGATGGCTGACAGACGTGGACCACCCTCGCTTGGGCTATTGGCAAGGGCAATCTTCACTAACCCAAGCCTTGGCATCCCTTGCCTGAGGCAAGCGGCCATCAATGAGGCATAGCAATGGTTGATAGAGGGAAAAAGGAAAAAATAAAAAAAGAGAAAAAATAAAAAGGAAAATAAGGAAATAAGGAAAAGAGAAGAAAAGGAAATAAGGAAAAAAAGGAAAAATTAATGAATTGATTAAATATCAAAATATTATTAAAAATTATCTACGTCAATATCGATCATGCTTTATATGACAATTAGGGTCCATGTCAGCGATGTACTTGTATCTTTATGTCATTACTATATATATATATTAAGTGCAAGGGACGTATGCCTAATTTGGTTGACAAGGACCCTGACCGTCAACTTGTTTTTGGAACTTATCAAATTGATAGATTATTAAAGGGAAGATATTGAGAAGAAAGTCTTAAAAAAAAAAAAAAAAACTCTTTCTTCCGGAACTTGGGATGATATTGAGGAGAAAATCTTCAGAGTGCAAGGGACTTATGCCTAGTTTCGCACGACGCGCCAACTTGCTCTATCTATGTAGAGAATAAATTCAGTTTTTGACAACAAATATTTTCCCCGAGTTGCGCATGCCTGTCCAATAAAAAAGGGAAGAAAAGAGAGAGATCGTCCATGTTATTGACATCATAGTCTTTGCTAATCAAAATTATTTAGGGTATATGCTTGAAATAATATTAATACCTTGTACAAGGTAAATTACATGCTCTTTCGCGGTTTCTTTTTTCCAATCATTTATTTTTTTCTCAATGACATTATCCTTTAATTGATATGATATGGAATCCCGGACAGATGAACAAAAGGAAAAAATGAACATTTTTTTTTTTAATTGGAGCGTGGCAGAGTAAATTTTCAATTAATGCTAGATATTCTTGATCAAGATACACTATTCTTGAAATTGGTAAAAACAGTTATCATGGTGGAAGAACTCAGACATGTATGACTGGTGAATGTTTCACTTTTGAATTTAATTGTGTCCTATTCTTGATCAATATATGCTATTCTTGAATTTTCAATTGGCAAAATCAGTTATCATGGTAGAAGAACTGCGAGAATTTTATGATTATTGTCAATCTCTTTAAAAGTTTAAGTTATTAGATGAATGTGTAGTTTAATATTTAAATATTCTAGCATTTTTCCTCACACACGTGCTAGACTTTGGTCTAAGCCTAAAACATCGAAATATACAGTTGGGGAGGCAGATAAAGGCCAAAACTGATTTAAACTCATAATTTCTTACTCTGATTTTATATGAGATTTTCTTCCAGACTAGCTTATGCGTGAAGGAGAGTGTCAAAATATTTAAATATTCTAACAAGATAATTAATAGCTAAAGAATTTTCAGTAAACAATTGAGATTTGTATGATTTACCAGCCATCACTCCCCTAGGAAAACGGATCCGGAGGCAACGTGGGGAAACCCCAGAAAAAAAAAAAAAAAATACTTCTGCAGTCGTTGTAAAACGCGTATCTACATGATGCCACTCACCCTATAAAGGAAGTGGGAATAATGCTGAGCAAATTACAAACATTGGATTAATGAAGATGAACTGAACCATATGTAACTAGGACAGAGACACTATATTCTTAGAGAACCCAATGAGTGAATCACTCCCACTTGCATTGAATCCTGTGCGTGTGCCTAAAATCACGCTTGAGCACCAAACTCCCATCCAATCTTGTCATAACAAAGCTCTCCACCAAGACATAGCAACCGAATCTCTTCCACTTCCTGTCACCTTTGAACTCTTCCACTCTCTCCACTCTCACTTCTCTTCCTGATCCGCCATCATCGTGAGCCCACCCTCCTTCCCTCATCACCCACTTACATCTTCTCAGCAATGGCCTCACTCACCCCCAATCTGATTCCTCTCCGTGCCTCGTCATGTGTCATGACCTTGAACCACACAAAGCCATCACTAGTCCCATCATCATCCTTCACTGCTCTCAGGCCGAAGACCGAAGCCTCCTCCTTTGTCAAAGCCACATTTACCCTGGCCTTATTATTGTCCTCGTTGTTCACATTATTCTCACACGTGTGAAGCTCCTCCCACTTTTGTTCAAGTACCATCTTGTAGAACATTGACTTCTTCATTTGGTGCTTGGTCTCGACACCTTCATCTCTAACAAAAACACATGGGCAATACCATTCGCCCACAACAATAGGAGCAGGAGCTGGATGATTGCCTGAGATTGGGAAAGTGAAGTCGGGGAGGCGGGCTCTCAGAGTCATGTCAAGGCCTAAGGCCTCTTCTAAGTGAGGTCGGAGAGAGTACGAGGTCTTAACTTGCCACGATTTCTTCCGTAGGTACTTTGGAGGAAAACCATCTGGAGCCACCGATTCAGCAAAGAAACTTCGGCTGTCGTGACGGTGAATCTGGAACACTTGGTATGTGTCACTGGGGTCAAAATGGCTCGGTCTGGTATCTTTGATGGATGTTCTGTAACAAGTTGGTTGTATGTCCCCATCCCTCGAACATATGCATGATTTCCTGCAGAAATATCAAGATTGGTGGTCAGTGATCAAGCAAATTGATGCAGGCAAGACCGTGATATGATAATTGTTTGTCAGTAACCTTTCTTTTTCCTTTTATATTCCCTCTTTTTGGTGAACAAGGATGGTTCTTTATCTTATCTATCGAACATTCCAAGAAGAGAAGGCGTTGTAATTGAAAGAAACTTGGAGTCAGTAGACTTGACTCACACCTAGCCTCTGGATTAATCAAGGCTTGTGTGGATATCAGAATGTAACAGATGAATAAGCTGTAATTTGGATTCAATTGCAACAAAAGTTGGAAATTAACGCATATTGCATATCGGAAGAACATGTTGAGGGCAAACTGTAGTTAGTACCATTACACATACCCTCGGTATTTGCCATCTGCAGTTATGACGTAATAGATGTTCGATGAGAGAGGCCTATCGAGTGCCGGAATGAACCAGAGCGTGGTTTCGTGGTCTTCACATAATGACTGGAAGAATAGGAGCCTGTCCTGAGGAAATGGAAGCTTCCTGATCCATGCGATCTCGTACCGCAGCATTTCGTGTTCTCTGCTTCTGCTTCCACGTCCGTGATCACCAGGTAGCCTAAAAATGGACCTTCATTTGGTAACTCCTCAAGAGCGCTCGTTGACTTCCTGCACGCAGACAGAGGCCGAGTCGCATACATCTCTCTCTCTCTCTCTCTCTCTCTCTCGCTGACGGTGGTGATTTTTTACTATGCCATTTATACGACAATTGAGAAGACTATTGCACCAGTTCTTGATTGAGAGAATGGAAATTTACTTTAAAGAAGGCCGAATATGACATTTATATTTTGTATTTGTTGAATCGTTTTAAGGGTAGAATGAAATGGACATAATGCATTTCTTTAGTGATTACTCGTGCATTTCTTTTGAGCAAATTGAGATTATGTATCGGATTTTTGTATCACGCGTGGTAATGCATCGGTAATGCATCTCTTTCTATTTGATTGCGGTGAGTTTTAGCCACGACTTTAATATTGAAACCACCAAAATAAAAATAAAAATGAGAAGACTACTGCACGATCCTTGGTTGAGAGAGCGGAAATTTATTTTAAAGAGGGCCGAGAATGACCAGTTGTTTATATCTGTTGAATAGTTCCAAGGGTTGAATCAAATGGACATAATGCATTTCTTTAGTGACTACTTGTGCATTTCTTTTGAGCAAAATTAAAAGTACTCATCCGATTCCGTATCATGCATTACCTGTAAGATAAATGTGTTTGGTTTACTAAAAATTTCTTGTCACTAGAAAATGTTTTCAATAAATTCACTTTCAGAGAAAGGAAACCATTCTTTAGTGTTTGTTTGTAGGGAAAACAAGTTGAAAAAGTTGGTTTCCATAATTCACTAAATGGCATACGATAATAAATAAACTAAAATCAAGATCTGCTTTGTTTATTCTGTAATTCATCAACATAAAAGGACTTACGAAAATTATGAAATTTTATCCAAAAAAACGTTATATATGATGGTCTTTTGGGAATGTGGAAGAATATAAATTTATTATCAAGAGTAGACAAGATTATCAAGAGAACATATGAGACTTGCTGGGAAAAAAATTGATGAGAGATAGAGATCAGAGAAGGCAAATAATAACAATCAAGGAAAATAGATTTCTTTCTTGCTAAATCAAAAGCCATACTCCCCAATCTAAGCTTATTATTTTCAATTCATAGTTAACTTTCCGGATTTCTCTTCGTCCCCTCCTCTGCATCCTTTTTAGCGCAGTCTACAACATTTGCCTTTTCTAGAGTATTGTCGTCGGCTAAATATGAGTCCCACCATCACCAACACCATTATCATAGCCACATTGGATCCATCATCACCCACAACAAGAGTAGGATCAAGTGTAATAGAATTTTCACCATGCCTCTCTACTTTAGCATAATCTTTAAACCACACATCGCAACTGTAGGATTGTATAGCAAAAGAGAATATATCACACAATACGACTTTAGATTTTACACCAAAACTAAGTAAAGCACACATCACAACACAATGCTCAGTAAGTGATCATACCCGTCATTCATCCAATCGGAGTAATTTTTAGATTTATATCTTAAATTAGGAATTTTAGAAAATTTGAGGCATGAAGTCTGATTCTTGAATTGTAGAGCTTTGAAATTTCATGGAAATGGTGGATTTTATTATTATACAACCGTGGGGTTTGACGGGTGTCATTTTGGTGCAACGAGAGTCGTTTTGGTGTAACGGCCCCACAATCTTTCAACGCACATTATTCATCTTGTGTAGGAAATTTCAAAATTTTATTTTGGGTAAATCATAAGCTCAAATCAAGTTCTTTAAAAATCCTATGGCTTCACAATACCATAAACCATCATTTGCATGAAATTTTGTAACTCAGAAACTCAAAAATCAGACTTCGTGGTTCAAATCTCACATAATTCCAAATTTAAGCCTAACCCAAAAAACTAGTCTGATTGGAAGAATGAGGGACATGGGCAATTACCGGGCATTATGTTACGTGTTGAATCGGCTTGGTGAGGGGTTTGTAATGAGCGCACACAAAACGAAACTTGAGTGCAAAACTTGATCACATCATAATTCTCTCTACCAAATCTCATTTCAAACATATTTATAGTCAATAGAAATCCTTCAATATATTACTAAAACATCATCTTGACCGACTCAAAATCAAGCTGAAAACTAATGAAATACGACCCCATAGTCTTTGGATGCGCACTCTTCGTCATGTGTGGGAAATTTCAAAATTTCGTTTTGGACAAACAGTAAGATCAAATCAAATTCCATAAAATCCTAGACTCTATAGTACCATAAACTATCATTTTCATGAAATTCCATAACTCAACAATTCAAAAATCAGTTTTTGCAACTCGAATCTCAAATAATTCCAAATTTAAGACATAACTTCGAAAACTATTATGATTGGAAAAATGGAGGTGTGAGCACATACCGAGTATTATGTTACTTAGTTGAGTCAGTTTGATGAGTCGTCCGTAGCAAGCACACATGAAATCCCTCTTTTCGTGGATTATGAGATCGTTGACTCGTACATCAACATTAGCCTCATCGGCCTCTTCCGACTCCTCCTCCTTACCAACCTCATCATTATCTTCATCACTAATGACTCTTCCTTCTCGTCCTCCTCCCTCTTCTTCACAAATGAAATACCGCTACTATGACCAAGTAGGTGCAACAGCACCAGCATTAGCAACTTGCGTCTCATCATGCTCACTCTACTCATCCAGAGATGAAACCAATAGGTGGAACCTTCATTGAAAGCAAGCCAATATTTTTGGGGGTCACAGTTTGGGACCTTCTTAGATATGCTGATGTATAAAATTTTATACCCAGCGTGACATTCATTACATGGAAAAGAAAAGCAGTATGGGGGCTTTAATAGCCACAAGCTCATCTAATAAAATTGACTCATTCTCATCATCATCCTCCTTCTCCTCTTCCTCAACAAATAGAGTTGAAATAAGCAGCTTGTCCTTATCATCATCATCCTCCTTCTCTTCCTTTGTCTCATTGTCGTTAACTTCATCAACATTCAACATTAGTCTCATCAGCTTCTCTCTCTACCTTTTCTTTAGCATCCTCAGCAGCAAGTTCATCAATATAGGCCTCAACATTCTCGCCATCAACTTTGTCATGATAAAAAAAATAAGAAAATAAAAAAACATGCAATGCCTAGTAATTTTCAAAAACAGTGACATTAGCATTCACATTATTAGTTTCGTCATGATCGGGAGAACTCACAATGCCCATAAATTCTTCAAAAACTATGGCTTTGGCAACCTTACCATCATTTTCTTTGGCCTTTTCCTTCTCCTCTTTCTCTTCCTCTTCCTTTTCCCTATCCTCCTAGCTATTAGCTTCATCAATATTGGCATGAGTGGCCTCTTTCTCCTCCTCCTCCTCAATAACCTTGTCATCATATTCATAACCAGCGGGCTCTTCCTCCTCATCCTCCTCCCCCTCTTCCACAAATGAAATACCACTACTATGGTTAAGAGTAATTATAACAGCACCATCATCAACAACACCCACAACATCTCAATAAGGCTTCCTACATGAGTTGCACCAACCCCCTCATCATCACCATTGCCATCACCATCGTTCGTATTGTAATCGCCAACAAGTTCGCCAGTATTCTCTTATTCGCTGAAGTCTTCTTCCTTGGCATCATATTCAACTGGGAAAAAAAAGAGAGAAAGAAGTAAACCAAACGAAGACAACTCCATATTTTACTAGAATAGAGAAAACCAAAAATCACAACCCATTCGTCAAGCAAAACAAAATGAGATAACT
This sequence comes from Eucalyptus virginea, assembly GCA_014182375.1. NCBI lineage: Eukaryota > Viridiplantae > Streptophyta > Magnoliopsida > Myrtales > Myrtaceae > Eucalyptus > Eucalyptus virginea. The sequence continues at coordinate 165,146 of CM024523.1, forward strand.
CATAGGATTTTACCCCCCGGAACCTCAGCATGCGTGTCGACATTGGAATTTTTTTGACTTTTTGGATATTCGTTTATTTTACAAAAAAATACAAAAATATATAAAAAAGGAAAAAAAATAAAAAATGAATAAAATAGGTGAGATTAATTAACAATAAAATTATTAAAAAAGAAAAAAGGAGTCGAGTGGGCCGGCGTAGTTAAGCCCATTCTTTTTAATGTTTTCGCAGCCCATTCCTTTATTTCTTCTCCAGCCCGTCCATTTATTGTTTATTCTTCGAGCCCATCTGAAATAATTAAGAAAAGAGGCCCAGCCCCACATGCTCTCTCTATCTTTCTTTTCCCTTTGAACGACCCACAGGCGGGTGACACAAGAAGACGAACGCGGCAAAGGAAGGCGGCCATGAGTGAGACTGTGAGAGGTCTGTAAGGCAACAGCAAGCGATGAGAGCACATCTGGGCAGCTTCTAGGACCGTCAGCTGGCAAGGAAAATAACAGAGAAAATTCCCTGCCGAGTGCCCAGGCAAGGGGGGCATGCTCGACGCTCGCTCAGGCAAAAAAGGAAAGGGTTTGGCCATTAGAGAGGAGGAGAGAAAGAGATTTCACCGAGAGAGAGTGTAGTATTTTATCATTACATCCATGATCTGGTGCGATGAGAACGCACCGTTTCGTCTTGATACAATACAATGAAAAGACACCTTTGAAAAGGTGTGAAGAGTCATTTAAAAAACTCCTGAAGATAACCATTGGAACAGCTTGGCAGAACGTACGCTCAGAAACCTCTTCTTTTCTTGTCCCCTTTCCATCAAAGAAAAAGAAAGCATTTTATTTCTTCTTTACAAGAATAATTGACATTTATGCTGTGGAAATCGAGTGTTTTTTCCTGTGATTGCATTCAGACCAACATAAAGTATTTTTGTACATGATTTATCCGCTATTCAACGTTCGTTTTGGGATTAATTGTTGTTTGCGCATTGGATAAAGGTAAGTTATCTTCCGCCGACTTGAATTCGAGTGAGAAAGAGGAGAAAGGGGGCAACTGAAGAAGAAAACAGAAGATTTTCTCTCGGGAGCTCTGTCCGACCCTTTCTCTGTGCATAATCACCCTTGAAGCTCCGCACAAGGCCTTGGAGCCGCAGCTGATCGACGTCGTCTGCCTCCTCCAGAATATCGTTCGCTCGCTGCCGTTCGTCGTCGCCGCCGGCCCCATCTTCAACGAGCACCAGACGTGCTCTTTTTCGCATTGCTTTGCAACGGAGAGCCTTGGAGCTGGGGGTTCCCGACCAAGTCAAATCTGGCGCGGAACATTCAACATCGAAGGATTTCGTTCATCAACGATCATTGAAGCTTCCGTAGTTGACATAATCAACACTCGGAGCCTCGGTTTTCGCACATTAAATAGGTATGATTCGGATCTGAAGCTTGCACACAAAGCGCACACGACTGTTCGACGATTCGTCCGTTGATGTGTCGGACAAACTTTTTTGTATAATTGGCTGTGCGATAGCGTTTAGATGCGAGTTTGATTCATATTTGCCTCATTGATTGTTTAAATGAAGCTGATGTAGAGTTTTTGTCCGTTTTTATGTAATAATCACCGAGTCGGCCATGGATGAACACCTCGCCGGAGACGCTGTTCCTTCAGCTGGAGAAGCCTGCAGTTAGAGGCCGCAATAGTCAGTCCTTCTTTTTGTCTCGGCGTGCATATATGTGTTTGCTTTGTTGTTGCTATAGCGTTTGTTTTTTGATATACGTTTCTGGTGAGCCTAATGTCGCTGGGATGAGTCCGGCGTTAGTCGGAGTAGCGACCGGCAAAGATGACTTGGTGATGGTCGGCGACGTTAGGTGTTGGCATCGGATCGATTAGATTTCCAGTCTGGGTTCGGGCGATGAAATTCTTGTGTGGCGTTCACCGGTGGAGAGGCTTCGGGTGAAGGTCTCGTGAGGAAGTATTCGGGAAAGGAGACCTGCAATGGGGAAGAAGATGCAGGCAAAAGGGAAATAAAAGAATAAAAAGAATAAAAAAAAGGATAAATTGAAAAGAGAGTGACAAATGACTACGTTGCGCTTAATTTCAATAAAATGGGCTGGATGGGTTTCTTTTTGAAAAGGTTTAGCTTTAAACAAGCCCAATCATGTCCGTAGCCAAAGCCCGAAGTCCGAGTTCAACCTACGTTCGGACCGGGTCCAGTCGTTATTTTCTGAATAAATTCTTCATTTAAAATTATAAAATTCAAAAAAAAAATTAGAGTTTTAGAAAATCATTAAAAAATTTTAAAAATCTCAAAAAGTCATTAAAAAAATTTAGAAAACTCTTAAAAATTAAAACCTAAAATTGGATGAGCTTTTTAGGGCTTTATAATAGGGATTTTTGTTTTGCTTTGTCTTGTTTTGTTTTTTGGGGACAATTTTAGGATGCTTGCATACTGTTATGATTATAATTGACTGCGCTTTTCATTATTTGGACGTTACTTGCTCGTTTTAGAATGATTAAAACAAACTTTAGATTTTTCTTGATAGGTGGCTATGGTTTTTTAGTAAGCATATTGATTAGATTAGATATCGAAAAGGTGTTAGCCTTAGGGTTAACATAATCAAATCTTTGAGTCTAAAATCTCATATTACGTAAATAGTAAGATATATTCCTGTATCTTATTGGGTTTCTAGCCAAACCTAAAAAGGCTAGTGGCGACTCTTTAGTCAAAATTTACATAAGTTTAATTGATTAAAATTATGCGAGATATGGGCTTAAGAGAGCCCGAGTTATTAGAGGCAACTCGAAGTTGACAATATCCTTAAACCTAACAAAATCTCCCCGCCACGAGAGGGTTAGGTCGCGATAGCATGTGAAAAAAGAAAAGAGGGGAAAAAATCTCAAACTTATTTTTGAAGAAGATTTCCACCCGAGGAGGAGCTCCACCTCATGCTTGAAACTCAAGTTGAAGAACAGTAAAGGCGACCAAGACACTCCAAGACACTGTTCTATCGAGAGCAATCTGGGAGAGAAAAGTTTGAAGAATGTTATGTGGAGAGGGAGGGGAGTGAGAGAGCGACGAAGAGAGAACCGTCGAAGAGAAAAGCTGGAAGTGTTGAGGGGGAGAGGTAGGGCAGTAAGAGAGCCATAGAGAGACAGAAAAACTAGGAGATTGTCCAAGAGAAATGTTGGAAGAGAAAAGCTGGAAATGTTGAGGGGGAGAGGTAGGGCAGTAAGAGAGCCATAGAGAGAGAAAAACTACGAGATTGTCCAAGAGAAATGTTGGAGAAGCGTTCGTGGAGAGGGAGGGGGAAGTAAGAGGGCCACGGGGAGGGAGAGAGAGGATTCTTTGCATGTCGCCATGCATGTGTACCGGTGATAAAGTATAACAGACACTCCCCATGTTAGTGTCCTACCATTTATTATGTGGAACTGGAATTTGTTCATGGCTGTGTTATGTAATTTATGTACTCAAGCAAGAGTCCCAGGAAAATGAGTGACATCACGAGTAGACCAAAGGAGGTCTTCTTTATATGGAGTTGAAAATTGATGGCGTTTTCTCCAAGATTAATGTCGTTGACTTGGTTCGGACATTCGGCTGGCCAACTGCAAGGAACAGAATTTATTGTTTTCTTTTCGTGAAGATGACGACTTTATATTATTTGGTTACTAATTGACAGGATATTCATTGACTAAGCATGATCCGAGTATAATATTCCGGATAGAAAGTCTTGAATTGGATTTCATTTTTTCCCTTTTCAAAACTCGATGCCAATTGCCAATGTGGGCAGACTAAATATGTTCCTTTTCCCTTTTCGAAGGGAAGAATGTGAAGACGATATTACAGATTTGCCAATTCTCTAAAACCCAAGTCAGATATTTGATTGTGGGCGGCAAATTGCGGCACGGTTACCGGCATCCCGCCAGTTCATGCTGTAGCCTCCTCTGTTATCACGGTTGATTTTTGGTTTTGACCTCTGCTTTCACGCTGCTTTATGTGGTGGTTTAGTGCCATGCTCTCTCCATCTGCAGATCGTGTAAATTTTCACAGGTTCCCGTTCCGGGGTGCTTTCCAATGCTGAGAGCTTGAAATCGGCCAGCTGTCGAACCCAACTATGACGAAGTTTTCTCTCATTGTGTGGGGGGCCATTTGTTAAGAATCTCATGAAAGCACAGCCTACACAAGCATACATTGCACAAGCATACTCTGTTGCTGTTTCAACAAAGGAAAGGAATGCAGGTGCTGCTGCTGTGACAAAGATTAGAAGAAGTGAAGTACGCAAGTCATCGACTATGCCAGCTACGTACGTACATGGTGTTCAGGTTCAACTAGCTGGGAAAGACACGAAGTCGCGTTCAACTTTGAGTGGAGATCCTTTGCTGAAGAACTGTTATTCTGTTTTCACATGTCTAACAAAATGAGCAACAGTTTTCGTTCTTTTCTCGTTAGTCAGTTTTTCCAATTGTTAGTCGGTTTTACTTCTTCGTCAAGATCATGTAATATAAATAGGAAAACAGAGCAAGCGAGATAAGCAAGCTCTCAGATGAACATTTTTCCTTGAATACAGAGAAGAAAGTCCAAAACTCCTCGTTCATTTTCATCTTCATCTTTCTTCCTTCCACTCTGTTCATCTTCACACCGTTCTCAACAAATTATTAACCTTTGATAGGTCGAGTGAAAGTGGGAATCTGTGAATATCTTGTGTTTTGCGGGGTTGTTCTCGAGAATCAAGACGACTTTTTATTTTTTTGAGCGCCCTTTCTCTAATGGGATTTGGAGTCAGCTGTGAGGAACGTAAGTGAAATTAGAAATATCTCTGTCGGTGGCTAGTGGCTGGCAAATGATTTTGCTTGGGTTACACTGTACTTAAAAGGGTGGTTCTTTCTCCAAATCTCTAGAATCATCGTTATATTCATAATATATTTCTTTTACAAATCAGTCAGTCATTTATGTGTTGGATGTACTTAGACATGCCTTAAGCAAATTTCCAAGGACATGAAAACTTCAATACGAGTTCAAACAATTTAAAAGCCGAAAGTTATTTTATATAACCAAAAGTCTACCAACTATAACCCCCCAATTAGAATCTCCAACTAAAGATGGAGGAAACTATGATCCTACAGCAATAACATCACCACTGCTCAAAGCATATGGAGTGTGTAAAACACCCTTCGCTTAATTGAAATAAGAAAGCCACAGGAAATTTTAGCCGATGAGCATGACACATAGTGGGATACAGATACACAAGCTGTATACAAGCAAATTTGAACTGTATGAATCAGTTCAATGACAATTCTTCCTTGATCTCTGCTAAAAACTTGCAAAGAAATAAGAGAACATAAGGGAGAAAACTGTCAAATTCAACAAAGAACACATGTTTATGTTAAGTCTCTTTCTCCACTCTTTTCTGGGTTCTTCAGCAGGTCAAGTGGCCCGAGCTAAAGAAAATACGACATTGCAAAAGTTGAGTCTGCCCTCTTCATACTAGTAAAGGTGATAAGGGCCATCGAAATCACGTAGCATCCTGCACGAATGAATATTCACACGGCATGCTTCTTTATTTGCTACGGGAGGCAAATTCGCCAACGATTTGCAACCAGAGAAATCCAACGTCATCAGGTTGCGCAAGTCCGACAGATCTGGTAACTTCCTCAAGGAGACACAACCATCTATACACAAATCCTCCAGCAATTCCAATTGGCCAAGGCCTCGAATCTCAACTAACTGCGGGCAATTTGTAATCCACAGACGCCGGAGCTTTTTCAAGCTAGATATATTGGACAAGCTCTCGAGAAGTCGACTGTCCGTTATATACAATTCGGCAAGATTTCAAATTGTCCAAGCCTATTCAGTGTGATGTCAGCTAAACTAGATCTGCATAACTGGAAGCTGGACAAATTCTGCAAGTTGTAATCCCGCGGCCATTCCACCGTGGACTCGAACCCGATGAGATTCAACCTCTGAAGATTGGATGGATAACGCGTGTGAGATTGAAAGGTGGACCAAGGTATGTCAAGCCGTTGGAGCCCAGTAAGGGAATTAACCTCGGCAGGCAACGTGGTGACATCCGAAAGTTCTAATTTCAACCTCCTCAACTTGCGTAGCCTCCCAATCCACCGCAAATCTGGTGTTTGACTAGCCTCCGGTTCGTGATGTGGGCCAAATTCTTTTGAAGGTGCAACAAATCTAGGACGGCCATAATCGGATAAACTTAGAGCGACTAAATTGGTCAGGTTTGAGACGTTCGGAATTGTTTGCAGTGTTGTGGACTTAAACTTTAACGTGTTCAAATTTGCAGGAAGCTCTGGCAACTTTGGAAGCTCATGGCAAGGAAACAGATGAAGACTCTCCAGTTGATGAAGCCGACCGACTGATGTCGGCAATTTGCAAATACGGGTCCCTCCCAAGTCTAGGTTTCTCAAAGATGACAGTGCCCCGATTTCGCTTGGGACTTCTCCCTCCAAAAGTTCGCAATCATAAGCGACTAACTCTTTCAGCTTCTCCAACATACCTATTGCCTTAGGAAGCTTCCTTAACTTACAACCCGGCATCAATAGTACCTCCAGTCTTTTGAGTTCTCCGATTGAATCAGGTAATTCTGTAACTTTCGTGTTAGACAAAGTCAACTCAACTAGAGACCTTAGTTTCCCTATTGAGCTTGGGAGATCGATGACAGAAGAGTGACTCAGAGATAAGCATTGAAGACCTGTTAGATCTCCTATTGATTCTGGAAGCTCGAGAAGTTTCATATTTTCCATTCTTAACGTCAATAGGAACTTCAGATTACCTAGTGAGTTAGGCAAAAATTGGGGTACGAAGCATAGATTTTGCTCGGTTGAAGCTCTTTCAAGCATCCTCAAACCGTTACACCCATTAATTTCCAAGTGCTTCAAGTGCTGCAGCATACCAATGGATGGGTCAATTTCAACCAAGCTTTCACAATCCTTCAAAATCAGTCTCTCCAAAGTCAGGCATGTAGAGAAATCCGGCGTCTTGATCAAGCTTTTGCAGCATCTGAGATTCAGAACTTTTAACCTACTTTTTCCCTGTAGAATGACTCTGTCAGAATGTGCAAAAACTAACAATCGATAATTTAAAGAAACAAAAGTAATTTTAATTAAGTCGCGCGTGATTTATGATCTTATGTACCATGATTTGTCTCCAACCACCCCAATCAATTGTGACGTCACTTCTTGAAATTTTGAGGACGGCTAGATTGCTTGGAGAGAAGTTAGTTGCTTGAAACTCCGAGGGACAATGATGCCAAGAAAGCCATCTTATCTCCGAGAGGACATCCTGGAAGTCTCCAACAAAGTTTCCTCCATCCAATTCAAGGAACCTTAACTTGACCAGCCTTGAAAGTTCTCCGCGTGTGATATTATGCAATTTTGAATCTCCCCCGAGTTTGAGTGCTACAATGTTTTCTGTCCCCTGACAATGGAAATCAAAGACCAATCAGCGTAAGCTTTGAGGAGGATAAAAAAATGGCTCATGAAAAGAGTAGGGCTTTACTTGCAATTTACCTCGTTTCTTCGCATGACACTGTTAGCTACAATGGGACACCACAACCTACTACGCTTTCCAGGATATTGGATGCTCTCCCTACGAATAATCTCCCTTCCTAAGTCTCTAAGCTGGTCATGCATCCATATTTTCTGATCATTTGTAATTTTTATCAATGACATTTCGACCAGGACAGTAATGGCGCTGTTGGGAAAGAACTCACAAGTTTTCCACATACAAACTGCATCACTTCTTTCTTCACCGGCCATGTGACATGCAATATCCAGAAAAATTTCTCTCTGTTCATATTCTAACATGTCATAACTTATCATTAGCATGTCCTGAACTTCTTTGTGAGGCATTTTCTCTAGCTTTTCCAATGCATCATCCCATACTTCTTTGTCTCTACGGTAAAGGGAGGACCCAATAACCACAAGAGCCAAAGGAAGGCCGCCAGTAGTCTTCACAATTTCTCTTGCCATTCGATCATAGTCATGTGGAGGAGCATCTCTTTGGAACGCATGGTTACTGAATAGCTGAATAGCATAATGAAAAGGCATTTCCTCCATTTCATAGAGTTGAAACTCTTGAGGATTATTTTGGAGAAAACTAATGTCCCTAGTGGTCACTATAATTCTACTTCCCGGCCCGAACCACTCTCACTTTTCAGCTAATTTCACAAGTTGGTCTATCTTATCCACATTGTCAAGAATAACCAAAACTTTTCTGCAGCAGAATTTTTCTCTAATCATGTTGATCCCGGTGTCGGTATCATTAATTTTCACAACTTTAGACTTGAGAACATCAGACAATAATCGTTTTTGCAATTTTGCCATCTTACCGTGTTGTGAAAACTCTCGGATATCAGATAGAAAGCTGCAACCAAGAAATTGAGAAGAGATTTGGTTGAAAATGACTTTGGCAAGAGTTGTTTTACCGATTCCACCCATTCCGTGGACTATGACAAACCGCACATCTAGAGAGTCTTCACCTAACAAGTCCATCATGGCTTCCACATGATTGTCAATTCCCACCAGATGATTGGGCATTACTCGAGCTCTTCCTAGTAGCTTGCTTGAAACCTCACTAGTAATATGCTTTATGAGTTCACCTTGACTGCCACGTTTCAAACAAAAGAAAAGAAAAATGTTGTGACCAGGCACATACAACACATTAGTGCTTTCTGAAATTTGTAGATCGTTCTTTTACAATTTTCTACACTTGTGGCCATTAAAATTTGATATCTCGAGATGTATTACGAGGCGCAAATGATAATTGTTATCCACAAAAAGCTTGTCAATACTAGAAAGTTACCAATATGATGAATCCTGTAAAAGTTGTATAATTTCATTCAAACTGGGCATAATCTAGGCAATACTACCAAATGTATTGCACGAAAAAATTCAACCAATATTCTCCTCATACTTTTGTATAGATATAGATGCTTGTAATTTTGTTTGTAGTATTTTCAGGATACCACATAATGCAGTGCGCATAACAGAGTCACATTAATTCTAGTCGTAGCGATGACCCTAGAAACTTGAATCTCAAGAAGTTGCCGCATGGTCTATATATAATGCGGACAAAGATCATTCGAATCATAAATCACGTGAGTCTCATTAAGAGATCTAAATATCAACAGTTAGGCAAAATGTATACGGTGTAAAGATCATGCAATACGTTTTGATGGACGTTACCCGCTATCTTTCAAGTCCCAACCATTAATGTTAGCGACCTCTGCTAGAGCCTCCTTCCACCGTCTCACTTCGTCGTAGCCAAAACTGGCTTCGTGCCTTTTTAGGGCGTCAATGTAAAGTTCAGTTTGAAGCTTGACATCAGAAGGTTCCACATCATAAAAAATGGGCAAAATCACTTTGCCACTAGATTCCCTCCAGCACTTTACAATGCTTGCGAGTTCGCGAGACACCATGCACTGGACGCATAGCCTCTAGAGAAAATGGGCACATAAATCTTGGAGGTTTCAATTGCGTGTAGAAGTTCACCTCCAATTACTTTGCCCTTTCGAATCTCCTCGTTGTCTCTAAAGACACGAATCCCGGCTCCGTCAAGAGAGTGATAGAGGCAGTCGGTGAAACCAAGGCGAGTGTCAGGGCCTCTAAAATTCAAGAACACCTCAAATTGAGATCCTGTTGACTCACCAACATTTGCAAGGAACGTCATCGAGGTGTCTGACGAGTCCCTTTTTCTCTTCATTGTCAGGAGCTCCATTTGCCAATGTGAGGTAAATTCTACTATTTTATTACTTAATCAACAAAACCTCACCAGGATTTATAGAGCCAAGAGAGTATGGCGAGTGGCTTTCGCTTGACTTTAAGGGCCTATTTGGTAAATACTAAATAGTGCCTAGTTCTATTTTTATTTTCTTGAACAAAAAATGAATAGGAATTATTTTGGTCACTTTTTTTTTTTTTCGAGAACAAATTTGTTTCCAAGAATAATTTTGGAACAGGATTAAGAAGTAGAAAAAAATTACTTCTTTATTTATAGGAACAACTCCAAAATCAAGCCAAATCATTTTTTTATCTTTTTTTTTTTTTTTTTTTTTGGTAAGGAGTTTCTTTTCTCTTCTTCTTCTTCCTCTAACTGGTCAACAAAATATAATTAAATTATTAAAAAATATAATAAATTATAGTATAAAAATTATATTAAAACTATAATAAAATTAAAAATATAATAAAAATTATAAAAAATAATTATATAATACATTTATTAAAAAATTAAATAATAAAAATTAAAAAAATAAAAAAAAAAAAAAAATTATAAGTCACAAAAAAAAATTTAAGAGTTGTACCAAACACATTTCTATTTTGGGAATATAAATTTTGGATATTTAGTAAACACCTTCAAATGTTTAGAAATTCATCTAGGGAATATAACAAAAATAATCATTTTCTGGTCAGAAATTTTTTTTCAGAAATAGAATAATTACCAAATGCATTTTAAGTCAAAGAAAGTCAAGCAATTCATCTTATGCTCCATCCTTGGTCGGGGCATCCCTTATTCTAATTAATGGGTCGCATATTATTTGTATCCTATAGATTTCGTCAAATGGGTTGGCAGGGTTGGGTTTGGGTTGGTTGAACAATGATTTGATCCAAATAGGCACATTGAATCGTTTTTTTTTTTTTTTACCCATTTCTGGAGTGACCCACACTCGACCGGATACAAACTCAACCCATACATGACATGATCCATTTTGCTAAATACTTTCATATTTAATCCAATGTAGGAAAAATTATACCCAAAATAAGGTGAGAGTGCGAACTAAGTGAGCATGTGATCTAGTGAAGGCTAGAGAGTATGAAGAAAAGTCATAAAAGTGGGTTGAGTTTGGGTAAATTGTAAATCCATATATGTCATATTTAACATTTACATTATGTTTAAACCCATTTATGATCAATTTATTAAATTTAACTAACTCATGACAACGCAGTTCATCCTATATGGGTTAAAAAAATATATTTATGAACAATTTTGATAGGTCTAATATCCTATGTATGAAAAATTAACTAAACATAAACATAGGCAGTGAACATGATTGTAACCTATCAATTAGAAAAGCAATTGGAGCAATCTCCTCTGACAAGAGATTATGGATTATTCTGTTAAGAATATGTTTCGAGTTTGAACCTATAAAGGAAACTGATTAAAGTAAGTTTCCTCTATATATATATACTAAATGCAAACAAAAGAAGCGTGAGGGTTTTTTTCTCTATGAATTTTCTGAATGAGTTGTCTTTAAAGGATTATGATTTGTGGATTTGCTTTGGGAGTAATCTAGTTCTATAAAACACTTGATTGAATGAGCTATTGTGAAGTCTATATTTTTTCCTTCTCGATTAGACTTCAATTGCAAGATCCTCTAATCCGCGGCATTATTTTCACAACACACTCATTAAAGCGCTGGACAGCGGTAGACCGACCATTCCAAGCTCTCCCACTTGTTCACGCTGAGGATGAAGTCAATAGATTTGGACTTTCTTCAGGAAATATATGACGGGCCGTTATCATTCATATAAAATTCGAACGGAAGAAGCGTTTTCATAGGGAGAAAGCTGGGAATATGCTTTTGAGGTCATCGTTCTTCCAGTGTGTCCCTTCCCTTTCATTGAGGGTGTGTGACCCCATCAACTCTCAAAGTTTCTAAAACGTTTGTACATAACAAACTGGGATTTTTTCTGGGAGAAAAAGGTCTAGGGTCGGAACATAACAATGACTCCCAAGTCATGGCGTATTAGCTACGTTTAGAACAAACTATGTCATAAGTTCCATATTGGGAATAATGCTTTTGAGGTCATCGTTCTTCTGGCGTGTCCCTTCCCTTTCCCTGAGGGTGTGTGACCCCGTCAACTCTCAAAGTTTCCACAACGTTTGTACACAATAAACTGGGATTTTTTTTTGGCAGAAAAAGGTCTAGGCTCGGAACATAACAATGACTCCCAAGTCACAGCGTATTAGCTATGTTTAGAACAAACTATGTCGTAAGTTCCATATTGGGAATAATTCTTTTGAGGTCATCGTTCTTTTGGGGTGTCCCTTCCCTTTCCTTGAGGGCGTGTGATCCCGTCAACTCTCAAAGTTTCCAGAACGTTTGTACACAACAAACTGGGATTTTTTTTCTGGCAAAAAAAGGTCTAGGCTCCAAACATAACAATGACTCCCAAATCACGGCGTATTAGCTACGTTTAGAACAAACTATGTCATAAGTTCCATATTGGGAATAATGCTTTTGAGGTCATCGTTTTTTTGGCGTGTCCCTTCCCTTTCCTTGAGGGCGTGTGACCCCATTAACTCTCAAAGTTTCCAAAACGTTTGTACACAACAAACTGGGATTTTTTCTTGCAAAAAAAGGTCTAGGCTCGGAACATAACAATGACTCCCAAGTCACGGCGTATTAGCTACGTTTAGAACAAACTATGCCGTAAGTTCCATATTGGGAATAATGCTTTTGAGGTCATCATCCTTCTGGCGTGTCCCTTCCCTTTCCCTGAGGGCATGTGACCCCGTCAACTCTCAAAGTTTCCACAACGTTTATACACAACAAACTGGGATTTTTTTCTTGCAAAAAAAGGTCTAGGCTCGGAACATAACAATGACTCCCAAGTCACGGCGTATTAGCTACGTTTAGAACAAACTATGTCGTAAGTTCCATATTGGGAATAATGCTTTTGAGGTCATCGTCCTTCTGGTGTGTCCCTTCCCTTTCCCTGAGGGCATGTGACCCCGTCAACTCTCAAAGTTTCCACAACGTTTATACACAACAAACTGGGATTTTTTCTAGCAGAAAAAGGTCTAGGCTCAGAACATAACAATGACTCCCAAGTCACGGGGTATTAGCTACGTTTAGAGCAAACTATGTCATAAGTTCCATACTGGGCATAATGCTTTTGAGGTCATCGTTCTTCTGGTGTGTCCCTTCCCTTTTTCCTGAGGGCGTGTGACCCCGTCAACTCTCAAAGTTTCCACAACGTTTGTACACAACAAACTGGGATTTTTTTCTGGCAAAAAAAGGTCTAGGCTCGGAACATAACAATGACTCCCAAGTCACAGCATGTTAGCTACATTTAGAACAACTATGTTGTAAGTTCTATATTGGGAATAATGCTTTTGAGGTCATCGTTCTTCTGGCGTGTCCCTTCCCTTTCCCTGAGGGCGTGTGACCCCGTCAACTCTCAAAGTTTCCTAAATGTTTGTACACAACAAACTGGGATTTTTCCTGGTAGAAAAAGGTCTAGGCTCGGAACATAACAATGACTCCCAAGTCACAGCGTATTAGCTACGTTTAGAACAAACTATGTTGTAAGTTCCATAGTGGGAATAATTACTAAAACAATTCAGAACTTATTATATAGCAACCAATCTAATTATAAACAATTTCACTTTGCCAATTAGTGCTAGATTTTTAGAAATTTTGCCAATATATTCATTCCAAGCATGGATGATTTTTCTGATATTTTCATTATTTCGTCTTTGTATTCTTATCTTTCTTTTCTTTCTTCTTTCCTTCCTTTAGATTTCTAGCCATTAGGGTTACCAAGGCCCCAACAACGGCTCGTGAGCCTCATGCAGCCACGGGCAAGGGTGTTGCAAGTATTGCTGGCCAAAATCAAATGAAGGAAAAAATATAAAAGAAACAAAAGAGCAAAAAAGGAAAAAAAAAATCCAGAATTTAACAAATTATCCACATCAATGTTGGCCTGCCACGTCCAATGTCCACATTGGTGACTTCCAACCAATTCTGATCGGAAGGATTATATTGATAAATCATAAAAAATTCATGACTAAATTGATAAAATTGGGAGATTTAGAGTTAAATTGGTCATTGTAAAATAAGCTTAGAATTGAATTGGACATTTTTGTATGTATGAACACGTCAAATCTCAAAGTTTCCAGAACGTTTGTAGTATGTACGCAACAAACTGAGATTATCTCTGGCTGATAGGTCTAGAAGCGGAATTGACGGAAAGACAATGGCTCCAAGTCAAGGGGTCATTAACTGCGTTTAGAGGGAGCTATCTCATAGGGTCAAAATTGTGCAGCGTGATAGGAAAGCATTAGTTCCTACCAAGAGATTTTTCCAATCAGCTTTATGGGTTGTTGGGCTTGCAAAGCTAGTCATGATAGGATAATGCATGTTAGTTTATGCGTAGTGTGATGGATACATATAATCACCCCAATGCAAAATTGGTATGCACGTTTGTGTTTGTTTTTATGGCTCCGCACATTTTTTAAACGTGGTTGGCTTGATCTCATATATCTAAAATTATGGAATACTTGCTATTTCCCAAAGTATGCATGGAATTGCTTCAAAGAGGATTTTGAGAAAATATTATATGGTCTATCCACCATAAAGACCAAGCTTGACTTTATTATTATTCATATGAGCCCTGTAGCAAGACCCGTAGAGTTAATATATTAGATGGTATGGATCCACGTCCACAGAATATCTTCTAGAATACATAATATGTCTGTCACGCCCCGACCCGCTTCGAGCACACAGCACCCCTCACTCGTCGTCATTCATTTCCTTTAGGTCATTTGATTGTGACATCCAGGAGTCATTGCCGACACAATCGTTTTATTCGATTAAATACGCAAGCGAAAGCATAAACAATTCACTCAATCAACAAACATGGATAGTTTCGAAGACACTTATATTTACATATATGCATCCATAACGTCATTACAACATACCAGCTATTTATATCCAAACTTGAACGTCACTCGTTACGCCATTTCGTGTTCAATCAAAATATGTGGCCATTCACACTTCCAACTCCAATTTAAAATTTTAACAGCCAAAAACTACAAAATAGTACATTTGTGACACATTGAACATCAATTAGTTTCCATTAAATTAAATTAATACTACAAAATGGTATACATGTGACAAACGGAGAGTAAAACCATAAATTAGTATTTCTGTCAACTGTCATTTGTCATCCAACTCAGCAATTTGATTGTAAAATTTAATGAAAACTAAGGGATGGTGAATTTGTCATAAGTTTACCAATTTACAGTTTTTGTGGTCAAAAAATTAGTTTGGAGTTAATTTTTCACAAGTATATTAGTTCGGGATTTTCGTAGTGCTAACCCATTTTAAAAAATTGCACAAGTTGAAAACATTCATGATTTATGTTCCTTTTTCCACGTTACATCAGATATTAAAAGCAAAGCCCAAGTCAAGTCATTATTAACTAAAACTAACCCAATACTTTACTGACCAACTCTTCCGCAAATGGATAGTTTTGTTTCAATTTTTGAGAATTGCAATATTCTATTAAAAACAGAAAAAATCTAATGAACTAATTGAAAATTAAATAATGACTTAAGGGTTTTAGAACTGATTTGGCCACTTGGGTGTGTATCACCCCGTCATATCTCAAAGTTTCCTGAATGTTTGTTGTACGTACGCAACAAATTGGGATTCTCTCTGGCTGATAGGTCTAGGAGCAGAATTGACGGAACGGCGATGACTCCAAGTCAATGGAGCATTAATTAGGTTTAGAGGAAGCTACCTCGTAGGGTCAAAATTATGCATCGTGATAGGAAAGGCATTAGTTGCTACCAAAAGAATTTTCCAAATTAGTTTCATGGGTTGTTGGGCATGGGGACGATGACTCCAAGTCAATGGGGGCATTCATTACGTTTAGAGGGTTGTCGGGCATGGGGACGATGACTCCAATTCAATGGGGCATTAATTACTTTTAGAGGGAGCTACCTCGTAAGGTCAAAATTGTGCGGGTGATAGGAAAGGCATCAGTTGCTACCAAGAGAATTTTCCACGTTAGTTTCATGGGTTGTTGGGCGTGGGGACGACGGCTCCAAGTCAATGGGGGCATTAATTACGTTTAGAGGGAGCTACCTCATAAGGTCAAAATTGTGCAGCATGATAGAAAAGACATTATTTGCTACCTAAGAAGAACCGACGCTCTCCAAAAGTCTTCGTGTCATATCCGACACGCGATCAACTCTTTCCGACATGCGAGTCTGAAATTTCGACATTCGATTCCGACACGCACGTGGTCAATTTTAAAAATTTTCAATACTTGAGGGACAAAAATATAAATATATGAAAATATAATTAAAATAACAAAAATAAAGGGAAAAAAAAAGTTTTAACTCTCAAACTTCTCACTTATAAGTTTTAACCTTCTCGTGAGTGACAATGGAACGCCCCTCTTCTTGCTAGTGTTTCTCCACTGCCCCTACAGAGTTAAAGTTGTGATTTTTTTTTTTTGCTTCTTTTCACCTCTCATAAGCATCGATTGCGAGTTATCTATTTTGGTCCCATTTTCCATGGTGAATTTAGTTATTTCCTTTTCTTTTGGTTGTACTTTGAGAGTTCTTGTCCTGGATTTTCATTTTTCTTAAACCTTGTTTTGCAGAGGAGCTCAGGCCAATCTATATAATGAACTTCAAACTCGGTCTAAGGACTATAAGAAATCTCATTAATTTCCAACAAATGTAAGAAAATAGGACATGTTCCTTCAAATTTAATCTTTCGTGTTTGCAATTTTGAATTTCTCATTCAATCTCTGTCAAATTAAAATAATAAATGATATTAACAAATGTTGGATTCTTTTACCAAAAAAAAAAAAAAAAAAACAAATGTTGGATTAATATTTTTAGTATAAATTAATTCTATGTTCTTTTTATTATTAATTATTTATTTTTGCATATATATATAATATATATTTGATATATAACGTGTCGGAACGTGTCGGAATTCTCTATTTTTTTTAGAAATAACATGTCGGCGTGTCGTGTCGTGTCGTGTTGTGTCGTACATCGCGTGTCCGTGTCGGTGCTACATAGGTTGCTACCAAGAGAATTTTCCAAGTCAGTTTCATGGGTTGTTGGGCATGGGAAGCTAGTCATGATAGGATCATGTATGGACTTTGTTTATGCGTAAAGTGATAGATATAAATAATAGACAATGCAAAATTATTATGCAAACTCGTGTTTATTTTTTATGGGTCCATATGTTTTTTAAACATGATTGGCTTGATCTCGTATATTTAAAAACTATGGAATACTTACTATTTACCAACGTATGCATGGAATTGCTTCAAAGAGGGTTTTGGAAAAATATTGTATGGTCTATACATCAAAAGAACCAAGCTCCTCTTTATCATTATTCATGTGAGCCTTACAGTCAGACTCGCACGGTCAATGTATTAGATGGTATGGATCCTCGTAATCTATAGACCACACAATGACTTCTAGAAGACAAAAAAATATTGGTCTAAATATGTGTTCCATTAATTTATTGACACGCCTATTTACATACTTGTTTTTATTTAAATTTTGCCCTTTTCTCTTTCAATTCTTTCCTTTTTCCTTTGGGAAAAAATTCATATTTTGCTCTTCATTCTTGACAAAATGTAAATTGAATTTATTCAATTAGTTTCTTAAAAAAAATTAAACATGATTAAATTTAATATGAACCTTTTGGCTATACGAAATATTTAGAAACCTTCAACCATAACTTCCCCTTTTTCCTTCATTTTTCACTCAATATGAGAACATAATTTAATTTCTTGAAAATTTTACGATTGAATTTTCTAAACCCAAAGCTTTAGTAGTTTATTATATCCTGTTAGTGCATCACATAAAAAAGATTTATTATTTGCTTTCCTCAACACCAATAAAAAGTTATTTTGGTATCTTGCACAATTTAAAAACATTCACATATTATTTTCCTTTTTCCTCATTACGTCAAATATTAGAAGTAAAGCTTGAAAAAACTTAGCATTATATAAGACTCCATTCATTTTGCGGAAAATGTACAATTGTGGAAATTTTTTTTCAAGAAACCATTTTTTTGGAAAATGACAATTACGATATTTGGCTGAAACTTGAAAATGAGCTAAAAAATATTTTTTGTCATTTGGTATCAAAAATCTCATTTAGTTTCCTTTGTGCACCGCTTTTAATAATTTTTTTATTTTTGTAAGAAATTGAAATTTTAATTATTTTAATATTATTTTCTTTTTACTATTTCTTTTCTTTTTTCTTCTTCAACGGCCAATTGCTGGCCATGGCGATCGACGGGGACTAGCCTGACGCAAGCTCTAGCTCGCTAGATTTCGGTGAACCAAGCCGAGCCAAGCCGACCTTGGGTGAGACTCCACCTCGCTAGATTTGACTAGTGGACCCTTGCCCAAGCTAGCAAGCCGCCTAGGTTTGCGAGCTAAGCAAGGCTCAAGCCTCACCGACCTTTGGCAAAGTCAGGTGAGTCTTGAGCTTGCCTGTGGCTGGTTGTTGATGGCCATCATGGATGGCGATTGGTTGAGGAAGAAAAAGAAAATAAATAAAATAAAATAAAATAATTGAAAATTAAAAATTAAAACCTCAAATTATTTTAAAGAAAAAAAAAAAGAAGAAGAGGAAATGTGTTTGGTGAAAGAAAGTGCTTCGCTTAGTAGTGAAAGAAGGATGATGAAAAATGTTTTCCGCTTTCCCCACTTTTGAAAGTGTTTTTTCCATTGACAAAAAATGTTTTCCTTGATTAATTTATTTTCTGTGAATTGAATGATGGAAAATTCAGAAAGCTTTTTTTCTGAAAGTAGTTTTTTTTTTTTTAAATGAATGGAGCCTTAGAGACATGGTAATAATTTTGATTTGTATTTGTTATCTTTAGGTAGTTTTATTCTATAGCCTATTGTTATATGAAGTTGGATTGCGCTTATGTCTGTGGCTGTCGAATTGGGCCAGGCACGTGATTTGTACGGAGTATAGTTTTTTGGGGTCGTGAGGGAATTGGTCTGGCCTTTCTCTTTTTTTTTTTTTTTTTTTTTTTTTCAAAATATCATTCATTCATTATTAGCCCACTAAAGGGGCATCTTCAGTTGGAACATTTAAGCATAAGATTGAAATTAAAGGTTGAGGAGGATATGAAAACCAATTACTAGGAAGAGAATTTGCTCGATGGGCTTTAGCGACCCAATCCGCGGCCTTGTTTGTTTCCCGAGGCTCATAGATGATTGAAATTCCTTTAAGCTAGGCCAGTAAACTTTTGCAGTCTTCCACAGTGGACTAGGCCCAAGGGGGCTCTTCAAAGCCTGATAAGCAGCGCACAAGGGGTAAGTGATCTGTTGATAGGGTTAACATCAACGAAAGTTTCTTTATTACTAGTCTATGAATAGTGTTTGTGAAGTCTGAATCGAGGGTTCCCTGAACCACATACGATCATTTTTATCACGAAATTATATAGATTCAACGTAGTCAAAACCAAACTTCTTCCACGAGATCTCTCACCATCAATTATGAGAGCCCAGGCTTTCGTGTGAAGAGAAAAAAGAGGTACTCTCATTTGTGTGTCGTGTCCAACGCGCACATAGTGATGCAAAAACCGATTCTCTCATGAGCATCTCCAACCTAGCGTTCTGGAATCCTCCAAAAGCTCCCTGGCGCTGAGTTGCTTCGCTCGGTCCCTCGCGCGCTTGTGACGTTCGCAGATCTGGATGGCGTCGGGGGAGGGAAGGGAGAAAGAAATAGAGAATGGGCCGAGTCTTTCTCGACGGGCTCCCCGTCAGTGGGCCTTTCTTTCTTACTCTTATTGAACCTCATTTGATGGGCTGCCTAATGAAATGGGTCGGCTTAGTGAAGTCTCATCGGTGGGCTCTGAGCTTGGGGTTAATGGATCGAATTCAACTTCGAAGAAAATGAAGCAAAATGGGTCCTGTGGTTTAGATCTGAATCGCGGATTTGGGCGACATGAGCTGGGCCAAACTCTTTTTCTTTCTTCTCTATCATTTATTTATTTCCGCTCCTTTATATTTCTATTTAATATCATTATTTTTTCATTCTCGCAAAAAGATGCATAGTTCGCCTATTGACGAAAATTCAGGTGTAAAAAATTACTAGCGGCAAAAAGATCAGTCTCATCAAGTCTCTCGTACAAGAATTAAAAGAGAGTTAAGCGTAGCTACTTTTCAGTCTCGGTACAAGGCCAAAAATGTCATGTACACAACCTATAAATAGAGCAGATGATACATGAAGGAAGTTGATCACAAAGCACAGTTCCCACCGATAACATACCGAAAGGAAGCGACTAGCTTAGCAAGCCTTTCAAATTCTGGACTTGAATTGTTCGGCAGCATCTTGCATCTGGAAAATTCCAAACGACATATTCCCTTATTCATAGCAGGCAAACTTTCCAACGAGTCGCAATCAATTAAATTCAACTCTCTTAGGTTTTGTAAGCTAGAAAGATCTGTTAGCTTTTTTAAGGATGGCCAGAAGCATATCCATAAGCTTTCCAATGATTCTAATCGTTCGAGACCTATCAGAATTCTATTATCTTTAAAATATTCTATGATATGAGTCAAAAAATGAAAAATAAATTTAGTGGTTAATAGACAATTCCTATTCTGAGGTTGGAATCGTCGTACATGTGGGATAGCATACATGTCACAAATTCTATTTTTGTTTTCCCTAGCTCATTGCTAGGCCCATGCTTTTCGAGTAACTAACAAAAGGTCAGTTATAGTTGAAATAGAGGAAAATTATCTAAAAAGTCATAAACATATTATAGGGGAGTCAATTCATTCATAATTTTTTTAATTGTGTTAATTTAATTTTAAATATCTTGACAATTCAGGTTTAAACATTTCAACTATGCCAATTTAGTCCTAAATATTTTAAGAATTTGCTAATTTTGTCCTAGACCTTTTAACGAATTACCAAGTAATACTTTTGACTAATTTTGACTTAAGATTACTATTAATCAATACCAACCATCCTATATGGCATAACTAATACTAACATGGATAAATTTCTAATTTTTTAAAAAGTTTTCCAAATATTTCATTAATTTTTTTCTTTTTATTTATAGGGCTGGCTGTCCTAGCCCAATACTAACATGGACAATTTTTCAAAATTTCTTATTTTTACGAAATTTTCTATAATATAATCATTAATTTATTTTTCTTTTCTTTTCTTTCTTTCCTTTTTTTCTTCTTGTTTTATTCACAAGGCTAGCCAACTGTCCTATGTTATGTAGTCAGTATTGATGTGAGCAATTTTTCTATTTTCTATTTTTCATATAAATTATTTTATTATTTTTTTCCTTCTTCTCTTTTTCCTTTTTGTTTTATTCACAAGGCCAGCTAACTATCCTATGTGCTATGGTCAACATTGACGTAAATAATTTTTTTATTTAAAAAAATTCACAATTTTTTTTTGTATTTTTATTTCTATTTTTTTTATTCACAAGGTTGATAATTGTTCTATATGGCGCCGCCAGTTTTTTTATTAATTTTTTTCGATTTCTTTTCTTTTACTTTTTTTTTCTTTCTTTTTTTATTCTTCGCCAATCTCTGTGTGAGGGCTGCCACCCTTGGGTGAGGGCTTCATGGCCCCTACCCAAGTCCTCACCAGCCATAGCAAGGGCAAGCGAAGGCCAAGACTCCCTTGCTTTGTTAGATCCGATGAGGGCCTTGCGGGTCATAGTGAGAGCATAACATCCTTTGCCAAAGCCCTTGGCGACCATAGGCCCACGAGGGCTTAGGGGTCGTGAGGTCTTCGTGGCCATTCCTCAGTGGCTAGTGGTCCCACCTTGTAAAGAAAAAGAGTAAAAAGAAAGAAAATGAAAGGAAAGGAAAAAGTTAATAAAATATTTTAAAATTTTTTTATATGTTTATTAAAATCCTAAAATTTGTCACGAATGTGTAATTGAATTATAAACTTGCAAAAAGCACTATCAATGACTAAAACTAGTCAAATTTGTTAAACTGAGTCCTTCTGTTAACTCTACTTAATTTGGTTAACGAAAAATGCCAATGTGATTTTTTTTTTAATATTTTTTCTCTCCCACGTGGTAATGACACAACTAAATCATGAAGTATAAGACGAAAACAACGCCATTTTGATCTAGACCTAATTTTTTATTCTAATTTTATTTAAATTAAATTTAAAAATAAACTAAATTATTTTAAAAAGAAAAAGAAAAAGAAGGAGGAGGAGGAGGAGGAGATTTTAAGCAACGAGGGTTGGAAGCCCTCATCGTCGTTGCAACCCCACTATCACTATCGCTGATGGCAATGGAGGACGTATAGGCCCTTACCCAAACCTGGGCAAGAGTTGCCATTGGCAAGAGTCATTTGCCACTAGCAGCCCTTGGCTAGGGTTGGGCGAGGGTCTGGCCATCCCCCATCCTCACCAGCCCCTCCTAGCAATGGTGGGGTGGCAACGGGTAGGGCTACAAGAGGGGGAGAGGGCAATAGCAGCAGCGAGAGCTTGCAGCCCTACCTGCCTGAAAACTTCTTCTTTTAATTTAGTTCATTTCTAAATTTAATTTAAATGAAAATAGTATTAAAAATCAAATTTAGACTACAATAACGTAGTTTTAGCTTCATGATTTGGCCTCGTAGGAGAAAGAAAATATTTAAAAAAGCCATGCCAGCATTTTCTATTAGCCAAGTTGGATAGAGTTAACGAAAGGACTCAATTGAACCAATTTCTCAAGTTTTAGCACTTTATTGCAATTTTTTGTAAGTTTTAAAACTTAATTGCACTTTTGTGACAAGTTTTAAAACTTTCGGTGAACATATTCCTTAAAATTATTGTCCGCATCAACACTAGGCACACAATGTAGCAGAGTTGATACTGACTAGACTACCACACAATTCAATAAAAAGTTTATAACTAAATTGATGACTCTTCGAAAGCTTACCATAACTAAACTGGTCAACATACGATATGTTTATGATTTTTTGGACAATTTTTCCAAAGAAAAAGGCTATTAACTCCATACTAAACTTCTCTTTTTTAAGCCTTTTCACCCACTTCTGTAAGTGCAGACACCATTGAAGCACGAGAGAAGATGCGAGTGTCGTGTGAAGTCAGTTGACCAACACAATTGAATAAACAAGAAATCAATTGACCCACTTTCTCCACACAAAAAAAAAAAAAAAAAAAGACTTGAACGAACAGTTGAAAATATTTATAGTTTTTATCTTATAGATCAGTAGAACTGTTGTGGGATATGAGATGACCATATAAATAGGCCATGGCCGTGTCATTGAAAAGTATCGGAACTGCCGGAATGCGTCTTTCGGATCAAATGGTTTAGGCACTCATTCTGTTAGGCCTTTCGCAAAAACTACTGCCGACCAGAATCATGCTCCCTCGAGCACATGCACGGCTACCTGCAAAACCAGCAAGACGTTTGTTTTCACCCATGAGTTCATCAAACTTACGGTGTTCAATGACTTCAACATGCTCAAACCTGGATATTGGCTGTGTAGAAAGCATGCAGAGTTCAGGCGATACTCGGGATTGATATTCTTGACTGTGTCTACTCACAGAAATTTAGCAGGAAAATAACATGCGTAGTGGGGTTGTAGCGCGTTGAAGTACATTGGCGCCAATCCTTTTGTTTTTGATAACTGGAGACAAATAATTAAGGATGATGATTATAAAAGAGAAAATAGAGGCATATCCTCTGCATTTTACTTCTGCAGTTAATAGCAAGATAGGGGTTGGATGACAAAGGCCAATCAAGCACAAAGAGTGAACCAGAGCTTGGGGAGTGCATCGTCTATGTTCCTCGATTTGAAGAGCAGAATCCTGTATTGAGGCAAGGGTAGTTTGGCGAAAGCCTTCTGTTTCTTTTTACTGAACTGATCAAGTGATGCGACTGCAATGCTATCTTGAGCAGTATTTTGATTTCTCTGATATTTGATCCTGCGAATTGAATAGAGCTGTGAACCACTCCATGGAAAACCCATGGAATGGACATTCGATGACATCCAGAAACGAGAATCGGTTAGTCTGCCTAGGAACTTTCTTAGGTACATGCAAAACAATACAAACGAGGGAAGAAGAATGAGCATCATCTAAGATGCATAATGTTTTAGAAACAAATACCAGAAACACTGACAATGAGGATTTCAGAAATTACACTTCAGTAATAATATATCAGATGCCCCAAGGAAGAATTTTCCCATCAAGTGGAAGTGGTCAATTAAAATGTGGCAAAAGTAGGTATTATTGAATGGAAGTCTAGACAATGGGAAGTCACCACGGTTTTTACACATTGCAAACTCTTCAATAAAGAACAGAAGATAGAGGCTTCAGTTGATGCTTAAAAGAATTCCCAGATCAAGATTGGCCTGTCAATATATTTTAATTGGATACAGCGGCCTAGAAGGCCGTGTTATTCCTCAATCAAAAACTGAAAGTCAAGCATTCAGTGTCAGAAATGACTTCACTATCCCCATCATCTCTCCTCCTGGAAAACGCCCGAGACATCCCCTAGCCGCCGCAATCTCATCAAACTCGTAGACAGAGTCACCGTTAAAGGCTCGTATTTGATTGGTCCCTCCCTCTTTTTGCATAATCACATCTTCTTCCGAGTCTTCTCCACTCTTAACGGTAGGAAGGGGAAAGGGATCAAGAGAAGTTTCGGCAAGAACTGAGTCACCACCTACAGCACCGACAAGGTCCTTCAACCAACATATCGCAAATGGAACAGGTTCAAAGCTGTGATCTCCATATTCGACTGGTGTAGAGTGATCCCCAGTCACGCAAAGAGCGTACTGAAATTTCCCAGTTGATTCCGCTTGCCAAAGTAGTTTGGCTAGTTGCCCAATAGCTCGGTCCACAGATTCCAATCCCTTTACTTTGAAAACGCTTGCCTTGTCATGGCCAGCATCATCTATAGCCTGCACTGAGACAATTGAATATCACTAACCCACAATAGTCATATTCTTCAAAGACAAGGCCTCTTAAATTATCTTGAAACCCATGCTCAGGCAATCAAGTAAACATCCATTATTGGATTTACCAAATAAAGATGATAAAGATATTAAAGAACCAATGGTCTAGAGAGTAAGCATTTCTGGTTCTTCTATTATAAACTCAACTTAATGCAAATTAATTCAATGCACATACAAAACAAAGAGGAAAAAAAGAAGTTGTAAGGTTCTTTTTATCGTCTAGGATGGAACCCAATACTGTGCTGACCTTAATATGGAGGAAACCAAAATCATAGCCACTCGGTTGACCTGGTTTGTCCACGTCCTCCCCTGGTACGAAAACTTTTGGACAAGCATGCATAGGAGCTGAGAGTGCACCAGCTATTGCAGATACTTTGGACGTCAAAAGCGTCCGATAATCTCCAGTTGCTCCCGGAGCTTGTAGGATATCAATATCAAGTGATAGGCCTAGACCAGCTATGATTTTTGTGGGAGCTACCATGCATGGCCACAAACCGTGTTTCTTAACAAATGGAAGAACCTGCCACATAACACTCAAATGCTCGTAATGCTGAATAGGGCCGCTTACTGGGGGTATTTCAACTCATGCATTCAAAAATGAACTGTAAATGCACATAAAACAGTATTTTCGCAGGACCCTCGTACTCAGATCAAAAAGTGCACCTTCTCATTTAGAAAACAACCACAGAGAAGAAGCAGCGAAGTCAAGAGTTTGGACAGATCACCATCATAGTTTAGTTTAACCATAATTACATTCCAGAATCCCTTATCCTAAAGCCATTTCGAACTTCATACTTTTCATTCCTATGTGGAAAAGTTTATATGCCAAGATTCAAATCTGGATGACGAGTTAGATGGCTACTTGGAATATTGAGCAATTGGAGCTTTAATTATGACAAACAAGTTTCATTACTATGCAACATTAGATTTAATAACAATGAGCATAAATATAAATTCTTGGATTACATTTTCAATTAGAAAGTCTAAATAATCTCACACGTGAAGGCAGCTACACTTACACCCAGGGCCAAAAGAAGGCATAGAAAGTAAAAGATTACTTCTACATTGCAGCAAGAAAAACTCACTGTAACTGAAAAGAGAAACATGCAGCCTTGTCCCTACAGTTTAAACTGACCTCAATTCTTATCCCACAACCTCTAAGCAGGACAACATTTGCAATGCTTTTCCCTTCTGCCGCTCTTTTTGCATTCAATGGATGAGAAACTAGAATTCGAGAAATTTCCTTGGATAACTCATTAACAACAGCAGCAGTATGCCTTGCTTCTTCAGTATCATCTAAAGGCTCAACTTGCAAAAGTAAGCGATTGTCCTTCAATGGATCAGTCCCAGATATATTTCCGCTTAACTTTGGACCCTTTACAACCACCCCACACCTGTGTTCAGTTGCATACCTGTCAAAAAATCCATAATTACTTCCCAGATTTTCACTAAAGAAAAAAGAAAAAAGACTGGAAACTGAAACTTAATCAACAGCTGCATAAAACCACCAAGTCACTTGGATAGAGACACCTTCACCAATCTGTTATAAGTTTCCGTATTTTATGGCAAATACCGTTTGCATTATCTACGTAAAGCAAGTTGACAATTTGAAAAGTATAAGAGAGATCCCATTAGCAGCTTCAGGCAGTTCATAGACAAAGTTTCAAATGAATATCCAAGGCAGGTTCTTCACAGAAGATTCTGTGATGTAGATATGGCTAGGAAATTTCAAAAGAGAGAAATACTGGTGAACTCACTTGACTCTGACTTCATACTCGGGAAAAGATGGGAGCTTCATCCCATCCAGTGCAGCACAAAGAATGGGCCCTTCTTCTTCAAAATGTCTGTCAGCCCTCCTACTGATGACTATTCCAGTTTTCTCATCCAAGGTTGCAAAATTCGACTGAGGATCAGAAAATGGTGTGACCTTGCTATTAGGTGTACTGGCCAAGAGATACCGTTAATGACCATGACCAAACAAACTCCTCCATTCTATACAACGGAACAATAAAATGGTAATATGTACAAGAAATTTCATACCAACACTCAGATTAGACAGTAAATGGAGAAAAGCCTCCCTTCACAACTCACAAACTTCAATAGTATTCATTCAACAGAGAACAAGTTATTCTATGTTCATGCATGCATGTGTAACATGCAAGAGAACGAAGGACAGAATTGTGACTCGTCAGACACCTATCCCAATAATAATTAAACAAAAACCTGACTTAATGATCCTGGGCATCCTTATCAAATATCACAAACACTGCAGCATAACTTAAATATTTCCTTTCCTTTATGCTAAAATGACAAACATAATTTTGTAATGGTAGGATTTACAAGATCTTGCAACAATAGTTAATGAGCCAGCTCTTCCATACTACTCAACCAAGGATTAAAAGATGAAGGAACCAAACGATCCAACCCTAGGATTGAACTTCTTGAAATTGGAACTTGTAGTTGTACACCTAAATGACAAGAAACCAGAAAAAAAGTGTACCCAAGAACCGAATTGCAACAAAAAGGTATATCCTCACCGACCTCCTTAGGTTTTGATTAACACAATACTGCCACAATTAGAAAGAAATAGTAGAAATTACAAAACCCATGATAACGAGGGAAGGACAATTTAAACCAGATACACACCTTAAATGCAATATCACCCGGTGACATCGCTAATCCCGCACCCATGGACTCGAATGCGCCACGGCCTCGGTAATACACTCTCGGGTCATAACCCAACAAGGAAAGATGAGCGGTATCACTTCCACAGCCCAATCCTACTTCAACAGGATCCATGAGCCCATTCACACCAGCGGATGCAATAGCATCCAAATAAGGCACTTTAGCTGCTTGGAGAGGAGTCTTGTACCCAAACCTTGGCAAAGACACATCGCCCACACCATCAATCAGCACGAATGCCACTCTTCTCTTGGGATGCTCGACGCTTGCCATGTCTTATGTGCTTAATGATTACGACAATGGCTCTATCAACAGCACAAATAAAAAACTGCACCTGTTAGACAGCAATTTAAAGGTGGCATTGCTTAGACACATTATAGCATTTTGGCATGCAATAGCAAAGCGGTCTACAGCAGGTGATGCTAGGTAATACATGCCACAGGCAAACAAAAATCACAACTAATCATGTTTGGTTCATGGCCATGGAATCATGAAGCGTAACCCCATTCCACATAATCAAATTACTTGGAGATGGGGTTCCTTTTCTGTTGTTTGGTTTCAACTTTAGAAATGAAGATAAATGATCAATCTGAATTACAAAATGGAGTTAAAACGTATACAAAATAATTTGTGAATGGTTTATCAAATCCAGGTATACAAAATGGTAAACCGAAAAAAAAAATGACAAATTCAGAATGAGTTCCACGTTGTCATCCTCCAATAGAAACATATTAACAGTTCACACAATCATTTTCACAAACATTTCATCAGCAACACTGCAATATATCATTGTATAATAACAAAGAGTAAGTCAAGAATCTACGGCATGACGAAGCCATCCAAATCAAGCTATGACAGCAAAGTTACTTCAAGCCATTGTGATACTCATTTTCATCTTCACTTTGTCCTGAGACAAAGATCCAATCATGATAATGAATGGAGTAACAAAACCAATGAACGAAGCTCACCACTTGACGAGTGGGTATAATTCGCAAGCTATTTTTTTCTCCCCCGAATCACCATATCAGCTCTACCCGAATAGTCAAATTTCGCATTTTTAAGGGAATCCAATTCTCGGGTGATTTTAGTCCATGTTGATGAATCCGACCAAACATGAGTTGGAATGGGATTCCATTACCAGGCCACATTCCAAGGTGAAGTAGACAAGGTCTCAGCGTCATCGGCATTTAAAAATTGGGTTTCAGAAAGCGGCGGCATGACACAACACTTCAAGATCGGCCAATTCGAAAATTCTCTGCTTGCTTATTGCAGATTGGCACGGTAAAGCACACAGAGGTGATCGCCAGCAACAACCGGAAAGGAGAAAGAAAGAACACGGAGATGAACATGAACAATGGACAGTTACTCGATCCTACAACAACGCTCTGCAATAAACAACACCATCGTTTGCAACGAAGCAGAAAAATGGAAGTAACCCATCAACATCGCCCGTTCGCGGGTCACAAGCATGCAGCAAATGGACAAAGTAACGAATCCCAAAAGAAGAAATTTCAACCCAGAGAGAGAGAAGGCGAGAGACCCACCAGTCGCAGACAAAACAGAGACTTGTGAGGAGCTGGCCAGGCTGCTCCCACCCTATAAAGAGCTCGATCAAATCTGTAAACTTGTCCACAGAGGGACTGGCCTCCGTCCCAAGCGTGGCGTCATCCTAACGAGTCCAGAGTACGCTTCCAGAAATCAATGGCGGAAGAGAGATTCTTCTTTTTCTCGTTCGAGGGAGAATTATTCCTGAGGAATGGTGTTTCTGAGAATCTGCTCCGGCGAGATGCTCTGCTCCGGTCGATGACGGGCCTCCTCAATCTTCTCGGGTGATAGACAAGGATGGGCCCGGCCCATACCCGGCTTGGGGCCTATCAATTGATGACCTTTTCACCCTTCTGTTTTGTCTGTTTAGCAATTGCTATGGTCTATGTAGCACGGACACTCTCCGAAAGTTTTCATGTCGTGTCCGACACTTCGACACGTGTTCGATACACTCCGACATGTCCCGACACGCGGTCAACGAGTGTCAAAAAATCCGACACGCGAGTCCAGAATTCCCACATGCAATTCTAACACGCACGGGTCAATTTTAAAAATTTATAATACTTGAGGGGTCAAAATATAAATATACACAAAAAAATAATAAAAGAAGTAATAAAATTGCTATAAATATACACTCACGGGGTCAATTTTTTTTCATTTTTTTTATAATTGTTTTAGTTTTTTTAAAAGTCTTTTAGTATGAAAGAAGTAATAAAAAATGCTATATATGATAAATAAATAAATTTAAAAATATCATTTCAGCATTTTTCTTTAAACAATGTTTTTTTCCTCAAAGTTTTATGTATTATTGTAACAAATTAAAATAATGAATGATATTATTTAATATTTTTCGTGTAAATTAATTCTAGGCTATTATTATTATTATTATTATTATTATTATTATTATTATTATTATTATTATTATTATTATTATTATTATTATTATTATTATATAAAATATATTTAACATATAACATATCAGAACGTGTCGAAATTTTCTATTTTTAAGAAATGACGTGTCGGCGTATCATGTCATATCGTGTCGTGTCGCATGTCACGTGTCCGTGTCGGTGCTACAAAGGCTATGGTATGTCAATTGTATTGTTATAAGAGTAATTATGTCAGTACAAAAAATTCGTCACATAAGAACAAATGGAAACGGTTGAATATGAGTTATTACAACACTTTTATCACGCTAGCAATAGCTATCCTGTCATAGTAATCATGTCGGTTGTATTGATACAGGAGTTTGTCATTACAAAGATTTTGTCGTATAAGAATGAATGGAAACACGTCGATTTAAATTTCTATTACGCTAGCGATTGTTATCATGTTGATTGTGTCGTCATAAAAGTTTGTCATTTCAAAGATTTTTGTCTTTTAAGAATGAATGGAAACATGTTTATTTGTGTTGGGATAAAGATTTCTAAAAGATTTTGATGATAACAAAACTAAATTGCCTATCTAAGGAGTATGATTAAGTGTCGTGGAAACTCTCTGATGATGACAACAAATATAAATTTATATATGTGCTTTTCTGTCAATTACTGCAAATAAATCTATCAAAGTAATGCACATTCGCAAAATAATGTTCGAGAGCAATGCTAAAGGAAAATTAGACAGTGGCAACAGCTCCAAATATTCAATCAATAACTCTTATTCAAGAAGCAGTTTTCTTCTCCTTTAACTTTATAACATATTTCGTTGCTTTTTCTTAAATTATAGACTTAAATTTCTATTGAAATTATCTCATATGCATTTGAATTTATTTTTATGTTCGATTTTTTAGCAAACTAATTCTGTGCAATTTTTATAATCTAAAGGTACGTAGAATGCATGGATTTACGTACAGCGATTTTTATGATCCAAACTTAGTAAACATAGCATTTATCTTTAGGAATTCTTGTCTCCATTATGATACAAATCTCACTAGCAACATATTTGTGCGCTACACAACTTGAATTTTATAATTCTATAAAATCGGAATATATATTAGTATAGATGATTTGTTAAACTATACCTCATTCCATCTCTTCTATACAGAAAAAAAAGGTGAAATTTTTAGTTAAAATTGTTTATGATATATTAATGCCAAATATAGGGACTTAATAACAATTATAAATTCTTAATTGCTGTTGTTATTTATTAATGGCATTACTGTAACATAATAAAAATCATCAATAGAAATACTTGATAAGAAGAAGTGCTGATTTGTAGCAGCAAAACTCATTAAAAAAAATGGTATTAAATGACAAAAACAACTAAGAGAGGGAGAAATCCTAGTTGAAAGCAAAATGAGTAGAGAAGACAATAAAAGTAAGAGTGACCGATTTTAAGTTCTGTCCAGATTTCACCTAAAATCTACCTGTCGAAATAAGTTTCCTAATTTTTAGAACTTGCAATGTACCATACATACTTAGAAAACTTAGAACTTACCTTGTCATAATTTTTAGGATAGAACTTGTACTATTAATTGAACAATTACAATGAATCATCGCCTCTAATAACCATTATTTGCTACAATTCACTAATAACAACTCATATTTAAACACACAAAAATATTAAATACTAATAAATTAAAAGTCTCAATCATAGATATCGCAGAAAAAAAAAAGTTCAGATTAGTGGTTTCAGATTACACACTCATCATTAGATACCATGGAATGCCATAAGATTGCGCAAAAATAGAAAACAGGGAAAACACAAAAACTTGTTTTAAATTCCAGGGGACTTGAAACTTGGAACTTACTCATTATAGGTTCCTCAATTTTTAAAATCTAGAACATACCCTAGATATCCTAGAACCTAGAACTGGACCGATTCCCATCAATTTAGTTGTGACGCCCCAGAACGTCACCCGTGACGCCTGTCCGTTTCGTATTATTGTTTTAATAGCATGTATAAGCTTAATAAAAAATTTGTCAACCAAAACCCCCGTACAAGAAATCGCATGAATGAACTATATAAACCATTGAGATTCGCCCCAGTGGCCACCCTTCCAACATGGAAGGGAGAGGTGAGGGGTTCAAA
The DNA here is from genome assembly GCA_014182375.1 of Eucalyptus virginea. Lineage (NCBI taxonomy): Eukaryota > Viridiplantae > Streptophyta > Magnoliopsida > Myrtales > Myrtaceae > Eucalyptus > Eucalyptus virginea. Next base: position 197,130 of record CM024523.1, read on the forward strand.
TCCCCACATTCTTAGGGGGATGGGGTGGGACGCGTAAGTTTCGGGAGTGAGTTTCGACTCCCACGCCCGCAAGAGGCGGGGCAAAAGTCCGAGAGTGAGTATACAGTAGGAATAGAGTATGACTAACAAAAAAAAAAAGAACTATATATTATTTTCAATATATATACACCATCTAATACAACTTTAACACCTCTTTCAAGCAAATACAAAATACAAAAATCCTAGGAAAGGGTTTGACCAACTAGCATCTCTACTTCCATCTTATTCCGTAAATGAGCCACCATCCAACTCAGGGATTGATGATCTCAAGCATCGCCTCATCCCTTCCATCATCAAATCCCAATGATTGTCCTACAAACTGATAAGTAAAGGATGAGCTGAAACCCAATTAATGAAATTTTTAGTTTTAAGTTAGAAAAATACTCTAATCACGAGCCGTGGGCTACCTGGCATAAGCCCGGCGAGCTTGGCGGATCCTCGATTACCAAAAAAAAAAAAAAAAATTACTCTAATCACTTCACCTTGTACAAGCAAAAAAAAAAAAAAATGCATAACAATCCAATGAGTATGATAAAATATGAGCAGACTTTACCTCTCCCATTTTTCATTTACCACAATAATAGTCATGCATCAATAATTCCATCCAAGCTCATGCATGTGGCATAACAAATTCTGATGCAAGGCAACCAATTAAACATCATTTGATTCTATACATGCACATGGACAAGCAATATTTTCATTTAACTTTTCCTCCATAACTCTCCTGGGGCATCTCGACTCACAGGGGAACCCAACCACTGGGGCAGGCATCCCACCCACTAGGATATCTCAATTTCGAGACATCCTACAAATTTTCACCAAAGGCATCCCCACCACAGGAGCATCTTGACTCCCAAGCCATCCTGGAACACTCCCTGAGGTATCCTAAATCACCGGGGCATCTCAATTCCGAAATGTCCTACAAACTTCCACCACAAGGGCATCTCAACTCTAAATGTATCCCGAAACTCTCCTAAAGGCATCCCAACCACTAGGGCATCCTGCAAATTTCCACCACAGGGCATCGTTACGTACCATATGTGTTTGACGGAATCGCATTACTTTGATGCACAATGCACATGTTAACGTTGATCTTCTTACATCAACAATGAAATAAACGACCATTACAACAATCAACATCCATTGCATTACCACTTTTCATGTATAATCTTACCTTACCCCTTTTTTATAATCACATAAGTGAAGGATGGAAATTATAAATTTACCTCACCTCATTTCTCATCATATTTTTTAATGCGCACATCATAATAGCATGCTTATCTTTCTATTTTATAAAGACAAGCAAACATATACATGCATTCCAATACCTATACCCATTTTCTTACTTCAGCACATGCTTCTCAAAGAAAAGGAATGCGTTAGTCACACAATCGGGCAAGAAGCAACTCATGATCGTACTCAGAACATGAATATGTTATTTGGTAATCCGCTTTTTTTAAGGAAAACCAAACCTAGAAAGCAAATCAAATAGAGAAAGCAATTATACTCAAATCGAGTAAAAATATATATTTAGACTCATAAGGTAGAGGTGCTTAGACTAAAAAAGAATCTAATCGGATAATTGAAAAGGTCTAGATTCAGTAAAATCTAATTGTATACACAAACACATCTAAATCAAGTAAACTATGATAGTATAAAGAAACGGGTTTGGACTTCCGTAAAATCTAATTGTGTAAACAAATATATCCAGACTCAATAAAATCTAATTGTATAAAGAAATAGGTTCAGACTTTCGTAAAATCTGATTGTATAAATAAATACATTCATACCAGTAAAATCTGTTTGTACAAATGAACAAATTTAAATTTGAGTAAAATCTGAATAATCACGTCCAAACCCAGTAAAATTTGATGTATAAATTAAAATGTCCAGAATGAGTAGAATCTGATGTACAAATGAACAAGTCATTGTCGTTAAAGTTTGGATAATTAAATGGGTACATTCAGACTCAGACTTAGGTAAAAAAAATGCAATAGAACGAACGAATATGTTGACTCAATAAATTCTAGTAGAATGAACAAATAGATTTAGATATAGCAAATTCTGCTAAAACGAATGGACAGATTCTAACATAGGATATTCTAGCAGAAACAAGCCGAATGAATAGATTCTGACTAGTAAAATTCTAGTAGAACGAAGCAGAATGAATATGCAAGAGGCCATTAAGACAAGTATAGCAAAACGAATGGGTTCTGACTATTCAGAACAAAACAGAACAAAGCAAAATGAACATGCAAGAGGTCATCAAGACAAGTATGGTAGAACGAATAGATTCTAACTTTCCATAACGAACATACGATGAGTCATCAGAACACATATGATAGAACGATCAAATTCTGACTACCCAAAACGAAGTAGGACAAAACATGCAATGGGTTATCAAAACATATATAGCAAAATGATCATATTCTAACAACTCAAAACAAAGTGAGACGAAGCAAAGTGAACATACAATAGGTCATCAAGATAAATATGAAAGAACTATCAGTTTCTAACTACCCATAACAAAGCAGAAAGAAATAGAACGAACATGCAATTGGTATTAAGATAAATATGGTAGAACGATTAGATTCTAACTTCCAAGAACGAAGCAGGACGAAGCACAACAAACATGCAATGGGTCATCAAGATAAATATGACAAAATGACCAAATTTTAACTACTCAGAACAAAACAGAATGAAGCAAAATGAACATACAATAGCTCATCAAGATGGATATGAGAGAACGGACAGCTTTTGACTACCTATAACAAAGCAGGACGAAGCAAAACAAACATGTAATGGGTCATCAAGATAAATATGATAGAATGACCAGATTTTAACTGTCAAGAACGAAGCAGAAAGAAACAAAACGAATATGCAATGAGTCATCAAGATAAATATGATAGAACGAACATATTCTAACTACCTAGAACGAAATAGAACAAGCACGAACAAGATCACCAAAATAAATTTAACAATTATCATACCCAAAACATTATTGCACATTTCAATCAACCCACTAAGATAAAAGTACTAAGTAGATTTAGACTAACTTAACACATAGAAACTTCACTTAACACAAACAAGTCCAAACCACCCAATTGTTGCACCACCTTGTAGCTTCCGACAAGAAGGTCTAGATCTCTATTTCTGGGGTTAAAACATGATAACAACACATAAAAATTCTTTTGAGGTTTGGAAAGGTGAAAGAGAGTTCTACGGCTTAGGCGAGCAGAGTTTTATTAAAAATCTATCAAGATGAAAAATGGGTTCTTCAATTGCTACGTGGAGCTAGCATATCGATACCCATTTGAGGTGGCACAATTACAAAGCAAAAATCAAGTACGTGGCTAGAGGAAAAGCAAGAAGCAATGACTCACTTGAGAGTCATCATTGGTCCTTAGCAAGACCTTAAAAGACTATGACCACCAGGAAAGACTGGGTACAGCCACGTAGAGGGCTGGAAAAAGATACTCTCCCCACAGGGGGGCCCACCAAGGACCCCATTTAAAGGGGCTCCTTGCCCCCCGGCTGGAGAAGAGTAGGCTGACCGCTTAAATGCGAGGCTAAACCTCTTCAATGAAGGTTCCGGATCATTAGGAGGGACCCGGGTTACTTAGGTTTATAGGTGTCCACTTATCCTTAAGACATCACCTTTAGAGAGAGCACCTGGCCATGCATAAGAAAATGCAGGGACAAGTGGCATAATTCACTTAGCTTATGGTCAAGTGTGGGAATGAGTTATCATAATTCACTTAGCATGGCCATGCACTTATTCTTGAAAAGTCACGTGATGTGTTAGGTGTCTTCAACCAAAAAGAATTTGTGAATAACCATAATGAATATAATTATCCTACCTTCGGCGCCATTAATAAAATTAATTAACCCTTAGCTCTAATTAACTAGATTTTAAACCAATAATGCTACTCATAAACGACTAAGTTGACAATAAGTTTTAATCCATTCTACTATTAAAGCACATATCAATATTTATCAATCCGATTCAACACGTTGGACTCAAGACAATTATGTTTGTCGAAAAGTCATCCTCCACGCCTCACTAAATTCACCATTAAATTACTATTTCTACGCGTACGCCTAATTCTTAAGCTACACAGTCCTTAGCCTTATAACAAAAAAATAATTATTAGACACCACGAATTCTCAATGTCACATAAATATTATTACGTAAAATCCAAAAGTCAAATTAGTTCTCAGGTTTCCAATTCTATCCCGAAACATGCTCGTCCTTAAATAAAACTCCTTGCTTGGCGAATGATCAATATCTTAAGTTCAAGTCACGCTCGTTATAGACATCAATAGGGGGTACTTTGTAATAATGCATTTGATAGTATTCATGCACGTGCTATGAGCTTGTTCAATCACTTTTTCATCCTCATGCAATGTGAAGGTGATTTAATTGCAAAATTACTGACTTTGATTTGATGAAAATTGGATGGACATTACTTTCTTTATTTTACCACCGCACGAATTTTTTTTCTAAATAGCAAATATGGAATAAACATACTGTGATTCTTCAAATAACTAAACACAGACATTCGTTCAAAATTTGAAAAGTGTTAATGATATTGGAATTCAGTTGGTTGTTGCACTACAAAAATAATTAAGGAATTTCACCAAATCTAGTTTTTATTGGAAAGTGGGTAGTTTACTATTCTATTTTACCTTTTTATCCTTTCTCTTACCCAATTTTTATATTTTTCGCTAGAGATATTAATTGCATTACAATCTTGGGTGTATTTGTTTGGAGGAAAACTTTATGATTAAAAAAAAAAAAATACTTTCCAAGAAAATAATTAGTTTTTGTTTATTTGGTAATATGTGACTGGAAACATTTTGCTATGTTTGGATTTCATTCGAAAAATAATTTCAATCTCGGAACTTTATCTCAAGTCAAAAAATATTTTCTTTTTCTTTTTCTTTTTCATGGCCTCTCTTATTGTCCCTGCTTCCGGTTTTACTGCTACATGAGTCCTTTCACAAGATTAAAGGAACTTTGAAGCGCAAAATATCTTCCCCTTTGTTCACATACTTTGCTTTTCTGTTATCGTTGTGGGAAATGCAATTTGTATGATATTGATTCTTCTATCCCAAATACAAATTTACTTTTCAACTAATCAAGAGCATTGTCCAAAAGTCTTAACTCATTACACATTTTGTCAATTCAGTAATAAACCTTCCAATTAAATTCTAATATTTTCACATTTTGTCAATTGAATTCATCTAATTAATTTTGATAAAAAAAAAAAAAAACGTTGACATAAATGCTGGCCATCCTAATGACATTGTCAGCATTGACGTACACAACTTTAATAATCTTTTATATTTTTCCTTTTCTTCTCTTTATTTTTTTTTTTCCTTTTCTCTTCTTTTTCCCTCCTTTTTCCATTTTTTTTTTAATAATGAACATGTTTCTCTTGAAGATTTCTCACTTAACGTAAAAATTATTTTCTTTATTGTAGAACCAAAGATATATATGTGCGTCCTTGTGAAATTGAATTAGTGCGTTTCCACACGGTTCATTACAAATGGAAAATGGTGGACCAAGTAGGAAACATGAGAGACAATATATATCAATGATGATGACATAATTGCAAAATAAATTACCTGGGGAATGATAATACTTGGATATTTGTTAATTTAGAAATAAAACGATTTTTATTTACTTCATATCATTGGAACACCAAATCTTAGGAGTCATAAATGTCTAAAAGAATTGACTCCTCATGCTAATAGAGAAGTGCTTTTCATGGCATTAAAGAAAACACTTATGTAAGAATCATTAGTTGGAAATCGATAATGCATTTTGACGAAAACAAACTAAATAGAACTCGAAAAAATCTGAAGTGACGCTTTTTCCTTTATTTAGTTGTCCTCACTATTGGCCAGTCACCGGCAGAAAGAGGGGAAAAAAAAAAAGAACTGAAAACAAAAAAAGAAAAAATTATAAAAAATTAAGAAAAATGTAAAAAATTATCTACATCAACGTCGGTCTTACCACGTAGAACAACCGACATCTAGATAAGTGATTTTTAATCAGAATAACTACACTAGCAAATCGTGAAAACGTTTATGACTGGATTGACCAAATTATAAAGTTTGAGAGGTAACTTCTCTAGATAAGATGAGATTGAGACTTCTAGAGGACGACGAGCTCGACCCTCACCATTGGCTAGTCACCAGTCATTATCGAGGCTCAGGGACCAAGGCAGGATGGAAAAAAAAGAAAGAAAAGAAAAATAAATGAATATAATATAATATAATATAAAAATTCATAAAATAAAAATGTAAATAATTGTCCATGTCAACACTAGATGTATCATGTAAGAGGGACGGCATCCACGTTAGCGATTGTCAATTAAAATTAACTAAAATGATTATATTGGCAAACTGTGAAAATGTTTGAAACTAAATTGTTCAAGTTGAAGGATATAGAATTGAATTGACATCCGTGCAACAAATTTCAAACTTTATTAGTAATTTTTCCTATAACTAGTTAATGGCTCGTGCGTCCCCCACCACGTTAGTACTGTATATTTGTGAAGTATCTTGGATATTGACTATATGACCAAATGTTATTTTGACTCAGACCAGACTAAAAAAAAAGAATGCAACCACATAGAAAGTGATTATATAAAAAATTTCAAAGAGCTAAATATCATTTTTAACTTGTCACGGAAACGTGACGTTTCTTTTAGAAACTCATCTTTATTTGGGCTGTTTTAATAGTCACATAGAAAGTAAAAACTTACGCATGAAGGCTATCAAAATCATTTGAGCGATGACTATGTTTTTTCTTTTTTTCCTTTTCTTTTTTGTCACATGAGCGATTACAATGCGAAGATGACGTTTTTTACACTAAAGTATAAAGAATGTATGGTATTTCCTCATTTTATAATTTTGTAGGTAACTTATATAAAATGTTTCCTTGATATGTGAGGAATAGTTTCTTATGCTTTAGGGTTAAAATCAAATAGTGGGACAATTTTCAATTCACTAATAACCTTTCTAAAGAATCAGTTCTAAATTGGTTGAACGGGCCAAATTCCCAAGTCACCCCATCACCCAATGATAATAAAATAAAATAAATAAATAAAAAGCCTCATTTCTTCAAAAAAAAAAAAAAATCCCGTGTTGTAGCTCATTTGGCAGCAATTCAATCACCTCAACAATGTATTGCTGCATTGGAAAAGATAATAGCATAAATTAAATCAACGGACTCCTCTAGTGAATCACATCATAGCGGGAATATCAACAAAAATAACTGTTATGGAATTGACCCCTCCCAAGACAGCGAGAAATAATAAGATCACCATACAAAATATCACTTGAAGAAGACAAAATATCAACAATCAAAAAAAAAAAAAATTACTCAGGATTGTGCATTATCTTCCTTTTATTATGCATATCCTTTATTAATCCTGATTGACTGTAATTTATATTATAATATTCTAATACTTTAGATAGTCGCTCTGTATATACGCTCATGTACTCTTCATTATGGTTTATACTGAAAGTACACATCTCTAATCCCCTTTATTTTTATCTAAATAGACATAAGAACACTTGGAAGTCTCTATATTACAAATAGCAAAAGGTTGAAATCAGACCATCACTAGGAAAGGTATTATAGAGATCTCCCAAAAGCACTCAGGCTAAACAGTTTGCATTAGAGATCTACTGCAGATGTTCTTCGTTTTCTAGTTTGTACAAGTTGATAACAATTGATACTTGACCCAGTCTTTTTCATCCTAGTTAGTATACTGTCTATAGTATCCTGTTCTAAAACCCCGCGGCCTTTTGAGCCCGTTTGATGGGTCGAACTCATCTAACTCCCGAAGCATGTCTGCATGAAGTTCCTGTCAGTGATAGTGATCTTGTTCGAGTTTATCCGTGTGATTGTATCGCGTGTTTGGGCCCCCAACGAGGGAATACAATCCGTACTCATCAGCCCACACGGCCCAATCCACGGCAAAAGACAAAGCACTCTTGTCACCTCTTGCATTAATGTATGTCATTGTCATGACTCTGTCTGAACCGTCCCGCCATGTCACCTGCGAAAAAGCTTTGGGGGAGTCGGTCGTCCATTAGGCTTCTTTTGCTTAGTGTCCAAGGTTGTACCACGCACCCCATAAAAAGGGCAGTGTTGACTTGTAATCGTGCAAACCCCCAAATTCTTCTTCTTCTCGGCATCCATCCATGTCATTCGATTGAATGCAAAGTGCTCCGTAACATTTCAATTCTCTTCTCATCTATCTCTCTCAGCATGTGGGTGGAGATCATATGTGGGTTGGTTATCTACAAACTGTTTCGCAGCCTCTTCTGCGGCAGCGCCGATGGCCCCAGCGCCGATGACCCCTTGGACTTCGACTTCTATGCTTCCAATGCCCTCTTCTCTGTCGCTGCCCAGTACTTCCTACTTTTCCTGCTGCTTCTTTTCTTCTTCTTTTTGCTAGTGTCATGTGATCAGAGATCCGCCCACCGTTCATCGACAAGCTAAGCTAAGTTGATAATGAAAGTGATATTTGGTAGTGTCGGTTGATTCGTAATTCTGTGTGATATAGGCTTGAGAAGCTTTATGATGGGAAGGCTTATGTTGGTCTTCGGATTCCCGATCCCGACACCCGTTCCAGGCAGCACATCGACTTGGCCTTCGTCACTAAAGGGTCTCTCTCAACCACGTTGAACTTTCATAGAGTATTAAACTTTCAGTTTCCTCCTTTAACCCTCAACAATTTGTACCTCCTTTTTTCCTTTGCAATGCAGAAAAGTTTTGGCGGTTTCTGTTAAAAACTTTGCGGGCTTCATTTCCAGATGTAAGGATGGCAGCTGGGTCTGCAGAGATAAAACTCGTAACAAAAAGAAATTGCATCCCGACCCTGTACGTCCTGTTTACTCCACTCTCATTAGTCATTGTTCAACTTTACGTTTCATCTGTTTCTTAAATTTCAGGTTGCAGAGGCTAAGAAGGCAGCTTTGATTCTTGAATCATATCTTAAACGGAGAGGAGTTGCTCTACCTGTTGGATCCGTTCGTTACTTAGTTGTTCTTCCTAACCCAAAGTCCAGGTATGTTATTATATTTTTACTGAAAATGTAATTGTCTACAGTGTTTCACCCATGTTATTTTGGACTTTTATATATTTCAAAAATCAGGGGCACATCGTATTGTCGAAATGACTGCTTATTTGCGAGAATTTTTGTTGCAAGGGAAAATTATTCATGTTTGACCAAGTTTAAGGGCCTCAGGAATTGCAACTATTCAAGTACCTTTTTTAGTTTATGAGCATTTTATAATTCTGGGATAGATTAAGAGAATTTTTATTGACTGCTGCACTACAGCTATTCAGAGGCAAATGGTTGCAGGACCCCCTTATAACCTCAGGCGCGACAAATTATGTTGATCTTCAGTGATTGTCATTCATTCTTTGATAGTTGGTGAGAGGAGCTGCTAGTGAATAGGAAACCTTAATAAGGTGTAAGGTGCATGACATGCAAATGCATGTCCGACCTCTAATTGATGTACCAGAAGAAAAGATTCTCATCCACCATAGAGTCTGCTCGATGTGGACCTGCAAATGGTTTCTTCTCTTAATCATATATTTAAGACAAAAGTGATTGGAGTGATAGCAACTGAGTCTGTGTGGAAAGTAACACCGACAGTTGAATCCATACATTGATCTTAAACCACCATCATATGCAATGTTTTGACACATCATGCTATGGATTGCTTAAGCTTCCGTTTCTTCTCTCAGTTACCTTAATCGTCCACCACCGGAGGTTATTACATATGCACAATGGGCACAGCTGAAACCAGAATTAAAAAAGAAACCAGAATCAAAAAGCATGCTTTCTGGTTGGATAGTGGGAGCTTTCTGTGGTGCAAAGAAAGAAATGCAGGAACCCATGCATCAACAAACTAAATTTGTTCTTGGCACCAGTCCGATATGGGATAGGTTCGTTTCTTATGTTTAATGAATATTGATCGTTGCATTTGGCCAATGTGTGGGTGCTGCACATTTAGTACTCTGTTGTGATATTTTTGTTGATCTTTTCCTGACATCCTTCTTAAGTTTCTGGACTTGGAGAACCAGACCAGGTGGCCGTGTAAATTATATTTGTAATCGTTGTTTTAAAATCCAGACGGGACCGTCTGGTTTATGTAGTTGAACTAGGAACTAGACTTCAGTCTGCTCCTCTTTGTCTTTAGCTCTTCTTAGTGAAAGATGGGAAGAGCCCATATTGCAATCGTATCTGGCCAGCACAGGTTTCTGTTAAAATGGTGAATCTTTCAAAAAGAATCTGGACTTATATCACCTCCACCATTGCTTAAGCATGGCAACCTGGGTTCTTTGTTCTCCAAAGGCACCAATGACAAATGTCAATATTTAAGCCTAGCAAGTATGAACGGAGGATAGGAACAGAAGAGAGTGCCCCCTCGATTCGAGCAAGAGTAATGTGCAAGCTCTTGCTCAAATCTTATTGCAAAATGGTGATGTGGAGGAACAAGTCTGCGTGAGAACTGGGAAGGGGGAAGGAGAATCGATTATCTAAGAATCGTATTTGAAAAATGTTTGAGCAGGCGGGAAGAAATGAGCAGGCCGTGCACGCACATTCTGCAGTCAGTCCTTACCTTGGTTGCCTGAGCTCGCCCACTTTTGAAGAAAGAAATTGCATGCTATTCCTTAAGCCTGGCAAGCCTCCAATCCCATGCTTGTCTTATATCTAGGAATGCTTTTAAAAAAGCATATATAAATAATTCTTTTTTCCCAGAAAGATCAGTTTTATTTTTGTTATGCATGATCCAGCAGGAGCGTTTATTACAACTTTGATCCAGAAGTTAGTTACAACTTGTTTTGACCGTGCGTTTGACGATTTAGACGAATGTGTTTGGAGTGACTTTTATCATTTTTATCTTTTTTATTGTTTAAAATTTGATGGCAAGCATTTAGACCTTTTTCTTAATGTGAAATCCATCAAAATCTCTCAAGACATACAAACTTTCTATAAGTAGCTTCACCCAAAAAAAAAAAAAAAAAAAATCAACTTCTTTTTGAAATTCGTGCTTATGCTTCCCACTCTCTATATAATGTGATGAGACTCATCTACACCTGCTTGTAAGAAACAAATGGGACACGAGAAGACCAATTAAATGCACAACTTTAATCATGCTTTGTAGCTATTATTATGGATACTCTGAGCATTCTAACCCTTATGTAGGTTGGAGCTTAAAGGAAATAAGTACGTTTTGGGAGAGTTCCTGGAATTTGAAGGGAAACAAGAAGACATCCGAGTTTTGAGTAATATCAGAAGATCGAAAATTGATCGTTTGATCATTGAAAAGACAAGCATATTTGGATTAGGTAATCTCACGAGCATTTCTTTGCGGTTCTTAGCTCTTGGATTATTTCTTTAGGGCTATATCTTTCTTCATCTATAGTTGGAGGAAATTTGCTTCAATTAGGCTTCTGATTGATAAACAGAAATAGCAACGCCCACATTTCTTTACTTCTAAGGTTTTATATGGGTAATATATAGCTGTAACCCATTAATTATAAGACCTCCAACCAAGATTGGACAGAAGCACAACCCTTTCTTTTAGTCCTGATTAGTGTATATCATCTTTCATGTGAGTCGGCAGCTCCGTTGAGGCTCCAGGTTTTGTACTTTCCCCGTGATTATCGAAGTGAAGGAGTTTCATATTCAGAGTTGAAAGAAGTGACCGTGAGATCAAACACTGTGATTCTCTTCCAGCCTGCGGACTCCAGCAAAGTCGGGAAGGTCGAGCTGTCTTCAGTTGTCTCCATGACACTGAGTGCATAAGATTTTTATGACAGGATGAAGATTCAAGCAATGACCTTTACTATGCCATTCTTGAAAGTCCTGTCATGTATCTTATCGGCTTGTTTGTGCTGAACAGATATTCCATGTAAGATATACTGTAAGATCTATTTTTAACTCTGATAGAATTTTGGTGAGGAAGAGGGAATCCACTGGTATTCGCTTGAAAGGAAATGAAAGGTTGCGCTATTTCAACTTATAGTTTGGGCGATTATTGATACAGTGAGATATGACGATAATTTTCCTTTTCCTTTGGCTGTGTTGATACTTTTCCTGCGATATTGTGCGTCACAAGAAAATGTTAGGAACTTGGTATCAGACCCTGTAGCTAGAAAGCTCCAATAGTTAAAAAGATTCTCCATTGCATAATGGCACTTGTTCCTGGCAGCAATGTTGGAGATAGACACGATTTTATCATTGACCTTTATTTTAATTGATCCAATCAAAGATACTCAAAGATAAAATAGGAAATTGTAATCGTATTGTAATATTATTTATTCTTTCCGTTATTCTTATCTTTTTTATTATGAATTTATTCATATACAAGGATGAAAAGAAGAAGATGAAAATTTTGCCCCAAACATACGTCTTCATCTTTCTCGTTGTTCACTTCCTTTCTTCTTCCTTCTTGTTCTTAGTTTTGTTAACATGGTATGAGAGTAGAGTCGAATCAGGGACTTTGAAATCGACCCAAACCAAATCTGATCAGACCGACCAGACCAGACCAAAACCTAACGGCTAGGGTTTGACGTCACTCCAATCCTTGCACCGACACCGATGGTAGCAATTCGATTTTGTTGGAGAACCGCCTAAGAGAGTGATCCAAAGCTCTGTCAAACTAGGGTGATGTGGTGCCTTATCAGGGCAGGAAGAGACCTCCAATCCTGCAATTGCTATTTTGGAGGATTTTGACGAATTGGATGAAGGAGATTTTGAGCCAGAATCAAACCCAGAATCATACGCCGCTGAACGAATTATCTACTCCACAAATTTCAATAAAGTTGGATGGGACCAATTATGGTTTATGGTCCTAGGTCATCGAGATGTACATCTCTAGGAAAGATAAATTGGGTACATCAACGGAGACCTTCCTCATCCTGAACCTAGCGATCCTGAATTTCGCAAATGGAAAACAACGAAATCCACAGTGAAAGGATGGTTGATAAACTCAATGGAACCCGCCTTAATTGAGAATTTTATCCGGTTCCTAATTGCGAAGGCAATTTGGAATTCAGTTGCTACCATCTTTTTTATGGAACTAATGCATCCCAGGTTTATGATCTAAAATAGCGTGTTACTAGGATGAGATAATCTGGAGGACCTATTGAGACCTATTATAACGGTCTGTAGGGTTTGTGGTGAGAGATTGACTTTCGCCGCCCAAATCCGATGGTTTGCCCTGCCGATATCGAGTGATGTAATTCAGCTATTCAAGAAGATCGATTCTACATTTCCTTGACAGGTTGGATGACCGCTTGGATAAAGTCCGAGCGAACGTGCTTCATATGCAGCCTTTTCCCTCAGGTGAGTAGGCCTATGCTTGTGTTCAACGAGAGGACATATGGCAAGTGTGATGTTAGCACACAGAGATACGACACACCCGTCTACAGCTATGGTGTCTCAAGGAGGCAAGACGGGACCGCAAACCTTTGACCAAACTCGGGGAATGCTGGCTTTACAAATGAATAAGTCAGGTGGTTTGACAAGAGGAGGTCAACCAGGTGGAGCACTACGAAGCAAATCTTCCTCGATAGCAATTGGTGGCTACTCCAATTGTGGGAGTGCAAAGCATACTAGGGAGACGTGTTCCAAATTAATTGGGTATCCTAATTGGTGGAAAGAGCTAAAGGCACGTTAACAAGTAGAGAGTGTAGCGAATGGTGGAAAAGGGCAAGCGTCACTCATGACAAGGGAGGCTTAGCTATCACTGATGCCACAGGTAGAATCGAATAATAAGTCAACCGTTGGACGTGAAGGTAATTATGATCATGCTTTCATTTGTAACTCTTAGGATAAATACAGTCAATGGATTATTGATTCAGATGCTATATAGATCATATGACCATCGCAACAAATGATTTTGTCAATCTTACCAACCAAGGAGACAAAATATTTCAAATGCTAATGGGATTGTATATCTAGTGACAAGGGCTGGAACTGTTACTATTTCCCCTTCTATATGTTTATTGAATACTTTACTTGTGCCATCTTTGTCCAAGAAATTGATATCAATGGGGTAGAATTTTGTCTTTTTTAGGATATCCTCACGAAAGAGTTAGTTGGGCGTGGTACTAAGAGGGGGGCTCTATTACTTGGATGACTTCAATTTTGGGAGGGTGCAACAAGTGCGAAGTCTATCTAGTAGCAAGGAGAAGCAGATTTGGCCATAGCATTGCCGATTAGGGCATCCTTCATTCGGCTATATGAGACATTTACTTCCTGAATTATTTTTTAGTTTATCGAATTCAGTTTTTCGATGTCAAACTTGTATTTTGGCTAAAGCCATCATGTGCCATTTATAATCAGTTTGAATAAGAGTAGTGTTGCATTTTCATTAGTTCGTTTTGATGTTTGGGAGCCTTGTCTCATTACTACACTTTCGTGAAGACGTTGGTTTGTTATATTTGTGGATGACTGCACCACAATGACTTGGCTCTATTGTTTGAAACATAAGGATGAGGTGGCTAATGTTTTTTGGGTGTTTCATAAAATGGTGCAAACACAATTTAGTGGGAAGTTACAAATTTTGAGAAGTGATAATGATGGAGAGTACATTAATGTGCAATTTAAGGAATATTTTCAAAAACATGGCCTACTGAGACGTTATACTCTTAGACACGACAATAGAATGGAATGGCAGAGTAGAAGAACAAACACATCTTAAAGATGGCACATGCCCTTCTCACCAAAGGTCACGTTCCTAAATGCTTCTGGGACAATGTAGTTACGACAGCTATTCATCTCCTAAATCGAATGCACAAAGGTCTTTGCGAACTTCTATGGCTTAAGAGGTTAATGACGGAACTCGATTATGCTCCTATGTCCAAGATGAGGTTGTTCTACCACAACAAGGCAGCCATCGATATATCTGATAATCCTCTTCAGCATGACCGTACAAAACACATTGAAAAATATCATCACTTCATTAAGTAGAACCTAGATACCAAGGTGGTTCGGTTTCTGTATATAAACTCTAAAGATCAATTGGCGAATATACTAACGAAGGCTATATTGAGTAAGGTCTTTTACAACTCACTTGACAAGTTAGGCATCCAAGATATCTATGCACCAACTTGAGGGAGGGGTAGTGTTGGAGATAGATACAATTTTATCCCTAACCTTGATCTTAATTGATTCAATCAAAGATAGTCAAAGATCAAGTAGGAAAATCAAAGATACTCGGAGATAAAGTAGGAAATTGTAATCGTATTGTAATCTTGTTCATTCTTTCCGTTATTCTTATCTTTTGTATCATAAATTTATACATCTACAAGGATGAAAAGAAGAAGATGAAAAATCTACCCCAAAAATACATCTTCATCATTCTCATTTTTTCACTTCCTTTCTTCTTCCTTCTTGTTCTTAGTTTTTTAACAAGCAAAACCTTTATTTCCTCATAGCAGAACCGAAAGCACAACTGCCTAGGAAAATTTACTTGTTTCGATTGCCAATGCTTTGAAGGCAAAAAAAAAAAAAAGCTCCATGAGGAGGGTCTATTGTACTAATTCACCCTTTCAAAAGGGCACATTCTTTTGGCATTGACAATGCAGAATGGAAATAACATCGAATTGTCCTCACTACAACACTAGTTATAATTAACACTTTTAGTTCTAGACACCATGATATAATTTCATAGAGAGATTGCTACTACATTTGCATTTGCAATGTTCTTTGATTTCCTTGTAGGACAACCTCCGGATCTTGGTATTTTTCTTCTCTTGGATGTGCTACTTTCCAACTCGTCCACGTTTTGGTTTTTCTTCCCACCAGCATTTTCTCCCGAGACTATACTCTAGGTTCTCCACACCTGAGTTCACTAGAGACCTATCATCAACTACTGACCTGTCTACTTCAGGTTCAATAACAAACATTCCGGTCAATGTGTAATCCAACAAATATGCTTATCACAAGCTTGTCCATCCTGCTGAAATTCCTCTGATGGAATGAGACCTTCAAGGAGCTCCCTGATGCCTTCTCTCTGAAGACCCAAAGAATCATATTGGTGAACTAATCATCTATGACAGAATGCAACCAAAGCTAGTTGCTCCTTTTAGTAAAAAGTTGTCTAGATTCGATGAAGCACGTGGATGAAACCATCACATTTCATTACATGCATGTTCCAACCAACCAAAATCTTCATTCAAGATGTCTTTCTAAATTACATAGGCCAACAAAACTCAGCGACATAATTTAGAAAGCGATTCTGCATTTGTGAAGTCAAAAGAATGGTTAAGCAATGTCGATACATGCACCAACCATGTAAATTCAGCCTTAAGGTCAATGGAAGAGTTAAAGGAAGAGATTTATAAAGACAACGCCGTCAATTGTCTCCGATGGAGAATGAATTCTAAGGGGTTGTGATTGCACGATTGGGTAACATGGTACACTATCAGTGCCACAAGTTGTGTACGGCGCTTACTTTGGTGCCAAAAGTTTCCGTTGGATCACTTAAGTGCCAAATCGGAGAAAAAGTGATTACTTTGGTGCCACCGGTAAGAGATTCTGGCCAAAATGATTACGTGGTTTTTATATTTAAAAAAAAAAAAAAAAAGTCAACATGGCTTAAGATTGTCCATGGTGGATGGCATAAAACGACGCCGTTTTCCTTTCTTCGTAAGAAAGGACGTCGTTTTATACCATTCCACGTGGATTCACATAAGAAACGACGCCGCATTGCTTTACAGCCAAAAACGGTGTCGCTGAAGAAGGAGTACAATAGGGTTCGTATACGGTTCTCTCTCGCGCCGGCCGTAGCTCGCTCACCCACCATCGTTCGCTCACCCGTCATCGCTCGGCCACCGCTGTAGTTGCACCATCGTTCACGGTCGTTTGCTGGCTGCATCCCCAACTCTCGCTCACTCAGGTTTGTCATGTTCTCTACGTGAGTCAATTTAGTGAAAAATTTAGGGTTCCGACGGGCAAATTTGGGCACGAAGGGCAAATTGAGGGCTCGGCTCAAGGAGAAAGTAGTGGGGAAAGTGGTGAGGATCTCACTTTTATGGGGACGGAATAGAAAAATTGAGGGTTCCGTCGTTCGTTCGATTTCTGTTGTGGGGACCAAATAGAAAAATAAGGCGCGAAAGGAAAAATGGGGCCTCGACTCGGAGGGAAACAATAGTGGGACCGAATTTGTTTAATTAATTTGACTGCTCATGTGGGGGACTGAATGTGATTCAATTGAAAAATGGGTGGTGGGGACCTCACTTTGTTTATTCAATTCGGTTTCTTTTGTTTCTGTAAAGCCATCGAATTTGGGAGATTAGTCGCATTTGTTTCTTGACAACAAAACGACAAGGATTTGTATGTGAAGTTGTTGATTCTGTCATGTGGTCCCAAAAAGAATAACTCTTTTTTTTTTTTCATTAGGTGCAGCATCGACATGGACGCGAATCAGGTAAGCGTCATTGTTTGCTATGGTGGAGAATTTGTTATTGGCACCGAGGATTGGGAATATACTGATGGAAATAAAGGTGCTATCTATGTCAATGTTCGGTAGTCATCATATATTGATTTTCTGAGAGATTTCGTATATTTTTTACAATGCAAAGTGCAAAAACTACATCACTATGTTCCTAGGAAGGAATTGAATAATGGCTTGAGATTTTTTAATGACGATAATGGTATTAAGGATATCATTTACTATTATCTTCACGGCGAAGAAACTAAAGTATATGTTGAGTATTATAGTAATGTTGAGGATGAGGATGAGGATAAAGATGGGGATGAGCAGACCACCACTAAAAGAGGAGAAGTGAGGGATCCTATTCAAGCGAGTAATCAGGTCGGGGATGAGTTTAGGTTAGATGAAGGGCAAAATCAGAGGAAGAGAATTCATATTGATAGAGATAAACAAACAGGGAGATGTCTTGAAATCTTGGGTGAAGATTTGGGTGAAGATGTGGGCGATGAAGACTTCATTGGATTAGAATAGGAAATTACTTTATCCAGTGAATCGGAAAATGAATATTTGGCTTCAGTAAATTTCCCAAGTGACGAAGATGATGATGAACTTGCACAGTCAAGACAAAAGCAAAGGGAATTTCTGAGAAAAAAACTTGCAACTTCAGCAAAGAGGCCAGAGCCAGTAAATAGAGATGGAGCTTCAGCTAAAGGTAAGAGAAGTGAATATGAAGAAAGTTGCGGCGATGAAGTTGCTGGTTCGGAGAATGAGCTTGACAATGATGATGAAGAATCTGCTCATCGAAAAAAAAGTAAGTACCCTTGCTATGATCCGATTGTTGATAAACCTATTTTATCTGTGGGCATGAGATTTGACGATGCCAAACAGTTCAAGGAAGCTGTTGTGAAGAACTTCAATGGTGAACAAATGAGCGTTTAATTCATTAGAAACACGAATGAATATGTAAAAGCTAAATGCTCACAACTCAATGTTCATGGAAACTCTATGGCGCGCTGCGTAAGAATGGATCATTCCAGATTAGGTCCTTCCAAGATGAGCGTACTTGTCCAATTATCTTTATCAATAAAAGGGTAACAAGTGTGTGGTTATCGAAGCATTTTTTTCAATACTATCAAAGCAATGCCTGAGATCAAGAGTTCTCAATTTCAACAGTTAGTGAAGGAGTAAGTAGGGGTAATGTGTTAAGGAATTAATGCAAGAGAGCTAAGATGAGGGTGATGAAAAGATTGATGGGTGGGTATAAGAAAGAATATGCACAGGTATGGGATTATGCTGGTGAATGCATGTTTCAAAATCTATCTAATAGGGTATATATAGAGGTTGTGGAGAGGCCACTCCCTGATCTTAGGCCTAGATTTAATAGATTTTATGTTTGTTTTGATGCATGCAAACAAGGCTTCTTGGTTGGTTGTAAAAGAGTTATAGGATTGGATTGATGTTTTCTAAAGGGTTTATGCACGGGGGAGTTGTTGGCTGCTGTGGAGAGAGATGCCAATAATCAAATGTTTCCGATAGCTTGAGCGGTGGTGAAGATAGAGAACAAGGATATTTAGTCATAGTTCCTCAAAAATTTAATGGCTGACCTTGAGATAACCGATGGGGGAGGATGGACATTCATGAGTAACCAACAGAAGGTAATTTCATTGTCAATTAATTCACTCTCTTTTAATATTAATCACTTGCTTATTTTCCTCTTGTATTTATTGGTTTGAATTTTTATAGGACTTATTCTTGCATTGGCTGAGTTGATGCCACATGTTGAGTATAGAATGTGCGCGAGGCACATATATGCAAACTGGTCAAGGAAGTTCAAAGTAGATAGGCTGCAAAAGCAATTCTGGCAGATAACAAAGAGTACTAACATGGTGGATTTCAAATTAGCCAAACAATGATTGTTGCAGCTAACAAATGAAGGTTTTGATGCACTATTCCAGACAGAAGCTAAGCACTGGTGTCGGGCCTTCTTCAGCTAAGAGTTCAAATGCGATATCATTGATAACAACCTCAGTGAAGCTTTCAATGGTAGAATTTTAGAGGCCATGTGTAAACCAATCATCAGCATGCTTGATGATATTCGAATTATGGTTATGACTAAACTGCATAGGCAAAGAGATGAGGCTACGAAATGGACTAGAGACTGTGGCCCTAGGATTGTAAAGAGATTGTATGCAAACATTGCTGCTAGTAGGTTATGCCGTCCAATTTGAAATGGAGATAATGGATATGAGATTATTTAAAATCAGGATAAGTATGTCGTCACCCTAGATAGAAAAAAGTGTTCATGCCGAGCCTGCCAACTGAATGAAATTCCCTGTGCCCATGCCATTTGTGCTATTCAGATGAAGCAAGAAACCCAAATGATTATCTATATAATTGGTACAAAAAAAAAAACTCATACATTGCTTCATACCAATTCATGATGCAGCTTATTAGAAGCAACAAATTTTGAAAACCAACAAATCATGAAAGCCATCTACCTTTGCCGTTGAAGAAGTAAATAGGAATGCCAAAAGGGAGATGAAGAATGCAGTGGGAAGAGGCATCAAGTCAGAGGATGAGTAGAACTAGGTCAAAGATGAAATACTCCTATTGCCGTAAGGAATGGCACAATAAGAAAGGTTGTGAGCTGAAAAAGCAGCATCAACAGCAAGATGTAATGGCTGATTTAGTGCCAAATATAGGACCTACTTGTGAGTGCTAGTATGAACGAAATAAAGGAGTTAGGGAAGAGAATAAGAACACAAGATTTATAGTGGTTCGGCTTAATCCAAGCCTACGTCCACTCTCCCACGCTAACAGCCTCCTTGGCTGGATTCCACTATGCAATCAACAAGAGATTACAACTTCGAGTGCAAACACTTAGTAGTAGATCACACTATCTCACTAAGTCACTCTTTTGGTATTTCTCTCACGATTACAAACGTTTAAGCTCTCCAAAGACAAGTGTATGAACAAAGATCGCTCGAGACGTTGGAATTATAAATTCTACGCTCCGTCTCTTACTTGCTCATCGGTCCATGATCTCCTTAAATACTCCTCCACTTCCAAACTACCCGTTGGACAGCATCCCGGAGAATCGTCTTCCAATATACCCATTGGACAGCTCTGTATCTAGAAGATTTGGTAGCCGTTGAGTGACAAAGGTAGAATCCCAAATTGATTCCAGTCGCCCATACAAACGAAATCTTGGTTTCCATAAGTAAAGCTTCTTCGTATAGAAAGTTCTTGTCTTCAAGTTCCAATCGTCAATCAAATAGATTGAATCAATCAAATCAATCTTGATGTGGAATCCAAACCAGATCACTAGCCGTTATATGATTGGGCTTGAGTTACGTTCGTCGAGTCCGGATGTAAAGTCCGAGAGCAATAGACTTTACAATCTGAGTCTCGTAGACTTTACAATGCTGGTCTCAGTAGACTTTACAATGGGTCTGAACATATCTCGCTTCGAACAGATTTAGCTTTAAGGTCTCGTACCCCTCGCTTCAGCATAGAGTCTATCTTCCGGTTCGGCTTCAAAGATAGAGTCTCGTCTTCCGGTTCATCATTCACGTTCGCCCGGAATTTGTCGAGTGAGCAGACTTCTGATGTAGAACAGACTTTGACACTAAAGTCTGGCAGTCTTCAGACTTTGAGTCTTGAGTTTGGCAATCTTCAGACTTTGAGTCTTGAGTCTGGCAGTCTTCAGACTTTGACACAGAAGTCTGGAAATCTTCAGAATATACTTTGGACATATGTTACGTTCAGTCTTCTGGTCGTCTTCGCACTTTGACAATATCCTTTACATGTTCTATCATCTGCATGGTCTATTACTCAACCATCAAACATGTTAGTAGCCTTTGATTTATTTTGTCATCTTCAAAACATCATAAGGGATTTCCTAACAATCTCCCCCTTTTTGGTGATGACAAAACAATCTCTGAATATGCAGATTTGTAAACATGCTTTTACTAATTTAAATCAAAGGATATCATAAGATAACAAATAGATTGAGCATAACAATATATAGAAAAATAATCGCAGCTCAATATTATGCCATAGATAATATCAATCAATCAACACATATGCATATTCATATATTCTCCCCATTTTTGTCATAATCAAAAAGCGATAATAATGGATTCACGTAGAGAATATAAAATGATAACAAACGTGTCTTGCATGAATCACAATCAGCTTTTATAAAGTAAGTCAAATATTAAAGATATGCAATATAGCTCACTTCGATCATATTAGCAAATATCCAATAAAAATCACGGATGCATCATGAAATTCACGTACCCTTTTTGTAGTAATAAAATGATAATATCAATACAAGATTTATCAATGACAAAAAGTAATAAAATATGCACTAACCGGATTTTTAGAACAAATTCTGACACATTTACCTTTCCTTCCATCCATAATAAGATCACGATCAATCCAAAAAGATTTTTCCATAATTGATCAAAGCTCCCCCTCAATTTGTTGCCTTTTTGAGATGATCACGATTCTTTTCCTTTTCTTTTGGATTTGCTTTCTCCCCCAATTGTCGCAAGAGATATTTTCTGATTGCACCAAAATCTGCGTAGATTTGCAATCATCCTTCCCTTAAAGAATTTCCTGCAATCAACTTATTTCCCTTTTTGGTATCCATCAATTTGGATCCTTCCTTGACGTTAGAGCAAAATAGAAAATCTCCATAATCAAATATTCTTTCTTAATTCATCGTAACAAAGTATTCAAAGAAAGAATATTATGCACAATGATATTTTGAAAAATAAATTCTCACTTAGTCATAGTACAATAAAATCAGGAGAATGAAATCCTTGAATATCTCAGAAAAAAATATCTTGCAAAATTAGTATAACGTAGAATCGGATTTTTACTTTGCAAAATATGACAATTTGAGAGCATAAAATTAAATCAAATAATCTGAATTATCTCAAATAATCACACGTACTAAATCAAATCTTAACTCACAAATCACAAAAATAAATCATACGATTCTTTCTTCCATAAAGCAAAATATGATCATTATAAAATCTCAATCAACCAAGGATATATTGAATATCAAGCATAATGAGAATTATTGCCCAAATAAAATTGAGAATAAAAATATTCCTTACCAAATCCTCTTTCTTCTTTCTTCTTTATATCCTGCAAAAATAACTTATCTTTTCTTTGGTACCCATTTTTTTCTTGGGTCCATGAGAGTTAGCAGAATATGTTGCTTTTATCCAATTTTTCTTAATAGGTCTCCGACTTGAGAAAGATCTTGTTGCCTAAGTCGAACACTTGAGGGCATTTCGAATTCTCCTTTTTTGAGTTCGAAAATCCTTTTAAGAGAAGATTTGAGATTTGAACAAAGCTCATTTATATACTTTGAAACTTTGAGAGGAATTTTTGAATTGCTTTGACCTCGATTTCCTCATCGGAAAGATCATGTTGCCTAAGCCGAAAATTTTCCTTTTAGTTCGGACCTTTTAAGATTTGAGATTTAAGCAAAGCTCATTTATATACTTTGAAACTTTGAGAGAAATTTTTGATTTACCTCGAGTCATCGGATTCTCGAATCGACTTTGATTCGAGTCGAGTCTGTGTCTGAATCAGACTCAGATTTTGAATGTGCCATCAAGCATATATTTTCTTGATCATCATCTTCTTTCATGATTCTTTTATGGCCATTATGCTTGTATTGACTTCTTCCATCTAAACTTCCTTCCTTTTCTACTCAGCTTTTTAAATTTCTTGACCATAAAGGCAAGTTCTTCATCGTCCATGTCATTTTCTGAGTCTGTTTCATCAAAAACAGCATTAGATATTAAAGCAATGGACTTCTTACCTTCGGGATCTTTGTCATTAGTTGTTCCACTTCATAGGATTGAAGAGTGCCAATCAATTCATCAACGGAGAGTGGCATAATCCTCTGAGTCTCCCGGATTGAGGTCTTGACATGATTCCAATCTTTTGAGAGACATCGCAAGAGTTTGTTGACCTTCATCGGGGTAGAAATTTGCTGACCTTGATATGCTAAACCATTTACAATTTCTGTAAAACGGCTGAACATATCTCCAATTGACTCTCCTTGCTTCATCTTGAATGATTCATATTGGCCAAGCAAGAAGTTTACTTTTGTCTCTTTTACACATCGGTCCCTTCATATGTAACATGAAGTCTATCCCAAACTTCTTTTGCTGTTTCACATGAAGAGATTCTATTATATTCAGCAGAGGAGACAATGCGCAATATAAAGAATAAATTGCTTTTGCATCAAAAGCTTCTCTTTTGGACATCTCCGTCCGAGACATAGGAGCGGGGGTTTTGTTTCTTTGTCTTTGCCATTCTTATTTGATGTAGATGCGGCAATGGGGTTGATTCCTCTTTCCACAACATCCCATTGTAAGAGATCTCTAGATCTTAGGAATGCCTTCATTTTGTTCTTCCACACGTTGTATTCATTTCCATCAAAATATGGTGGCCTGGTGTTGCTTTGCCCTTCCATAAGTCCTGGTGCCAAGATACTAGCCATAGAAAATCTTTAGCTCAAAAGTAAAAAACACTTTTATAAACTGAGCACTTGGCTCTAATACCAATTGTAAAAGCTAGTACAATTGTGAGTGCTAGTATGAAATAAACTTCAAATAAAACAAAGGAGTTAGGGAAGAGAATAAGAACACAAGATTTATAGTGGTTCGGCTTAATCCAAGCCTACGTCCACTCTCCCACGCTAACAGCCTCCTTGGCTGATTCCACTATGCAATCAACAAGAGATTACAACTTTGAGTGCAAACACTTAGTAGTAGATCACACTATCTCACTAAGTCACTCTTTTGGTATTTCTCTCACGATTACAAACGTTTAAGCTCTCCAAAGACAAGTGTATGAACAAAGATCGCTCGTCTTTGGAATTATAAATTCTACGCTCCGTCTCTTACTTGCTCATCGGTCCATGATCTCCTTAAATACTCCTCCACTTCCAAACTACCCGTTGGACAGCATCCCGGAGAATCGTCTTCCAATATACCCATTGGACAGCTTTGTATCTAGAAGATTTGGTAGCCGTTGAGTGACAAAGGTAGAATCCCAAATTGATTCCGATCGCCCATACAAACGAAATCTTGGTTTCCATAAGTAAAGCTTCTTCGTATAGAAAGTTCTTGTCTTCAAGTTCCAATTGTCAATCAAATAGATTGAATCAATCAAATCAATCTTGATGTGGAATCCAAACCATATCACTAGCCGTTATATGATTGGGCTTGAGTTACGTTACGTCGAGTCCGGATGTAAAGTCTCGAGAGCAATAGACTTTACAATCTGAGTCTGTAGACTTTACAATGCGATAGACTTTACAATCTGGTCTGAACATATTCTCGCTTCGAACAGATTTAGCTTTGTCTTACCTGGTTCGGCTTCAAAGATAGAGTCTATCTTTTGGTTCTTCCAAGATAGAGTAATATCTTTTACACGGTTCATCATTCACGTTCTATTACTCAATTTGTCGAGTGAGTAGCCTCCGATGTATTTTGTCATCTTTTGACACTAAAATGCCTTGCTTTACTTTGAGTCTTGAGTCTCGCAATCTTCAAATTTGAGTCTTGAGTCAAATCTTGAAAGCCCTCTACTTTGACATTGAAGTTTGGAAATCTTCGAAGGCCAATACTTTGGACATATGTTACGTTCAAGAAGCATCTTCGGTCGTCTTCGGACTTTGACAATATCCTTTACATGTTCTATCATCTGCATGGTCTATTACTCAACCATCAAACATGTTAGTAGCCTTTGATTTATTTTGTCATCTTCAAAACATCATAAGGGATTTCCCTAACACTACTGAAGAGCTTCTTGTTGGGCCTATTGAAGGGAGGACAGAAGGCCTTGCTGTAATGCCTACTGAAGGGCAAACGGAAAGCCATGTTGTAAGGTAAGTATCCTCTTTGCCTCAGTAATTTTACAGTTCTTATTCGATAAAGTTTGATGGTTGGCCATGTGTACTGGCTTCTCTTGTGCTTTTCCTTTGTCATGCACTTGTAATTTGAAAAAATTTCTCCATTTGTTTCCACCAAGAAAATGAGTCAATGTCTAATTATTCGTTGGAGTTGGTTATAATCCTAATACAGTACATTGTTGTAAGACCTACTAAAGGGCTAGAAAAATGCCATGTTGTAGGCTCAAGTGCAGGGATAGGACTGGAACGGGCAGGATAGCAACAACAATAACTAAGTCCACTGTTGAGCAAATGAAAAAAAAAAATATATCCTATAAGTTGTACATCGTTGTGTTTGTCTTTTATGAGCTGAAATTTAAATTTGTTATGTGTTTCTTAGGTGAGAATACGAGCAACTGCAGAAGTTGCAGATGCTGCTCCCCCATTTGTTACTACTGAAAATGATGCACCATAGTGAATAAGAGGAGTTCTTGGAAAAAGATTAAGGCAATATGGTTATAAGATTTACACAGAGGAACGTACTGGAATGACTATTTTAAATGTAAGATTTGTAGGCCTCATGCATTTAATTTGTTATACTTCAATTCATTTGGTTGACAATATCGCTATGTTCTTGTAGCCTAGGAGAACTTCGAAGGTACTTCTCCCTCAAGGTGGGCCAACTCAAGAATCAAGAGCACAACCAAAGAAGAGTATTCCAAAGAAGAAGACAGCCAGTATAGCTGCAAAATAGCCATCCAAAAAGAACCCAGCACTAGTTCCATCTCAACTAACAATTGGGAGCAATAGTAATGATATAGACCAACACATGACACGTGCTAAAACAAAAATAGCCACCGTCAAAAACAAGGAAAACGAGGTGACAGAAAGCCCAGTTAAAAAACCTGCACATCCAATTCGAAAGAGTGCTCGGATTATGAATCAATTCAAAGCTCCAAAAGGAAAAGGAGATCATGGTGTTGTCAATATTAATTGATGGAAGGATGCTGGACATAGTCTCTTTTTATGTGGTGCTAGACATGATCTCTTTTATCGTTTTCTTTTTTTAAGAGGGTGTTGGATATTATATCATTGATGGTAGTTGCTTCTTGCATATTGCCATTGTTTTTTCTTTTAAGAGGGTGTTGAATTTTCAGTGATTGGGACCACCGCCCGCAGCGATAGCGTTGGCTTTGAGCTCTCTCCCTCTCACGAAGGGGAGAAGTTCGAACCCAGCGTTGTCGTTAGGAATTCTTACGCGTGACGCCGTGGTGGTGGGTCTTGCGCTAGCATCACCTAGGGGTTTACATCGCGGCTGTCGGCTGGCGGCGGTTCCTCCAATCCCATTAAAAAAAAAAAAAATTTCAGTGATTGGGGAGTAAAGTTAGACATGTTTTTCTTTTGTAAATAATCAATCAATGTTAATGACAATAGCTGTTTTATATTATTTTCTCTTGTGTTGGTTTCGGCTAGAATGCTAGCAAGTCAATTATGCTGTATATTTTATTTTTGCTGTTAGTGCAATGTTCTTATGAGGTTGATATTATTTTTAGATATGTGCATATACTATTGCTGGTTGAAGTTGTGGATGCTATTGAATTTATGAGATTCTGGTTGTATGTGCTGTGCAAGAACAAGATGAAATTTTGGGTGCTGGTACATCTTGTTGCATCAACACTTGTCTGGGCCGGTGCATGAAGATGCACCAGCAACCAACTGGTGTAAAAACAATGTGCAAGAACAATGTGCAAATCAAGTGACGTTTAAAACTAACATGTTCTTTTTTAAAAAACTTGTGCAACACAAGTGATCACTTTGTAATCGCAACTAGCACTTAAATGATCACTTTTATAAAAACTTGTCACTTAAGCGATCACTATTTACAACTTATGGCACTGAAATGGTCAATCATGAATTTGCCACTATCCCTTAATTTCGCCATGGTTTGCAGTTGCAGCAAACCAGCAAACCATTACCAAATTAAAAAAAATGCAGCAAACCATCATATTTGAAGCAAAAACTAACCAAAATAAATATTGACAATACACAACTAAACAATAAAACTTTTAAATGCTCACAACTAATGCATTACAACAAAACCTTCTGCTCCATACAAAAATTGCAGCAAACCTAAAACACATTTTACTTATAAATAATCCAATACAAGTGCATATTCCATGTCTTCGACTATGGTAGACATCCAAACTTCTTCTCATTACTCACTTCACATTTGAATAAACTACCCAAGAGAATAAGAACACAATCAACATTCAATAAAAGTTTCTTTCAATTTTCAGCCTTGAAACCTCTCTCTTCAAATGGTCGACTAAAAATGTTAAACCCTTCATTTGAGCTTGCATTGAGTCGACATCCTCCAACTCGTCCATTAACATAGGTGGAGGTTGATTTCAGCCTTCAAGTAACTTTAAGATCACCTTTGTCACTCGATCAGAAAATTTTCTATCAACCCATTTGAAATATTTGCACTTCGAGTTTTCTATATATCTGCCGTACCCATGGAATCTTCTCCCAGGATTCAACCGAGTCCAAGATGTTCTTCTCAAACTCAGTAACCCACAATAACAGTAACACTCACCATCTAATTCGCTTTTTTTATAGGAATGTGAGCCACTGCTAAAGTTTCTGCCCTCCATTTGCAAGAGCGAGCTAATAACTTTGAGAGAAAATTGAAGTATGCACTCGAATTGGTCGAATTGGGGATTTAGGGTTTCTAATTTGGGGGAAAATACGCTAAACGGCGTCGTTTTGTTGTTTGTATGCTGATTGTACTCTTCAGCGATTCATGTCGACTTCAAAAATTAATAAAAAAAATCGCCACATCGGATTTTCGGCCAACCAGATCGGCGTTGGCACTAAAATGATCATTTTTCAAAATTTTTGGCATCTAAGTGATCCGACAAAAACTTTTGCTAACAAAGTGAGCGCCGTACACAACTTATGGCACTAATAGTGTACTTCTCTTGGGCAACATGACACAATTTTTGATCCGTACTCCATTCACGGACATGTTCAAGAAGCAGACAAACATAAACCACTGAGAAATTCTTAACAATAAGTGACTCGCCATTCATCACCTATCACCTGACATCCGAGTCCATCGGAGTTGTTCTCTCCTCTCGCCGCATCTAAATTTCTCCCATTTTTGGTGTTACTGCTGCAGCGCTACCCTTTCCTCAAGGCCTGAGTACCTCAAGAGAAAACCCCCTCAACACATATGTCCTAATTTACAGCGCTAAGAAGGTATTAACACCTTCTTTTTGCGTAAATGAGTCTTCAACTCAAAATCCTATGATCGATTTATGAAAAACTTTTCCTAGGTACTATTTTTGCATCTTCAAGAGCGACTGATTTTCCTAACACGCGGAAAATTTTACAAATTTAGGCGGGACCCAAAATTGATATTTTTTCAAGTGAATATATTTTTTTGGGAAGTCCCACAAAATGCTCAAAGAAAAAAAAAGGCAATGAGGTGGGTCATCGGGAGAATGTAATAAGGAATCCATTCAGAAGAGTCCGGCTATAATGACTTACTTCATTATTTTCATGCATCAAGTATAGAAAAACCTACAATTCATTACTGTCATCCACAAGTCAAGCTCCAAAAGCACAACAGAGTGCCGAGACAGATGAAGCTCCAGAAGTTCAAGCCATTGTCATGCTCCCGAGCCACAATAGATTGTAGAAAAGAATCTCTATTATTATTTTTACATAGAGTGATTACAAGGTGTATATATACAAGAATAGAGGACCTAAATTAGGTAAGAAACCTATTTAGGTAAAGATCCTAATCAGCCCCTAATCTCTATCAATAGCTAATTTACAGCTAACAAAATCAAATCAAATCACATAATATCATGTAATATTCCATATAATCGGGGAGAAATTATAGAAGATTTTCCAACACATTCCAACACTCCCCCTCAAGCTAGCTTGAAGATATCTTCCATAGACAGCTTGCTCACTAGACGAACAAATTGCTTTTATGCAGTTCCTTGGTCAAAATGTCAGCAGCATGTTCATCACTTGAAATATACAGCATACGAATCAATCCGCTATCAAATCTTTGATGAAGTGTTTATCAACTTCCACATGCTTTGCCCGCGTCTATTGTTGCCCTTGTAGTGTTTAGTTCGGCTCCCTTCCACTCTTTCTGTTGTTGTAGTTAGAGTGTAAGTTTTGGTGCCGTCTTTTCTGTATATTTGTCAAAAGCTCAATATATATTCTTACTTTTACCAAAAAAAAAAACTTCCACATGCTTTGTCCGATCATGTAACACAGGATTATGAACAATTGCAATTGCTGCCTTATTGTCGCAATACACTTTCATTGGTATGGAACTTGGGATCCGTTGTTCATCCAAGATACTTTTAATCCACATAACTTCGCATACACCATGTGCTACTAACCGAAATTCAACTTCAGCACTACTTCTTGCCACCACACTCTGCTTTTTACTCTTCTGAGTGACTAAATTACCGCCAACAAACGTGCATTAGCCTAAAGTTGATCTCCTATCCATATTACTTCTAGCCCAATCTGCATCGGTGAACACCTCAATTTCCAGATATCCATGTTTCTCAAACATTAGACCCTTACCAGGATTTCCCTTCAAGTAGCGTAAAATTCTATATACTACTTCAAAATGCCTCGGCCCTGGTGAGTACATGAACTGGCTCACCATACTTAGGGCAAACGATATATCAGGTCAAGTGTGAGTAAGCAAATAAGTCGACCGACAAGCCTTTGATACCTTTCTCGATCTATCACTTCTTCAGCCTTGGCAAGTTCAAGTTTCATATTTGGTTCCACGGGTGTCTCTGCCGCTTTACATCCTAATAGACCTATCTCTTTGAGCAGATCAAGAATATATTTGCATTGGTTTACAAATATGCCATTCTTAGAACTCGCAAATTCTATTCCAAGAAAATATTTCAAGACACTTAAATCCTTAACCTCAAACTTCTCAGCCAGCTTCTCTCGCAAGCAATCCAACTCAGCTTAGTCATCGCCAATCGGTATTATATCATCAACATAGACGATTAGAATTGCACGCTTACCTTCCTTTGAGTGTTTATAGAATAAAGTGTGATCCCCTTGACTTTGGTGATAACCGAACCTTTTAACCACCTTCCCGAACCGTTCAAACCATGCTCTTGGAGATTATTTAAGTCTGTACATCGACTTATTTAATCTGCAGACTTTGCCTTCATTTTCTATGAAACCCAGTGGTAAACTCATAAACACTTCCTCCTCCAAGTCGCCATTCAAGAATGCACTCTTCACGTCTAACTAGTGTAAGGGCCAATCAAGTGCAGTAGCCAAAGATAGTAAAATCCGAACATAATTTATCTTGGCAACTAGGGCAAAAGTCTCTTGATAGTCAACTCCATAAGTCTGAGTGAACCCCTTCACCACTAGCCTTGCTTTATATTGCTCAACACTCCTATCGGGTTTACATTTTATAATAAATACCCATTTACAGCCAACAATTTTTTTTTCTTCTGATGGATCAATCAATTCCCATGTGTCATTCTTCTTAAGTGCCTGCATTTCATCCTCAACTGCCATCTTCCACTTTGGATCCTTCAAAGCTTCCTGGATATTTCTAGGAATAGATATGTGAGACAGGTTTGACACAAACACTCTATGATGATGAGACAACTTTTGAAATGACACATGTTTTGATATAGCATTCTGAGTATATGATCTAACCCATTTTCTAAGAGCTATAGGCATATCAAGATTAGAAGTATTAGTATCAGAATTTGAGACTAGAATGGAGGGAAAATGAGTACTACTAGGATCACCTGATGATGAAGGCAAGAGATCATCTCTCAGGGCTATAGACAGATGAGGCTCCAAGACAAAGTTTTGATCTACAACCTTTTGAAGAGTTTTTCTTCTAGTATAAACCTAAAGCTTGGGCTTGTTGATCCCATTGTGATCTTGAACTTTTTCTCTCCTTATCTTTGACACATCAAGATTCGGTAGAGGCGTTTTCGAAGACTCAAACAAAAGAGTGGGAAAGACAAGAGAGTTTGAGTGCCATAGAATCTCTTCACTAACCTCGGCATTCTCCCCCTGAAGAGATTTGTTAGAAAAAAAAAACGGTTGTGACTCTATAAAGGTTACATCCATAATTATATGAGTTTTGCCAATATATGGATTATAACACTTGTAACCTCTTTGATTAGGTGCATATCCTATAAACACACACTTTCAGCTCAAGGATCTAATTTGGATCGACACTAAATTGGGAGATGGACAAATGCAGTGCAACCAAACACCCTTAGAGGAATATCAAAAAAAAAAATATATATGGGCTGTGGGGTACACTTGTTTGAAACAATTTAAGGGAGTGGTGTAGTGCAATACCCGAGTAAGCAGCCTATTAATTAGATAAGATGCTGTTAGCACAGCTTCCCCCCATAAGTATTTAGGTACATGCATTGAAAAACTGAGGGCATAGGACACTTCAAGGAGATGGCGATTTTTGCGTTCAATAATGCCATCCTGTTGGGGTGTAATTCGGCGAGTTGACTGGTGAATGATGCATTTTTCTTTCAAAAAAACTCCCCAAAAACTGGTTATAATATTCAGTACCATTATCAGTACAAAGAATATTAATAGTAGTACGGAATTGAGTCATAACCATTTGATAAAAAAATTTGAACAATGACTCAACTTCAGACTTGGTGCTCATTAGGTATGACCAACATAAACGGGTATGATCATCTATAAAGGTGACAAACCATCGTTTCTCGATTTTTGTTGGCACGAGTGAAGGACCCCAAACTTCACTATGGATTAAATAAAATGGTGATGATGCACGATATTGTTTTGGACTATAATGAGTACAATGACTTTTAGAAAAAAGGCAATTGTCACGATGTAGTGAAGAAACATCCACATCTTTCAACAAATGAGAAAACAAATGTTTCAAGTATCCAAAGCTAGGATGGTCTAATTTATGGTGCCAAACCATTATTTTTTCTTGAACAGAGGAAAAACTGAAAGTTCCATATACTTGAGCTTTTTTATCAAAGACAAACTCTTCAAAATAGTAGAGGCTATCCCTCATCCTAGCATTGCCAATCGTCTTCCCCAAGATCTTATCCTGAAACTCACAATGTGAAGCAAAAAAGACAATAAGACAGTTAGACTTTTTAGAAAGTTTACTAACAGACAATAGGCTACAGGCTAACTTAGGAACATGCAGTACATTATGAAGTGTAATAGAATCAGAAAGTGGAACTAATCCTTTGCCTGCAATAGATAAAAAAACTCCCATCGACAATCCAAATTTTTTTTGTTGCCAGGACAAGGAATATAGTATTTGAACAAATATGGAATACTAGTTGTCACGACCTAAATTTCAAGTGCACCACCTATGGTTTAGGTTAATGGACTACTAAGTCTTAAACTTAGCTTGGACTCTCCCAAGCCCATACCAATTCGCGACTTTCAAATTTTTAACATGCAAATGAATTTTATCTAGGAGTCGTCACTAATTAGTTTACAGTAGGTTGATTAGACAACTAAGTAAAATAATGGGAGGATTATTTTACTCATACAAACCAGAGACTTTGGATATGGGGACTTGGTTACACTAGATTTCTCTAATGCCCTTTCGGTACCATTTCTTTTTAATTTCAAAAATATTTTTGCAGGCAGTTTGGATTTATTTTAACCTAAATTACTATCATACAATGGTGTGATCACACAGATGCTCAACACTCAATGAATCAAATAAATTGTATCAAAAGAATTAAATGCACAAAGCAAACAATTTTTTGGGTTTTCTTTTATCTCGAAATTAAAACATGTACTTAACTACATGACCTAATTTTACTAACAAACAAATTCCTATTATGCAAACTATTTGACATGCACCTAATATTTTTGTATTTTTTATTGAAATTCATAATTAATAAAAACCCTTATTAAACTATCTAAAATGAATAATTTTCTAATATGTTTTAGGGGTTAATTTGACTTAAACCCTATCCTATCTTAGAAAACTATTTTTTTTTTAAGAAAAATGAGATTATCAAAATGTGCAAACATTATTTAAGAGTCTATCTATTAAAAAAAAAATCAATCCTAATCTATTCCAAAAATTATCTAAATGTGCAATCCTAAAAGAATGCAATCCTAATTTATGAAACCAACATACTCTAATGCAAGATTTGATTTTTTATATTTTTTTACTTTTTGTGTTTTTCCAAGATAAGTAATTATCAGATAAACATTACATCTAAACTAATCAAGATATTCACCAAATGAAGGGTTAAAATAATCGAAAAAATAACTTGTTGTCTCACAGGTCAAATTAACGACTACTCTAACCCTAAACATCATAACAAAAGTTCAAAATAATAAAAATCTGATCCGAAGTCTTATGGATCAAATTAATAATTAAAATGATTTAACAATTAAAATACTATCAAAATGCCCAAAAATAATATAATTAAAAAATGATCCAACGTCTTACGGATCAAATTAATAATTACAATAATTTTGGACAAAACCCCTGCGATTAATGCCTACAAGATCAAGAAATGAATATTGACATACCATGTTCTAATTTAAGCAGTAATAACAAAACTTAAAAAAAAAACAATTAAATAAAGTAAATTAAATAAAAAAAAAAGGAATAAAAATAAGAATAAAACTAAACTACCTATGGGGAGCTTGGGAAAGGGGGAGCGATGGTGGGCAGCGTCGAGCGGTTGTTGGTTGGCGTCGGAGCGAGCAGGTCGTAGGTAGTGGCGCGGTGAGCGTCGACGAAAGGTGAGCGGAGCTGAGCGTCGACGAAAGGCAAGCGGAGCAGCGAGGAGCGCTGCTAGTGTCGGCAGGGCAGTAGCGGCGTGCGGCTCGAGCGTGGAGCAGCGGCGGAGACGCTTGGTTGTCGCAGGTCATCGTGGGCGATGATGATGGGTAGCAAATCACTGGTCGTCAAGTGCCACAGGTGGAGGTGAGGCGGAAGTGCAGTAGCGGATGAGGGGCGCGACAGCATCGGGTTCCAAGCAAGCAGAGGCGGCGTCAAATTCGAGTGCTCGCGACGTCGAGCGAAGGTGCAGCCACGATGGCGATTCTCGGAGGCAAAGGCATTGCTAGTTACTAGGTCGAGCAGAGGGGCTTCGAACACTAGAGAGCAACGGCATCGATGTTGCTCGGGCAGAGGTGGTGACGGAGATGGTGCGGGGTCAATGGCGGAACTCAGGCGTCGGCTAAATGGCGCTTGACGGAGGAGTGGTAGCTCCTGGCGTCGAACGGAGCGAAGCGACAGTGGAGCAGAGAGGGCTCGTGAGGCGCCGGCGGAGCAGTAATGATCGACTGCTTGGCTGCCGATGTGGGCGATGCTGGCGCAACGCTCACGAACGGAGGCCGCAGGAGGGGGCGAAGGACGCCCGCGCGCAAGGAAGACGATCTGCTTGCTGCTTTTTTTTTCTCTCTCTTTTTTCTTGTTCTGGCCTATCACTTCCCTCGCAGACTTCTTCCTTCTGCTGACTTGACTTTTCTTCTTTCTTTCACGATTTCTTATCTCCTTTTCGAACACTCCTCTCCTTTTGCACGAATTCTCCCAACTTTTCTCTTTTTTTTGTCCCTTAGGTCACGAAAAATGTGGCTCTTTTTATAGTGATTCCAGACAGCCGCTTTCCATGGCAATTTTTGAGTTTCCATCTTCTGTTGCATTAAATCATGGTTGTAAATCGGAACATGATTTCGCGATCAGCTCGATTTTGCCTCGATTCCTTCTATTTTATCAAAATTATTGCCCTTTACTCACTTGATTTCCTAATTGCTTCTGCATTTATCAAAATCTGAATATTCACCAGAATTTCAAACTTCCATGCATAATCAATCGGGTTGATCTTCCCCATTTTTTTCCTTTTATTTGTTCTGATATGATTTTTATTTTTCTTATTTTCCTAGATTTGCCAAAATTATGTGTCAACACTAGTTATATGGTCGGATGCCCCTGAATCAATGATCCAAGGTATAGATTGTGAACAATAGGAGAGAGCATTTAGATTTATACCATAATGGGCAATCGAAGCTATAGGATTACCCAATACTGACCCAGCCTAAAGTAGCTGCATAAGATGGTCTAGTTGTTCTTTGCTAAAAGGGAATGCAGTGGCCTCATTAGTTGTAGGAGGCATACGCTAAGATGACTTATTATCACGGCTGAATGAAGCTGGTCTCCTAGCCACACTAGTTGTAGAAGTTGGACGACCATGAATCCACCAACAGGTCTCCCGTGTATGACGGGGTTCGTTGCAAACATCACACCATATATAGGGTTTCCCATTTGATCTTCGCAAGTTAATAGGGATTTTGCTTACATTTGCCTCGGAGACTATTTTTGCAGGAACACCGCCCTTCTATTCTTCAAAGATAGCTTATACTAAATCTTCCAATGATCCATCCTTTCGGCCGGTAGCTATCTTGCCCAGCATTATTCCCCGTCTACTTTCTTCTCTCCAAACCTCTGAGAAGACCTCTCCAATAGGTGGAAGAGGCTGCTTCCCAAGTATTATGTCGCGTACCTCATCAAACTCATCTCTAACCTTGCTAGGAAAGCATAGATACATTCTGCTTCTACAATTTTCCTGTACCGATTACCATCTTCAATACACGTCCACTCATGGTCATTGAATACATCCAACTCCTGCCACAAACGTTTCAAAGAGTGAAAGTATTTTGTGACAGTTTCCTCCCTTTGTCGCATCTTCCCTAGCTTCAAGGTTAACTCGTATATTTGAGATTGATTATCCAAATCTGAATACATCTCACACACCACATCCCAGTGTTCCTTGGTGGTATGATAGCCCGGATAGTTTGCACCAATATCTTCTTCCATGGAGTTGGTCAACCACATCATAATTGCCTAATTCTCTGCATCCCAGACAGCCCAAGTGGGGTCATTTGTCTCTGGTTCTGCATTATCTCTAGTCAAATAGCCAATCTTTCCTCTACCCCGTATATACATTCAAACGGATTGAGACCACCGAAAAAAGTTATCACCAATCAGCTTTATGGAAGTGATTTGAATGGGATGAGGTTCGGTGGACTTTGTGAGAAGTGATGGGGGGTTAGACTGGGTGGTTGATGATTCATCTGACAGTGATCGAAATGATCAAATGAAAAAAATTACCCGAGGTAAATAGATAAAGGACCTTCGGGCTCTAATACCATGTAGAAAAAAATCACTATTATTATTTTTATATAGAGTGATTACAATGTGTATATATACAGGAATAGAGGACCTAAATTAGGTAAGAAACCTATTTAGGTAAAGATCCTAATTAACCCCTAATCTTTATCAATAGCTAATTTATAGCTAACAAAATCAAATCAAATCACATAATATCACATAATATTCTATATAATCGAGGAGAGATTGTAGAAGATTTTCCAAACACATTCCAACACAGACTGAGCAGGGAGTTGTCAGAAACAAAGCATGCAAAGAAATCACGGTCTGGACCGTCTTCGAAGTGGTCGTGGTTTCACAGGTTTGCCATATCGATCTCAGCCAGCTGAACGTAGAAAACTAAAGTGAAACCTCAGTTATCTCACCATTATCTAAACATCGCTCTTAAGCACTAACTCGCTGTAAGTTCGCTAGCTCAAACCATGAACCAGACCTCAACCACACATCTTCGTAATTCTTTTACACAAACCCACATCAAATGTTATGAGACAAATGTTAGCTATATGCCCTAAAGCAACCATGTAATAATTACATGTTAGGAATTATTTGATGACAAATAAGTTTTTTCATTCATCATCCAATTTATATGAATGAAGTCCATAAGATCAATTACAACTAAACATATTCTTAAGGTGTTAAGAATATATGTGACAAGTTACAGTTATGTTGAATATTTAAACAGTTCCCGGTCGATAGATCATTGATGATCCTGTTCAAAGCGGTGTGTTATCAAGCATCACCATTCAATATTTGATACTTTAGGGGATGATGAGTCACAAGTCATTGGGTATGGTGATACCCGAGCTAGAACATAGATGCTTGTTTTGGACAAGTTCACTGAACGTGACATACATAGAACAATTGACGACATAGAAGTTTTTAACGGGGTCAATATCTGATCATTCATACTTTGGTTTAGGTGTAAGATCCTTATACCTAAGTCACGATGCTTATTTGTATGTTGGATGGCTATGGTTTACAAATGCGCATATTGATGCTTCGTCGAATCGTCTGTACTTGATGGGCATAATTATTCACATACGAAGGCACATGCGTGTGCAATATGGAATGTGTCTTCTTGTTCTATATAAATATACAAGATTGATATCCTATGCAATTTAATCGTGGCATTGTATTGAAATCTCGACTAGGGTTGTAATCGAGAATGAATGGTTCATATCTCGAAGAAATGCTTGTCAATTAATTTTTTACACATGATCGAATTGGTGGCTTGACTAATAATCAATGGCCTTTGTTTGATCGGGACATGGTGAGATAGAAGGATTGAATTACACAGTTGCCAAGGTAGCGCATGAGAACGTTTCTATTTCTCATGGTTTCTGTTCTTTTGTTCCCCGGAACAAAAAAAGAATAGAAACCCGTTTGGTAACGCCAAGTTATTTTTCTATTCCCGGGAATAGAAAGTTAGCCCGAGAATAGATTTGGAGCAGAAACGAGAAGTAAAAAAAAGTTACTTCTTGTTCTCGGGAACAATTTCTAGAAATAAGCTAATTTACTTTTTTATTTTTCTTTTATTTCTTTTTCTTGCCACGGCCACCGTCAACCGCCCGGAGCCACCGCCCACCGCCGGCCACCGCCACCACCGTTGCCGCCGCCGCCGCCGATCGCCGCCGCCAACCGCCACCGGTCGCCGGCCGTCGACAGCCGCCAGTCGCCTGTCTCTGGTCGCCGCCATCGCTGCCGAACACCGAACGCCGCCGCCGAACACCACCGTCGCCGGCCGGCCGCCGCCACCGCTGCATGACCGCCCGCCACCAACCGTCACCGCCAACCGTCGCTGCAAGCCCATCGACCGCCCCCTCCCACGGCCGCCAGAGGCGGCCGATAGCCGACGATCGTTGGCGGCCAATAGGCTTGCGATCGGCAGTCATGCAACGGCGGCAACGGCGGCGGCGGCGATCCGTGAGCAAGAATAAAAAATGAATAAATACAAAAAAGAAATTGTTGCATTACCAAACACATTTCTATTCTTTTTCTATTCAAAAAGTATAAATTTTGTGTAGTTACCAAACGGGTTCTTTTACTCAGAAATTGTTCCCCGGAACATAAGCGTTGTCATGCGCAGCCCAAAGCTAACAAGTTCATTATGTTCTGAAAGCATTTTACACTATCTGGGTAGCCATGATATATTGCTAGATATCACTCATGGTTTGCAGGAACAGGAGATTGATCTGGACAATCAGTTCTCTTAGTTGTGCTAATGTGTTAGTACAAGTCTTGCTGCCAACTCAGTGTTGAACCTAGGCATGTCACACGCCATAACCAATTAGAATGACGTTTGAACGAGAGAGAGAATTTTGCAAATGTGTTTGCAATTAAACCAATCAGATTGAGTCAGGCTAGAAATTAAAGTTTTGGTGAAAGGGTTTCAAAGTTTACAAAGTCTGAAGTGGGTTTCAGACTCTACGGCCGAATCAAAGATCTGAAGCGTGTCCAGATTTAGTGGCGAATTAATGATCTGAAGTGAGTTCAAAATTAATAGCTGCGTTAATGATTTGAAGTGAGTTCAGAATTAATCACATCATTAATGATTTGAAGTAAGTTCAGAATTAATAGCCAAATTAATGATCTAAAACTGTTTCGGACTTAATGGCTAAATTAAATATCCGAAACGGTTTCAGATTTAACAGTCACATTAAATTTTGAAACGGTTTCAGAACTTAACGGTCACATTAATGATTTGAAATAGTTTCAGATTAAATGGACAGTTTAATGATCTAAAACGGTTTCTGATTTAAATGACCAATTAATGCTCTGAAACAATTTCAGAAGTAACGGTTAAATTATATATTTGTGACAGTTACAAAGTTAATACCCAGAATAAAGACTTATAACAGTTACAAATAAATGTCTAGAATGATGCTCTGTAATAGTTATAGAGTTAATGCTCGAATTAGTGTCCGAAACAGTATCAGAACTTACGTCCGTTAGGAGTTACGGCCAAATTAATTCTAAAACGGTTTAGAGTTAATGCACCAATTTGAATGTATCTGCACTGACTATAAAATGTAATACAGAGAGCAGATCATCGGATGATCCATAATCAACAATCGATAATTGAAAGTGCCGATACCGATCAACAAAATCACTCACACGAGAGCAATTGCTAGCACAATTATAATTGTGAAATCTCTCAATTTCTCTCTTCTGTTCATCGTGAGAATTGGTGGTGTGTCTAAACTAGAAGCCCAACACTTTGTGGGGCTGGATTTGAAGAACATTAGAGCCTATGAAGAGATCATACGTTCTGCATCCGAAGAACGTCAAAACCAATATTATTGGAAAGCGTCAGACGTTCATGGTCAAGAATTCAAGAATGTCAGAATCGGTGTTACTAAAAGGCGTCAGATGTTTGTGGTCAGAGTCTGAAGAATGCCAGAACTACTATTGTGAGAATATCAGACGTTCGTGCTCAGAACCCGAAACTTCTTAACCAATTTTGGAGCATGGAACAAGGTTAATATGATTAGCCACTTTAACTCTTTTATGCGTTTTTATTAAAATTCACGAAAATGCTTTGGAAACATGTGTATAAGTGTTTTACTTCCGTTGCGATCAGACTTTTTGATCTTAATTTACTTATGGACATATGTTTATTTATCGAAACAAACACCAACAACAAATCCCAAAGAGCTCATATAATATGAATTCATTTTGTACACCTCTAATCATATAATACGCAACATAATACTCTTTGGAGGCCCTAGGCGCGTATAAACCGGCTACAGGTGGGTATAAGCAAGACCGAGGGGGAGGCATGGAAGGCCAGGTCCTGAAATGGGTAACTATGCTGTAATAAAAATGGGTTTGAAAAGATGAGTTAAACTTAAGCATTTATTCGTTGGGCCCATCTGAACTTGTTTTTAAGATTCTAAGCAATCCAATTATGACAAAGATCCATTAAAGATGAGTTTAAAAAAAAAAAAAAAATTGGGTTTTGGACTCGTTTTACCACTTCTTACTAGCGTAGTTGCTAAAGGATGATAATGTTCACTTGTCGTTTCAAGTTCGCTTTCCTCCAACATATGGTTAACCCACAATGAACTCCTGAATCTTTCCTTTGGCGGTTTTAGCCTTTCAGTAGAAAGTCCAAATATACTTGAAGCGATTGGAGAAGCAATTGAATAAGCTTGGACGTCAAATAGAATAGATACAAAAGGACAAAATGAGACTTAACACGCGATAATTTTGGGGAGATCAAAAATGTTGTACCAGACGAATTTGTCTTTTTATTGAGGTGTCTCATCTAAAAAGTTAAACAAATTGGTGGAAGAAGAATTGCATTTTGTATTTACATGTGAAGTTTAACACCTTTGAATATGCAAATTTTGGTCAGTTTTTTTTTTCCACAGTGGCTAATGATGTTAGAATTACACAACTCGGAGTATTCTACTTCTCAGCTGTTTTTGTTTTTGTTTTTTTTTTTTTCAGATCTTCTTCAAACTCCTTAATCCTTAGCTAGCATAGACAACCTATTTTCCTTATCCGAAGATTTGAGGTCGAAAGTGACCTCAAAAGATCGGTATCGTCTTTTTCTTATTTCAAAATTTAGTCAAATGGTAAGTTCAAATGAAGAAAATGTTTTTCCACTTTGCAATCAGAAGTACCAAACATTTAACATATTTATTCAAATATTCGAAATTTTTGCGCTGGGCCAGGCCATTAGGCTTCACTTATGAAGCACAAAACGACCTACCCTGCCCAAAACAGAAAAATGGAATAGACCGAAACATCAGACTGGCCATTTCTGGCCTAAGAATTTTCGGGCTTTTGATTTTTATATTTGCACCCATTCTTAAAATCATATAAATTAAGCCCATCGAAGCCGATGACCAGGCGAGTTCCATTTTAGCTTTTGATTTAATATACAATGAGTCTCTTGGAAATGAATTGCTGATGGAAGGTGCTTGCAGATCTCCTCTAAATTGCCTTTCGGCTTTTACATAAATGTCTTGAAGTCATAATGGTGCATCCAAATGCCGAAAGGTTGCTTTGAATAAGTAACATCCGCTCTCTAATTGGATGGAATGCATAGAACAATTGTGAAGTCGAGGAATTATCGGAGGATCTTGAAACTCTTATGCCAGCTCAGCTTTCTTTTAATTCGCACGATCCGTTATGTGCATTTGTGATCTCCGACGGTGCTCTTAACTGCTATTGCTGCACCTTGCACCTTTGCCTTCATCTGCTGACCAGCCCAGACTCTTTACCAGCCACAGACAGACCAAATTTCATCAAGCTTCCTCCTTTTCACTTCATTAACAATGCGTAAATTTCGAGGATAGTAAGATGAAGTACGCATAATGCTTCTCCTGTTTTAACAAAGAGAAGGGAAACGAAATTGAAGGCAGGACTGAGACTTATCAAATAAATAGATTGTCAAAATTCAATATTAAATATACGCGTTCTAGGTTCTAGATCTACCCAACTCTATAGTTTTAGGAAGGGCTGAATCATCA
This sequence comes from Eucalyptus virginea, assembly GCA_014182375.1. Taxonomy (NCBI): domain Eukaryota; kingdom Viridiplantae; phylum Streptophyta; class Magnoliopsida; order Myrtales; family Myrtaceae; genus Eucalyptus; species Eucalyptus virginea. The sequence goes on from CM024523.1 coordinate 239,305, forward strand.
TCGTGTCACCTCAAATGTCATTGGTCAGAGTGCATCACTTTTTCCTGCCAATTTCCCCTAATAAATAATAAATAAGCAACTGGGTTTATTTGCTCTCCCTATCGTCGTAGGCAGCAGTCCTGTGGCCTTAAGTTCTTTCCCACTCGAGCCTTCTTGTCTTTTTGCCCTTTTAGATTGCGGCCTTTGGGCCACAGCTTTCTTCGTCGTATGTTTCCATTACTCCTTTCTTCTTCTTTTCGTTATTTTGGTATTTACACCAATAGAAGTGAAGGATACAAAATGGTAAAAATGCAAAACCTGGTGCAAGTTTCAAGTATTATGTATTTGACCTTATAAATATAATATTTTTTTTCCTCTTTGGAATAAGGAAAAACAAGTGGCTAAGGGATACCAAAAACCCATAAACCTATATTATTATGACATAATTTAGTCCTAAATATTTTAATTTGATGATTACATCCTAAAGCTTTTGATGATTTGCACGTATAGTCATCTGGTCAGTTTTGGCCAAAAAGTATTGATATGGACACTAATTATCCTACATGACAAGACTAACGATAACGTGGGAAAAATTTTCATTTTCTTTTTTTCTTTTTGTTTCTTTCATTTTTTATTTTTTTTTACCAAGGGCTTGTGGGCCCCTAATGTTGCTGGCAAGGGCATCCTAGCCCTTGCTTGTGTCCCCGAGGCACCGCCAAGGCCATGGACCAATGGAAGGAAATAAAGAAAAAAAAAATTCAAAAAAAAATTCAAAAAATTTACAAATATTTCATAAATTTTTACATTACTTTGCAAGACCCATCACTATAGTGCAATTCCTAACGATGCATTTGGGATTTGAATTTTTCTCCTCCATGGGGAAGAAAGCCCAAGATAGTTGTACCGCTAAGAGCGGTGGTCATTTTGTCTTTTTCACTTCTTTTTTTCCCTCCATTGGTCCATGGCTTTGGCGGTGCCACGGGGTTTTTTTTATATTTCTTTTTAAAAAAGAAAAACATTCCATGTGTTGAAGGGATCTTCTTATGTTCAACTGACAGCTATCTTGACAAATTGCCGCCTCGTGCTCCGTGCCGGGAGCACGAGGCGGCGTCTATGTCTTGGCCTTTACGCGTATGCCATGCCGCCAACCGCACGTCGAATTCATTCGCATTTCTTCGGCGATGAGAATTATGCAGAGAAACATTAAAATTATGGTTTTTAAGGGGCCACACATTCTGTAATGATGGAGAAAGCGTAACGCAATTGTCACATCATTCTTTATTGAAAGGAGATGGGATTAATGAGGATGAAAAAGCAGAGAGCACCCCTTCTTTGTTCTTTGTTTGTCTAAAGATTCGACAACACTACTCATCCCTCCCCATCTTACCTAATAAAAAAAACTCTCTCCCGCAATTCTCTTCACTTAACAATTTTCTTATTAGTAGGTAACTAGGTACTAATGCAAATTACCCCATCGTCCCCTTCCATTTCGACATATTCACTAAGAAACGCCATATATATATTGTCGATTTTCTTTACATTTTCATTTCTTTCTTTAATTTCCTAACATAGACACCTTACCATTTTCTAAAATTTCTTTTTCATTTTTCTTGTTCATTCTGACACTTCACTTTTTTTTTCCAACACGCAACAAATTAATAATATTGCAGATTGTAAGCAGAGCGTTAGTCACGTGTATCATAGACAACATTCAACAAGTCTTCGTTACAGAATGTAGTATACGATTTTTTTAGGATCAATATCAACATACCTAACATTATCCCAAAAAGCATCATATTCTATATCAACATACCTAACATTATCCCAAAAGCGTCATACTCTTCTAAAGTGTTGTGGGGTTATTCATGGGATGGCATTACTTATTTGGAGAAAAAACCCTCACAACTAGAAGTGAAGTGACAAGACATTGGCCCGAAGATTCCAAACAAATGATGGCCATAAAACAAGTGGAATTTTCCGAAACAAGTGCAACCTACGAAGGACTCCCAAAATCATGTCACGTCGCGTTAGTCCGGCGTGTAGTCTCTATCCAATCCCATCACTGATGCACGTTTGACCGTTCCCTCCCCTACAACACAATGTCTCCACATGTCTATATGGCACGCAATGCTTGATCGGACCACAACTTCCAGCACCATCTATTCTTCTGCGAATCCATGCTTGAATCCAAGTCCGTGCACATCAGGTGTTTCAATAATGCGCATGTCGCGAGTAAGTCTCACGTGATCACTGATGAGATCCCATACGCAGTCTGACATGAATTTTTCTTCTTAATCGTGGATAGATTTCTGATGAAGAAAACAGTGCAAAAATCTTACATTTTACTTAATTAGAATGCGATGGATCATATGCATTTTACACTTTTTTGGAAATCTAAAATGCTTAACTCCTTCGTGCATCCGATCACGTGCATGTCGCGTGTAAGTCTCACGTGATCAAAGATGAGATCCCGTACTTGGTCAGACATGAGTTTTTCTTCCTCATCGTGGGTAGGTTTCTAGTGAAGAAAACAGCGCAAAAATTTTACGTTTTTCTTAATTGGAACACGATGGATGACACGCATTTTGGACTTTTTTCGAAATCTGAACTGCTTGACTTGTTTCGCGCATCCGCTGACTTGCAAATTCACGTATAATTCGCTCGTAGCTCTTTTGGTCGAATAATATTTTGGATTTTGAAGGAAAGACGAAATCGCATTTCTTGCTTTTTACTTGAGCCCGAACAAATAGGCCCGGAGTGAATTTTTACATAATTGTCCAGTCCACGTGAATCAGATGACCCAAACGAAAATTAAATATAAAGTTCACGTGAATCAGATGACCCAAAGGAAAATTAAATATAAAGTCCACGTGAATCAGATGACCCAAAGGAAAATTAAATATATGATATAAAGAAAGAAACATAAATCTTTTGGAATGATACCAAGATTTACCAAAATTGATTTTAGAAAAAATGGAAACGACAATCTCACTTTCTTAATTAAGTGCAAAGAGTCGGGTGTTCTTACTAGGGGTGTACAATTAAATTGGTTCTATCCAGGAATCAATCTGAACTGCTCGAAAAATAGGTCCAAGAACTTATTCCCAATGGAATTGGCTTGAGAACTAGTTTCAAATTTTTCTGAGTGAATACCCACTCAAGAACCGGATTGGATCGGACCGTCCTGTTTTAAAACTGGTTTCGGAGCTAGATTTATAAGCTAAAAAGTCAAACCCTAATTTCTTTTTCCCCTAAATTCTAACCTCAATACTCCTTCATCCTTTGTTCTTCTTCGGAACTTCTCATCAGTCTTTTCTTTTTCCCTAATTTTTTATGGATGAATGAGAAATGGAGTTTTATAATACATGTTTGAACCTTTTATCGTTTATAATGTACATGACTATGTATTCATGTTATGGATTGTTATTTTTGGCAAATAAGAATTTTTGTTATTCATCTTTTACTTTGAATTATAAACTCATATAATTTTACTGTAAAAAAAACCAAAAAAAGGAACAAAAAAGAAAATAGGGACCGGAAAAACAAGGTACAAAACTAGTTCCAACTAGTTCCAAGCAAACATGGTAGGTTCCAATATCAAAAAATTGGATCTCTGTTATAGCAAGTAAGTTTCAGATTCCAACTCTAAAACATACCTACCTTGGAACCGATGAGTTGGATTGAAGAAGTCACCATGTTTGGTCGACGCGGAAAAGGAAAAGCAAGAATCGTAAATCTCCTTTTAAATGGTGTTTCCATGTCAGCCTGATTCATTTCACAGTAAGTCGGGATGCGCTGCGAGATTCTTGCATACCTAAACTTGGACTCTCTTAAATCAACCGACCAACTGCTTCCTTCCACCAGAAAAGGTAAACACACAACGCAGCACGCAATGCTTGTTCATTCCGACACTTTACATTTTTTTTCCAACACACAACAAATTAATAATATTGCAGATTGTAAGCAGAGCGTTAGTCACGTGTATCATATACAACATTCAACAAGAATTCATTACAAAATGTAGTATACGATTTTTTTAGGATCGATATCAACATACCTAACATTATCCCAAAAAGCGTCATATTTTTCTACAGTGTTGTGGGGTTATTCATGGGATGGCATTTACTTGTTTGGAGAAAGAACCCTCGCAACACTTGAAGTGAAGTGACATGACATTGGCCCGAAGATTCCGAACAAATGATGTCGTAAAACAAGCGGAATTTTCCGAAACAAGTGCAACCTACGAAGAACTCCCAAAATTATGTCACGTCGCGTCAGTCCGGCATGTAGTCTCTATCCAATCCCATCACCGATGCACGTTTGACCATTCCCTCCCCCTCAACGCGATGTCTCCACATGTTGATATGGCAAGCAATGCTTGATCGGACCTATGCATTTGGTGCAACTTCCAGCCCCATCTACTCTTCTGCAAATCCATGCTTGAATCCAAGTCCGTGCACATCGGGTGTTTTGATAATGTGCATGTCGCGAGTAAGTCTCACGTGATCACTAATGACATCCCATACTCAGTCCGACATGAATTTTTCTTCCTAATCGTGGGTAGATTTCTGGTGAAGAAAACAGTGCAAAAATCTTACATTTTACTTAATAGGAATGTGATGGACCACATGCATTTTAGACTTTTTGGGAAATCTTAAATGCTTAACTTGTTCGTGCATCCGATCACATGCATGTCGCGTGTAAGTCTAGCGTGATCAAAGATGAGATCCCGTACTTGGTCAAACATGAGTTTTTCTTCCTCATCGTGGGTAGGTTTCTAGTGAAGAAAACAGTGCAAAAATTTTACATTTTTCTTAATTGGAACATGATGGATCACGCGCATTTTGGACTTTTTTCGAAATCTGCACTGCTTAACTTGTTCGTGCATCCGCTGACATGCAAATTCACATATAATTCGTTCGTAGCTCTTTTGGTCGAATAATATTTTGGATTTTGAAGGAAAGACGAAATCGCATTTCTTGCTTTTTACTTGAGCCCGAACAAATAGGCCCGGAGTGAAGTTTTACATAATTGTCCAGTCCACGTGAATCAGATGACCCAAAGGAAAATTAAATATATGATATAAAGAAAGAAACATAAATCTTTTGGAAATATCAGGGTTTACAAAAATTGATTTTAGAAAAAATGGAAACGGCAACCTTACTTTCTTAATTAAGTGTAAAGAGTCGGGTGTTCTTATGTGCAATCAAATTGGTTCTATCAGGAATCAGACCTAACTACCCGAAAAACATATCCGAGAACCTATTCACAACGGAATTGGTTTAAGAACTAGTTTCAAATTTTTCCAAGTGAATACACACTCAAGAACCGGATTGGACCGGACCGTCCTGTTTTAAAACTGGTTTTGGAGCTAGATTTATAAGCTAAAAAGTCAAACCCTAATTTCTTTTCCCCCCGAATTCTAACCTCAATACTCCTTCATCATTTGTTCTTCTTCGGAACTTCTCATCAATCTTTTCTCTTTCCCTAATTTTTTATGGATAAATAAGGAATGGAGTTTTATAATACATGTTTGAACTTTTTATCGTTTATAATTGTACATGACTACGTATTCATTTTATGGATTGTTGTTTTTGGCAGATAAGAATTTTTGTTGTTCATATTTTACTTTGAACTATAGCCTCATATAATTTTACTGTAAAAAATAAACCAAAAAAGGGAATAAAAAAAGAAAATAGATTCTTAGGTTAATCTTGGAATCAGACCGAAAAACTCAGGTATATTCAAGAACTAGTTCCAAGCAGCAAATATGGTAGATTCCAAAATCAAAAAATCTAGAAATCGATTATAACAAGTAGGTTTCAATATTCCAACTCTAAAATATACCTACTTTGGAACCGATGAGTTGGAATGAAGAAGTCACCATGTTTGGTCAACGCCACAAAGGTAAGCAAGATTCGTGAATCTCCTATCAAAGGTGTTTCCATGCCAGCCTGATTCATTTCCCAGTCAGTCGGGACGCGCTGCGAGATTCTTGCGTACCCCCACCTAAACTTGGACTCCCTTTAAATCGACCGACCGACTCCTTCCTTCTACCAGAAAAAGTAACACAGCGCAGCACAACGTCACCGTCGTCATCCTCCCACATCGTCGACATCATCGTTGTCACCTTACGGTCACGCCTATTCATTGTCCAATCACTCCCCCTCCCCCTCCCCCTCCCCCGTCTTTAAAAACCTCCATTGATTCTCATCGCAAGCTCCCATTCATCAACGCCCCCTCGAATCTTCTCTTGCTCCCGCAAATTCGCTGGAATCAAGAGTCCCTTGACCCATCCCGTTCGAACCGCACAGTCCCTCGATTTGCGGCCCTTCTTTTTCTCTTGAGATTCCAACAATCAGGAGGCAAAGGCCCCAGAATCCTCGCGCACACCCACTTCTTATGGCAGCACGCATCATCCGGAGCCTCCCTTCGAGCCCCCTCCGCTTCCATTGCAGGTCTCTGAACTCGACCCCTCCCTCCGACGCGGCGGCCGCCGTGTCTCCCCTGACTTTCGTCGAGAAACACGCGCCCGCCACCGAGAAATCAACCCCGGCCGGCCCCACCGCCCCCAAGACCATCGACCTGGACAGCACCGAGCGGCTCTTCGCCGGCGTGCCGACCACGAAGCTGCTGCGGTCGTCGGCCATCCTTCATGCGGCCGCGGTCGAGTCCGTGATCGACGTGGGCACGTGGGTGATGCGGTCCGGGCTCATGGACGTTGGGCCCGTGCGCGGGGCCGTGCTGGGGGCGTTGAGGCCGACGTTCTTCGAGCACTTCTGCGCCGGGGAGGACGCGGATGAGGCGGTGAGGACGGTGGGGGAGATGAACCGCATCGGGTTGAGGGGGATGCTGGATTACGCGCCGGAGGACGCGGAGGACAACGAGGCGTGCGACCGGAACATGGCGGAGTTCCTCCGCACCGTCGAGTCCGCCAGATCGCGCCCGTCATCTTCCGTTAGTTCATTTCCTTTTCCCTACTCTTTTCTTTTTTATAAAATTTCCTCTCGCGGGTGCGTTTCTTGTTCTTGTTCTTGTTCTTGTTCTTGCTAGGCTTATTCATCGTGGAAACTAAAGCAGAGGCATCGTGTGTGTTCCGCCGTCTTTGTCGTGAAAACGGTTCGTAGGGACGGTCGCTGATCTTGTTTTTAGGGTTTTTGTTTATGGCCTTCTCTACTCAGGGAAGTTTAGCATCAAAATCATTAGTACCAAAGCATGCTATACGTCTTGAGCAAAAATTACTCACTCCGCGACAGCTACTGTTTCGACAGGAATCTGCGGTGTACCTTCGTCTGTCTGAGTGGGAGAGTCTAGCACGTAACGTAGAACAATTGAGACAAACTAGCATTCTTAGTGGTTGAAAAGTAAACGGATTCGCGAATCTTGAACGTGCGTGAGGGCGCTGCTCTCTAAGATTCCGTTCTGATGGCTCGTGACTATGACAGAAGGAGAAAAAGAGAGGAACTTTCCTTCTCACGTGACTATGATCTCAAAACATTTGGAGAGTCGAGTTGTTCTGGTCCCAACGTATGACTCAGCGCCCACCAGGACATGATGGTGCTGGCAGTGTTGTCTCTTTCGTGACCAACCAGAGAAATTTCTCAGTAACCCACTTGCGAAATTAACGTTTCCAAATTGCATTCGGACAAACTCGACCTTCTCGAACGATGTGGAAAATGTAGTTGTTGTGGTTTTTTTTTTTGGTTGATGAGTTGTTTTGATGTTCCCTAGTGGTCCTTATTTTGCTGTAAATCTGAAATGGCTCGTGCCAGGTGAGTTTCATCATCGCGAAGATCACGGCAATCTGCCCCATCGATCTGCTCAAGCGTGTGAGCGACCTGCTCCGCTGGCATTGCAAGGACCCGTCGTTCCGCCTTTCTTGGAAGAGGGATTCATTCCCGATATTCTCCGCCTTGAGCCCACTCTACCACACGCCTTGCCGGCCCGAGCACTTGACCCCTCAGGAGGAGCGCGATCTACTACTAGCCCACCAGAGACTGCAGACGCTCTGCGAGAAATGCCAAGAGGCCGGCATCCCTCTGTGCATCGATGCAGAGTACACGGCCGTCCAGCCTTCCATCGACTACTTCACCTACTCTGCGGTGGTCACGCACAACAAGCACGAGCCATTGGTGTATGGGACGATGCAGGCCTACCTGAAGGACGCGAGGCAGAGATTATTCTTGGCGACTGAGGAGGCTGAGAGAAGGGGAGTCGTGATGGGCATCAAGCTGGTGCGAGGGGCTTACATGTCTAGGGAAAGCAAGCTGGCGCATTCCCTGGGTCAGGAGTCGCCAATTCACAACACCATTCAAGATACTCACGATTGCTACAACGAGTGCGCATCATTCATGCTCGAGAAGATCGCCAGCAGGTCTGGCGCGGTCGTTCTCGCCACCCACAATGTCGAATCAGGTAAAGAAAGATCGAGCTCTGCTCTGATCATGGCGCGAAATTTATCCTGAGACCGTGAATTTTTAGCCTGATCAATATTTGCTGTATGTTTGTGGATAGGGAAATTGGCGGCAGCGAAAGCAAGAGATTTGGGGTTAGTAAACGGAATTAAGAAGATGGAGTTCGCGCAGTTGTACGGGATGGCGGACTCATTTTCGCTTGGCCTGAGGAACGCCGGGTTCCAAGTGAGCAAGTACATGCCATTCGGGAACGTGGATATGGTGATCCCCTATCTCCTGAGGCGGGCTGAAGAGAACCGAGGGCTGTTATCGGCCTCGACCCTCGACCGGCGACTTATGAAGTAAATTGAACTCTCTCTCTATACTCGCATCAATATTATTATCAGTAATTCCTCGAGTAAGGATACATGCTTATGTGATCTTGACATAGATGTGATATTTGATTCTATTATTTGTGCAGAAAGGAGTTGTTGAGGAGATTAAAAGCTGCAATTCCTTAAGGACAAGAGAATGACTCTGAGCAGCACCTCTGGATTTGCAATAATTTTACTAGAAGATTAAAAGGGGGAAAAGACTAAAGGTGCTGGAGGTTGAAGAATATGCGATAGTTGATTTGGTAAAAGGAAAAAATGTCAAGGTGGTAGATGTGCTTTGAACAACAAAAAAAAAGAATGTAAATATGCCTCCTTTCATGGATAATAAAGTCAAGGCACCGCAGTTCTTCAATTTCTTCTATGTCTGCTTGCTGGTGTTGTTCAGACAATAAATGGGGAGGTACAACTTTCTATGTTGTACGTTAAAGTTGCCCACAGGTCAATTGAGCTGTAATGTCAGAAAATCAACGTGAGGATTTTCTGCATGAGTAAATTTCTTCCCACCCACAGTAAATAAGCGCTTTTGGGTTTTCTATAGGGGTGTCCTTTGATCCTGCTTCAACTTGGAACAGATTCGATTCCTGATTTCAAATTTTTTAAATCCGAAATAATTGGTCTGGTTCAACTTCCAGAAAGGGAACGGGACGGCGATCGACCGATAAATAGGTTAAGATTTCTTAATTTTGTTTTAATTGTTATTTTGAAACAAATCCTAATTAGTTAAATATTTTTTTATTTTAACGTTGCCAAACTCTCACTTGTAGGGATTGAAGAACCAAAAAAAACAAATTGCTAATTCCAATACTGATTTTATAGCACGACTTAAAATCAGGTGGGCCAGTTCCTGGTTCCACAAATCGGTAACTAACCCCACCTGACCCGATTTTAGGTTTTAGGTTGGGAATCGATTCATCATTAAATTGGCCCTCCGATAATTTAAATGTATAGTGTCAGATTTGTCAAAGACGGAAAGATGAACTAGAAATTTCTTTTTTGAGCCCCAAAACTAGAAATTTCTTTTTTGAGCCCCAAAACTAGAAATTAAAATGATTAGCTTTTCCGCTGTCTAGCTCACTGCAGATACCCACTATCGAAGTATCAGTGGTTGCTCAGTCGGATGGCATTTTCATGGCATGCGTTATTGGGATCATACCACCAATTGATTAAACATGTTACCGACATGATTTCGCTGATTTCACCGATTTTTTGTCAAATAAATGTAGCGAAGATAAGAGAGGATAGAAGCGTGAGCGTGCCCGTTGATTATTGACACAGTTATGATGATGGACGTCGGCCGCATGAGCGATATCCCCACAATCGTTTCATTGATCCTTTCGCCAAATAAGTCGTAGCCAAATTTCTCCACAAAAAAGAAATTTGCCAATGGTTGGGGAGGCTGACCTCGCGAGAGGCCCAGCAACCAGCCAGAAAATGAAGAAAATAATATAGAATAAAAAGGAAAAAAATTATAGATTTATAAAAATAAAAAAAAAATTGTGAATGCCGGCCTTGGTCGTGTTATATAAGACGTTGACATTGCTTAGACCGCCATATCAGTAATTTTTTGTCAAAATTTGCTAGAAGTGTTAAATTGATAAATCGTTAAAAGGTTTAAAATTAAAATTGACAAATCTTAAAAGGGTCTAAGATTAAATTAGCACAATTGAAATAATTAGGATTGAATTAATATTATCAAAAGATTTATGACTAAAGTGAGAAATTTTTAAAAAGTTAGGAGGACTAAATTAACACAAAAGAAAAGTTTTAAATTGAATTGAATGATGTACAATATATTTATGATTTTTAAATAATTTTCCCGGTTTTGGGGTAACTTTTAATGCTAAATGCTTCATGTTGTTAAAGATCAACGATGCTTGTGATGCGGTCCGTGATTCTCCCATTCCCGTGAACCCTTGGGAGTGAAGTTTAGGATTATCGAGTGAAGAGCGAGAGCGTAGAGAGAATGAACACAACTGGTTCGTGGGAGTGGTGTCAAAACGATTGATATTAGGAAATCTAGGATAGAAGGATAATATTACTTAGGTACTCTAAAGGCGGGGTTGGCCTCTCATGCACAAACTGGTCAGGAGCTGATGTCGCTCCGATAAGGTCATAGCGGACCGAAATCAGGTTGTTGAGCCTTAAAGAAAGTTCTTTATCTCTCATGGACTAGGCGTCCGAGCCAAACTTGGATGTAGTATGATCTCGTATGAAAATAGCTATTCACCATATTGTTTATTGGAACAACCATAGAAGAAAGGCTAGCCTAATGAATTCCATTCGCCAGGCACCGCACAGGTTAATCCGCGACCAAGAAAGGCTAGGCTGATGAATTACTTATTGTTCAAATAAATATAGCAAAGATAAGAGAGGATAGAAGCGTTAGCGTGAGCGTGCCCGTTGATTATTGATATTTTTTTTCAATTATGATGATGAACCTCGGCCGCATGAGCGATATCCCCACAATCGTTTCATTGATCCTTTCGCCAAATAAGTCGTAGCCAAATTTCTCCACAAAAAACAAATTTGCCAATGGTTGGGGGAGGCTGACCTCGCGAGAGGCCCAACAACCAGCTAGAAAATGAAGAAAATAATATAGAATAGAAAGGAAAAAAATTGTGAATGCCGGCCTCAATTGTGCTATATAAGACGCTAACATTGATTAGACCGCCACATCAGTAATTTTTTGTCAAAATTTGCTAGAAGTGTTAAATTGATAAATCGTTAAAATGTTTAAAATTAAAATTGACAAATCTTAAAAGAGTCTAAGATTAAATTAACACAATTGAAAGAACTAGGATTGAATTGATGTTTTCAAAAGATTTATGACTAAAGTGAGAAATTTTCAAAAAGTTAGGAGGACTAAATTAACACAAAAGAAAAGTTTTAAATTGAATTGAATGATGTACAATAAATTTAGGACTTTTTAAATAATTTTCTGGTTTTGAGGTAACTTTTAATGCTAAATGCTTCATGTTGTTAAAGATCAACGATGCTTGTGTATAGGGGGCAAAAACACCCTTTTGGCGTTTCTTTTTCGTCTCATGCACTTTTTAACGTCTGTAAGAATAGATGCAAGGTGGATAATGCTTGGCTTGGCCTTCGCTTAGTATCAAAGCAAAAAATTACTTACCACAAGGAAAAAAACATATTTAAATTTCGCAATGAATTCCTTCCAAATAACTTTTAGATGTAAATAATTATTTTTTAAGAAATTAACCCTTCCTCACGGATAACTAACCATCCAAGTCTAAACCTTAGGTTTTCACGTAAATAAATGACTATCGTTTCAATCTAAAGTGATTTGGTGAGTTTCTCTTAATACCTAGGGTTGTGTTTCCGATCAGCTTAGTTTTTTCCTTTTTTTTCTTTTTCTTATTTCTCCACCGTTCTTCCTTTTAGATTTATCTATTTTACTAAGCAAATTGTTCTTAAATGTAACAAATTGATATCCTTATAATGTGCTTCAATCATATGACAAGTGTTATTATGCAGGATAAAAAGCTCTTGGCAATTATGACTAAAAAGCGCCCGAACTTATGCTTTGGTTTCACGTATTTTTAATTGATTTCCTCTTAAGTTCAAAAATGGAAAAATGAAAGCAATAAATGTCCAATAGAATGTTGTTTGGAGCTGTTCTACTGATTAAGATCCGATTTTAATTTGAGATTTCAGTTCTCCAAATAGCTGTTGTGTGATATTAATTTTTTTGAATATTCTAACACCTCACAGCATTTATTATAAGAGTAAACAAGAATACAATATTTTAGGCATATATTTCTTGGAATTAGATTTCCTCAAATGGTAATGGTACATGAAGTTTTTTTTTTTTTTTTTTTTTTTGACCCGGAACCGCCGGGCTGGCGCCTAGACGCCCGGGACCGACCGAGCCACCACCATGCCATTTGAGTCGCGCGAACATAACGCCTCTGGGATTCGAATCCCTCCCTTCGTGAGGGGAAGAGGGCCCGAAGCCAACTGCACCATCGCGAGAGATGGTAGGTCCATGAAGTTACTAATCATATTTCATAGAATTGAATAGTCAACCTTTGTGTTCCAAATAAAATACTTTAGCTGTCACATCATAACTTAAGAGAGATAAAACTTGAACAGTCAAACTTTTCATTCCAAATGCAAATGCGTCAGTTGTCACATCCGTTTTCTTAATCAAATGATATGGCTTGGTTAAATTTTATTTCCTATCAGCGACATTAGGCAAGAAGTCAACTAGTTTTTTAATAAATCAAATAAGTAAAATAAAAGTCGAAACGAAACCAAAGATCAAATTGCAATGTGCTGAACTATGAGGAGTCACAATAAACCAGAAAATACACTTCAAAATTTGAGTTGGACATGAAATTATGAGGGAAAGAGTAAGATTAATAGACATTGAGAGTCCAAGCATCTAATGAAATTATGCATGCGATGACTGCATTAGACTATAAGTTATACTGATTCAGGGAATTTGTCTCTCGTTATGTATGCTCAGAATCTTTGGCTTAGATGAGATGTGCATATCGCAATAATTTGAAGCTCAAACAAATCATGACCAAAACGAAGAGTGAACTTCTTGTATGGTCCGTAGAGATTAATTTTAACAATTAAGAAAAATGTAATATACACTTTTAAAGATTAATTATGGGCCTATCGGGTCTTCATGTCCATTATGTTTATGGGCCTCATTGCTGGCTTTGACCCACCAAAGTCTCTTGCCCGGGCTTAAGTTTATGGGCTAAAGTTGATGCACAGAGGAGTGGGGGATTACCAAATTTGTGAGCTCATTCATCCTCAATGTTAGATTATGTGCCATGTGGGACTCGCGCTTAGATTATGTGCCACGTGGGACTCGCGCGACCTAACGACTTTAATTGAACGTGGTCACATGTAGGGATGTAAAAAACCGAATCGAACTAAAAACAAAAGTTCGGTTTTTTTCGGTTCAGTTCTCATTTGATTCGATTTTCATTAAAAATTGAAACCTTTTTAATTGATTCAGTTTGTATTTGTTCAGTTAACCAAACCAAACTGATAAATCTAAGATTTTTTTCTCTCATTTTTTTTATTTTTTGAAAAATAGTTTTCTTTTCTTTTCTTTTTCTTTATTTTTCTTCTTCTTTATCATGTCGTCGCTAGCCACCATGGCAGGCGACCGGCTAAAGGCAAGCTAAAGCCTCAACACAGGCTGGCGAGGCTCCTGCTTGCCGATTTCAACAAGGCTCAACCTCACCGGCCTATGGTGAGGCTCTAGGTTGCTTCTGATCGGTCACCGACCATGTGAAAAAAGAAAGAAAAAGAAAAAAATTAAAGAAATAATTAAAAAATTGATTTTTTAAGAAATAAAAAATTTATCGAAAGGGGTGCATGTAGGAAAAAAATAAAAGTGAAAATAAAAAAAAATGAACCAAATCGAACCGAATGAGGATTTTTGTTTGATTCGGATCGGATTTCTGTTCAGTTTAATAAATTTCCTTATCGGTTTGCTTCGATTTTTCAAAAAAATCAAATTGAATTGAACCATTTACACCCATAATCACATGCATCGAGCATGCGAAAACCGTTCATAAAGTCTGACATGAAAGAAGGTTGATCGGATTTCTGTACCGACAAGCATCAGACTCGTAGGATTCTCGATTACATGATGCACCTTAACGAGCATCATCTTCGGATCCAAGAGGAAAATGAGTTACGGGTCGAGTTTGGTGGCCCACCTCTAGTGATCTTCGTGAATTATGTTGAATCATTGCAGAAAATAATGGAGGTAATCCTAAAAGCCTACTAAGAGTCGCATGTCCGATCTCAATGCGGTGTGATCATTTAGAACAGAAATCCTTGAAAATGATGAAATAATGTTGCCCTCGATCTTGGCATGGATGTACTTATGTTGCAAAAAAAAACCAAAGTGGAAAACCCGCAATGCGAGAGCAAAATATAGTCACACATGGAGATAGCCTATCTGAAGGGTACTCGAAAGGGGTAGCCGGTCGTCGGCTAGGAGCTCTGGCCGGCAACGAAGCTAAAGCTTCACACTGGTCAAACAAAAACAAAAACAAAAGAAATCCGTTTAAAATTAGAACTTAAAAATTATAAGGAAATAAATAATATGCTGAACTTATTATAAAATATATATTTAAATAAAAAACGATGCAGTTTATATAATTTGGCAAAACTTTTGGAAATTAAATTTACTACTATTTGATATATATTTTTACGTTTGCTTTGTTTTTTATTTTCTTCTTTTCAAATCCACTTAATTATAGCTAATATTATTTATTACATATTCCTTCAAAATAAAACAAAAAATGAGAAGTAGTTGTATCTAAAATTCATTTCATGTGAAATTGATTTGAAGAATAGATAAGAGAGAAGTTCTAAAGCCTTATGGTGCATTTGTTTCATGAAAAGAATCATTTAGAAAATTTTTGTCAAAGCATGATTTGTTATATCGCTTACAATTGTTTTGAAATAAATGAAAGAAAAATATTTTTCATTATCTACAAAAATGTTTAGATATAAATTATTATCGATAATGAAAAAGTTGTTGACTGATTATTTCAAATGATACAAAATAAACTAGAAGAGGTTGCAATTTAATCAAAGGTAAGTATGCTTCCTAACTGTATATTTAGATTTTGGTGCCAAACCTTGATTTGCGTTTGATTTTGACACGAGATTTGGGTTACTTCTGTCCAAATTGAGTTTGTCCAAGAGCAAAGCAAAAATAACTGTTCTACTATTTTAGCTTCTTGATCACAGAATGGGCAATCTGGCCGAGGTCATATTTTTCACCTCTAGAGATTTTTCTATTGTGTGAAGAGAGTTTTAACAAATGCTACATAGAAAGATCTAAACTTTGGGTTTGGGGTCATCATGTGCCAAATTTGGTGCCATGGTTTGTGGGCTGGCCGAAAAGATGATGTTTCTTGTATGTTGTATATGGGTCATCTTTCTCTTAGATTATAAACACTTCTCACTAAGTAGATGCCTAATTTGGTTGCCGTCCACATCAATTTTTCATGTGTAGCATGAAGATTCAGTGGCACAACCAAGACTTCATTCCTTGTTTGCTCACTAATTTCCTGGTCGCTCAATAACTCCTCTTATTAGCCAACTATCTTCCCGAATGTTATTACTCTCTCCTGTACCCACTGCTCATATTACTAACTCTGAAATAGTTCCTCTTCCCATCAACAAACTCTGCTAACCAAAGAGGGCAAAGACACCCACTCTCGACATGCCAAAAGGATCTTGTAGGAAAACAAATTCCTTTGAGGATTTGGCACCATAGAGGTGACTGATTCTGAGATAACTTCCATGCTTGCTTACCAAGCATGGCTTTAATAAAAGGCAATAGGTCTTTGAAGCCTATTTGCCATGATCTTCTCTAATTTTTACCACCTCCCATCTCTTCCAATGAAGATCACTTCGTGATTCACTATTTTTCCACTAAGACACAACAATTCTTTTTTCTATAGATTGACATGCTAACACTAGGATTTAAAAATAGACATTGCATATTGTGGAAGAGTTTGTATCACAAAATTCCTCAAAATTTTCTTCCCGACCTTTGAAATTAAGTTTTTCTTCAATCCCTCTAATTTCATGTTTACTCTTGCTAAAAGCCATGCAAACATTTGTTTCTTGGAGGCACTCCAATCTAAAGGAATCCCTAAATATTTACCAATCTTTTCAATTTAGGAACTCCAAGTCCAGCTGTCGGATTTCTTTGCAATATTGATTCAATAGCAATGCTAGATTCTATCAGTACTTCACCTTTCCATTTAAGAAAAAAATTGAGTCATCAACAAAAGGAAAATGGAAAAGGACTGGACATTGCCTGTTCAATTTTATTCCCAATATCAATCCTTCCTGAATTGCTTTTGGCATTGAAACTAACGGTGTTTTCGCCATCAAAATAAATAAGGAGACGTGGGGGTCCCTTACCGAATACCTCTCGATGGTTGAAAAAATGGCAGTGGTTTTGCCATTAAATTTTGTACTAAAGGAGACTGGAATAACATATTTAATGACTCTGTTTACACAGTATTGATTGAATCTCATTTTCAACAAGCATGACTTTAGAAAGTCCCATTCCACTCTATCAAAACCCTTTTTCACATCTAGTTTCAACATACCCTTAATTTTTCTTTTCCTTCTTCTAACTCTCAATTGATGCAAAACTTCATGCACTATCAAAATATCATCTTGGATTTGCCAGTCCCCCATAAACACACTTTGTTCTCTTCTTATAAGGTTTGGGAGCCACGGCTTCAATATATTCGCAAGATCTTGGATATTTGTAGGCAAAATAACAAAGGCTGATAGATCTGAATATATCTAATCTCTATTTTGAATTTTCGGAATCAAAGGGATGTGAGCTTTATTCGATTCTGGGTTAAGATGTCCAGAATTGAAGAAAGTCTACATTTCATCGAATACCTAGCTAGACGCATTTCGCTCTTTATGCAAGACGGTAGTGACGAGTTCAATATAATTCATAACTTAGGACCGAAATGGGTAACCAAAAAACCTAAATTATAGAATTTTGTAGGTTCTTGATCCGGTTCTTGGTTCCCTCGTAGGAACTAGGAACTAAACCACATAGTACATATTCCCAAAAAAGAAAAAGAAAAAGGATAATGGAACCAAGAATTGGACAACCCTTGTCCAATACTGATTCTACTCTGAAATCATGCTCGCCCCTATAATAGATGGCTAGAAGAGGACTAGGGCCCTGATTTGAGGATTCTAGTTCTTTCCTACACATATTTGAATTCAAAGGAGAACAATCTAGGTTCTAAATACTTGCAGATGACACTATAAATTTCCGGGCTTTCTTCATAGTAGTTGGAAAAGCTTGAAAATTAACTGATAGGCTGTAGTGAAGTCGACCAAGAACGGTACGTTCAGTCGTGCAACTTCTCCTCAATTACAACATCATCTAGAACAAAATTTTGCCTATCCCTCCCAAGATGCCCTTAGCCTTCTGCACAAGGCAACCGTACAGTTGTCCTGATCTGTGTCTCCTTCCATAATGTTAAATAACTAGAAAAAGCAAACCCGGAGTTATAATAATGCTGTCGACAGAAGAAATCCAGGGGATAGAGGGAAAGATAGAGGACGGAGGGTCCGTTTGGGAACCACTTCCCAAAGCCCTTTGGAGGCCTAAAAATACTTGGGCAAATGCTAGCCCGTTTGGCAAAAAATTTGAACCCACCTTCTCCAAATGCCAGCCTTGTGAAGGCTGAAAGCCCAAGGCGGTGGAGACCGCCTTGGGCTTTCGGCTTTTCGGCATGCCACGCTCGCACTGTTCACATTTTTTTTTTTTTTTTCCGAAATTATCCTCACGAATTTTTTTTTTTCCGGGTGCGTGCCCTTGTCGAGCACTTTGTTCATCTTCTCCGGCGTAGAGAGACGCCGTGACCTAGGCCATCTTCGTCGGAGATTCGGGCGACCTCCGCGAGTCGCAGATCCGGTGGCCAAACGCACGCGGTCGCCGGCGACCGTCGCCGCCGCACCGCGACCTCTCGCACGGAGCTCGCCGGGGCCGCGCGACCCATCTAGTCGTAGGTCCGGTCGCGACCCGGATCCGGTGCCGGAGGCTCGAGCGGTGACCGGATCCGGGTCGCGCCTCCGCCCCCGGATCCGGGTTGTGGCGGCGTCGTGCAACCTCCGCGACCTCGCCGCCCCAGATCCGGGGCGGCGAGGTCGCGCGACCCCGCCACGACCCGGATCCGGGCGGCGAGGTCCTCCCGCAACTTTGACGCCCGGATCGAGGTCGCCGGAGGTCGAGGCGGATCGCGCGACCTCGCCACCCCGGATCCAAGGTCGCCTAAGGTCGAGGCGACGTCACGCAACCTCGTCGCCCTAGATTCGGGGTCGCCGGAGGTCGCGACGGCATCGCGCGACCTCACCGCCTCAGATCCGGGGTTGCCGGAGGTTGTCGGAGGTCGCCGAAGGTCGCCGGCGGTCGCTGCCCTTGCCGGTCAATTTTTTAAAATTTTTCTTTTGCCAATTTTTTTTTTTATCACAAAGATCCTTTGTAAATGCAATTCCCCAAACACTATTTTGTTCAAAGTACTTCACAAAGGGGCTTTCAAAGTACAATTTACCAAACACGGTTGCATTTTGAAAAACACCTTTAACTCCAAGGTCTTTGCATTTTCCCAAGGACTTTCCCCAAAAATAGTTCCCAAACGCACCCGGAATTTGAATAAAAGCTTGAGGCCATCACATGTTGTAGAGGGGAACATAGGGCCCGTTTGGTTCAACTTTGGGAAAATGGCTTTGCATTTCCCCAAGTATATTTGAATGAATGGCATTTTGTGAAGGCAAGTGTGTTTGGAAACTCATTTTTATGTATATTTTGCAAAGCAACTTTAAGGTGAAAAGAAAAAGGAAAAAAAAAGAAAAGAAAAGGGAAGAGGAGATGCAGCTACGCGGAGAGGGGAAAATCGTGGGGAGTGGCTCGGCGGTGGTGGTGGTGGTGGTGGGGAGGTGGCCGGTGGCAATGGCGGTGGGGGAGGGGGCTCGCTTGAGGTTGGCGACCTCAGGCGACGCCCTGGGTCGCGCAACCCAGCCCCGCCTGGGTCGCACCGACCTCAGGCAACGTCACCTAAGCTCGCGCGACCTCAGGCGAGGCTTCCCGACGGGCAGATCTGGCTGCTCACGGCTGAGTGCCCCCCGCCGACTGAGCTTTGCAATGGAGTAGCAAGTCCAAGGAAGAAGACGATGAACGGTGTTTTCGAGGGTAAAAGGGGAAAACATGATTATCAGTAAGGGCAATATTGAAAAGAAAAAAAAATTCATTAAATGCTAGCATTTGGCAAATGGAGACTCAAAAATGTGAACCAAATGCAAAATATTTTCCCCACCGGGGCCCTTAGGAAAGCCAAACCAAACGGGGCCTACGTAATGGTCTTTCAAAGACACGAACCAACAAAATGCCTTTCACCCAGTGGGAAGCGTACAAAAGAAAAAGGGGGATAAAAAAACATCTCTATGAGACTAAGTTAGGGTTTTGGTAGAGATTGGCAATAGGGGCAAAGATATGCAAATGACATAGAAGAGCTCTACAGATGAGCGGAACAAGGAATTACCTTGTACTTTCATCTAGGGGTGAGCATGGTTTGAGTGGGTGATTCCCACTTAGAGCAAGGAATTACCTTGCCCATTAAGAACCAATTCCAAAAAATTGGATCCGAAAATTATCCGTTGATTTCATGGACTCATCCAGAAATCCAACCAATGGGAAATCCGACTGCCAGTCGATTCTCGAACGGGTCCATGGAACTAGTCCCACCAAGCTTTACGCACTTAGTGACAAGCCAAAGTAACACAAAAAACAAAGAACTTCCCTAACCTTAGTTGCAAAATTAGTGAAAAAAAATGCTCCTATTGAAAGTTGAGAGCTAAGGCCGCGAGTCAATAGGCATTGAGTGTGAGAGTCAAGACCGTGAATGAGAGCGAGACAACACGAGCACTCGGTTAATAGGTGTTGAGCTTCAAATTAGGATTTTAGGGTTTTTATTTTTCTTAAATTTTTGTTTGATTGGAAATTTTTCTGAAAAATTAAATATATACACATATCCTATCCAGTTGGGCGATTCCACACCCAGAACCGAGAAACGAACCGGTTCCCTTGAGAACCACCAGTTCCGATCCGGTCCAGTCCAATTCTAGGTGGTCCGGGTGGTTCATGGTTCCTTTGAACACCTCTGTTTTCACCCATTACTAAGCAAAAGAGTTGATCCGGGGCATTTGACTCTTGCTATGTACGCTCAAAATCTCTGGCTTAGACGATATGTATATTTCGCCATCGTACTAATCTCAAAAAACCGGTGACCAAAACAAAGAGTGAACTTCTTGTCTCGTCCGTAGAGATTCATTTTAGCGATTAAGGAATTTATAATGGGGCCTCTTTGGGTCCTTATGTCCATTATGATTATGGGCTTCAATGCTGACTTTAACCCACCAAACTTGCCAGGGCTTAAGTTTATGGGCTAAAGTTGATGTACAGAGGAGTGCTGGATAACCAGAATCGGTAAAGTGAAAAACCGGAGATTTTGAAATTTGTGAACTTCATCTTTAGTGTTAAAGTACGTGCCACGTGGGGCTCACGTGCATCGAGTGCATGCAAAAACCATTTAAAAGAAGGTTGATTGATTCTAGTACCCGCAAGCATCAGGCTCTAGGATCTACTCTTACACGATGCACATTAGCGAGCATCATCTTCAAATCCAAGAGAAAAAAAGGAGATATGATATTTCTAAGCGTGGTGTAACCATTTAGAAGTAGGTTTTACTTGTAACGTAGCACCATCTCATGCTTTACACGATTGAGCATGTTTTTTTATTAAATGCAAATGATTCTTTTATAAATAAATAAATAAATTTGCCACTTTTGACTACATTCATATTTTATACGTATTATCTTGAGATGGGGTTGGGCATAAACCAGTAAATTGAGGCTAAAAGTCTAAAAAGAATCCGGATTATCTTCCTTCAGGTATAAACGCGTGAACGGAGTTCAATTTGAAGAGAACAGAATTCCTTGAAAATGATGAAAAATGTCGCTCTCCATCTTAGCATGTATGTACTTATGTCATAAAAAAAATCTAATTAAAATTAGAAATTAAAAAATACAAGGAAATAAATAATATGCTGACCATATTAACTAATATATTTAACTAAGAATGAAACAAATGATACAGTTTATATATATATTCTTCTTTTGAAAAACTACGTAATTATAGCTCATATTATTTAATACATATTCCATCAAAAGGAAAAAAAAAAAAAGAGAATTAATTGTATCTAAAATTCATTTTATCTGAAATTTGATTTTAAAATTAGATAACAGAGAAGCTCATAAGCTTTATGATGCATCTATTTCTTGAAAAGAATAATTCATAAAATATTTTTCTAAAAATGATCATTTATAACACTTATAATCTCTTTAGAAAATGAATGAAAGAAAAATAATTTCTTCATCTACAAAAATATTTAGACATAAATTGTAGTTGATAATAAAAAAAGGTTTTATTGACTAATTATTTCAAATGCTAGAAGTTATTATTTAAAAAAAAATTCCAAATCATTTATCTTTTGCAAAATGAACAGAGTCTTAATCTATAAGATTAAAAACAAAAGCAATTGAACATTAAATTTATAGATTAATCTGCAAATGGACGGCGACGTCACGAACGTGTCTATTCTTTTGAGCATTCGGTTCGGCAACAATGATAACAATCTTCTTTACATATTAACAAAGTCATATCAGACCCAAATCCATGATCTGTCCCGTTCCACAACGACATATTTAATGACCTAATCTCCCCTTTGTTCGAGAACCACTTGATAGGGGAATTACACGTCGTTGATGTGGCATCTTTAATCATAATAATCTCCTTTATTCCCCGTCAAATTAAATTAATTGGAATGGCTGACCAAAATCGTATAACAAGTTCTTCTTTCGCCTCTTAATCCAATGCACTTCACTGTTAGTGACGGATACCGTGTAGAAGCCACTCACGCCTTCTTTTATTCCTCACTTTTTTGAATTATTTGCTAATCAATTTGGCATGTCTCGGCACTCTTGCAAGAGCCTTTCTTATTAGAATATTTGGATATTAAAAACCACGTGTTTACCTATTTAAAATAATTGATAGTGATATCACAAAATTTCATATAATATTAGAGTTAAGATATTCTAAATTCAAATTTTTTAACCCCTATTTAGCCTCTGATTGTATTTTTTTTATAAAGATGAGTGTTATAATATTTAAATATTAAATCACGTTTGTATTTAATAATTTAAATTTTTAGAATAATTGAGGGTTATTTTTTAAAATCATTTCTTGTCATTGGCCGATGCTGATAGTGGGCCAGTTGGGGGGACTTTTGACTGAGCTTTCCTAGAAATTCAAGGGGCAGGTTCAACGTCGGCGCCTAATAATTTTATTGCGTGCCGTTGTGTGAACCAGGGACTTGGAGGAGGAATATCATGGCACTTTCATCGGTCAATGTGTAAGGAAGATGTGTTCACTTTAAGGTGCGAGTGATTTTTTCATTAAAAAAAAGTTAACTTTGCCACTTTTTGACTACGTTGATAAATTATGTCTTAGGGTCACAGATTTACACGAATTATTCTGAGAGAGGGTACGCCAAAGACCACTCAATGAAGGCTCAAAGTATAAACAGCATTCAGATTATCTTCCTTTATGAATACAATTATGAAAAATGAATAAATATCAATTGTAGAATTGAAGAAAATGTTAATTGAAATAGTAAAATTTTAAGAAAAAGAAACACGATTAAAATTTAAATATGCCTAATGTTTAATCAATTTTTGTCATTTGATTTTTTTTTTTAATTATTGTAGAGGCCTTTTCCCGCTTTTGTTTAATTTGTGTTCACTCTTGTCGTTAAAATATCTTATTAATTCTATCAAAGTGGCAATATTAATCAAATCATAACAAATCCATATTGTTTAATATTATCGATACATATCATTTGTCTATCATTAATATTTTGGTTGATTTAGTTTGGGAAATAACATCTCAACAACTAAAAACTCTTTTCCCCAATCTTTTCTTATTTTATATTATATTGAAAAAATTTCCCTTAACAAAAGTACCCTCTAAGAAATTGAGCAAATGATCAAATGTAATTAAACCTTGCCTATTCCTTCCTTCATAGCAAAAAACGTAGCTCCACTTTCCTTTCATTCTAATCGTCCTTTTCCCCCTTTGACACTTCTTTTGTTCTGTTTTTGTGGCTTTTCACTCCTTCAACAATAACCTTAATCGTTTTTTTCCATCTTAACATTTCACCTCTTATTATTAAAAAAAACAAAAAAAAAGAAATATGTATTGAAAAACGTTCTTAGATGATATAACTTATCTTGAATTCTATACAACCAACAATTAACTAAAATTGCATAAAAGGGGGGCGGGGGAAATGTATCAAAAAAAATTTAGAATTTGTTGTAAAAGTATAATTGAGATCTAAAACTTTTAAAAGTATAATAAAATCTTTAAAACTTGTCAAATTGGAACAATAAAGTCTATTCATTAATTCTGTCCAACAAATTAAAAACGCTAATAATTTTTATTATTATTATTTTTGTAAAGCCAAATGGCTCAGCGTGGCTTTTTTTTTTTTTTTTTTTTTTTAAGATAAGAGGAGTTAATGTGGCATCTTTTTCTTCCATGGTCCAAAATCTTTTTCCTCTGAGCTCGAGCTCTACCATGGCAGGGAATTTTCAGCTCGAGAGCCATCATGCTCGTGAGCCTCGAGGGGGCCTTGAGCGGACATAGTCACCGTGAACTTCAAAGTCAAATTAGGTCGTGGTAGGCGCAAGCTTCGAGCTTAATCAGCCAATGGCCATGACAACGACCTTCAGAATGAGATCTGGCCACGACAACCCGGAGCTTTGAATCCAAATCTGGCATTGTGGCCGTGAATTTTCCTTCATAAGCACACGATCGGGGTTTGGGATTCACGTGGGGGCGGCGGGAACTGATTTTCACAAGAGTTGAAAAGGATTGTCGGGACGTTTGAATTTACGTTGAAGGTGAAAAAAGGAAGGGAAAGAAAGTGATGCGTTGGAACTTGCAGCCAAAGGGTGCAAGTGCAAGTGCTGCTTTGGGAACAAAATTAAACGAAAAAAAAAGGGAAGATAGTTGCGTATAGCAGCAACGTGCAGCCCTGATTCGACGACTTTTCCACCAGAGGGTGCTCTAGTCACACCATAGAAGAACAACCCAAGATCTTGCTCCATAAGGTGGTTGACGAGAAGAAAGGGGTGAGATCTGAGATGGATTATGCGTTACATGCCTCGGCCCCGCGAGGTTCACTTGCTCGCTCCATCTTTGAGCTCATGGCCAATGTCGTCAGCCATGACCATGAGCTGTCCAGTTTCAACCCGGCGACTGGATTCAAACGGGCCAATTCTGTTCATGGTTCTGGTTCTTGGTTCTAGGGCAAAACCAGATTGAAGTGGCATCAACGCTTCAACTTTTGTCTTTTTTAACAAATAATAATCCATAAGCTATAAGAAATTCCCACTAGTGGGATCTCACTCTCTTGCTCTATTTTGTCTTAAAAAGTAAAAATGTAGCGTGTCTCCTTTGTGAATTGATATGGAATCGGACTCTATTTTGTTATTTTTATTTTCACTTTCAATCGTCCTAAAAAGGTGTCCCACGTTGATTTGCAAGGAAAAAGATATGATGTATTTGTTACTTTTAAATCATTTAGAGAACAAAATTTTGGAATCGAGGCCGAGGAACTGTAGGAACTAATCACCCCTAGATCACCAGATTTGGTTCGAAGCTCATGTTAGCCTGTCCATTCAAGCTCGTGCTAGGAGCTCGGCATCGTGGAAGAGCTCGAGCTCAAAAGAAGAATTGCTAGACCGAGGACTATGAAGATGCCACACCAACACTTCTCTCTTTAAAAAAGAAAAAGGAAAAATCAAACGAGCATCATGCGTCTTAAGAAAACTTTATAAAAAATTATATTTATTAGTCAAATTGAATAAAGTTAATGGAGCGATTTAAGCGCACCAATTTTACAAGTTTAATAATTCGATTATACATTTGAAAATTTTAGATTTCAATTGCACTTTTGTGATAAATCTTAGGATTTTGGTACACTTGTCCCCAATAATAATAATTATGACAATTATAACAATAATAATAGATATAATTTATAAGTAAATTATTTTAATTTGAAGTGCAACTTAGCTCTTTCTCTACCATAGACTTATACCTAACTTCATAACAAGAAAAAGTTTCGCTGTCAAGTCTCAAGCACGCATTATGAGCGCGTGTTTTTGTGCTCATGCCCTCTTGAGTCTTGAAGTATAGTGGATAAGTGGAGCATAATATTATGAGTGATTGTCGTTTTCTGGATTACTGGATAAATGACACGTATTTATCTATTGCTTTGATATTTTTTGCGGATGATAAGAATTTGATTTACGTAAATAGATTTCAACAAAATAATAAAGGATAGAAAGTCAGAGACATTTTTTGCGATAATGGGATATACACCAAATTAATAAATTGGCTTTACTTTTATACATGATTTAGATAAAATTCACTTAATTAAAATTATTTTAATAATTTTAATCATAGAACAAATCTTAGTAAATAAAATGGAAAGCCAGACAACTTATAAAAGTATCTTATTATTAAGTAAAACTTATTCACTTAATCAAATAGAAACTAAAACTATATAAATGGCATATCATCTTAAATGAAAAATGAAAAGAAGAAGAAGAAGAAGAAGCTAAAACTTGTATATCACATGAAAACTATTATAGCTTATTTAACTAAGTTAATAATTTACAATTAGTTGATATATCAGCTCAAAATTTCTAAAAAGTAAGTTTATTAAGACATATTATGCCATATACACTTTCTGGTCGTTGAGTGAACTATTAAAAAAGTAAAATTTACCCATGACATTAACATAGAGATGGATCATGTTCCCTGAATACTATAATAACATTAATAATCAAAACATGAAAAAAGAGAGGAAATACCAGAAACGGAAAACGTAAGTTGGACTTCTTTGATTGTTGCTTAATTCGTTAGATTTATCCTTTTCATACTTTTTAAGAATGTTGTTGGAGATTATCGATGATCCATAAGGCAAATTAGTTCAATCAAGAGATAGAGTTTGAGGAAATTGCGGAAGAAATTATATTGGTGTGCAAATATCACCGTCCTTTAATTTTCGCCCATTTTCTATGATAAAAGAGTTATTTCCTCTAAAAAGAGATGGAAATATACTTTTACCCCCATAAAAGTCAGATTCAATGCACATACTAAAGAAAAAACAACAGAAGATTGGCCGCAATAAAATGAAAGTTTATGGGGTATTGTGTAATGGTTGAAAGTTCGGAGGCAAACATGTACTACCCTAGAATTCATGGAACTCTTTTTCGTAATTTCCCTTTTATAAAATTCAACCAAATCTATTTGACAAAAATTTTAAAATGAAAATATTTTTCATTGCTTGGACACAAGAAATCATTTTTAGGAAAATATTTTTTAAAAATTCATTTTTTATCAAACAAACGGAACCAATATATTAATGCAATGGTGTTTTTAATTGATCCAATTCTAATAGACTTTAGATCATGGATAAGGGGAGATGGCCTCGAGTTTTAATTTAACCACCGAGATTAAATGACGATATAATTCAAAGAATATAACATTGAATAAAGAAATCGAAATAAAAGTAGAGTTGAATTATGAAGAATCAAAAGAATTAGAATCCTACTTATCTACTTTTTTACTTTACGCCTATTTCTATCTAAATTTTGAGTTTTAAACTTTCATGTCCCATTATGGATGTCCGATTTGACAAAAACTTTACTCAGTCTTTTCTATGCTCATATGTACAAGAACTCCAAATAATTTATACGTAAAAATCATTGACACCGACAATAAAAATGAGAACGAACCCAATGAACACGTATTCTAGTACATAAACCAATCCAGACCCACGGCCAAATAATCAATTTTTTTTCCTAACTTTGGTCATTTCCTTGTGCACGAAATGATATTTTTGGGCTTAGTCCCTACCGTCCACCCATTCAAACGTGAACCGCAACATCACGAACGTGCCTACTTTCTTTTGAGAATTCGGTTCGTCAACAAAACACGAAGTCGTACCAGACCAAATTCTATGGTCTGTCCTGTCCCACGGGGCCACAATGACATATCTAATGACCTAATCTAATAATCTGCCCTTTATTTTTACTTTTTTAAGAACCACTTGATTGGATATCACACATCGCTGGTCGTGGCTTCTTTTATCCCAATCTCCTTTATTCCCCCGCGTAATTGATTCAGGTGGGTGGCCAAATTCATATAATTTATTTATTTATCTTTTTTGGTTGCTGATCCAATAAAGTTAACTATTATTGGTTGGGGATCCGTGTAGAAACTACTCGAGCCTTTCTAGATTTCTTCTAAATCTGTCAAACAAGATGAGTCGAATAAAAAATGATCCGACCAAATAGATCAAATTAACCCATCTTGATTCATTTCCATACAATGCAAATTTAATGACTCGTATCCGACCTGACTCATACCCAACTTGATTCATATTGCTAAAACACTAACATATTCAACTAAACATAGGAAAACTCAAACCCATTTTAAGATGTGAATGCAAAGTAAATAAGTGAGCGAGAGAAAATGAATAAAGAGCCAAAGGTAAATTGAAATTGCATTTTTGACTAATTTAATATTCATATTATATTTGAATTTATTTATATATGATTAATTCAAATAATAATTTAGTCCATCAATGAATTTATGACTTACGTTGCCAAGTCCAATTCCTCCTCTTCAATTATGTATTTACTCGATTGGGCACGTGCCCATGCTCTTGACAGGGCCAACTTCATTTTTATTTTTTAATTATTTTTTCATCATTGGCAGATGTTAAAAGTGTGGCCACCCATGTGAATCGGTGACCGTACTTGAGATTGGTGGAGTAGGTTCGTCGTCGCTGGCGCCTCCTCCAATAATGTCATGGGGTGCCACTGTGTGAATAGGGGACGTGGAAGAATGCATGGTGGCGGCTCGCTCTTTTCCATGGATCAATGTGGAAAGACAACGGATGGGTTCACTGTAACCTGCTAAGCCGACGCAATGATTTAAAGAGGAAGGACAGCGTTGGACCCATCTCCACTACTTCTTGTTTTTGTTTTCTTCTTGTGACGATGCAGGGCGGGCAGCGGCGGCTATCATCGACCAGCAAATTATTCGATACACATCAAGTGTAGTTGATTTTGGATAAATTCATCACAGCTACACCGCTGGACGCAAGTTAGAGTAAGGTGGGAGAGATTCCTACACTTGATGCACCGACCGATTACGTCTCGAAAGAAGCAAGATTTTATGGAGATTGACGAGTCGATTGTGGGAATTGAATCTATGACTAAGAGCTTCAAACCACTTAATATAAATTTTTTTTAACACCATTCATGAGAATGATGTAAGTTGAGCAATCAAATTTACTGTTAGTCTTTATGTTTTTTCGCCACCAGGCAATTTGGATAAATTTAACTCAGTCACCAATAAAATTTTCCCCAACCATGTCTCTCAACCTTTGATCATATGAAAAGAGGGATGTCAATGCAAGAAACGTGAGGGTTGCATCCCCGAAGATAAGGATCACGCTTTCTTCCAATCATACGTTATTCATTCACGAGCGTCATAGTCACCAAAAATAAACTTTAGCTAACAACAGGTATTTCACACAAAAGCATGGCCTAAAAATCATGCTCTTTTTCTCATCATTTGTGCCATTTCGCTATTATACGCCTTTTTGTTCTGGTACGATTTGCGCAGAGAGAGAGAGAGAGAGAGAGAGGTGGGGTGGGCACAGGCATCATCGGTGACGACAATGGATAGAAGAGTAGGTGAGGCTAAAGTCAGGGAGGATAGAGAAAGAAGAGAGATAAATCTATATATTAACTCATATTTGATAAGGCTAAGTTATCAAATAGGTTATTTATATTTTGTATATAGATTATAAATGGGTTTAGAATAGTGTAATCCAAGACAATGTGAGTGTTAAATGGATTCTTAATTTACTTAGATCCAACTCGCCTTTATAACTCTTTCTTGCCTTCACTTAATCTCGCGCTCACTTATTCCGTACTCTTATCACAATTTTGAATATATGTTTTACTAGATTAGGTCAAATATGTAAGCGTTTTAACAATATGGTTCACGTTGGGTATGTGTTGGATATGAGTGGGGTCGGGTATAAGTTATTTGATTTGTATTGCAATAAAAATATGTTAAAATGAGGTAAATGAGTCAATTTGATTTTGATCATTTTTTACCCGACCCACCCCAGGTCTTGGCTAAGGTTACTTATTTGAGTATGATCATACTTATAACTGTTAAGTACTCATTACAAAGTGATTGGAGTGAGTTTTTCCAATTGCTATTCATAAAAAAAAAAAAAAAAATGAAGAATTCTAAATAAATATATGAAGTGCTCTCATTATCTCAAATAAGGGTATAAAATGGACTTATTTCAAATAAAAACTTGAAGTGGTTATATTAGTTTTAAAGAAAGGCTCGAAGTGGTTATAACTGTTTCAAATAAGAGCATAACTCACCAGCTCATTGATCGGCAAAAAATTCCGATCAATGAGGGTATTTTTGTCCAAATCCAAAAACAATTTAAATATAAATTTAATTCTATAAAAAAATTAAAAATATTTTCTTTTTTAAAAGAATGGGAACATAGGCAGGAGGCCTCCGCCCCATCGCTAGTGGGGCGTGGGGCACTGGTGCTTGGGCAAGGGTCGGTGGCCCTTGCCAACTAGAGGTAGGGGTTTGTTGGCTCTTGTTCGTTAGGTGCCAACACTCGAGTGAGGCCCAGCGACCCTTGCTGACTAGAGTTAAGGGCTTGTTGGCCCTCACTGGGGATGGGAGAGGGCAGCGACCCTCTCCCAGATTTGGGCAAGGGTTGCCCGCCCTCTTCCTCATCTAGGCAAGGGTTGCCGACCATCACCTAGCACCCCCAGACTTAGGCAATGACTGCCAGGTCGGTGTGAGGGCGGGCGACCCTCGCCTATATTTGAGAGAGGGTTGCTGCCCTCTCCCGTCCTTGACGAGGGCTAGTAGGCCCTCCCCTTTGGTTGGCGAGGCATTGGCGACCCCGTCGACCATTGCTACAACCCTACCAATGATGGGGTGGTAGCTAGCCCTCCCGCTTGTGTTTTCCCTTCTTGTTCTTATATATATATATATATAGTTTTATTTAGTTTTTAGGAAAAATAAAAAAATAAAGAAAAAAGATAAATTTTAAAAAGATAAAATTACCCTTCACATTTAGTGAGTTCCGATCATTATTTGAGATTGATATACCCACTTTAGGCCTTTATCTGAAATAATATTCACTTCATGCCTTTATTTAGGAAAATGGGAGAATTTCGGGTCTTTATTTAAAACAATATTTATTTTAGGCCCTTATTTGAGAAAATGAAGGCACTTCGAATTTTTATTTGAAATTTTTTTTCAAAAATAAATAACATGTACAATATTTGAGGATACCCAAATATTCGCCTCATGCCCCCACACAAGGTAAGTGAAATTTTATATTCATTCCATCGCTGGGGAGCAGTTTAGTTTGTTCGCTTCTTTAATCTTACCTTAAAAAATCTTAATTTTAATTTTAACCAAAAAAAATTAATCTTAATTAAAATTAGTATGTGAAAGGATCACGGAGCGGGATGGAACGGGTCATGGGGTCGAGAACAAATAGTTAGATCTATTCCCTTGCTCGCCTTATCTATAGGGACGGATTTAGAATTTTCTTTAGTGGGGGTAAATTTAATAAAAATTTTCGATGTCAATAAATTCATTTATTAAGATAATTAATATAGAGTATGGCATAATATTAAATAAATTTTTATTTACGTGTGACAATGGCATCTTAAGAAACATTGCAATTGTCTGTTATGAGCCTTAAATATGGGGACACAATAAGGGGGAAAATTGTAGAATGAGACTTCTATAAATACTTTTTTGAGAAACCACGTGGGGAAATAATTGACAAAACCTTTAAAAATTATAAGGATAATGAATATAAATGATTTATGAATTTTGATTTGATGTGCAAATTCGTCTCTAAACTTTTTATTTATTTAATATAATTCTCGAACTTTTAACTTATTCAATGTGGTTTTTATACTTTTGGTAAATGTCCGATATAATCCTTAAATTATCAATTTATTCAAGTTTAAGGATAACATTGAATATTTTTATATAATTTAAGAACTAAATTGAATATATACCCAAAGTTTATAGACTATGTTGAATAAGCTCAAATTTTATGGACATTATTACATATTTAGTTAAAGTTCAAATATCATATCGAACACCACTCACATTGAGTTAAATTCATAGATCATTTATGTCATTTTTCCAAAATTATATAGTAAATCTATGTAGGAAGTAGCATATTTTGCCCACTGTGAAATTCACGAAGATGCAAGTTCTACATACCCAATCTACACAAGAAAAGTGCTGGTCATTGGAAATTTCCAAGACACGTTATCGTACCATACAAACACATCACTTCAAATCGGAGATTTACAAAAATTGCATTTTTTTTAGGACACCATACGATATTTTAGTACTTAAACTAAGAAACGGTGCATCCAATCTATCCTAGAAGTGCGCCGGATTTGGATTCGAAAATGCATTCCGAATTAGCTCGACTTTCTTGGCTCGTATCGGTTGGGAAAATTGGGAATCGACAGGTCTTTTCTCAAACATAGTCGGAGACTCGGAGGGGGGGGCTCCCGTGCACGCCAGGACATCGTTGTCGTCGAGATTGGCAGACAGGTCGAGATTAACGTTATGATGATATCTCTGCCTGTAAAAAAAGCGAGTCAAGACAAAGCGGGAAAAGGAGGCGGAGAGAGAAAAGGAGCGATCGTGGACCCAAAAGCCGCCAAAAGAGACAAAAACAAAAAGGAGGTAAATAGGAGAAGGGAGGAGGGACATGGACCACCAGCTTCACGCGGCCCCTGTCTTCTGTGGTGGTGGGCTGCTTCTCAATCTCACGTTTGGCATCTTATCTTTTTCCACTTTTTCCTCCTTTCAAATTCTTTTTGGGGGAGAAAACGTCGGCCTCCAGTTTTCTTTCCATTATACATATATTTTTACTCTTGACTTGTCGTTTTCTCCAAATATGGCAATACCGTATTTTTTTTTTTTTGGTCGAATGACAATTTCGTATTTCGACTGTATCAAAATATGGCAATTACGTGATCTGCCATATTTTTATGGGCATATACATTTAGATAATGTACGTTTAAATCTATCAAAGGAGTGAATCGAAAATGTTCCAATTCAAATAAGACAATATAATTTAGTGGATCATATCTTGATGTGATTCATATCTTGACTTATATATTTAAACACTTACATATTTAAACTAATCTACAGAAACTTATATCTAAACTGAGATGAAAAATACGAAGTGAGCAAGCATGAGAATAAGAGAAGGCAAGAAAGAATGGATAGATAGTCATAAGTACTCATATTTTGGGTTTTACTATTATAAAATTCATCTATGATCTGTTTATTTGATATAATCAAATTCATATAACAACTCAGTCCACAAATATGAGTTAAGAAATAGGTAGCAGGTCTACGTATGTGTTATCTAGAGTTGTAACCCACTGAGGGTAAAAAGTACGACATAAAAGAATTATAAAATTAGATATATAATAGATGATAGACGATCAAACTTGGAGGTCTCCCTTCTTAGGGATAAGACTATACCACCAAATTACCATGCCATCATACAAGGAATTTTATCGGCCTTCACTTCAAAAAATAACTACCGTATGCCATCTTCTACTAAAGGTTTTGCCATTGTTTGTTGTGAAATTAAACTTATGTGTATGAACATGGCACAAGGGATAAGACTGACCATGCCCTATCTTCTCGAGGATAAGACTGAAGCACCAAATTACTATGCCATTACACGAGGAGTTTTACCAGCCTTCTTCGCAAGAAATAATTACCGTATGCTCTCTTCTAATAAAGGTTTTGTCATCGTTGTGAAATTAAACTTATGCGAATGAATATGGCCCATCATCTAGTTCAAATCACAGGAAAATATAATCGAGATATATATACGGTACCAAATCGATGTAATATATCTTTGTTGTTCAACTCATATGCAACACCATTGATATGGGTAATTACAATTTGAAAAACCAACCAACCATCCAGATAAATGATGATGAACAAAGGTCGGGCAAAAAGAAAAAGATTAACAAGAGATCACGAATATCAAATTTGTCCACATGAATATGAATGTCCCTCTCTCTTTCTTTCTTTTTTCCTTCCAAATCTCCTAAATTATAAGATATACAGAGGAATTGGCATCCACCGACATCACTAAACTTATGCCACAAGTAATTTCCACATGACGAATTCTCCTTGCACTCCGGCCAAAACGCACCCGATTCTATTCGTCGGGCAAAGGGATCCCCCTATGACTTTCTCAGCAATTTCCTCTGCTTTATTTTAGGAAAGCTCCTCTTCGGGCCGTCTGTAGGAAATTTAACTCCAGACGTCAATTGATGGAGTGCGCTAGCATCTACGAGATTCCACGACATGATCCGATCGCGGGGTCATGTTCAGCGGTTGTCTTTTTTTCGAGAATATCGAGATGCCTTTTCCTCTTGTCCACCCGATGCTGACCATTTATATATAATTGTCAGCTCGATTATTGAAGCCCTTTTTCGAATGTTTGGACACCAAAAAAAGATGAGAAACAAACTTTAGAAATAAAGTAGGAATATCGACAATTAAAGTATCTAAAGTTACGTCAACAATTTGCCCTCTTCTTTTATGTTTTGTCAGGTCATAGCTTCAATATCAATTGACATGTTTTTGGAATATAGTATGCACGGATGCTTTCTACAGAACAACGCAAGGGACTTCCCATGGGCGAAAGAACCCTAAAATGAAGATGAACGACCATATCGAGCTAAAAAAAGAAAAGTACTTAGATGATTTTAGAGGGGAATTAAATCTCTAACTTGTAAAAAAAGAACAAAACAAAATGTGCTCGTGGAGAGATTTTAAGTTTCTTCTAAAACACCATGTGATCGTTCATCTAGTCAATTGCAGAGCATCGAATGATATTAAAATATTTATTTTTGTGATGAAAAATTAGTAAAATTCACGTTAAGTTAGAGAATTTGTTATGCAATGCTAAATAAAAAAATCTAAAAATTTCTCAAGGTACAAGGAATTTGGTCAAGCCAAAAGTATTAACACGATATATTATCAACAGAAATCATAAAGCTTCGTATTCATATCCGTATTATCAATTGCATAACTTATTCAGGTCAATATTTACCGTCGGTTCAAATTAAGCATACTCAGAAGAAATTATTCCAATTTCGGATCAAACGTTCACAGGCGTTTCCTCGTGGAGACGACCGCGAATCCGATTAACAACCCTCCACCGTGCATTGCGGATTAGATTTAGATACGTGTTGACCTAAAGCATCTACTTTCGGGAGGAGCGGGGGACCACTCCTCCTCCCCTAAAATGGATCGAGCCTCGGCCCAATCCGCATCACCAAACGGATAGGGAGGGAGGGGGCGGGGGGCATTACGGTCAATTCGGCCGCGCGGCACCGCTGGCAGCAACCACCGGGGGGGAGCCGAGAAAATCCAGGAAACGGAAATCAATTGCGACCCGCAAAATAAAGAAAGGCATGAACAGAAAAGGAAGTAAATCGAGAATAAAATACAGAAAATAGGGAAAGGCATGAAAATAAGGAAGTAAATCGAGAATAAAATACAAAAAATAGGGAAAGGCATTAAATTACGAGATACGCCCTACCTTACCCTGCCGATTATACGCCGAACGCGTGGACGCGGAGCCCGCCCCCGTCTCCCCACTATATAAAGGCGCCTCCCCTCTCTCTTCTGGAGGCCTCGCGATCACACACATCCTGCAACGCTTCTCGTCCGCAACAAACTCTCTCTCGTTTCTCCCCGCGCCTCTCGTTCCCCGCCTCCCTCTCTCTCTCTCTAAAAGCTCCTAGGGTTTCGCCGTCGCCACCGCCGCCACCGCCGCCGTCGAATTCCAGGGGGATCTCCGGTCGAATCAGTCCTCCCTTGGCCTCTCTACCGCGTCCTGTACGCGAGCCTCAATCCAGATCTGTAAGTTGTCGCCGTCAATCTGTCGTTCGGTCGTTCTTTCGTCGTGAATCCGTTCGTTCGATGTCGTCCGTCTTCGGTTTTAGATGAGATCAATGGCGCCGGGGTTTGCGCCTCTCGTCGGTGTCCGGTTTCGTGTGCCGTTCGCGTTCCTGGCGAGACGTGTGCCTCGCGCGCCTTTGATGTTCGATGTTTCGCGTGGCGATGGGCGGAGGATCTTCTCTTTCTGATTTTTTTTTTTGTTCACTTGTTTTTTGTTGCGTTGGAGGTTGGGAGATTTTCTGCATCGGGCTAGGGATTGTGTTGTGTTTTGCTTTGTTTTGTTCATGTCTGTCGTGATTGTCGGACGAGTTTTGTTTTCGGTTGGCAATTGATTTGTTTGTTCCCGTTCCCTATATAAACGCATTGATTTTTTTTTTTTTTTAAAGTTATTTCGATGGAGATGTTCATACGTTTTGCGGTGCCTAATTTGCGCAGTTTTCGATTTTTTTTTTCTTTCATAGTGCGATTTGCTTTGGCCAGGTATACGATTGTGAATCTGATATTAAGATGGTACGGATTGACTCTCGGATCCTGTTTGTCTCGAGAGATTTATCTAGTGTTGCCTAATGAATTGAAGATTGTCCTTTATGCGTTCTAGGGCTGTCTGTTCTTAATTTGATTTGTCATCTTGCTACTTCTCGCCTGGTTGCATAATTTGAGCCTAGCTTGATGGTTGAGCCCAATCGTCTCCTTCATTTCAGGCTGTAATTTTCATTTCAAAGCAAGTTTTAGCACCACGACATCTGTGCAGGTGGATGAATGTCGATCTGTGTGTTTTCGGGAGCTCTGCCTTTCTTTGCTTGTTTGGTTCAATGGATGATGCTTAGGGTCGTCTTTTTTTTCTGAACTTTTGGCGTCGTACAGATTCTGACCTTGTGGATTTGATTGATTGAGCAGGAAAACTGAATGAACTAATGGAGTCAAAAGGTGGGAAAAAGAAGTCTAGCAGTAGTAAATCCTTATTCTACGAAGCTCCCCTCGGTTACAGCATCGAAGACCTTCGTCCACACGGTGGCATCAAGAAGTTCAGATCGGCTGCTTACTCCAACGTATGTCGCAATGATCCTTAATCGTTGCTTTTTAGATTTCATTCCTTTGGATTTATGGCTTCATAGCCAAGTGCTGGTCTGACTTCTGCCTTTTCGTTATGCAGTGCGCGAGAAAGCCATCCTGAGATTCCCCAAGCAGTGGCGTGATCCTTTAGATTCTGCAATTTTGTTTCAAGTCATAATAGCTGTAGTTCTGCTGTCTCTGTTTCTTTTCAACTTCGATCATCCTCTCGTTCTCTCTCGCAACTCGTTCTCAACTGCTCGCTCGCTTTCTGAAAGTCGAGATGGCATTGCCAGTTTCTGCCATCGGGTTTGAAGGTTACGAAAAGAGGCTTGAGCTGACATTCTATGAGCCTGGAATTTTTGCTGACCCTGAAGGGATGGGTCTCCGCTCATTGTCCAAATCCCAGTTGGATGAGTTTCTGAAATTAGCTGAGTGCACCGTCGTTTCTTCGCTTTCAAATGATTTCGTTGACTCTTACGTCCTTTCGGAGTCTAGCCTCTTTGTGTACTCTTACAAACTCATCATCAAGACTTGCGGGACTACAAAGTTACTTCTTTCCATTCCAGCCATCCTCAGATTGGCTGATTCCCTGTCCCTTTCTGTCAAGTCTGTGAGGTACACTCGTGGGAGCTTTATATTCCCCGGTGCCCAGCATTTCCCGCATCGGAACTTCTCAGAGGAAGTAGCTGTCCTCGATACCTACTTTGGTAATCTTGGCGCTGGAAGCAAGGCGTATCTGATGGGCAGTCCGGAAAAGGCTCAGAAATGGCATGTTTATTCTGCTTCTGCTGAGAAGACGAGCCTCTCAGATTCGGTTTTCACTCTCGAGATGTGCATGACTGGTCTTGGCAAGCAAAGGGCATCTGTGTTCTTCAAAGAGAACTCGCCCTCAGCTGCAGCTATGACCGAGGAGTCTGGCATTCGGAAGATTCTTCCAAAGTCTGATATCTGCGATTTTGATTTTGATCCCTGTGGCTACTCCATGAATGCTATTGAAGGGAGTGGAATCTCTACCATCCATGTCACTCCGGAAGATGGTTTCAGTTATGCCAGTTTCGAGGCTGTTGGCTATGATTTTAAGGCTGCGGATCTGTCCCAGCTTATCCAGAGGGTGTTGGTCTGCTTTGAGCCAACCGAGTTCTCTGTGGCTCTCCATTCCGATTCAGCTGGTGAGGATCTGGTGTCGAGGTTCCCTCTCGACCTGAAGGGGTACAGTGCTGGAGAAACGAGTTGCGAGGCGCTTGGGAAAGGTGGTTCTATCATGTACATGAGCTTCGCTGGAACCGGAAGCTGTGGATCCCCAAGGTCCATCCTGAAGTGTTGTTGGAGCGAGGACGAGAAAGATGAGGAAGTCGAAGAGAAATAGTGGTCAAATTAATAAGTAGTATGAATAAAATAGAACTTGTGGCCATGTTGTCTTGGGAGCAACATTGAGCTCGAGTCTGTCATTGTTGTTTTATTTCTTGCTTCGTTTGTCATTGGGCGTCGTAGTTGCTCTTCGCGTCGAGTCTCGCGGTCTGAGTCTGAGACAATTGTCATGGTGCGGATGTGTTGCAGATTAATGAAGGATCATTCTGTGTTTTCGTCGACTTCTTTTGCCCGATCTTCTTTGTCTTCGTCGGTTGTTGTTCGTGGCTTCTTTGAGCAAAACGTTGATGCGACTTAAATTGCAGGCCGACTTATTAGAGGATTTTATGCGCACGCGTAGCAGTCAGTTTCGTAAATACTTTAAACGTTGGTGCGACTTAAATCGCTGGCCTACTTATTACAGGATTTTATGTGCACGCGTAGTAGTCACTAGTCAGTTTCGTGAATACCATGAAGTTAATAGGAAGTAAAGAATTCTCTGTGACAACGACCGAGGATTTGAGATCAATCCCCAATACCGATACGCATCATTGCTTCGAATCTTTTACAATCTCAACACTTTAATACGGAAAACTTTGGCTTATGTCAGATTGGAATTATATATTTACGCGAAATTACCTTTTGATTTTGTTTTACTTAGTTTTGGCGATGCGCAAATTTTTAACTTTTTTTTTTTTTTGGTAAAAGTTTTTAACTTTTTGTCAATCTGAAATGCTTGAATATTTCTTGCACATAATCCTTTCCATTTTTTTTTTTGAAGAAATTCCATTAATAGTTGAAGTATTGACAGGGAAATAATAGCGTTACTGCTTCCCTTTTGCTAAATCCAAAAAATAAAATAAAATGCCCCATAAGATTTGAACTCTTGGAAAAAACCATCACAAAGGAAAAAACTTAGGTTCGAGTACCAATTTTACATGCTTGTCACTGATTATGCTAACGCGTACCAATTCAAATATCATCTCCGTTCACCCGAGTCTACTACAAGCATTTAATGTTATCAAAGATAGTAATTCTCTCTATCTCTGTATTCACCCCAAAGTGCTTAATCTTGGAATTTTAGTAAAATGTACCCGTTAATTATATTCAATGTTTGAATACACCATGGATTAATTTTCTATATTACTCATATTTCATGTATTTTTTACCTAATTTAAAATAGACAAGCATTAAATGGAGGGTGTGAATACCTACCAAATTGGATTATTTCTCTTAAAGAGTTTTGTGATGAAATTGTTTAGAAAACAAAAATTCTACTTGTGGAAAGAACGTGAACGATGCTCGAGTCTCGCGCTCTCCTCTCTTGTTCTGCAAAACAGAACAGAAAAAGAGAGAATGGAGATTGGCCTCTCTTATTACGTGGACGCCAATGAGATAACTCAGGTGCACGACAAAACAAACGCCTCTTGATTTCCTCAAACCCCAAACCGAATCCCTCGTCAAGGGGCAAGGCTTTTGGTCCCGCGGCCCCACGTATCGCTCGTTCCCGTCTCGCCACGTCGCGTCGCGCGTGTCGAGCAAACAGAGGGGTCCGAGCGACTATAAAATCCTGACGCCATCGACACCACAGTCCATCGAAAACCCCGTTCAATTCCCAAGTGAGCGAGCAACTGTGAACGAAGAGTTGAACTTTGCATCTCGGCGTGCGGATTCAAGAGGAAGCAGCAAAGTGGAAATGGACAACTCCAAGATGGGCTTCAATGCAGGGCAGGCCAAGGGCCAGACTCAGGTCCAGCTCTTCCTCGATCGATTACCCTCTGCAACATTACGTATTACGCGTTCCTTTCTGGTGTGAAGCATCTAAATTTTTGTCCTTTCTGATGTGGATGATTCAGGAGAAGAGCAACCAGATGATGGATAAGGCATCCAACACTGCTCAATCTGCGAGGGATTCCATGCAAGAGGTACAGCTTGTTGCTCCTTTTTCGTTTTCTTTTTTCGTCTCTCTTGGGG
The DNA here is from genome assembly GCA_014182375.1 of Eucalyptus virginea. NCBI lineage: Eukaryota > Viridiplantae > Streptophyta > Magnoliopsida > Myrtales > Myrtaceae > Eucalyptus > Eucalyptus virginea. The sequence goes on from CM024523.1 coordinate 279,234, forward strand.
GTCTTGATCTTTTGCTGTGTCTCTTTGCAGACTGGTCAGCAGATGAAGGCCAAAACCCAGGGTGCTGCTGATGCAGTGAAGAATGCCACCGGGATGAACAAATGAAGAGCTCAGACATGAATGAATAAATAATTAAGCTCTGGTTATCATTTGCTTTTCTGGTCGTTTATTGTCCTGTTTTTCCTTGTCAAGAGCTTATTATGTGGGTCCTTTTGCTCTTTCCTTAGTTCCTTTTGTTTGTTGGTTGTTCAATGAAGAGAGCAACTCTCCGTGTTTGAGAGTACTCATCTCGCTTCATAAGGTCTCATGATGTAGTTGCCTTTCGAGAATGTTTTGTTCTCTCTCATAATGCTATTCTGATTTTACTCTCTCTCTCTCTCTCTCTCTCTCTCTCTCTCCCCCCACATATATATATATACATCGATTTTTCATCAATTCTGCAGTTCAAAATGTTGTTATCTCTTGAGCGATGCAATGTTTGAGATTGATATGTGGATTTTTACGTACTGCAACGTTTTGATTATACAAGCCATTTCTTAAAATTTATATCTAAAACAATTATTATTCATGGGGTAATCATCATTGCCGAACTTAATGCCGACGTTGCGTCCGTAGATGATCAGATGAGGGTTCCAAAGAAGAAATAACTTAAATAAACGAAACCTTACCAAAGAAAAAAGCGCAACAGATATAGTCGGCAGAGACTTTTTTCGTTTTGTAAAGCCCTAAGCGAGAATAACATAGCTTTTAAAGAGGCAATTTCATGCTTATTCATTTCTTTGTGTATTATAAATAAACCAGAAGTAATTGAAATTAAGTGATGCAACTTCTACTCTTCTTTATTTTGGAAGATTCTTAAGTCAAATTATCAGAAAGAGTTTGGAAATGCTTTCATCTTGAAAGCAAAACTATGAAGTTGCTGGCAGGTCTGACGGTTAGTTTCAACTTGTTCTCTTATATATAAAGAAATTAAATTGTAAACATTACATAAACTTAATGGTGATGAAACTATTTAATCGAAATGCCGAAAAATGAACTTACTTGATCTTATTTGGTGTTTTATTATTATGTTTTTGCCTCTCGGTTCTTTTGGTTGAGATATAATTATTTCGTTTTTCTCTTTTCCTTCTCTTCCAAGTTCCAATAACCAATGCAAAGGAGAATATTGTGTCTGAACAAAAATGGTGTCTACCCACCAATCGGGCTTTGTGATCAGGCCGAATCATTCACGAGAACTCAATCATTGCACGGGTTGTAAGCAAAATTCGTATATTGAAAGCTTATGAGCGTGTTGAATGAAATCTCCTTCTAGAGAGGGTTCTGCATTATGAGCAATGCATTTCCCTTGTCTGCTATACTCCTTCATGAGAAGCTTCAAGCCATTCGCGTGGGATCGGACAAGATGACCCACTTTCCCCACATATCCGTCGTCTGCTCGGAGTGCCTGATCTCTTGAACCCCCACAGTTACCTGTAATTTGCCGGCAACATGTTGGTTTTGTCATGGGCTACGATCAACAAGATCAGGTTCTTTAAAACATATCGTCGTATATTGTGTGGGTCAATCCATTAATTTCTCAAGGTCATGGGTTGTAACAATCCGGTTAGATGAGGGTGGGGAATGGTGGCCAAGGGCTCTGGGACTCAGACAAGAAACGACTCTTGGCAAGCTTCAAGAATGATGAAGGGAGTGGAAATGAATTGAATTGCACACTAGATAGGGGAAGACATTGCTTCAGATATATTTGTAAAAACTAAAATTAACTCATGGAGATATCTTTTGATGTAATGGTAAGCTTTGTTTTGGCAATTCAAAGTTAAGTGTGTTCAGATTGCAACGTTATCATGATGAGTGCCTTTTTGAGAAAGTGTATGTCTATAAGCGAATGGATAAAATTGTGAAGCTTGATAAATGGGCCATAGCAGGTAAGTTACTCTAGAAATATCACATCGGTGATCTTCTAAGTGACAATGCAAAGATATTACGCACATGAAGCATTTGCAGCCCCTTCTCGACTCTGACAAAGGAAGTGATGGCCTTAATTATGTTAGTGATGCGGAAAAGGAACCTGCTATCATGCCGGGGACAGGCCACATTGATTCGCTTGGTTGCACAAAATGTTCCTATATAATATATGGTATCAAGTAATCTTCTTGAGTCAAAATATGTCTTGAGTTTAAACTCGTCGAGTAAAATCTGTCTGACATTTGAAGTGGTTAAAAAATAACCGGTCAAGTGAAAGTAAAATAAAAAAGGAATCTGGAAATAAGTTTTAGAGAATGAAGGAAACGGGGACTCCTAGAGTGCCATAACTTTGCAGAAAGGGACACTTAAGTGCTATAACTTACAAAATGTACATTTAAGTGCCAAAATCGGAGCAAAATGGCTCACTTGAGTGCCAATCCGGCCAAATTGTATATGTGGCATTTTTCCGACGAAACGAGTGCAAAACGACGCTGTTTTGCACGCTGACATGACCAAATAATGCAAAAATGGCTTCCTTTTGGGCTGACGTGGTAAAAAATAATATAAAATTTAATTTAGTTAAAATATTTAAAAATAATAATTTTAAAATTAAAAAATTAAAAAAAAAAAAAAAAAAAATGGGGGAGGCGGCTGAGGGCTTAGTCCTTAGCCGCCGCCGTCGCTTCCCGCCGTCGTCGGGAAGGGCCGGTGACGGAGGGGGAGGGTTGGTTGGGGTTGCCGGGCCCTGGCCAGGGGCCGGTGACCCTAGCCGATCGGCGGCGAGGGCTTGTGAGCCCTCGTCCCAATCTGGGGCGAGGGTTGCAGCCCTCGCCCAGATCCAGTGAGGGTCGGTGGCCCTCGCTCGGCTGGGCCAATGGCCACCGCCCGTTGAGGCGACCCCCGGTGGCGGCCCTTGGCCCTTGGCTCATCGGCCCTCGCCCGGGTGAGGTCTAGCGGCCCTCGCCCGGATCTCGAGGGGGAAGGAGGAGGAGGGGAAGCAGCCGGGCTAAGGAGGAGGAAGAAAAAAAAGGGGGGGAAGGAGGAGGAGGGAGGCAGCCGGCGATGAGGGTGGGGCCGCCGGCCCTCGACTAGGCTCGGCGGCCTCGATCGACCCTCCCCCACCTTCCGGTGATGGTGGGGAGGCGGCACCGGCAAAGGCTCGACCCTCGGCCGCGGCTGCCTTCTTCTTCCTCCGTTTTTTTTTTTTTTAAAAATAAATAAATATAAATATAAATTATTATTTTGTTTTAAATTTAATTTAATTAATTTTTATATTATATTAAAATTCAAATTATGCCAAAACGACGTCGTTTTGGCCGATTTAAGGGTTTTATTTTGGCCAACACCCAAAACGATGTCATTTCGGGTGAATTAGAACTGACTCAACTCTCCGGTGAGCCACCTTGGCGAGAAATATTAATATATAAATGCCACATATGATTTCCGGTTGGCTTCGCCGGAGGTGACACTCAGATGTCTCACTTTTCTTCAAATGTGGCACTTAAGTGTACCTTTCGTAAGTTATGGCACTTAAGTGTCCATTTGGGCAAAGTTATGGCACTTGTAATGTACTTTTCTCGAGAATGAAGTTTGGGAGATGAACTCTTGGGAGTCTTTGACCATAAAAATTGGAAAGTCCAACATGGACCGTGATTCGATCAAATTTGCATTTACTTTCGTTACTTCCTGCAAGTTGAATTGTTTTTTTTCCTCGGAAAGTTGGATTGTTTTTCTTGAAATGCCTTTTTGTCACCTCTTCTCGCGAGTTCTAGACGTTGCACCCAATGGGAAGAATTCTCTTGTTGAGAGATCAACTTGGTGCAAGACAATTGATTTCACAACGTTTATGTTCTAACTGAGAAATTCTCGTAGTAAGAATACTATCCAAAAAGTCCTAAATGAATTGTAAAATGATCAATTTAATCCCAAACTTTCAATTGTGCCAATTTAGTTATAAACCTCTTGGGTTTATACCAAATTAGTCTTAAATATTTTAATGAATTGTTAATACAGTCATTTCAATTAATTTTGATCGAAAATTATTGATATAATGATTCAATTAGCACCAGCCATCCTATATGGCACAATGGATGTTGACGTGGATAATTTTTTTGAATTTTTTTATCAATTATTTATTGATTATTTATTTATTTATTTATCTTTCAATGTGCAGGTGGGGCCATTGGCCCTTGCCGCGAAGCCCTTGCTGATTGTGGGTGAAGGTTGTGGCCCTCGTGGGATCTAGCAAGGCGAGGGTTGCCTTTGTTGTGGCTTGCAGGGGCTTGGGCGACGCCCTTGCCTAGGGGTCGGTAGGGGTTGCTAGCCCTTAGCTAGTTAAAAAAAAAAAAAAATGAGAATAAAAGAAAAAGAAAAAAGAAAAACATTAATAAAAATTTGAAAATTTCTAAAAAAATTTAAAAATAGTTCTTGTTAGCAATAGTCACGTTATGTAGGGCGGTCAACGATGATTGAACCATCACGTTAGTGATTTCTGATCAAAATTAGTTAGCAGAATTATATTGGCAATTCGTTAAAAGATTTATAATTAAATTTGGCAAATTGTTGAAAAACCATATTTAGACCGAATCGGACGCCATACAATAGATTTCCGATTTTTTGGACAACTTTCCCTAAGAATTTGTGTATGATTTCTTTGTCTCTTGTGAGGAATTAGAACATAGTAAAAGAAGAAATAAAAATATAAATCAAACCCAACATCTTGAATCACTTTTGTCTTCTTTTGAAAATACTTAAAAAACTCTCAGAACAATAAAAAACGATCTAACAAAAACCTAGCTTCTCTCCAGGCTCTCAATGTTCTCATATTCATAGGATATATCCAAGATATCTATCTCTCAACGCTTGTAGATAACATTAGGGAACAAAATCAAGGATTCCTTGATTTGATATCTATCTTCCACTGCTTTTTTAATTTGAATTCCTGATTTTTGCCATTTTTTTTCTTATCTTCTTGATATCTCATTATCTTGCATAAATAAGGAAAATTTGAATAATTAGAAGGAAATCCAAATATTTTCTCATAGATATTACATTAATTGTTGCCTAAAATAGATAAAATAATTCTATTTTTATAGAGTTATCACCATTGCAAAGAATAGAACTTTCAATGGTAAAAATAGACACATCCGGTTGAGACATGATGTAGTAAAGTAGCTGCTAAAAGATGGAATTATATCCATTGATTTTGTAAAGTCAGAAGTGAATTTGGCCGATCCTTTGACTAAACTTGTGGGAAGAAAATTAATTTATGACACATCGAGGGGAATGGGACTTAAGCCAATTGAGGAAAAACAACAGTGATGGTAACCCGACCTATGTGATTGATGATCCCATGAATTAGGTTCATATGGGTAATAATAAGTCATTTGTTGTTCTGGTGATGCACTATAAAAAATTATTGTCCATCCTAAGATGAGAATGGTGTAAAACTGCAAAAAAAAAAAAAAAAAAAAAAGAGGTTGAGCTAAGCTCTTAATGAAATTCCATAGCCATTATTGGTAGTGTATAAAGTTGCAAAATACACTTAATGGAATCACCTATATAAGTGTGGAGTGGGGCTGCTCCTATGAGAATTTTTGGCAAAAATCTCTAAAGCATTTATGAATAAATCAAGCATGAGCAGAGCCTATTAGCGCAAAACCGCGTTGAACAACAAAGTTTGTGGGAGTGCAATGTGATTGATGAAAATTATAATTCACAAAAGAAATTTTTGGTTCATAAAAGTTTCAAATTTCACCAATAATTTCATGAATTATATTTCATTTTTTCTAGAGTTGGTTCATAGCCTAACAAGCACAAGTTCCGATCCATTACACTCTAATAACCCAGCATCATTATTAATTTTTTTTTTATTTTCAAATGTGGGTGATTGTTGGATATTTCAATAATATTTTGAAATATTTACAATATTATAATAATAGCGTCGATAAAAGTTATGACCGCATTGAAGACCATCATTATTTTTAATAGTCACATAATGGTTTCTTAACGGTTATATAACGGTTTTTCAATTATTTTGTAACGTTTAATTTATTTCTCAAATAAATCCTTCATTATTTTACAACGGCTCTTTTAATGGCTCTATTTTGTTTGAATATAAAAATAAAATCTCATAAGACAATCTTGAAAAAATATACTAAATGAAACAGAGAATATACTTTCTTTAAAAAATCTTTCATTTATTTTTCTTTACTGAGTTATACACAACGTTGTTTCTGTTCCTTCTAATATTCAGTGCAGAATATAGAAGAAGGTCTGTTGTATCTTTTGGGAGGATAGCCATCAGAAGCCTATCGTACCGAGTTTTGCATTCCGAGGGGCGGAATTATCCTTAAGGATAGTGCTTATGCCTGCACGCCTCATACAAATTTATTTATTCTCATTAGCTCTTTCCTACAATCGGAATGCTTGTGTTAGAATTTTCCGATGAGCTCAACATTGTTAGGTAAAATTGCAAAATCACATATTTGAGATTTTGATCCATACCGGGGCCTAAGCTTGGGTTGATGAGTCGAGTGTTGTTTCCGTTATTTATCATTATAAAAAATCACCATTTATCATAACCTAGGGTTTGGAAAGTTTAGTTATATTATGAGATCTCTACATGTAGTTTCGGGCTCTGGGACCTTTCTTGCAAGCGTTGAAAGGAATGGTCGAAGTTTGGCCGGTAATTGCACCCTCGTCCAACATTTTGTTCGACCCAATTATTGTTGCGTGGGGATGGTTGCCATTCCTAGTTTTGGGATGCGTGATCAAAAGCAAATATTCGCTAACTTTTTTCGACACTGCAAAAAACAAATAACTGACATTGAGGAATGAAAAATTGACTATATGATTGGGTGGCAATACGGGTGTCAAAGACACGTTTTGATGAGTAAAACCCATTTTTGAGCAGATTTGTAGCTCGTTAGTAAAAATTTTGGTCAACTCTCAGTTAACCCAAGGTTAAAGATAATGATTTTTGAAACTGGACACAAAATTTGATGAAGCAGGAGCACTGTCTCTCTTTGTGGTTTGTTCAATTCCAAAACTTCGAGCTATGACTTTGGGCTTTGGGACCTTGTGTCGGGTATCGAAAGGTTTGACTGAAGTTTGATTGGTGATTACATTTTCGTTCGACATTTATTCTATCCGATTTTTGCTGCGTTGGGATGCTTGCTACAAGTTTTAACAAGTGCAATTAAAATCGGGAAATCACAAACTTCTTGAGGCTATGGGGGGCGACCAATCTCAAGGATAAACAATTCACTAGTGATTCGGGTGTACTAGTGATTCGGGTGTATGGGTGTCAAAAAACTCATTTTGGCGAGTAAATTCCATTCATTAGATGGTTTATACATAAACTTACCTATTGAAATGTGCAATACTAGTCCCTAAAGTACTATTATAATTATTAATATTGTGGGAGAACAGAAAAAGTGCAAAAAAAGTCTTAAATCTATTATATTGATGCTAATTCAATATATGTATATATTGAATTAGCAAAAATATATTGAATTATAAAAAAAGTCTTAAATATATATATTTAAATTTAGCCAATTTAGTCATAAATATTTTGTATTTGTGCCAATTGAGTTTATCCAGCCAATTTAGGCTGTAAATTGTTAACATAGATGTTAATTGTTTTACATGGCATGATCAGTGCTAATATATACATTTTTAATAAACATTTTAATAAATTTTATATTATTTTTGAAAATTTTAATTTTTCGTTTTCATTTTTTCCTTGTTTTCTCTTTTTTTTTTTTCTCCTTCTGTGGCCAGTGAGGGTTGTTGGCCCCCTCGTTGGCCACTAGGCAAGATGGCCTTGTTGTGCCCTCGGCGAGGGTTGTGGACTTGAGCATCGACATTGATGGATCTCTGAACCTGTTTTTCGATTTGGTCCCTTCATTACCTAAGAAGAAACTTTTGCCTTCACCTCTCCCTTTGAGATCCTTCGACAAGTCCCTCCCTCTTGCAGGAGCTGATGTTGCTCTCTCGTTCGCCTTACAGGAGATCGAAGACCAGCCTTTGCCAGGGTGTGGGTGAGGCTAGGCGTAGGCCGTCGGTGAGGGCTTCATAGTCCTTGTCCTGTGGTTGGCAAGCTCCAGCGACCCTCACTGGCCATAGAGAACAAAAAAAGAAAATAAGGAAAAAGAAAAGAAAATTAATATAATTAAAATTTTTGGAAAAAAATTTAAAAAGTTATTAACATGTTATTAAATATGTCCATGTCAGTGTTAACTATGCCACGTAGGATGGCCGGTATCTAAGTCAACGATTTCCGACCTAAATTGGTCGAATGGACTTAATTGACATAAATATAAAATGTTTAAGACTAATATTCAATTGAAAGATTTAGGACTGTTTTGACATTAATGTAATGAGTTTATGACTCTTTTGACACTTTTAATGAGAAATAACTTGTTGAAATTTGATGTCCAATGCAATACTTATTGAAATTTGACGTCCCAATAAGAATTGACTTGAGGGGTAGCCAAGTTTGAATTTCGGTGATCTTGAATATTTGTCAAGGAAGAGTTTGAGAATAAAATTGTAAAAAGATGAAGAAAGCGACACAAGAAACAAAACATGACGAGATCGGGCTGCCTAACTTCTGGAAGGATGAAGACCTTAGGGCTTTGAAATGATGAAGAGTTTTCAGCAGTTTGGACTGAGCACGACTGGAAGACGGATAAGAGGAGCTTTCTTGGTGGGTTTACGTGGAATTTCTTAATACGACCAATGGAAAAACCTCGAAAATACTTCGAAGGATTCAGTCCACAAAGGAGCGAGTGGACTCTATCGTCAATCGGTGGGGTCTTTTAAGTAAGAAATTGCCCAGCCTGATATAAGACCATCCTACAAGACCTATAAGGACCACTTGAAGATAGGTGTTCCATCACTCACAATCAAGGTAAAAGAGGACGCTCGTGATCCCGAGTTTTAGTCTATTTAATCGAGATCAAGAAATGGCAGACCTCTCGACACCATGAAAAAAGGACGGCCAGTCTGAGGGGCAAAAGATCGACCCATTTGATTAGTGTGCATGGACATCAATATACTTGTTTTGAGAAGCCCACTCACTTGTTCAACACTATACTTCAATTCTGCCTTGTTCGTAGATTCCACTGTATCATTTGGTGATGAAAGGTCTAGCTTATACAAATTTTTCCATTTTCCAATTTGCTCTAATCCATTAGTTCATACATCTATTTACTTGATTGCAAACATTTCTGAAACACCTCTAACATAGAGACAAACAAGAACTTAATATCAACTTCTTTCAGGTATGAATCTATCTGAGTCAGAAGGGAAGAACTTGTATCGATATCTCAATTTCAATTTAAACATGGGTTTGATTCACACTCTATATTTTGAGAAATATTTACCATCCAAAAAGTTTAATAATATTTTTTGAAGTGCTAAAAGAAGTGAGAAAGGAAAAAGAAGTGAATAAAAAAAAAACTTTCTTCCTTTGGACTCTTTGGAATGAAAGACTTGGTTTTTGATAATCCGTTCTCATAGGATGGGTACTTTTATTAGCGGGCATATATAATAGTTTCTCCCACAATAAAATGTGCAATATGGTCCCTAAATTATTACGGAATGTGTAATCTAATCTCTAAACTATTGCGGTATGTGCAATCTAGTCCCTTACTTTCTAATTGTTCAAACTAACTTTCCATATAAAAAAAAATCAAATAAGTCCTTTGGTATTTCATAATTACATTATTTCCTAGATTTTCTATCTATTTTTAAATCAACAAAAAAATGCAATCTAGTCCCTTACTTTCTAATTGTTCAATCTACTCCCTCAACTTTCCATATAAAAAAAAATCAAATAAGTCCTTTGGTTCTATTACAAACTTTCATAATTACATTATTTCCTAGATTTTCTATCTATTTTTTAAATCAACAAAAAAATGCTATCTTTTTTTTTTAATCTAATTTTTAAGGGCTCTCTTTTTATTATCTTCTTCATTTTGGAAGAACTTTTAAGTCAAATTACTTGGAAGAATTTGGAAATGCTTTCAACTTTAAAGCAAAAATATGAAGTTGCTGACAAGTCTAATGGCTAGATTCAAGTCTTTCTTGTACAAAAAGAAAAAAATTTGTAGCTACTAGCTAAACTTAAGAATAATGACATGATTATCTCAACACGTTGGAAGATGAACTTAATTCGAATTGATTTGGTTTCTTAATTTTATATGTCGAAAGCTTATAAGCGTGTTGAATGAACTGTCCCTGTAGCGAGGGTTTCCACCTTGATCATTCTGGAGAATTATGGACAATGCATTTCCACCGTTCACTATACTTCGCTCCTTCACGGTAAGGCGACCAGGAGCTACAAGCCATCACGCTTGATCAGATAAGATGACCAGGTTTCCCCACCTTTTCGTCATCTGCTTGGAGTCTCTGATCTCCTGAATACTTCAGTAGGGCTCTTTCCACCAAATCTGGCTGGGAATGCTGAAAAACAGGGACAAGCTATGAGTGAAGGTTCTGGAGAGAAAATACTTGGCACGAGAGACCGTTCCTAGAGCATACGGTCAGGATTTCAACATCATTATTAACTGTAAAAGCCAGGGCTTCCACGAGAAACACGCCTTGTGGCGGCATTCTATTCCATATCAGAGATTTGGTTCCGCACCGGTTTTGGCATTATCCTCGGGTCTGGGCACTGCACATTACATTCCGGCACCAAAGATCGAGGGCCATTTTGATGCTAGTTTTTAGGGTGGGTGACCTCTTCTCGCTAGCGTATTCCACTAGTATCGCAAAAATGTCTGCCTCCAGAATGTTAACCAGATATTGTGGTATGGTGGCCTTGTAGGTCTAGGGATTCCATGGTGAAATTGGCATACCAGCTTCTTAGCGCAGGAACTCAGACGACACACTCAATCTGATTCGGAGGCAAATTTGGAAGGCCAAGGCACAGGATGTTGTTGGGGCGAAGAGCTTCCAAGGCCCTATCGATAAGGGAGACCCTGAAGTACATACTCCCCATCAGAGACCGATGCAGGGGCATGGTGTGGCGTCCATTTCAACTCGTCATGATTCGCTACACAAGTCAGTAAGTCAAGGCTGATATGTATCCGGTTACTAACAGTAGTTGGTGGTGGATTTGCGAGACTCTCATATGTTATGCTTTGTTGGCTGCAAACTTGCTTAGCGAGTCGTATTATTCAGTTGCCTAGTAAGTTGCAGCATAGGAAGATATAGTCAACCTCGGAAGACTACATCAATTACTCTGCTACTTTGCATCACATATATATACACCGATTCTCACTGAGAAGAAAAAAAGATTTTGGAATAAACTTAGAATGGCATCTTTCACATTTTTGGCGATTTTCTCCTTATCAAATCAAGTATGTCACTTGAATGTTAATGCATAATGAGTTCTCCTTCAGGCTTTGCTCAAGCCCACTTGGATGGCGGGTCTGCATCATCACCTTTGTTTAAGCTAATCAAGTTCAGCAACTTGTCAATATCCTCAGTACAGTTGAAAATTGATTGATTGATCATTCCGTTGCTTCAACTCGTGAAGCATTTGAAGCAAAGTTCGCTTATGATCAAGAAGAAAGAACTTCTCCTCTAACCTCAGCTTCTTTTCAGCCCAAGTAGAGACCTTAAAATTCCCCTTCTCTCCCTACCCCTCTGGTATCGTTGCCACCAGATTAGAGCATGGTGTTTCCAGTTTGGAGCAATGGACTGGACTTTCCTTGCATTAGGGAGATCTTTCTAATCAAAGAAAGCTTCAAAGTAAGCCTATCACATTGCTCTTCTGCACTTAGCTTTCCTTTGAAATCTAACACATTGACTTGAACGGAGCGATTGCTGCTTTCAAAAGCTCTTGCTAGTCGACCAACTGACATTTGGTTGAGTACGGGTACGGCTGGTTCCTGGACAGAACTTGAATAAGAGGAGTCCGCATCACCACCAAGTCATCTTCGAAAAATCATTTTGCCGGCTTTAAGAAGTTTAAGAAGTTCAAGGATCCCGGAATGCCTGAGGAGCCTTCGAAGGGCCTCAGATTGGATTGGCACAGCTCAAATCCTTCTTGCTGCACGTCAGTGTTGTTTGCGTTTGCCTTTGCCACGAATCACTTTGATGACAACAAAAAGGTTGTGCAACGACAACTAGGGGTGAGCGGGTCCAGGATGGGTAGGGTCTAGACCTGGACCCTATTCCCTACCCTGTTATAATCGGTTCTCCTTTTTTGGACCCTGTTCCCTACCCTGTTTTCATTGGACCCTGTTCCCGGCCCACCCTGTTTTTCCAGTCCGGGAACAGGGTTGACCCTGTTTATATTAGCTAGTATTACAGGTAGGGTGGCATAAGAAGAGTTTTTCTTCAGCCTTTTCCTTTTCCTCCTCAATTATCAAATTCTCAGGGTGTCTCTCAATGGATCATCATCCTCATAATCCAAAATCAAGAACTAAGATACTTCTAACCAATACAAACTTACAAGGGGAATTGTCCCAAGGTATGCAGAAGGCTCAAAATGAAATATTTGCAGATGGAAAGATGAAAACTTTCTGATATCCTAGGCAAAGAAACTATTTCTTTCCAATGCATCACGAAAAAAAAAAAAAATCAAATCTTTGCAGTGTAAAAGAACAACGGTGAACAATGCCACTATAAAAGGGTAGAACACAGACAATACCATTATAAAAAGAGCAGAACACAGAAAGGGCAGGACACAACAGCCTACCCTGAGAAGCAACACTTGACAATCTTGAGACTTTATATAAAATTCAATCTCATGCCAACTTCAAGACCCAGAAAAAGAGACTCCAAAAGCAGAACCATCTCTATAATTCTATAATTATTAATCAAGTATATTGAGCAATTGAAAACAGAGATCCCAACCTTTAGTGCTCCGCTTAAAATTGCACAAAGGGCACTTGGCAAACTTGACCGAACTTAGTGTAAGCATCGTCCCACAGAAGTCGCAAAACAAGAAATCACGATCTTGGGAACGCGCCATGAGTTAGCCTGCAGAGGACAACTCAAAATCAGATTTTTTTTCCCCTCCTCTGTTTCCCTTACAAAGGGCCGAAAGCACACAAATTCATACGAGGGTGTCGCCTGCAAAGAACCATTCTAGAAAAAATTGAAATGTCTACAAGCTACTCTACTTCTTAGAACCCAACCCATTCGATAGCTTCAAAGGGAAGACAAGACTCACCCCAGCGTCGACGTTGAATCAGCGAGCCAGGCGTGGGCGTCGGAGCAGATCTGTCGAGCGTCGAGCAGAGGAGAACCCAGCAGCAGGGAGGTGGTGGTGCAGGGGGCTCGGACGGACGGGCTGAGGATGGAATCGTGGCAGGAACGGCGGCTTTTGGCGTTTGGTCGCAGCGGCGGTGGCACCCAGAGGTGGTGAGCGAACCAGCAGACGTCGGCAATGGGGCTCGGGCGGAGCAGCGAGGCAGCGGCAGCTTTGCGAAGGGGGGGCGGCGGTAGATCGGCAGCAGGGGAGCTCGGGAAACAGTGCGCGGTGAGATCTGCGGGTCAGGGGCGTCGGCGAGGCAACAACAGCAGGTGGAACGGCGAGATCGAACGGAGGCAACGTCGGCACTCGGGTGCGAGCTTGGCGGGGGTCAGCAGCTTCGCGATTTCAGGAGGGGAACGGCGGCGGTGGTGCGAGCGCGAGGGGTGCGACGAGAGCGGTAGAGGCGGTGTCGGCTTCGCGATTTCGGGAGAGGAGCTCAGGGAAGTCTCTGGTTCTCTGCGTCTGCGGGTAAAGATAGAAAGTAAGAATAAAATTAGGGTTTTGGGATGGCGTAAAAACCGGTTCTCCAACCGGTTCCCAAACCGGTCCGGTTGATCCGGTTCCCGGGTGGGTAATCCCTCGGAATCGGTTCCCGGACTGGTTTAAACAGGGTCTGAGTTTTGGGAACTGATTCTCGGACCGATTTTAACCGGAACCGGTTCTCGACCCTGTTTTCCGGGTGGGCCGGACCGGGAACCGGGTAAACCCGGTCCGGTTGCACACCCCTAACGACAACAACCTTTGCTCCAACATGAAACATGATGCAGGACGGGTGGAGCTTACAATAAGGGATTGATCAATAATTTCGCATCTCGATGCGACCTAATGGTTTTGGAAACACCATTCTTGCAAACCAATCTACTTATAAAGAACAAGTCAGCAATATGAGATCCATTGGAAGATTTCAAGATTTCCTACTAGTATTTAGGAGAAGCAATCCATAACTAAATTGGTAAAATTGAAAAATCTATGACTAAATTGGTTAAAATGCAATATATTTAAGACTTTTTGGTCAATATTTCCTTTATTCCCAATCAAAATTTTTAAAAATAAATAAATTTCCAATCACCTATCAATACTAGCGAAAATCATAATAGTAAAAGACAAAAGTCTTGTTTCACGAAGAATAAATGATGTGAAAAATATTTTCTTATAAAATGATTGCTTCGATTGCTAACAAAAATGAAGAATGAAAAGTATTTTCATTGTTTACGAAAATATTTAAACATAAATACCCCAACTTTTATTGACTAACTATCTCAAGTGAATAGATTATTTTCAGAAAACTATAATTTAAACTATTCATTTTTTGCGAAATAAAATGGAATGTCAAATTATTGAATTCAAGTCTACAATTGTTTGGTCCTCCTTTGCAGCCATCGTGATTCGAACTCCCAATCTGCAGTCCACGGTTTTAACAGGTCCATGTTAGTCCCCGCTAGAACCCTAAACCAAGGCCCCTCCTTCTCATCGTCGTCGACCATCCACCGCTCCTTCTCTTCCTCCATTTCAAGAACCCTCGCAGCAATCACATCCCGAAATCACGCAGACATGAGACATTCATGGCGTTCGCTTCTCCTCCGAACCCACCTCCGTTCAAGATCGAACCTCCCAAGCCACTCTCCGCACCCTTCCTCGCTCTCCAACCCGAATCCCCACTCGGTCCGTCGCTTCGCCTCGCTTCTCCGCGCCGACCCTCTTCGTAACTCGCCCTCGGGACCTCCGTTTGATGCCCAAGTCGCGAGCATGGCGCGACCCAGTTACCCCTTCGTAGCCAGGCCCTTCTCGTCGGAGCCGGCCGTCGAAGTGGAGGACTCGGATCACACGGTCGTCGCCGATGCTTTCGCTAAATGCGAGAACCCGGAGGATGCGGCGAAGGAGCTGGAGTTGAACAATGTCGCCGTGAGCCCTGACTTGGTTCTGAAGGTCTTGGAGAGTCTCTCTGCTAGTCCTCGCGCTGCTGGTAGGTTTTTCGATTGGGTTTCGGAGAGGCATAGTGAGAGTTTGAGCTCAAAATCGTATAATTTGATGCTGGGTATATTGGGTGTGAACGGGTTTATTTCTGAATTCTGGGGTTTGTATGAGACTCTGAAGAATCGGGGTTATGGCGTGTCGGGACGCGTTAGAGATCAAGTGTTGGAGACGTTTGAGAAAGAGGGGAGAGAGAGTGATGCGGAGAAGCTGAGAGGTATTTTCGCATCTGGATCGATTAATAACTCTGTTGAGAAGAATCCCTCTAGGATATTTAGGATAGTGAAGAATGAGGTTTGGAGTGAAGATGTCGAGAAGAAGCTGCGGGAGGTAGATGTCGAGTTTTCAACTGATGTGGTTAAGATGGTACTGGAAAATCTTGCTACTGAGCCCATGAAAGCGTTGATATTATTCCGGTGGGTCGAAGAAAGTGGTTTATTTAAGCACAATAAGCAGACATATAATGCCATGGCAATTGTCTTAGGGAGGGAAGATTGTATCGATAGATTTTGGAAGCTGGTTGATGAAATGAAAGTTGCTGGGTATGAAATGGAAATGGAGACTTACGTCAAGGTATTGGGTCAGTTTTGTAAGAGGAAGATGATCAAGGACGCAGTCTATTTATATGAGTTTGCCATGGGTGGTGTCAATAAGCCTTCAGCACAGGAATGTACATTCCTATTGAAGAAAATAGCTGTTAGCAAGGACTTTGACGTGGGTCTCTTTTCTAGAGTTGTGAAGGTCTATACAGAGAAAGGGAATGCGCTGACGGACACCATGCTTTATACAGTTTTGAAGTCTTTAACCAGTGTTGGAAGATTAGCAGAGTCCGACAAGGTTTTGAAAGTAATGCAGGAGTGTGGGTTCTTACCTGGTGGCAATCTCCGGAGCAAAATCGCATTCCAGCTTAGTAGTGCTGGTAAAAAGGATGAGGCATGTAAATTTATGGATGTACTAGAATCATCTGGGCTTACTTCTGATTTCAAAACCACTGCATCACTAATAGAAGGGCATTGTGTTTCGGGAGATCTTGAAAAGGCTTCTGATTATTTTCATGAGATGGTTGAGAAGGAAGCAGGTTCTTCTGCTAGTCGCGCTCTTGATTCACTGGTTAATGCATATTGTGATAAGAACAGAGCACTTGATACTTGCCGAATTTTGAAAGATTGTGCATCCAACAATGAGTTGAAGCCTTGGCATACGACGTACAAACTTTTGATAAAGAAATTGCTGGCTCAAGGAGGATTTGAAGAAGCATTGACACTTTTGAGTTTGATGAAGGAACATGGATACCCGCCTTTCCTTGATCCTTTTATTCAGCACATATCAAAGAAAGGAACCAAAGACGATGCTCTTGCTTTTCTAAAGGCAATGACCTCGAAAAAATTCCCATCCATAACTGTGTTTCTTCAAATGTTTGAAGCCTTCTTCAAGGTTAGGAGGCATAATGAAGCACAAAAGCTTCTTTCTAAGTGCCCGAGACATATACGGAACCATGCAGATGTTTTGGATCTCTTTTGTTCAAAGTCTAAAGGCATTGTTGCCACTGTGGCTGCATAAGCCTTAGTAAAAATCCTGTTGTGCTATCTGAGGATTAGGTAGAATATCTTGTTTCAAGAATTTTGGTTCAACAAAAACAGTTTTCGTTGGATTTGTTCACTATTTCATGTCATCAGAGTGGCAAGCATCTCAATATTCTTGCAAATAAAGCCCCAGGTGTAAGTCCGTTCTTTACTTGCATTTATTCGGTTCATTATAAAGCACCATTTCAAAGTTTTTGGTGATATGATTATATTGATGATTGGGCCCTGACATTTGCTTTACACTTGCAACTTGGAAAATGGATACTGTCACTGCTTACTTTTACCGTTTATCATATGTGCTTGATGTAGTTGTGGTGCATTCATCTCTTTTTTTTTTTTGGCGATGTAAGCAATAGTTGTATTGGTAACAACTTAGGAATGCTGATCAAATTTGCTATATCAAAACACACGAACCTTGCTGCAATGAACACCACAGGCAAGATGACATCAAGCCCGGTTATTGCAAATTTGAAGCTGAGCAGGGTTCCTTGCACTAGTACAAATCAATGTGCTATTAACTATTGAAGCTATGCAAGACATCACGCTGGGCTGTAGAGAAAACTGCCCTACTGGAGACAATAAAAGCTAAATCATGCAACTTTTTATTCCTGGGAAGCCACTAGGGATATATGGTAGCACACCAGGCGGTTTTAGACCACAGAAGTAACTGAAAGCTGCACTTCCTTAACTACTCCACATTCTGCAAACAAATGATCTCGTCTCAAGAGTGATCACCACAGGGCACACACACCTATCAACAGAGATACTCCATGTCCAAGGCCTACCTAGAATTTAATCTATTTTAAATAGCCAACCAACAAATGAATTTGTGTTTTCTAATATTAGGAGTAAACCAGACAAGTTTATGCCATGGAACTTTACTGCGGCCCCAGTTCGCAACGCACTCCATGCACTATGAATTGGGATTGTTTCTCGAAGGTGTAGCAATTTAAAGCACCTTATCGAAGAGCCTTGGGTTAGGGAAGACAGTTACACAAGGCAGACTGAATGAGGACCAAATCCTCTCATCTTGCAGCAGGCCAAGACCATATGCCATTTTATTCTACATGAATAAGTCTCAACAAAAGAGGAAGTCCGAGCCATATAAAATTCTAGGAGAGAATTCTTCCAACAAGGTGACCGATGGATGCCGTGGATCCAACCAAAGGAAGGTCTTCCCACCATCTCCAACAGCACCCTTAATAGAGCGCTTCAATTCTCGTTGTAATTTGAGCAGTTTCCTCCAATTGTAAGGCGAAGTAGCTGAAGGCTTAGTACTCACAAAAGCTATTTTGCTAAATCAAATATGATTCACCCGAGCAATCCACAAGGTGTCAGATTCAATCAAAAACATCCAGATGAGCTTAATTCGGCAGCCTTGCTCCTCTGAAAAATTTGTTTAAGCCCCAAACCACCCTCCTTAGTTCTCTCATCAGCTCTGTCCACAAGAAGGAGCTGCAGCACCTCTCCAATCTCCATGGCTTTGATGACTTCCTTTGGCAAAACAAAAAGTTGCACCAGTAAGAGACAATACTATAAAGAACAGAGTTTATAAACTGAAATGGACCAGCAAATTAGAGCCTTTGAGCACTCCAACCTGTCACTCTACTTACAATCTTTTAGGTCCAAGGTCTACAATTCTTTTCAGTGAGTCTACCTGAAACTCATGGAATATCCAAGTACCTCACAGTCACAGGTGAAGCCTCAACTTTAAAACCACTAATATGGGCCAACTCCTCCGAGGAATCACTTGAAATACCAGAAGCATAAAGCTGTGTCTTGGTTAAGTCTAAGTCCAAACATCTTATATAATTTTCTAAACATATCCAACAGTAAAATAATCCTCCAAGGCACAATTTATAGCCACTGAGAAGTAAGGAGAAGTGACACAAGCCTTGGTCCAGTCTGTGAACTGCTCAGGAGAACTCTTGACCTCATGAGCCAGCAGCACATTTTCCACAATTTTCCTCCCCTCCACAGAAGCGCCCCGATTCAAGCTAACAAAGCTAGACAAAACCACTCTTAGCCTTTTACTACAAAGAATTTTAGTGATACAAAAATTAATCCTCTATTATGACGCTCTTAATTACATTTTTTTCTCTTTTCCACAAAAAAAAATGTTCTTTCTTTCCATAATACATTGAGATCGTCTTCATTATCAATTGACATGTTAGCAATATAGTCTGTGTAATTAAGTGTCGATTGCAGAATTGATGTTAGAGTACTTGACTGCGTGAACCAGATTAAAGACCAGTGTAGAAACTAATTGCCAAACATGAATCCGTCACATCACTTAGTAAATCAATTTTATTTAATATGTCTGTTATTATTCTAGTAGGAAGAGCAACTAGCACTAAAATTTGTTCATCAACCAAGAACTTCATGTATAAGGTTTACAATCTCAAAAACTAACAGTTAAATAGCAGTGCATGCATAATCCTGATATATAGTAAATCTGCTTGATCCTAAATGTAAAATGATGTGGTTTGTGTGAGACTCACATGATTTAAAGACTTGGATCACATGATTTCAAATGAGGAGCGTGCAAGAATTTTTCGACTTTTGTGCACATTGACTCTATGAGATAACGTGTTGAAAGGAATGAAAAAAATTATTAGGAGCACTGCTAGCAGCGATGCCCACCCTTTTTCGAAGAAAGGGAATCGGTTGAAAGCAGGCTCAAGGGGCGTGAGTTTCTGACATGATTGGGTGTTTCATTGATATGTCCATTTGAACTGCACGGGTGGGGCGGGGACCGGTGAAGGCGTCATTCGTTGTTTTTGAATCCAAGTGAGCGTGCTTTCGTTGTTGAGGTTCACACTGTTGTCTCCCTGCTCGTCCGGAACAGAGATCTGTTCCGGATGAAAAAAGAAACAAATTGTTTCAATGGATATTTTTCTTTTCACTTCTTTTTCTTAAACGGATTAGAGTATTTGGATTTACTCGACAAATCCCAATCGGATTCGAGAACCTTAGAGCTGTCCCCAGTCCTATTGCCATCAAAAGATCACGTCATGCTTCCATAGACGTAGTATGGTGCTGAGTTCTAACCAACTCGACAAATCTAGGTTTAATTCTCCTTCATTTTCGACTTTAATGTAGTTACTCTTTCATTTCTGATGTCCTCGAATGTATGCCTATTGTGAGGCCTAACTTGTAGTTTGTATCGAGCTGGGAGCCGGGAGACAAAGGAGAGAATGGCGGCAAAAGAACCAATTACAACATAATCACACAGTAGACTTGGTTCTAGCCGTACTATGTCTTCGATGATAGACTGAAGATGCCTTCGATTGAACACACACGAACAAGCACGTGAGCCACTCGAATGGATATAGCTTAATTGCTATCTAATGTCTTCTAGTCTATGCATCAGGAACTTTAGAAAAGTTCTCAATTAATGGATAGTTACAACATATTCAAGAAAATTATCCAAAAAATTCTAAATTTATTGCACTTTTATCAATTTAATTTTAAATATTTTAATTGTGTCAATTGGGTCTTAAACAATTTCACCTTTTACCAACTGAGTCCATCCAATCAATTTTGATCGAAAATCATTGACATGGATGTTGATTGTCCTATGTGGCACAACTAACATTGATGTGAATATTTGTAATAATATTTGTAATATTTTAAATAATTTTTTTGGTTTTTCTTTTCTTTTATTTGGACTTGGGCTTGTGAGGGTGTTGCAGCCTTGCCCACAAGGGGTGAGTGGGGCTGGTGAGGGCCATGATGCCCTGCCTAGGGTAGACAAAGGTTGGGGAGCCCTCGCCTACTTCATTTTTGGTGAGGGCTATGCTTCGCTTTGGCTGATGAGGGTGTTGTGGCCTTCACTAGCTACAATGAGGGCCTTGCAACCCTTGTTGGCTTTAGGCAAGGGTTGCGATGCCCTCGCTATGGTTGACGACAACATTGGATGAGGGCTACAACACCCTCACCTAGTGTCGGCGAGGATCGCTGATCTGAATCCAAAGAAAAGAAAAGAAATGAAAACATAAAAATTCAAAAATATTAAAATATTATAAAAAAATCTACGTTAGTCTTAGCCATGCCATGCCACAAGATATCCGGCATCCAAGTTAGTGATTCCTAGTCAAAGCTAGCTGGATAAACTCAATTGACAAATTGTAAAAACGTTTGAACTAATTTGGCAAAAGTGTAATATGTTTATGACTTTTTGAATAATTTTCTAGGTATGGTTATAGGCTTAAACTAGAGACCCTAATTACCTTATTTCATGTAAAACTGAGTAATATCTCTTCGCTCTTCTATTTAGAAAGCATTTGAAACACAAATTTTCGGGAAAATTACCAAAAAAGTCCTAAACTTATTGCAATTATTCCAATCAATCCTAAATCCTTTTTTTTTTTTTGGCCAATTGAGTCTTAAACTTTTTGTAATTGTGCTAATTTAATTCATCCGGCCAAATTTGGCTAGTCGGCGTTGATTGGCATAATTGGCCTGATTGGAGCTGACATAGATAATTTTTAATAAAATATTTAATTTTTTTCAAAAAAAATTAATTATTTTTTATTTTTCCTTTTTTCTTTTCTTTCTCTTTATTTTTTTCCTCTTCCTTCTTCCTCTGGCCTGTTGTCTCAGTCTGATGATTGCCCAGAGGCGATGGCTTAGTCCAACGATCTTGCCGGCCAATGGCTAGGCTACCTCTAGTGGTGGTTGGGGTAGGGTGAGCTTGCCCTCTCCACTAGTGAGGGGTGGGCAAGATTGACTCCCAACCATTGGTGAGGGCTCACCTCGCCACTAGTTAGTGAGGTCGTTGGATTGAGCCCTCGACTCAATCCACCGACTGGAAGGAAGATGGAAAAAGAATAAATAAAGAGAAGGAAAAGAAAAAATGAAAAAATTCAAAAAATTATATATTATTAAAAAAAGTTCACGTTGGTATCTATTGTACCATGTCAACACTGGTTATTGAATTTGCATAATTGTGAAAAGTTTACGACTCAATTGACCAAAAAAATATTTATGATTAAATTGATACAATTATAATAGGTTGACTTTTTGGGTAATTCTCTCCCAAATTTTATGAGCGACTTCTTCAAGACTGAGCTTGACCGTTAATCATCACAAGCTCAATATCAGTCTCTCGATGTTAAGAGTTTTAGAACTCGACTCTTGCGGCACTTGTAATAGATGGGCCCAACAAAGCCCAAACCAATCTCTTCAATAGCCAACTCAGCCCACCTTCATTGTCCTTCACTGATGATACACGTGAAGTCAAGGCAACGGACAAAAGAGAAAAGTGAGCTCGTTCGTGAGTAGGAAACGACAGAACGAGGAAAAGTGAGGGAAACTTTTGTGTGTACACGTTTCAGACTACCCGACAAGCTAAATCAACTACCTTTTGTAACATCCAGTAAGTAATTGAACTCGGTGTCCATCTCATCAGAGTAACTTTCGAAGTTAAGTCATAAATTTGAAATTATGTGAATTTTGAACTATGGAGTTCCATTTAAGAGTTGTTAAGCTGCGAATGATGTGAAAATGATAATTTAGGCTGTTGTGGAGTTGTGGATTTGACAAAAATCGATCATGAAATATAGTTTAATTGAAATGGATTTTTAAAGTCTCGTGTGTGAGTTACACATAACGGACAAAGATGAATGTTCGCTATGAACAAGTTTTTTTGTTAGTGCATAGAACTCAATTGATCTATGAGTAAGCATAATTTATTTGAGTTGTCTGTTAGGGTAATGTTTTACTTGAATTTTAATAATGTTTTTCAATAAATTGATAGATATACGAGTTTGTTGGTTCGAGTAACCTTTATAAATTAGTTTTCGGCTTTCCTAGATAAGTAGTGCCATTTTTTCTTTGAGTTTGTAAACTTATATTTTGAAAGTGATATATATTAGATATATTATGAATTATGGAATGGCATTATTGTTGCATAAAAGTCTTGATCGAACAATTATTACTTTAGTAGTTATGAATAGTTTGAGAAATGTTTTAGGAAATGTATTGTGAGAGGTTTTCTTTTATGTATATACTTCTTTTATGAATCTGTACACAATATTTCGGATGAAATAATCCAATTAAAAACAAAAGAGTAAGCAGAGGTGAGCTGAGCTCGCTGAGGCGCTCAAAATTTGTCAGGATTCGGTACTGAAATTACCCATCAGAGAGATTGCAAATGCTTCTTCTCTTTACTGCTTATCATCAAACCAGCTGAGATCTGAATAATTTGCTGGGTATAGAAACAGAAACTAGCAGCAGATGATAGATTTCATCATTAAACACATCATCACCCTTTCCAATTTGCGCTGTCAGTAGTGAGATTCAGCTGGATAGATCGAATGACGAAATGTGCCAATGTGTCGAATCTTGTCTCGACTGTCCAGTTCTGAAGGAAAACGACTTCTCAGATGCCTGCTACATAGTTGTTCCCACCTAGTGCAGCTTCTGCACGTAGTTTTGGGACCGTCTGTTATCGTGCGTGATTCTCTCCTTGGCTCGCCAATATCTTGTGGCCTGCTTGTACAGAATAGACCTGTCGATGAGAAAAGCGAAGTGAGCAAGACGGAACGAGGCCAAATTGGAGTAAATTCTTTTTGTCACTCTCCCAATATTTGAATTACGCCTCGATCACGTTATGAAGGAGTAGTGCAGCTTCCTTTGGAGCTTTCCATTTGACACCTTCTTCCTTCTCGTTGCGACGTAGAATATGTTTAGAGTAAAAGAAATGGAAGAGAAAGGGACAAATGATGAAGAATTACCCGCAGGAAGACAAAATCTGCCATCATTCTGTGATGATTGGGAGGTCTCATTCCCTCTCATCTTATCTCCTTCATCTGCATTGGTGTAGAATGGCTAGTCGAGAGTGACCGACTGAAGTGGGGGACCATAAGTTTGTGATCCAAGGCGGTAGAGGTAGCTAAATGAGTTTTTTAACTCGTACTTAATAGGTCAGGTGATAAATGAGTTGCCTAAAATTTTAAAACATGTCTTTATGAATTTGAAAGATAAATGCCTAATTACATATGGGTCTTAATGGGTTAGGACATACATTACAAATCCATTTCATTGCAACATAATTACTTTCGGGGAAAAAAATTAAAAAAGAAAAAAGAAAAAAGAAAACAGAAAGAGCAATAGAAATTGTTCCGGGAGAGAGAGAGGGGGGCTAGATAGAGCGGCGATGGGCATTGATTGTGCCATGGCCATTGGCAACATCGTTTACATCGGTCGATCTTGCTGCCAACGTCGCCCGAAGTTGCGGTAGATCTCTCTGACAACGTCGTTAGCAACTCACCAATGTCCATGGCTCGCGGATGTAGTATTGTCTCTCTCTGTTCTACTTTTCAGATATGATCGAAATAGTTGCTTGACTGTGGGATCAAGCTCGGCATCCATTGACAACGAGCTAGCGACCTCGTGGTGAATTAGTAGTCAAGCATGATGGCATTGCGAGCTCGAGCTTGTGACCTAGTTGAAAGAAAGAGTAGTTAAGAGATGGAGGTGATGGCCCGGTGATGAGTAAGTCCCAATGATGACTTGGCAACAGCTCAGTCACACTGTGTAACAACTCATGCCCCATTGTGTAATATTATCCGCTTTGGATACTGAGTCTTCACGGCGTCGGTGGGCCTAATATTGTCCGCTTTGGAGTCGGTGGACCTAATATTGTCCGCTTTGGACACTGAGTCCTCACGGTTTTAAAACGCGTCATCTGGGGTAAAGGTCTCGGCTTTCGGCCATCTCGGCATCGATGGGCCTAATATTGTCCACTTCGGTGTCGGTGGGCCTAATATTGTCCGCTTTGAACACTGAGTCCTCACAGTTTTAAAATGCGTCATCTGGGGTAAAGGCCTCGGCTTCTCGGCGTCGGTGGGCCTAATATTGTCCGCTTTGAACACTGAGTCCTCACCGTTTTAAAACGCGTCATCTGGGGTAAAGGCCTCGGCTTCTCAGCGTCGGTGGGTGTAATATTGTTCGCGCCGGCGTCGGTGGGTCTAATATTGTTCGCTTTGGACACTGAGTTTTCAAGGTTTTAAAACGCGTCATCTGGGGTAAAGGCCTCGGCTTCTCGGCGGTGGGTCTAATATTGTTCGCTTTGGATACTGAGTTCTCAAGCCGTCGGTGGGTCTACTATTGTTCGCTTTGGACACCGAGTTCTCAAGGTTTTAAAACGCGTCATCTGGGGTAAGGCCTCAGCTTTTGGCCACCTTCCCCCAACCCAATATTATCCACTTTGGAGGCATGCACGCAGCAACCTCCTCCTCACGGGTTTGTTTTCAACGCAGCGGAAGCGTATGTGAAACATGTCACATAAATTAGAGGGACCTGAGTCTTATAAACTAGCCCTAGGACTCCCCCCTAAGCGATGTGGGACAGGAGATGCGCCCTTGCGCTTGGGCCGTCTCACACCAATCGTTTGACCGTGGTGGCAATGACGGCTCATCGGTGGTTGCCAGAGACGTTGCAAATTTTAAGGTGGATTCATAGCAAGACGGCAATTCCATTTTTGACTTTTTTCATATTTTATTTTATTTAATATAGTTTAGGTATGCTTTCATAGATATTACAACAAAAATCATCCCTTTATTTTTATTTTAAAAGATATATGTGCAGTAAAGGATTGTTTCCCTTTTCAAAATAAGTAAAAGAAAAATATTCTCCTGAAAAGATTAGATCAAATTTCTAGCACCAAGAGAAATAATAGAAGATGTGTTAGTAGCTTGATTCGTCAAAATTTACAATAATTTCTTATTTGCCAATTTTTTCATGTTTAATTTATTTTTAATTGATTAGTCTTTTTTTCCTTTTAGTATGCTATTTTCCATATTTAAGGGGGTAAATTGTTAATAATTGGTTGAGAATGAGTTGAGTTGAGTAGGATATGAGTTGCTAGAATTGTATTATCTAAAAATGGGTCAATATGAGGTGAAAATGTCTTAGATCCATTTTCTATACACCCAAATCTAATTCGGCTCGAACCATACATGTTTGACCAATTTAGTTATCACGTAGTTCGTGCATTTGAATCTTTATATTCACATGGGTATTATGAGAAACAAATCAAAATTGGCTTTCACAAATTAATTATTTCACTCATGTAAAGATTTTTTTTTTTTTTTTTTTTTTTTGGTTTGTTCTATTTTAATTTTCAATTCACTCTCAAACTTTTACTCCACTTCCTTGCAAAGTGCAGGAGTCAAACTCTACACTTGAAATAAGATGTCCGTATGCTTAGCTCATCTTAGAAGGAAGGGAATCGAATTCCCCACATTCCCCTTCCCATGTGGGTAGGGTGGCCACTGAGACAATCTCCAATGGTTAATCATGTGAAGATTAAAGTCGACTCAAATCTAGCTTCGGTTGGACAAGTGATATTCAAAAAGTAGATGAAATTCTAAATTTTTTCGGATGAAAGAGTTGGAAATGCCCAATTGCCTTCTTAAGCGCTACCCCGAAGCAAATTTATGTTCTAACATGAACTAGGAGATCAATGTTTGATTCAGATAAGATCCATGCGTAAGGGAAAAGTGTTAGAAAGTTCTAAATCTATTGCATTAATGCCAATTTCGTCCTAAAACCTTTTGACTTAATGACAATTTAGTCATTTCGATTAATTTTATTTGGATATTGTTGACGTGAATGCCGACACGCCTACATGACACTATCGGTGCTGATGTGGATAATTTGAAATAATATTGTAATATTTTTCTGATTTTTTCTTTCATTTTATTTTTTTGCCTTTCTTGTTCCTTTTGCTAGTGACTAGTCACTAGCCAGAGGTGATGGTCGGGCAGGTTGGCCTCGCCTAGGGAAGGGTCGCTCGCTACAAGCGAGGGCAAGCCTTGACAAGGGCTCCCTTTGCTTGATCTGGAGAGGTCGGCCCTCGCCTAAGCTAGGGCGAGCTTGTCCAACGTTGCCTCCACTCGAGCGATATCTGGCGAGGGGAGCCCTTGTTGGGGCTTGCCCTCACTCAACCGAGCCTCACCTGAGGTGGGCAATGGTGGCCCTTGACCAGGCAAGGCCACCCACCCTGACCATGGTTGGTGGCCAACAAAAGTTTTAAGGCATAAATAAATAAAAATGAAAAGAATCATAAAAAAGATAATATTAGAAAAATAATAAAATATCAAAAAATTTAGAATATTACTTTAAAATTATCAATGTCAGTGCTAGTAATGCCGCATAGGCCGGTTGATCTATGTCAGCAATATCCTATCAATATTAGTGAAAAGGACCGAATTGGTACTAGATCATATACTTATAACTAAATTAGCACAATTAAAATGTTTATGACTAAATTAGCACAAATGAAATAGGTTAAGGACTTTCCCGACACTTTTCCTCCCATGCGTACGTTCTGAACTAGTTATAGCTTTGCTAGTATGAGCCATTCATGGACCTATTTTTGTTGAATCTTCCAAGTTGCTTGAGATATAGAGCAATCTATTATTCGGTACCCAGATTTCATTCTAGTCTCAAGGTGAAAGAATGAAGTATTTTGAAAATTCAGCTCAGGTAAGTTCGCCTTATGGGTAGATAAGGAGAGGAAGCTCGAGTCCGGTCGTGGAGGCATGAGCGTAGACATGTGCAGTGAAATGAACTGACTGGCGTATCTTTGGATGGGAAAGAAAGAGCGTACTCTCTAGCGTGCAATCAGTCCGCAAAAAGTATATAAGGCAAAAGAGTAACTGTGTAGTGAGCGGTGTAAGCCAACGGACCGACGTTGCGATGTACATGGTGCATGAAGCAGCGGATAAGATCAACGATCTCTCAACAGGCCCGAAGACCGAATCATTACTTCGAACAAGAAAAGTTGCGAAACAAGCTAGAGCGATCATAATTAGTTGTAATAATGCAAATGGGTCCTTTCTTAGAGTCTTTTGAGGTTGTTGCCAACATGACATCCATTTGCAAGGGGGCAAAGGCTCGGGGAGCCCCCAATGTTTTCCTGCAGGGATTGTTGTTCTTCGAACTACCTTTTCACTTTCGCTTTCCAGCATCTTAAATTGCCATCACCACTTTCTTCTTTCTTATTTATTTATTTATTCCTTTTTCCACCGCTCAGGTGACCCCGAGATGTCCCAGAAAGGATTAGTCCAGAGAAAAAGCTTGACCGAGATGAACAGTGCGCATTGTAGCTGATGAACGCGATGATGGAGAGCGTCCATTTTTGTTTTTCTCTTGTCACAGCTTTTCTTGGGATGCAACAAGCGAGCCATACAGCACGAGAGTCCTCAAATCATCCTCATTAACGGTTTATGGTAAGCCTTGAAGATTTGTTGCAGGTTACTCATTTTTTCGGGGATCGATCGTTCTTGC
The DNA here is from genome assembly GCA_014182375.1 of Eucalyptus virginea. Lineage (NCBI taxonomy): Eukaryota > Viridiplantae > Streptophyta > Magnoliopsida > Myrtales > Myrtaceae > Eucalyptus > Eucalyptus virginea. Next base: position 307,332 of record CM024523.1, read on the forward strand.
AATTTTTATCTGCCTTTCCTTTCCGGGCGGATCTTGATGGTTCCATCGGTACAGACAAATTTTCCAGTGGTTTTACTTCCTAGGTGTGGCTACAGCCTCAAAAGCCTGGGAGCTAGAAGCTCATAATTGGAGTGTCATGATTGAAGCGATGCCTTACCCCCCTTAGATGTATGTACTTACTTTTACCAAGAGAATGGAGCAAAGAATATGAAGTCAGCTAAATAGTGTTTTATCCCATGAAATTACGACTTAGGAACAAGAGATACACCTTGCCCTAAGCAACTGCAACATATAAAGAGATTTGGCATAATAGAGAACAATTTCAATGTTAATAGACTTCCAAAAAAAAAAGAAAAGGATTTTGACAAACACGTGGATCTTCCATTTATCTCCAGATATGGTATAAGCAATGAATGGATGGGAAGGACTTTGGAATTTGCCTTTGAGATCGGCAGACAAGATGGGGTCTCAACTTTCTCTGAAGCCAGATTCTCTGCCTAAAGCATCATGTGGTTTTGTACCCGATATGTCTGAATGGATGTCCATGCAAATTCATGAACAACAGCAACAACCGAACATTGAGTGTGGTAGTCAAGTGGTGAAGGCTTGTGACTCTTTTTGAGGCGTCCTTTAATCCGACCACCGAAAGCATGACGGTTATGCAATCTTTATGGTAAGGTTTCCTGAACACCCGATGCGTGTGAAGACTTCCATGATAAAGTCACGGGCACTTAAAGTGACTGCCCCTTCCTATCCTTTATTCGATACAAGAAAAGAAAATAAATTTATAGCAACCTACTCGAAAAATTATGTTTTTGTTTCCTGAAAAACTGAAATAGTGTGTATACTAATTGGAGTGTATGAGTTATTGTATTAGGAATCACATAAATATATTTAAGTATACTTAAAACTAGAAAAAGCAAAAAATAAGGCCCGGGTGGCAGTTGCTTGGGTCACTCGACCTTCGCCAGATGCCCTTGCATAAGAGATGTATAGTAACAAGGGGGCAACACTGGAAAACTAAAGAATTGGTGAGAGTAATTTGAAGAAAAAATTATTTTAATCCTAGTTTTAGCATTCCACAAATGCTACTTCGAAATGCCAGTCCTTACTGGCTTTAGGTTTTCAGCATTTTCAAGATTAGCATTTGATCAAAAACTACTTCAAAATACTTACCAAACATCTCAGCATTTCTCGAAGGGCTTTAGAGGCCGAAAACCTCTTGAGAAAGCTAAATAAAATGCATCCTAAATTAGAGCTAATGTACATTCGTGCCTTGTAGGAGCTATCACACCAATTATAACCAAAATGAACCAAAAGAGAAAATCTAACAATAAAACAACTTCAAAGTTAATGTACCAACTTGTATAGGTAATTGAATATTCTTATATATTTCGAAGCAACTTATGCAAATGAAATTAACAAAGGTGATTCTTTTTTTTTTTTTGGTCAAAACAAAGGTGATTCCATGACCAATTTTATTTTACTTTTTTGGTCGGATAACCAATTTTAGTTCACGCATTTCTTTATCATGTCTTAGATACATGTAACTATTATTGTTATTATTATTTTCTAATTTTGATGAAAGCATGGGTGTATTCATGCTTGTGGTTGTTTACTACTGTTAGTAATTAACGATTATACAATTCAAACTATTTTGAATTCGCCTCAAATAATAGTAAAATAAAAGAAAATGTTGAAACCCTTTGATTAAAGAGTAATCTCCACCAACAAACAAGGTTTGGTTCGATCTAATCTACAGGAATGCATTAACCATAAATTCCAATTAACGGTTGATTAGTTGGTAAGAAGTGCAATTAAAGTCAGATTAAAAATCATAATGTGATTTGAGTTTTGAGCTGAATTACCCCTTTTTTTTCTCTGGGTTCCTCTCGTTATGCTGAACATCGAAATGAAGTGTATTATTGAATTTAAACGTGTAACAATGGAAAATGCAGCATAATTCAGGAAGAGAGGGGAGGGAGGAAAGAAGTAGCTAATAGGCAGTGATATGGCGAGAGACAGCAGAGCTCTTGAGAAACTCTATTCGAAACAACTTCAATTGCATTTATAGATAGGCAGCTGTTTATTGAATAATCGAAAGCTCTCATCACCCTCTGTCGTCCACCATAATAATCCAGTAATTGCTTCAACGTCACTTCAATATTTTCCATCTTTGTTTCCCCAATAATTTTGCTCATCTCGACTACTTTAGTGTTGTTCATTAAGAACCCGACGACCAGCGGGTCTTCTCTTTCTAAATTTTAATGCATCTCCCATCAATATCAATACGCTTGCATTGAATGAACCCTCTCTCTCTCTCTCTCTCTTCCCGGAATTTCCGAATCGTAGACCAACGTTATAGCCACCCTCCAATATAATTTGGGCTCACTCTCGAAGCCTAATTACTAATCAAATCACACACGAGCCTCAAGGAAAGCTAATTAAACAATTAGCCTTGGCACTTGACATCAACCCCTCTTGTCCAATCCCATATTCCATTTCTCATTAATCAATGTTAGCCCCTAAAAATTCTCCGTTTTTTTTTGTTTTTTTTTTTTTGGGGGGGGTTACCTTTTTTGTTATCATTCTGCTTGTAAAAAGCAGAAAAAATATCATTAATATTCTCACATTTTATACAGAATTGTCGCAGTCCTCTCTATTTCCATCATCATGTCAATGTTTCCTTTTTCTACTTTCTTCTGGGGTATAGTCAAACATAATATATATATTTTTAAATTATTATAGGAGTGACCGGTTGCAAGATGAGTATGTCCTAGAACATGAACTTGGAACCTAACCTGTCATTGTTAGTTCTTAGTTTTTGGAACGGGAAATTGGCCTGGAATCGAAGATATATAACTGTTAATTTTGAATGCACATCTTGTGAACAATTTATGGCATAATGGCTATGGATATTTTAACCTTCGCAGGTTCAAAACCTATCTTTAACATATTAATCTTTTTTAAAATAAAGTGAAAAAAAGAGAGCGCTAAAAACCGATTCTGGGACGGTTCTTGGTATAAAACCAGGAACTGAATCGGTGAAGGAACTTACTCCGTCTCCATGTGTTCTAGCCTGATCAACTGGGTAAAGGCAGTCCATTTCCCGGGTCAAACTGGCCCGATTTCTCACCTCAAGAGGTCCTCTCTATCGGTGTAAATAAATGAAGTGGGGTTCAAGTTCAACTGAAAAAGGGTTGGATGGTTGGTACTTTGGGGAGTGATTCATGTGGGAGTTGCTAATGATGAGTGAATCCACGATCGAAAATGAGTGGCTTTTATCAAGACATACGAGTAATTTTGGCAGCATTCTCACTAGTTTACATAAAATTCATGTCGTTCATCATGCGTCAAGCCTCGGAGGCTAAGTACAAGTTCCAATATACAACTTGCAAAACGTCTTTTATTTGTCTAATAGGGCAGATAATGTCTGTGTAATTATCCAGGTATTTCAATATGTCAGTACTTTTGCCCAAAATTGCTTATTTCCACTAGAATCTCCTGTTTTTGTATCTAGAAACATAAAATCAAAGAAATGAGTTTCAAAAATTGAAATTACCTATACCATTATTTTCGTGTAATTCTTGATCCAAAACTAACAATTTAGGTTGAGACCAAAAAAAAACTAACAATTTAGGTAACTAGCCTCTCTAACAAATCTAAAATCTCTTTTTGGTTAGAATTTTATAGATATTCCTAGACGGCAACCTCAATGTCCACACAAATTCGTCATTGTTCTCAAAAGCTATGAATTTTCTTATGATCTCTCAAAATAGTAACAAAGTATGAGACAATAATTGGCGTGGATGAACAAAGTATGAGACAATAATTGGCGCGGATGAACGGGAATGCCATGTTCCTAGAGTACGCATAATTATTAATTTTCCTTCATAAATTGTTTTGAGTAAACAAGCCAATATTGAAGAAACGAGGGAGGGCAAAAAAGGAGTTAAACGGACGAAATCAAATGTGATGGCTCCTGGATTTCCTCTAGATAGAACCGACTCTTTTGGAGGGAGGTGATGTTAGACAAGGGGACAAAATGCGACAAGCTGTTCCCAGATTTTTTGGCCTAATCTCTGGGGGCATCTCTGTCATTTTCTAATATTAAAGCCCCTCCTGTTCTTTTCTTATGTTCAGTCGATGTCCTCTTTTTCTTGCTTATGGTTTGCTTGGCCAATATCATGCAATTGCATTGAGGTCCCTATCATCCATCTGTCCCATGAGCAAGATGTTCTTTGGATTTCAGCTTGAGCTTGACCTAGTGACATCAAGCCATACGTCTCCTTCCCCACTCTTTTTAAAGCAGAAAAAGTTTTAATAAATGAAGGGGAAAAAACATGTTATGGACAAAAAATAAAGGAAAACAAAAAGGAAAAGGAAAGATGTGCGATGCAAGCATGATAGCATTTGAACTACAATACCGCCCAGTCAATGCTTGGTGCTTTGCTCTTTCTAACCGGACTCCTTTCCTCACAAAAGCTAGAAGAAGCTTAAAATTAACTTTGTGCTCTGCACTAAGTTTTCTTCAAAGATTTTTGTACTCCATGCTATAATATGATATCCGAATTGAGTCTATCCACCGGCAAATAATACATTATTTAAGGAGATAATTGATAACGATAGATTCTTCTATGGTCTCTTGAGGAGCTAATTCCTTGTCATACCAAACTTGTACTCAAGTTTAGTTTGTCTTAATTCCTATGTAAAATATTGTATATATGAGTACTTGTAAATTTTCAATGAATTGTGTGACACGATGCTGTACGAGGAAATTAAGACAAAAAATAAATACCCAAAATAGAATCGCGCATCTCTACTGGCTAGTGCATCTCTGGATGCGATTTGCTCCCAGAAAGAAAATCATAGCTTGGTCTTCGCCACTAATCTTGTAATCCATATCCCGTTAAGTACAGCGAAAAAGCAGAAAAAGTGGAATTTTCTCTTGGGTCCACCACAAAGGGCAAAATCAAAAAGAGAGAGAAAAGAAAAAGAAAAATAAAGGGAAAGGGTAGCTGAAAAGTAGACCGAAACAATTGAACAGCACAGGGCATGATCTATGTCCCTGTTTCCACGCGGGCATAGCATTTCATGATTCTCTCTCATAATTCAAGAGAGAATGGTGTCAGCTTTTGCCTTTGAAAGCTTCACTCTTTTTGAACAACACAGTAGAGAGAGAGAGAGAGAGGATAAGGGGGGAGTGGGGTTGTTTAGCTGATAGTGGGTCGCGGGAATCAATAAAGCAAGCCTCTCACACTTACAGCACAAAAGTGAAAACAGGTGTATGCTTACATTTTCATTGCATTAAAAAAATGAGAAAGATCCAAATAAAGATACTCAAGCAAAGCAGCGGCCATGGAGAGTGTGGGTAACCAAATCCATCATCTAATCTCGAGCCCCTCGAGATTCCCACATTCTTTTCTCAAGTAAACAAATCAAAAGCACTGGCTGTTTTCTGCTTTTTCAAGTTTTGAAGTACTTTTTACTCTTCTTCTCAAATGGCCAGCCACAAGGAATGTTGGCATCCCATGGGCTCCGGCCACAGCCAAAAGCAATTCTGTGTTTATTCTGTGTCCAATGCACGCATGAGCGAGTAACCAACAGTTACCATACTTAACGTGATTCTCACAGCTTGTTCTGTCCTCTGTCCGAATCATTGAGCAAAGGATAAGCGAAACAGGTTGTTCAAATCTGTAAAAAAATGCAACGAAATAGAAGAAGACAACCACAAGGCTTCCTGCGCAGGGATAATTATATGACCCAATACAGATTTTGACCGTACTGGAGATTTTGGCACCACCATTTGTAAACTTCTATGGTCTTAATATTCAGTGCTTCATTCCTTAAAACATCCTGCACTGACCTCTTTTTTTTTTTAAAGAATTTAGTACTTGAAAAGAATTTTTTATTTTTAAGAAAAAAAACTTGGTTGGAAATGCATTAATATTGAAAAAGCAAAGGGAATTACCCCTTCTCTCCCCTGTACAGTCTCACCTTGATTTGGTAAGCCCTGTTCACTTTAAGAGCATGGGGTTTTTTGAATATTCTTTTCTTCATGACCTCCCCATCCCAGTTTCGCAAAGCATGCGTCTCTTCTTTTATATGATACAAGAGAAAGCAGGTTTTTCTCTCTCTCGGGTCTGACACGCGAAACTGTGGAATACCTTAAGTTTCTATTCATACTAGAAACTCACTTCACAGCCAAGAGACGTTATTGCAGAGATTTATCATTCTATCTGCACCATCACTTGCTTCAAGCAGATTTGGACTAATCTAGCCTTAGCCCATCTGGGTTTTCTGTGCTTCTGATGAATCTCAATACGATGAGACTGAAGAGAGGGGAAGAAGCCGCTTTGTGTTTAGTGGCCTTCTTGTGGATTTGGAATTCGGCAAACGGATTGCTCTCTCCCAAAGGTGTGAACTTTGAAGGTAAGATGGGCGCTTTTTTACCTCGCACCTGGTTTTGTTCATAATTAGCTTGAAGATTTCTTCTGGGGCTTTAAGCTGAGAATTGAAGGTTGTCTTTCTTTCTTTTTTCGGCTTCATGTTGGAATGATTTTAGTGCAAGCTCTGATGCGCATAAAGGACTGTCTACATGATCCTCACAATGTGCTCGAGAACTGGGATAAGGATGCTGTTGATCCATGTAGCTGGACTATGGTCACATGTTCAACTGACAGTTTAGTTGTTGGACTGTAAGTACTAAGTCCCATTCTTCCTCTTCTCCAACTCTGTTTGTGGAATTTGTGTCTGTAGGAGAATCACTTTTTTTACACAACAAATCAAATGGAAAAATTGTGGTGGTTTTTATTATCCTTTTATCTTGAGAAATTGAAGGGTGTTGGCAAAATTAGTATCGAGGTGAATTGAAAGTTCAGAGCGCTATGTTGTCACGTATTGCAGGGGAACTCCTAGCCAGAGCTTGTCTGGTACTCTTTCTCCAAGCATAGGCAACTTGACAAACCTTCAGATCGTGTGAGTATTTTAGAGTGCATTTTGATCAGAGCTCCTTTTGAAGTAGTTAAGCAAGGACTGCTATTTAAGTTTTATTCACGCCTGCAGGCTCTTACAGAACAACAACATAACGGGGCCGCTTCCTCCAGAGCTCGGGAGGCTTTCAAGGCTTCGCACTCTCGATCTTTCCAATAATTTCTTCACCGGAGAAATCCCCTCCTCACTGGGTCATCTGAACAGTCTTCAGTACATGTAGGCCTTTCTTATACTGTATTAAGTAAAGAAATTAAGCGTATGTAGCAATTACACGAGAACCGTGTTTCTCGGCATTTATTTGCCTCTAAACATAACATGGTTGGTGTCAAATGATTGTAGGAGGCTTAACAACAATAGTCTCTCTGGTGCATTCCCGAGCTCTTTGGCCAACATGACTCAGCTTCAATTCCTGTGAGTGTTCTAATTCTGTGACTCCATGTGCACATGTTAAATAGGAAGTGCTTCGGGAGAGTACAACTTTCTCATGCCCATTGTTCTTGGTCGTTTCTACAGTGATTTGTCTTACAATAACTTGAGTGGCCCTGTCCCTAGAATTCTGGCCAAAACATTCAAGTAATGCTCTCTCTCTCTCTCTCGTCTCTGTGTGTATATAGATTAAAGTCACAATTTAATTTGGTTATCTCTGGAGCAGCATTGTTGGGAACCCTCAAATATGCGCAACTGGCACCGAGCCGGACTGCTATGGAACACAACTGATGCCTATGTCCATGAGCTTAAATACTTCTCAAAGTAAAGCCTGAGCTTTGCCATATGCTATTTTCTATTTGCCAGTTAAAGTTCCATACCGTGTTGCTTTTGTGTTAAATAGGAATCTCTACACTATGTTTTTCAAGGTCTCTGTGCCTTCTTCCTAACCCGTCTTTAAACTTTTAATGCAGCGCCACCCTCCAGCAAACGTGAAAATCACAAAGTAGCCCTTGCCTTGGCATCGAGCATCGGTTGTGTCTGTCTCATCATTCTCGCCTTTGGCATACTTCTTTGGTTAAGACAAAGGCACAACCAACCCACATTCTTTGACGTCAAGGGTCTGTAAAAAATACAAAATCTAGAATCAATCTTTGTATTGTATGATAAATGTCTGGATGCCTGAATTTAACTGGGAATTTGGGCTTTTGTATCTTCCTTTCGGAATTTCAGATGGGCATCATGAGGAAGCTTCGCTGGGGAACTTGAGGAGGTTCCACTTTAGGGAACTTCAGATTGCCACAAATAATTTCAGCAGCAAGAACATTCTTGGCAAGGGTGGCTTTGGACATGTCTACAAGGGTGTTCTTCAAGATGGCACGCTTGTTGCTGTCAAGAGGCTTAAAGACGCAAATGCTGTTGGGGGTGAGATCCAATTCCAGACAGAAATCGAAATGATCAGCCTAGCGGTGCATCGCAACCTCCTCAGGTTATATGGATTTTGCATCACGCCTGCGGAAAAGCTCCTTATATACCCATTCATGTCCAATGGCAGCGTTGCATCTCGCCTCAAAGGTAAAGCCTGCCTCTTTTCTAGAGTTGAAAAGCCAAAGATGATGACAGTTCTGGTGCTGCATTAGCTTTCAAAGGTATAAGAAAGACCTGCATTGTGTTTCTCAGGGAAGCCGGTCTTGGATTGGGGCACCAGGAAGAGAATTGCCTTAGGAGCTGCACGGGGATTACTGTACCTCCACGAGCAATGTGACCCAAAGATAATCCATAGAGACGTAAAGGCAGCAAATATATTGCTTGATGACTATTGCGAGGCTGTGGTCGGAGATTTCGGGCTGGCTAAGCTTTTGGATCACCAGGACTCACATGTCACCACGGCCGTGAGAGGCACAGTGGGTCATATAGCCCCTGAGTATCTCTCCACGGGGCAATCCTCTGAGAAGACGGATGTGTTTGGGTTTGGGATTCTTCTCCTTGAATTGATCACTGGACAGAGAGCACTAGAGTTCGGCAAGGCTGCTAATCAGAAAGGAGCGATGCTCGATTGGGTCAGCGAAACTTCATTACAAAGATTGTATTTGCTCGATATCAATCCTAATGTTCTCATTCCTTTTTCATGATGTTTGGTTATCCTCACTTGGCTAACACTGAGCGATCACTTCAGGTGAAGAAAATTCATCAAGAGAAGAAACTGGAAATGCTTGTCGACAAGGACCTCCGAAGCAACTATGATCGGATTGAGCTCGAGGAAATAGTACAAGTAGCACTCCTATGCACCCAGTACCTTCCTGCTCACAGGCCAAAGATGTCGGAAGTGGTCCGAATGCTCGAAGGTGATGGCCTTGCGGAAAGATGGGAAGCCTCTCAGAGAGTTGAATCGAACAAAGGCAAGCCTCATGAATTCTCATCGTCAGACAGATATTCCGATCTCACTGATGATTCTTCCTTGCTGGTCCAAGCGATGGAGCTCTCAGGCCCTAGGTGACTATGGTTCTTTTTCGAAGAATTGACAAAATCTATAGTTTTGGAAACGAAGGTGGTTGAAACAGCTTGTAGCTATTGCATATAGAGAAAATGAATTCATGTTAGTGACCTTTCGTATGACTTTATAGCATACCTGAGTTAAGTGGGGTAAACATTGTAAGGAATTACATGAGAGATCCGAGAGCTATCTGGAATGTGTGAGCACAAGATGAGTATTTGTATTTGTATTATAGTCGATCCAATATATGTCAGCTCCAAACGGCTTCAGTGTTTGCAACTGTACAGAATTTGGTCTTTGAAATGGACACTCTTTTCTTGAACTGAAGTTCTAGTACGTAAGTTTTGACTGCAGTTTGTTGAAGTGGACGTGTCATTACATTTCTAACTTTGCCTCGAAATAATGTCTTGAACTGCGTGGACGCTCATGTTGGATTTCAGATATTTCAGGTATGTCTTTGCTCCCACATGGTCTAAATATGACTTGTGCTGGTACAAGTATCTCGCAACCATAAAGCTATGCAGCACGTTTCAGGTACATGCTCCCTTCCTTCATAAAGGAGCTCGAGTCGGTCCTAAATCTCCTTAGTTGTGACACTAGATGAAACACTATTAAATTTAGTACGAGACAGCGCACAATACATGATACGATTTGCTTTAGCGATTAGTGTTAGTCTTCTCGTTAGTTCTTCTTGTGTAATTTTTAGTTGTGTTGGATGAACTGACGCAGTAGTGGAGGTTGAATATATAAGTAAAATTCTTGTTATGGGAAGCTGAGGTGGAGGTGTCGGGATTGCGATCCTCCTTGGTAGCTCAAATGGACTATTCTCGATCACGTTCCACTAGTCCTAGTCCTATTTTGTTGATTAAAAAAAAATTTCATTCTACATTTCCAATAAGTAGAGTTATTTCCATCAAATTTTGGAGGGAATATATTGAGCTTCACCAAAGGATGCTCCCATGATATCAGCCATTATAGGTCTTTTGCTAGAAAGTAAAACACAATAAAAATAATAGAGCACACCAGCACTAACACCAATTGAATGGACTGAACATAACATCCGAGGAGGGGATGAATTGGTTATTATACGAATTCTTATAACTTTTTTTGTGTTTTTGTGCAAAACTACATGTAGAGGATGAAACAATGTTTGCAAATGAAATATGCAATGAAGAGTAAATTTATTCTATCAACAGAAATGTAAAAGGAGTAAGGGATAGACGAAATTGTAAAGTAAGGTAGGATTCGACCTTTTTAATTGGTTTACTCTACTCTCCCAACTTTGCCAATTGGCTTACTACGCTCTCCACTCTAACAACCCAATAATTAAATTGGAATGCACTAGTGCAATTCTTGAAACCTTTGAAAGCATTTTCAGATGAAATTACCCTCCACGAGGGAATGTAGCTCACTCCACAAGTATTCACACTTCACCCTAACCTCAAAGCTCTCTTTACAATGATTATACCAATAGTCTTTTAGAGAATTACAATCAAAATCACGGAATTTCTCTCAGAGAGTAAGCAAACGGAAAAACAAGTTTTGAGATCATTTTGACCCCTTTGGTCAACGTCAACCTTCAACTCCCATTTTGACGAATATGTAGGTCTCCAAGCTTAATTTCCACGTTGGAGTCTTCTTCTAGGTCAAAAGAGACATTGAAGTGTTGGCTCTTAACTCAAAGCTTCACCTGGTGTGAGCTAATCAACATTGTCCAACAATTAAAAGTTTTAAGAGATCAACGCAGGAACACTGGGATCATCGCTGGCTTCTCTCGAAATGCAGAGTTTCTTCTTCTACCTTGATGGTAGTTTTGCCCCCAAACCCTAACATCATAGATGTTTCCCACCATCTTCCCTTCCACCGTTTTTCCACCTCCCCTGTTTTTCCATTTCCTTCCATCATCCCTCCGTGTCTTTCTGTATTCAAGTCCTTGGTTTTTTAATGAAATGGTAATGGGCATCGCCACTTTCAATTGCCCACCCATTTACACCCTTACCTCCCTCAACAATTCCTTCTCACTCTTCCAACCATCTCCATTCCCCTTCCAAGTGCCTCTTCCTTTCACATCTTTCTTTCATCCCAATTGTCCATTAATGCATGACTTCAATTGACCTAATGGGACTCCTATCTCGCCTGTCCGAACTCTATCTTTGGGTGTCCTATCCCAGGCAATTTGCATGTAGAATTCTCCGCCTGCCTCGACCTTCCTATGATTTGCCCTAGCTGCCTACCTCATGGACCACCACGACTAGGAGGAAGATTCACGCCTTGCCGCCCTTTGCAACAGGTTGGGTCGCCTTTGGTCCAAACAAGCAATTGAGGTTTGGAATGATGCGTTGCTACTGGAGAAAATTGAGGAATGCAAATTGATATTAGTAGGTAAGATCTCTCAATCCATCCATTAATTTCCAAGCTTTTCAAAATACCTTGAAGCGAGCATGGCGAACAGACCAAGTCGAGATATCCCAACGTGAAGTGGGTCTATATGTTGCTAAATTCAAGTTTGATGAGGAGAAACAACGGGTCTTGGATGGTGGCCTTTGGCTTTTCTCTAGTCACTTGGTAATCTTTAAGCCTTGGATACCAAATACGCCACTACATTGTTATGATTTCTCAACTTGCGCTTTCTGGGTGCAAGTCTTTGGTCTTCCATTGGAATGGTGTACTGAGAACATGATCTGCAAAGCTATTAGACATGTTGGAAGAGTGTTGGATGTCAAAATTGACACAAAAGAGGGCACAACCCTTAGAGCTGGGAGAGAAAGGGTAGAAATCAATTTACAGGAGCCACTGAAAACAGGTTAGCTAATCCATATAGAAAGGAAAACCCTATGGCTAGACTTTTGCTGTGAAAGGCTATCACACTTTTGCTACTCTTGTGGCAAGCTAGGCCATTATGCTATGTATTGCAAGGATTTCCCTTTTGAAGAAGCAAAACTGGAAGGCAAAGAAAAGATGTCTTATGGCTAATGGTTACGTGCAGAAGTAAAGGAACAAAGCCCGTATTGGCTGACTTTTTATGAACCACAGGACAAACATGAAGAGACAGAAGAGTTTATACCAAAAACTCCTCCCTCATTGACCCATTTGGTCCTTGCGCCGCCTCCTAGCAATCATATGATCAAGGGACTCTCGAAGAAACCAGCAATGTCTCTCATCAATACTATTACCGAACCACTCCAGTGACACCATCATGAAGGCATGCTACCAAGGACTTCAACTACAAATGCGTTGATCCCTGCACTAACAAAGATGAAGGGTATTTAGGACCAGGCAGTGGGATCATCCAACCCCAAGAAGCTGAAGAACACAAGAATCACTATAAAAGCAAGCGCTACCAAAAAAATTAAATAGTATAACCCTTATGAGCTAAGAACTCAAATGCAAGAGGGCCTAGATGAAACACAACTCATGGATACACCTATTTTTGTGGCGAAGAGGCAGGACAGTGAGTTGTGGTGGCTAGCCCTAAAAAGCCACCAAGGGACAAATGAAGTTACTCCACGGAACTATCGTTCAAGCCCTTAAGGCCCTTAAGGCCCTAGTGGCCAAAGAAAAGCCTGACATAATTTTTTTTTTTTTTTTTTTTTTATGGAAACTAAGAACCAAGAGGTAGTGCTTAGACGACTTTAGAAACGTTTAAAATTTCCCAGTTCCCATGTGGTTAACCCTATTGGCTTGGCTAGAGGGATGGCAGTATTTTGGAATGATCAAATTTCTCTAAGTGTGGCTTGGTCTACTTTGGAACTTTTTGATATGATATGCACGGATGTAATGTGTGGCATACCTATGCATCTCACCTGCCTTCATGCACCAGTGGTATATTAGCAATGCCAACCTTTATGGGCAGAACTGCGACAAATCAGTTATTCCAATACTTTACCGTGGGTTTGTGGGAGAAAGTGGGCAAAAGGTTAGCCAAACCTCACCGAATGCATTCTTTTCGAGAAGTTTTACATGATTGCTCACTCATGGATATGGAAAGTAAGGGCTGTGCATTTACGTGGATAAATAATCGCGATGGTGATGACTTTGTGAAAGAAAGGCTGGATCGGGTGCTGTGTACTATGGATTGGCGTCTTACGTTCCCTGAAGCTGAAGTTTTTGCCTTACCTACTTTGGGGTTTGATCACAGCCCCTTATTATTAACCACTGAAGTATTACCCGGTAAACGACACAAGGCCTTTATGTTTGAAGCTTTCTGGATACAGGACAAGGAATGCCGTGAAGTCATTGCAAAGTCATGGACCTCATAACAGGTAAAAGACTCCGCCCTACCATACAAATTAAAGGTTGTATCCTTCGCTCTAGCTCATTGGAATCGCTTGAAGTTCTCCAAGGGCCATCTTCAAATAATAGCATTGCAACAACAACTCCAAAATCATATCAACCAACCTCATGGCCACTCAGATAAACCGACAACTACTAAACTGAAAGAGGAAATCCAGCAATTATGGTAACAAGAGGAACAATATTGGGCGATGAGCTCCAGGATTAACTAGCTGAGATGGGGGGATAAGAATACTAAATTTTTCCATGTGACTACCATTCAAAGGAGGCAACGAAATAGAATAAGTATGCTGTAGGATGACAATCAAAGGTGGGTGCGAGACCATAAGCTTTTGAAGGAAATGATGACGGACTTTTTTTCAAGACTTCTATAGAACAGTGGGACATCGTGACTATGGGCCTCTCATAGATCAATGTCCATGTGTTGTCACAACAGAAATAAACACTATATTAACAGCTGCGGTGACTTGAGAGGAGATTCACCAAACCACTTTCCAGTTGGGGGCCACTAAAGCTCCGGGGCTAAATGGTTTGAATGGACTCTTTTATCATACTCACTGGGACATACTACAAGATGAGTTTTTCCTCTCGGTGCAGGATTTCTTCCTATCAGGAGTGATGCATATAGATCTTAATAGGACCATTATTTCTTTGTTCCCCAAAGTACCACACCCAGAAAGGCTAGATCAATACCGCCCTATTAGCCTATGCAATTATGCCTATAAAATTATATCCAAGGTGATTGCCGATCGTCTAAAACCCTGGCTACCTAAGTTGATTTCCATGGAGCAATGTGCCTTTGTGAGTGGTCGCCAAATTCAAGACAACATTTTAATCATCCAAGAGGTGCTTCATCAGCTAAAGATTTGGAAATGGAAGCGAAATTTTCAAGCATTCCTAAAAATGGATATGCAAAAGGCGTATGACCGAGTGGAATGGGATTTCCTTAAAGATTATCTCCTCAAGTAGGCTTTCATACTACATGGGTATAGTGGGTGATGCAATGTGTTATGATAGTATCTCTCAATGTTAAATTCAATGGAGAACACTTAAATTATTTCCATCCGACACAAGGCCTCAGGCAGGGAGATCCTCTCTCTCTTATTTATTCATTCTGATGGCGAACATCTCATCAAATCTTATAAACCAAGTTGTCGACATGGGAAACATCAAAGGCATTAGGAACAGGTGGTGTCCTATCTTTTCTCATCTATTTTTCGTAGATGATGCAATATTCTTCTTAGATGGTAAACTCCAGAATGTTAGAATCTCACAATATATTGAATTAATACTATTTAGCTACGGGACAGGCTGTTAATCGAAATAAATTGAGCATATTCTTCAGTAAAGCTTGCCCTAGTAGGCTACAAGAAAACTTGGCGAGGGAATTTAGAATACCTGTGCTTAAAAGAACTGGTAAATATCTGGGTATATCGTCTAATTGGGAACGATCAAAATGAGAGATGTTTGCTTGGATTTTGGGGAGAGTGAATGCCAAATTTGAAGGATGGAAAGAAAATTTAATCTCTAAGGGCGGTAAGGAAATTCTGATTAAGATTGTTGTACAAGCAATCCCACAGTATGCCATGTCCATCTTTAAACTTCCTATGTCTCTTTGTAAATATATCAAATATAAAATTGCTAGGTTATGGTGGCAAAATGATTGTCGTGAATTAGGAATTCATTGGAAGCAATGGGAAGTATTTAAAAGCATAAAGGACAATGGAGGCCTAGGCTTTCGTGATCTCATCGATTTCAACAAAGCCATGCTTGGGAAATAGGCCTGTCGTTTAATCCAACAATCATCATCCCTGTGGAGCACACTCTTCAAAGGCCTTTATTTTCACTCATAGGACTTTAGGTATGCGGATAGAGGAGCTCAACCATCTTGGGTTGACAAAGCCTATTGCTAGGGAGGGATTCAATCTTACCTCAACTTCAATGGTTGGTTGGCGATGGGCAAAAGATTAGAATCCGTGAAGATAGATGGCTTCCTAAAGGAATACTAGGTGGACTTGCTGCTAGAGGTGAACTTGTGATGGTGGTTGATCTTATCTACCCAGACCACAACACTTGGAATGTCCCCTTACTCAACCAGCATTTCGATGCTCAGACAATAGCGGAAATTCCCACCATTCCGGTAAGACCTCACTTCGCAGCTGATCAACTTATTTGGACAACGACCCAACATGGTCAATATACGATGAAAAGTGGTTACCATGCTATTAGAAATGCAGCTACCAGCAATAGGCCAAACCGTGCCTCGTCATCCTATCAAACCCCAGGGTTATTGTGGAGAAGAATTTGGACCATGAAACTAGCCCTTAAACTTCGTACATTCCTATGGTCTTTATGCCACAACACATTGTCAACCAAAGATAACCTATTTCACAAATGCATCACCACAGATCCGATATGTCATCTTTGCCCCCATCAAACACCAGAAACAATGGAACATCTTTTTCTATTATGTCCATGGACACATGGCATTTGGTCACACCCTCGGATCAACATTCGGCTATCACCACAAGCAATACAATGAATGGATAAATGGCTTGCCGAAAGGGTTGAACAACAGCATATCTCACTTGGCCTGGAGACTATTGCATCAATCTTGTGGCAAATTTGGAAGGTGCGCAACAATTTCATCTTCCGCCGACAGCGTCTAAACCCAACAAAGGTAGTGGAGGTAGCCCTTGCCCATGTCCAAATCGCACGGAACTCCACTCGGCTCCCCACGCGACCAAGGCGACATCCTCTTAATCCCGAACAGCTATGGCGGCCACCAGATCCTATCGTATTGAAGATAAACATAGATGGGGCTTATCAACTTGCAAGCACTGAAGGTACTATGTCATGTATATGCCGAGATCATACTAGAACATTGATTGATGGATTTACCAAAGGTTTCCCAGCTTCCTCGGCCTTGCAGGCAGAGATCTAGGCACTCAACCTCACCTTCCACCATCTGTTGTAGCACGGAAAAGCTAACGACCCACTTCTGATCGAATCTAACTGCCTCGTTCTGGTTGAAGTTGTGCAAGATCCTTGATTGACGCCATGGGAGGCTCGGGCGTTGTTTGCAGAAGCCGCCGCACTACTCCCCTGTTTCCCTAACCTTGCATTATGCATTGCAGGCGAGATGTGAATTTTGTAGCTAATTAGGCCACAAAGGCCCATGGTAGTGGCACTTTACTCCCCAACTGGGCTGTTTCCCCTCCCCTAACACTTTTGGATCTTGTATACTTTGAAGCCCACGCCATGGGTTGTTCTGTTTCTATTACTTGAATGAAATTTCCTATTACAAAAACCAAAAAGAAAAAAAAAGAAAAAAAAAAAGAAAAAAAAAAACATTGTCCAACATTGACAAACAACTTCTAAACTTGTCCGACACTTTATCTACTTATCTAAAATGGCAAAACCCATATTCTCTAAAATATTTCTTTGTGGATTCCAAGACTTAGAATTGGTACCAAAGCATCAATTTGAGTTTAAATCAAATTGATATAGAGATGAATCTTCATTTTGGTTACACGGAGTATTCGCCACTTCGTCTGTAATGTGAACTTTCTCTACAACATGATCCATCCACACTTCATGATTTTACCAATTCCAATTTGTTCACCTGAAATCCTTACGTCCTTGCAAGCATATTCATTTACTTGACTTATCCAAGTTGTTCTCCTCTTAGTCTATCCATGTTGCAAACCAATCTTTCCCCAAAGATTCTTCCACTTCTAACACTTTCTATGAGTGCTGGACACTCCAAAATACCAAAATTCGGCATGGGTGGACACTTAGGTGCTAAAATCGGATAATAAAGGGGCACTTAAGTGTCCATGGTGAGAAATTTCGACCAAACTATTGATGTGGCATTTTCCAGCAAGATTTTAACTAAGATGACAATTCTTTATAAAAAAATTATCCATGTAGACACCAATAGTGTGCTAAACGACTTCATTTTTGGCACTTAAGTGATCATTTTATACAAAACTTAACACTTAAGTGTTCAATTTTTATCACAAGTGGCACTTAAGTGATCACTTATACCATAACTTGACACGTAAGTGATCCTTTTTAACTATGACTAGCACTTAAGTGAACATGGAAGATGACGTCGTTTTAGACAAGGATTATTGAGTGGACATTTCGACAAGCTAAAATCCTGCTTTGAAGTCAAATTTGGAATCTTCGGATTGGGATAGGTTTGTAATAAGGTTACTATAGCATCGGTCACTGTTCACCATTGTAGCAATAGGCTTGTAATAAGGTTACCATAGCACCAGTCACTGTTAACCACTGTAGCAATAGGCTTGTAATAAGTGGGTCTCAAATGGTCTTGAACCCTAGTCTTTGGTGTTGTCTTAATGCTATGTTGGACTTCCGGCAAGCTTGCCGGAATTGATACTTAAGTATCTCAATTTTTTTTTTTTAAGTGACACTTAAATGTATCTTTTGAAATTTTTGACACTTTGCTTACTTGTGCCAAGTTTTAATACTTGCGGTATACTTTAGCCCACTTTCTACTTAGTATCTTGTTCTCAATTTGCTGATTAAGGAAGCTCTCTGCTAGAATAAGTGTGCTGTTGTAAATAATATCAAAATACGAAATTGTGTGTGGAGGATATTTTGTTTGCACCCTCGGTACTCGTATAGTTCACATTGAATATTACTCATCCTTTAAATACGAAAGGTGTTCTCTCAACAGTGTTGAATTGATATTAATGGTTTGAAACCAAACCAAACTGTTTTAATATGGTTTGAGTTAGGGCTAAAGATTTTTCTAAATCGAAATTGATTTGGTGATTTGTAACGCCTATTCTTGTATGGATAGACTTTTAGGGAAGAAAACGAACAGGTTCGATCCTGGGTCTGAGTTCACATCAACATTGAACTGCCCAAGTGATTAAAGTGCCTTAGAGGTCTAACTCTTGACCTTCGTGCTTGTGCCTGTGGCTACTCACTTGCACGTAACTGAAACTTCTTGAACTTTAATGTAGTGACTTATGTCTAAAATTGGATTCAATCAGAGTGTTTTTTTTTTGGGTCAGAAAAGAAACTGCATTCATTAATACGAAGGAGTACAACCGGCCGCTAATGCATCAGAAATTAACAGATCTAACAACATTAAAGGAGGTGAAATGGGCCAGCTTTTAGATAGGGCACCATCTCTATGGGCCTTTGCGGCCCAGTCCGCTGCTTGATTGGCTGCCCTTCGGCAATGGCAAATTCTAACAGAGGAGAAGCGTCGCAGAAGTATTATGGCTTCCTCAAAGACGCATCGAACCTCCCACGGAAGCAAGGTAAGTTCATTGACAAATTCAACTAAAATCAAGCTGTCAGATTCGATGATCAACTGATCGTGAAGTCGACCGGTCTTTTCCAGATGGCGAAGGGTGATCAGCAGAGCCTGGAACTCTGTTTGAAGAGTCGAAGATGCAGCAACGGTTCGGGTGAGTCCATCGATCAATCTACCGTTATGATCTCTGCATATACTGGCTATTGTCCCAATAGTGGTGTGAGGCTGAAAAGCCCCATCAAAATTTACCTTTAATATACCGGGATCAGGGGGGATGCCACAACTCACCACTGTTGATTGTCGGATGCACTGTGTCTGCAGGATGAGGAAAGGAATACAGAGCTGATCGAGCACCTATTATCGCTATATCCACAACATGGCGAGGATTCATTTGTTGTCTGTGGAAAATGAATTGATTCTGCGCCTTCCAAATATGCCAGAGAACATATGCGACAGTATTCGAACCAGGTAAAGTCTATCTATTCTGGATCATTGTTGCAATCCAATTTTCTATGCTGTGAATAGCCTGCATGTGGATAGGAATTTGTAGTGCCGAATCCGACCAAATAGAGATAGTTTTAGGGCAATGCAGGAATAGATGAGT
Source organism: Eucalyptus virginea (assembly GCA_014182375.1). Lineage (NCBI taxonomy): Eukaryota > Viridiplantae > Streptophyta > Magnoliopsida > Myrtales > Myrtaceae > Eucalyptus > Eucalyptus virginea. The sequence continues at coordinate 326,940 of CM024523.1, forward strand.
AGCTGTTTCGGGTATGCTGTCTTGGCAAAGAGGGCAAAACGGGTCTATGGTTATGTGACGATGAAAAAGGTTGGCTTTTGTGGGTAATGCATTATGACAGAGAGCCCAAATAAAAAATTTGACTTTGGGGGCTATCTTCAATTGCCATAGTTTTTTCCATATTAAAAAAAGCTAGCTGGTTAGCAGCCGAACCTTGGGGTTGATTGTCGCCGACTGCTATTTGCCGAAGTGCTTGATATCCACTCTTAACTGTGTAATTACCATGAATAGTTTCTAGCCAAATCAATTTATCCTCTATATGAGGGGGGCTAATAGGGATTGTAAGAATCTCCTGTACTATGTGGCAATCATAAAATCTGTTAAGAGCAGATATATTCCAATCATTAGTGGAGACATCTAGGAGTTCCGCAACCTTAACAGGTTCATCCCGATTCGCAGGGCCACCCAAAATACCGCTAGGCAGCCAACGGTCTTCCCGTATTCTGATTTGTGTCCCATCACCTACTGACCAGCGAAGCCTTGAAGTAATAGAATCCTTACCTAGTAAAAGACCCTGCCATCCCCAAGATGGTCTGTTACCTCTATCTGCAGTTAGGAAATCCCTAGAGTGGAAATAAATACCTTTAAAAAGCTTACTCCAGAGAGCCGTAGGATTCTGAGTTAGTTGCTAGGCTTGTTTTCCGAGCATAGCTCTATTGAAATCCAAAAGATCCCTAAATCCAAGACCGCCTTGAAACTTACTTCTCTTAATCTCATCCCATCGTGTCCAGTGAATCCCTGATTTGGAAGATGCATTTTGCCACCAGAAGCGGGCAATTTTCTTTTCAATGGACATGCAAAGAGAATTCGGCAATTTGAAAATAGTCATAGCGTACTGTGGGATAGCCTGTATAACTGACTTAATTAGGACTTCCTTTCCCCCTTTGGATATTAAATGTTCTTTCCAACCTTCTAGTTTTTTATTCACTCTCCGGATAATCCAAGCGAACATGTCCTTCTTTGATCGTCCCCAGTCAGAGAGAATTCCCAAATATTTCCCAGTTTTAGTCAAAACTGGGACTCTCAAAACATTTCCCAAAGTTTCCTGTAGGGCAAGGGGACAAGCCTTGGAGAAATATATTCCAGATTTATTCCGATTGATACTACAGAAAGATGATTAAAACGTTTCATCTTGCTTGCAAATGGACAAAAAAAGCAGTGTGCTATGAAATGAAATTGCGAATGAAAATTGAAGAAATCCTTCGTTGGAATATCTTTTTAAAGCATTTTATGCAACATCAAGTTAAATTTCGTGAAAGGGCTTATTTTCTTGAGCAAATTCTGGCATCAATCTTGCACAACTGACGTTACCTTATACTCAAAATCCTTTAGCATCAGACTCCTACTCGACCTGCAACAGCTACTCTAGAAGCAGGCTCGTGATTTGGGATTCCAAATTGTGACAAGTAACTACTAATTCAATCTAGATCTTTTTGTGAATGCATTCTTTAAAGTTGTTCGATGAGAGATCTGAGCATGTCACCACGCCAGCACTTATTAAGAGTTGGCCTACACAGAATGACAAAGATGTTCCGCCTACCCTCTTACGTGAAGTTGTTTTTCTTTTCTTTTTTCCTCTTTTCGTATTATATGTCCTGATATAGCCATAAAAAATGTTTCTTTTTCCCTTTTCGGGGTAAATTCATCGGTACATAATGATCTCAAATGAAGCTCGAGTTTTAATTCTCGACAGACCTCATCCGTTGAAGCCTACACAGGGCACTTACCAGAAGCAATTGATGTTACACTGGTCTAGTGCCCTTTTAACAAGTTCAATGTCACATTTGATGTCATATCCTAATTTAACCTTTTCTGGCAATTCTTTCCTAAGTCTTCACATTCATTTTTCCTGCCCCGAACCTAAAGCAACAGCTGATGTCTTCCGGACTTGGAACTCCATTTGCTCTTGATGCTGATTGGTAACGACTCAGTATTCTTCTGATGCACTGAACAAGTAACTATTTGTAAAACTGCAAATTGTTACTAGAGCAAAAAGGGAATTGACACGAGATTTTATCCTATTTGAGATACTTAACTGCGTTTATTGCTCAAATCCCATGGACAGATGACAGCATTGAGATAATATTTCTTTCTTGATTACATGAGTGGAAATTTTGCTTCAGTATATTTATGTGTCATCTGCAGATTTTACAAACTCCTGTTGAGAACGGATTTTGGGTTTCTTTAGAGAAAACAAGTGATCACTGTAACGAACAGCTAACAATGGATGAGAATTGAGAACTTCTACTTTGATTATTCTTTGCTGGACTTTCTAAACATTCTGTTAACAATCCTGATTGAGGAGGCTTCTCACCGTATCCTTCTCTTGAATGATCAAATCTTTCCATCGCTCGATAGTAAAAATGTGAGAAAGGTGGTCTTATTCTTTCCTTTCCAACTAGTTGCTTTGATGTCGATCTCTCCCTCCCAGCCAGCTGTGTTCTAGGGGATAGTCTCTTCAAAGTGAATTTTGCCTAGACGATTCTGAATCACAGAAAAGAATTGGTTCAAAATCTACAAGAAATATGATGGTCCTACTCCGCATGTTCTCATCACCGCAACAACCGCCCACCTCATGCAAACTAGCCGATTTAAACACTGAGAATCGCATCATCCCATTAAACCGAACTCTTACACGCAAGTCCCTGTTCACTGTAACTCCAATAACTAGATAGATAAAACAAAATGCTCTTCAAACAACTCCTAGAATTAGATATAGAAGCCACTTAAAACAGATTATTCTCTGGGCCCATCCGAGATTTTTTAGTAGTAACCAATGGCTGACCTGATATGCACAAGCTGGCTGTATCTCTGTCCCGCTTCTGTACAAATAGATGCTCCAGTTAGTCGCTGAACACAAACCACATCATTTTCCAACGCTTAAATTCCCATTATAGATCAACAATATGGCTTTCATTCATCTCCTCTGCCTAATTGTCTTGCTTTCCAATGTCCATGACAACCTCTGTCTTGCCGATGATCTAGCATCTCTGACTCAATCAACGAGCAGCGACTTGCAAACCTACGTTGTCCAAGTGACTCCCCCCAATGACCAGGACTCTTCTTAATTGGTAGATCTCAAGTCTTCGTACCACTCACCTTTTGCCAACAAACTCTACCAACTCGGAGAAACGGCAGCGCGTGCTGTACTCTTACCAAAATGTGATGATTGGTTTCGCAGCAAGACTGACTCTGGATGAAGTCACTGCGATGCTGGACAAGCAGGGATTCATGGCGGCTCAACTGGAACAAATTTATCACCTCCAAACAATGCACAGACCCCAGTTCTTAGGCTTACTGCTGCATGGAGGATCTCTCAATGGTTAAACTATGGAAAAGGGAATTATCATTGGCGTGGTGGATACAAGAGGAATGCCCGACCACCCTTCATTTAGCGTTGCTCAAATGCCACCGCTGCCAGCCAAATGGAAGGGGAGGAACGACTTCAAGCCATCCCTATGCAAGAACAAATCGATCAGGGCTAGGGCCTTCAAGAGCTCAGCTAAGAAAAATGCGACCATGCCACCAACGGATGATGTTGGGCACAGCACTCACCCTGCCAGCACGGCGGCTGCTGCTTCTGTGCTGCATGCCAATATGCTTGGGATGGCTGATGGCACAACTGATGGCATGGTTCCATAGCTCACTTGGCAATCTACGAAGTGTGTTTCGCATTTTATTGTTTTGAGGGTGACATACTCGCTGGACTTGATGCTGCCCTTGCAGACGGTGTTGTCGTGCTCTGAATCTCGCTCAACGGTCCTTCCCATCCATTTTATATGGACAGCATTGCCGTAGAAACTTTTGCAGCCATTCAGAGAGGAATCTTCGTCAGCTGCTCTGCTGGGAAGTCTGGTCCTTACTCAGCTACTGTAAAGAATGTAGCTCCATGGATGCTCACTGTCGGGGCAAGCACCATCGATACGAATATAGTCTCCAACATAAAACTCAGGAGTGGAGAGGAATATGAAGGTGAGACTGTATATCAACCTTCCTCCCCTTCAACTTTATCGCCTCTTGCCTACCCTGGGATTGACGGTACAGCAGAATCCATACATTGTGTCCTGGGACATTTAAGAAGCAGCCAAGTGGAAGGGAAGATTGTCTTTCGTGAATATGGGAATGTAAGCCAGTTTGAACAATCGATCGAGGTGAAAGGAGCTGGGGGAGCCACTATGATTATGATGAACCCAGAATTATATGAATTCACTATGGTAGCCAATGCTTGCGTCCTTTCTGCGTCTCAAGTCACAGCTACTTCGCAGGTATGAAGATCAAAGCCTATATTAATTCGACCAAAACTCCCACTACTACAACCGTGTACAAAGGAACCATGTATGGATATCCAACTGCTCCCACACTTGTTGCCTTCTCTTTGAGAGGCCCAAGCTTGGTTCTTAAGCCAGACATTATTGGTCCTGGTTTGAGTATATAAGCAGCATGGCCATTTCTCGTCAGAAATGATACAAAAACAAAGTTTTACTTTGACATCCTTTCTGGCACATCCACTTCTTGCCCTCATCTTAGCGGCATTGTGGCTTTGATAAAGGCCGTTCATTTGGACTGGTCTCCAGCGGCGATTAAATCTGCAATCAATGACTGCGGCTAAGCAGCTTAACATCAAGGAAAACCCACTCCTGGACGAAAAGCTTCAACCTGCAGATGTCTTTGCCATCGGAGGAGGCGATGGGGATCCTGTAAAGGCCATTGACCCTGGATTCATTCACGACATTCAACCCAATGATTACATTCCTTATCTCTGTGGTCTAGGATACATGGACAAGGTGGTGTTGACACCTAAATTTTGACGGCCCATTTAGTCATTTATCGCATTAAAAATTAGGATCCCTAAAATATATATATTAATTGCATAGCATATAGATTTAGGTGCATTTTATTTTAATTTGCATTTTATCTATTGGATTGGTGCGTATGGGTTCAAATTAGTTGAAAATTATTTCGTGGATAATTGAGATTTGATGCGATATTACGGTGGTTTTGACATTTAAAAAAAAAATCATATTGTAATCTTTTGGTGGTAAAATCGTTGGGGATATTAAGGAGGATAATGAATAATCTAAAATATTTTGTTGCGGATATGGATTTCGAAAGATTTTAGAGTTTAAAGATAATCTTCAATGGTTGAGTGAGCTTGGAAAATTTTAACAGATGATTTTAGATTTTGGAGCCACTTTCTGGTTGGCACATCTTGTCTTTTCGAAGGGTGATCTTCAGCGATTGGGTTGTTATACAAATCTTGAGGCAGAACAAACTGGGTCTTTTTTCTATAAATAAAGAGTGAAGGCTTCGAAAACGGGGGTGGCTTTTCGAGGGTTCTCTTCGTCGAAGGGGGATTTTTCGGTTCTTTGGGAGAAAAAGAAAAGCAGAAAAAGCAAAAACAGCAAAAAGCAAAAAGAAAGCAAAAGGAGGGAGAGGAGGAAAGTACAAGCGGCAGAGGGACGACTGTTCATCGTCTCCCTCGCCGCTCGCACCCCTCTGCAGTTTCCATCCGCGAAGACCCCTGCGCCCACCGCCACTCCGCCAGCATCCCGACCGGCCACCGACGTCGCCCGCCGGACGCCGCCATCTCACCACGCCGAGGCCGCCTGGAAGCCGAGGCCAGCTGCGACTACCTCGCTCGAAGCCCTGCCGGTGTCCGCCCGAGCTCTCCCGTTCGTGCCGCGCCGACCCACGATTCCGGTGACCCGTTGCCGCCGGAGACCGTCTTCGCCGCCGCCGCGACCCAAAGCCCGCTGCAGCTAAGCCCGACGCCGCCGCCTCGCCCCACCGACGCCGCACCAGATCCGCCTCGCTCCGAAGCCCACCGCACCTCCGCACGAGCACCACCGCGATCTGCGGACCCAACGCCAGCAGTCCGACAACCGGGTCTCAGACTGCCCGGCACTCGCCGCGCCTCAGCCAGCGCGACTCCGCCTCTGCAGCAACCGACGCCGCCGCGTCTCTGCACCCGCGAGCTCGCCCCGACGCCACTGCTCACCACCACCGCTGCGACCCGCGACCCTGCTGCTCGCCGATCTCCCTGTTCTCGCCGTGCTCGACGCCGCGGCCCCCCGAAGACAGCAGGTCCCGATCCGTACGCGACCCACCTCTGCAAATCGCCCTCCGCCGGTCTCTGCCTCGACATCCGCCCCTGCTCCGCGCACCAGCACCCGCGAGCATCGCTGTGCAGCAACCTGCGACCCGCAACGCCCGCGAGCCCTCTCGCTGCTCGACCCGACGCCCGTGCCTGCACCTCCCGCGCCACCTTGCCGTCGCTGACCTGCAGTACCCGACGCCGGCCACCGTCCATCCGGCGCCCATCAACGCTGCAGCAAGCCCCTCTTTCTTTAGGTGGTTTAGCTTTTTCTTTTATTTATTTTGTTCTATTTTATCTCATTTTAGTGCATCTATTTAAGTTGTAATATTTGATGTTAATATTTGTGATTTTAGTATGCATTATCCGTAGGGATTTTGTCCGAAATTAATATAATTATTAATTTGATCCGGAGACATCGGATCATTTTTCTAATTATTTTTAATTTTTTGGGCTTTTTGGTAGAATCCAATTGTTAAATCATAATAATTATTTAATTTGGTCAGTAAGACTTCGACTGATTTTTAATTATTTTGAGTTGTTGTGATGATTAGGGTTAGAATAATTGTTAATTTAACCTCGTGAGACGACAGGTTATTTTTTCAATTATTTTGATCCTTTATTTAGTGATTATATTAATTGTTTAGATTTAACCCTAATTATTCAACCTAAAAAAAAACTAAAAAGAAACTAAAAAAATCAAAAATCAAAATATTCAACAAAATTGCATAAGCATATAGGACATTAGGGTTTAATATAATAGACACGTAGGTTTAATTAATCAAATTTTTAGGATAATATTTTTAGGACTACATTTTTAGATATTTTAAAAGAAATAAGTTAGGATTAGACTTAAATAGCCTTTTTAGAGTCTTAGATATAATTGGCACATTTTCATATTCTCATCCTCTTCTTAAAATAAAAAAAAATAATAATAAAAATAGTTTTCTAAGACAGAATAGGGTTTAAGTCAAATTAATCCCAAAAATGGATTAGAAAATTACTTTAGATAGCTCAATTAGGGTTTTTATTAGTTTTGAATTTCAATAAAAAAATACAAAAATACAAAAATCTAGGTGCATATTAATTAGTTGCATAATATGATCATTTAATTAAAATTTATTAGTAAAGTTAGGTCATAAGGTGCATAATAACTAGTTTGTATAATAGACCCATTTAATTAGAATTTCCACATTAATAAGATTAAGTCATTTAGTGTTAAAATGCATTTTATAAAAGAATTCTAATTTTTAAGAAAATCCAAAAAAAAAAAAAAAAAATGATTGCTTGCTTTGTGTGATGCAATTTATTATTTTTTATGTGAATGTTTTAATAATGGATGAAGACCCGTGTGGTCACCATTTGCATAATAGTAATTTAGGTTAAAATAAATCACCGCCCGAAAAAAAAAAAAAAAAAGCATTTTAAAAATTTAAAAGAAATGGTACTAAAAGGGCAAGATTAGAAAATTCTAGTGTGTGAACTCCAATCCCCGTACCCTGGGCCTCCTGTTCGTAGGAGTAAAATGTGTCTAATCGACCTACCATAAACCGATTAGTGGCGACTCCTAGTTAATAATCTTACATATTTAAAAATTTAGACTTAAATCGCGATTTGGTATGGGGCTGGAGAAATTTCGTGCAAGATAAAAACTCAAAGCTTCATTAACCTAGTTTTATGTGGTGCACCCGAAAAAATTGGGTCGCGACAGGTGGCTACAATTGCTCACAAACCAGTCAAGTGCTCATCTAGCATTCCTGAGGGAGAGCTGAATTACCCTTCGTTGTCAGTTACCCTTGGACCTCCGCATACTTTTAACAGGACTGTGACTAATGTCAGCAAAGAAATTCGTCTTATGTTGTCGTGATTTCCCCCAAAAGGCGTGTATATCAGCGTGACGCCTTCCATACTCAGCTTCTCAAAGTCAAACGAGAAAGTGACGTATTCAGTCACATTCAGCTGCGCAAATTCCACTGGCAAGACCGGTAGTTTCTCCCAAGGATATTTGAGGTGGGATTCTGGGAAGTACTCAGTCATGAGTCCTATTTCAGTTATGTTCAACTAAGGATTTTTGGAGTGCAGAAGCAAATAAATTAATCTGGATTGTAATTTTGCATTACCACAAGTCCACGACTCTCTGATGAAACAAAGCATAAACAGTACGCTCTGATTTCCCTAGGTGTGCAAAAATGTATGTCTTTTTTGCAATATTACTACTACTTATCAGCATACAGTAGAGTAGCTACATGAAGTAGTTTCCATTCTGGACCTTATTTATTACTCGGCTAGTTTGGAATTGATGATCTGCACAGACGATCGAGAGAGAGAGAGAGAGAGAGAGAGAGTTGGATAACAGAGTTCTCCGAGTACGCATGACATGAAAATGTTAGGATGTGGTGGACTAATGACCAGAATCCCAAATCCAATCACATTCGGAAACAATTTTTGGCAGGCTTTTGCCATCGATTAATAAAATAAATAATCGGACCTGAGCAACTTGGTGTTCTTCGACGTATGTTTCCCTTCAAAGTGCTGATACTCTCCAAAGTGCTCTTCTTAGTGTCAAAAGGATTACTGGTCGTTTAAGTCTCTCCAAATAAATTCAATAAACTCTATTCCTGGAGCATAGAGAATTCAGTCGCCTCATCTGCATACAAAATCTATCCTCACCCGTTTGTTGGAGACTTCAGTCCAACGAGTTGAAATGAAGAACGTTGAGAACATTGTTGCACCAGATTGGAAAATCATTCGCAATTATCATGACCATCCTCTCGGTGGAATTCAGGTATCATCTGAATCTTCCATTGTAAGAAATGGCAGCTTCTCTTCTCAGCAGTCTCTTCATTGTTTGGTCTCCACCGGTTGTAATTCATTCTTTCTCACCGCAATGTAGCTAAATGTTTGGTTACTGAGGGAAAGCAACTACGGTTGTGGCTTGCAGGTATAAGCAGGAGGATCTGCAATGTGCTTTGGCTTCTGATTGTGGATTTCAACGCAAGGTTGAATATATTAACTTAAAGCAACTTACGTGAAGCAAGGTCCATCCATATAAACAACGTTGAATAATGCGCATAGAAAAAGCTGATAGCACAGTTGTTAACATGACCCAGTGAGGACTTTATATTCATGAGATAGATGGTCACATGTGTGTATGAAATATATTTTATGATTGTCTTGAGGATAGTAGTTCCGATGGTCATAATTAGGTAGTTGATTATTACGATTCAATCTAGGAGCATTGCCGAACCAACAATGTAATTGGGGACGGGAATGGAACTTTCCATGATTTAAAATTAGGAGATAGTTTATGTCACATCTGATAGGATTCAACTATTATCAAATTATTTTGGAGAATTGTAACATCCATTACTCTATTTCAATTTGGAAGGCTCGAATTGTGCGTGACGTTCTTTGTTTCATACATCTACTATCTCATATTGCTGGTCTTGATTATCACTTTCTGAAAGTAATTAATGAAGACTTCTTAAATCGCTATTTCATGAAGTTCATAGTTTTAGAAAAACATGTAAATTAATTTATGACACTTTTTACTTGACACAAAATACTTATCTTTATCTTGAGTTCTTACTTATGGAGATACAAAAAAAAATCCCAAATTTCTTTTATTTATTAACCGATAAAGGAAATTATACAAAATTTATTTAATTGGCTTATAGTTTTTTTTCTAGAAAATATAGAATTGTTGAAAAAAGGGTGAGAATGCCACGCCGTTGTCATCTTTTTGAATGGCGGGGCCATTCAAGACTAATGGCCCGGCCCCCTTCAATTCACTGGGGACTGGATACCTTCAATTCTGGGCTGGGCTTATTTTCTTATGTGAAGGGGAAATACACCAATTCAATTGCTGGATTTTCAAATTGAAAGGGATCAATAACGATTTTCATTATTCTATTATACATGGGTGACGTCAGAGCTGAGAGTGTGATTACTTCTGTACTCACCAAGTGGTACGTTATCTCGTCTGTGTATGCCACGTAGTATGACACGTGGTATGGTTTTGTCAGAAGCCCATATTCGACCAAAAAATCATCCACTTATTCATTAGTCTTCTTCAAATTTCCATTTTAGTTGTGTCTAAATTTCAGAAAATTGATATACACAAAGTATATCACTACTTTATATCTCATTGAGTTGAGCTTGAAAAGAAAACCCATTAGACAAAGTGTTATTTATACATACTAATAGAGCTTATATTCTTGAATGATGTAAATATAGTTTAGATTATATCAATGAATAATATTTTTCCAACAATATAGCTTATTCCCCCCCCCCCCCAAACAAAAAGAAAAAACAAATAGTAAATATAAGGCAATTAAATTTAAAATATTACCCATTTGCGAATGTATCATATATGTCTTAGTGAATGAAACACACTTAAAAATAATAATATGCCTATTTAACAAAAATACAGTTCATGATTTCAAGTATGACCTATTTCATTACACGAATAAATCTTAGTTAAAAATCTCATTTTGCTTACATATTATAAATATAATTTGTATCATAGCTTATTTTATTCTGTGTAACTGATATTTAATATTTAATACTTATATCAATTACACAAAAATTTAAATATATAAATTATTAAACTAAAATAAAAAAATTAGAGGAAACCTAAAATCATATCTTATCAGCAAGACATCCATTATATATATATATATATATATATATATATATATATATATATTTAATACATCCATTTTAAGTGCTTAGTAAACATAATAATAGTGTCTTTCTCCATCGTGATAAACTCAGGCCTCATTAATTTTGATCTTATTCTGAAAAACTTCATATATTACCATTGAATAAGTATTATCCCTTCTCTTAACTCACATTTGATATTATTGGTGTTATTAAGGATAAAAAATATGCATAGAGCACAAAAGCTAAGTTACCAGTTTTATAATTTTCATTGACCTAATTAAATTGGGCTGAGGTTTTTCATTTACATTTTTCACTAGAAACGTTCTATAAAGACCTTGGGCCCTCAAAATTGGAGTATCTTATTTTCAGGCGATTCATAATGTTCAACAAGGATTGCATACTTCACAATCAAACAACCAGACAACGAGGGAAACGAGGGCAATCTATAAGAAACACAAGGGAAGGAAATTAATATAGAGTACAAGTTCAGTAATATTCCCAATCATAAAAAAAAAAAAAATGAGTAAGATTAGGTCATTGTGTTTAGATTTATTAATACAAACATTCAAATCGTAATTTTGGTAAGACAAGAGAATGCCACCTTACTATAACATAAGTGGGCTTCTGTCATTCCTTAACTGAAGCATTCATTCACTTACATCAACCATTGAATCGTGTCTATGATTATATCATATTCCTCCATTACATGTCCTTAACTGGTAATATAGTATATGGTATCATAAAAATTCCTTCTAATGTAATAGGATGATAGTTTTCAGGCATGCACGTAGCACTTGCGCAATTATTTTTCATTCCTCATGTAACATCATAATGAGTTGATAATAATTTGGATAGAGAAATAAGATAGTTAACATTATTTTATCCTTTTTTTACCAGTATATGCTTTTTTTCTTATACAATAGAAACATCGAATAACGTTTGAACACTTTCACTAAGTAAAATCTAACATTTACTCAAAATTTTGAAAAAGAAAGTGAGAGAAGGATGAAGTTGTTGCAAATTTGGGTAATTATGGAATTTCACTGTGCGGACAATTAAGAAATTTCACAGATGGGTATTAACCTTCTTATCCATTTTCTTGGCCAATTTACCATTTTCTCTTTAAAAGTAAGCGGGAAATGTAGAAGTGAGACAAAATCATTTTTGACTTAAATAGATCGATGAAAACATAAGTAACCCGAACCAAAATAAGTCACAAAATTTAATGTAAATAAAACACATATTTACAGGCAACAGATTCTATCATTTGGCACTCCAAAGAAAAAGGATAAAGAAAAAAGGGGCTGTGAGAATGAACAGAATGGTGGAATAGCAATGAACTTCAATTTATTTAAATGTACTAGCTAGATTCCAGCAATGTAGGCGACGCTTCGGAAGATTTGAGTATTGCTTCTTTTAAGCAGATATAGTAATCAATGTATGACCCGCCTGCGACTTAAAGGTCAAGTGCTAGGGCTCACCTGGATTTGATATTTTCATGTGGCTATTCAACTCTCTCAAGGGTCATCCACTGTTCTCTACAAAAGAATCAGATACAAAAGTGGATAAGTGTCAATTCTATCATGTAGAATACTTATATTAATAATGGATGTGTATTGAAAGTCCTAAAATTTATTATGAAGTGCAATTGAGTTATAAAACTTTAAAAAAAAAAATGTAATCAAATCCTAAAATTTGTCACGAAAATGTAATTGAATTCTAAAATTCTCAAAAAGTGTAATCAATTTCCAAAACTTATCAAATTGGTGTAGTCAAGTCCTTTTAGAAACTCCGTCCAACTTAACAAATGGAAAATATTAACAACTTCTAGAAATTGATTACATGAACTTGATAAGTTTTAATTCTTGATTGCATTTTTTTTAAGGTTTTACAACTTAATTACATTTTCATGAAGAATTATAAGACTTACAATGCATTTATCCCTATTATAAATCAACTTGACATATGGATATCTACCAAACTTCATGCACTAGGTTAGGATTAATTGATTGAAGTAGCTATTACATCATAATAGCTCCCAATTCATCGAATGAATCTTTCGAGCGAAATATACCCAATTACGTAAATGCTAATGGCTCATATTAGAGCTAACTATAGCAATCTCTCATCGTAATGTATTGGACTTACGATTTCCCAGTGTTATGAGAAATTTGATTATGAAAATATGATTATTCTGGTGTCAAGTGATAAAACTGTCATCAACTTTCTCCGCAATATGCCATTTGAAATAAATTATTTTGCGTAGCCTATTTTCAGAAAAATCTACTTTTTGCATCCTGCTATCGTGAGACTTGTTTCAAGGGAAAGAATGAAATCGCATGGGCCAGCAAACTACGATCAATCTCAACTTTACCTTCATATACACTTTACATATTCCTTTTCAAAGAGGGAAAGATTTAAGATGTACAGTTCATAGGAGAAAAACTCGGGTTACAAAAAAAAACCTAATCGATTGAAACCGGTATTTTCTAGTTGAGCTATCTCAATCGATCTCTAGTCCCACTCTTTCAACTGCTCCTAAGCCACCCTCTCTTACTCTGAGCGAATGTGAGGGGAGTTAATCATCTTGATTGCATAAAATGAGTCAGACTCTACCCAAAGGTTCTTAATGCCCATTCGAAGCCATCTCCACCGTATGGCAAGAAAGGAGGAGACGGTAAAGGGCTCTAGTTGGAAAGAAATATATACAAAAATGTGCCAACTTGATCTTGTGGTAGACTGCCCTCCTAGGGGTTGGATCAGATATTTCGCTTTGACGGAATCTACATTTCATTCTAAGATATGTAGTTTAATATAGCGTATGTCTAGTACAATTCTGTGGTGTACATCTATAGCTGTATAATGAAGTGACTTAATTTATGTATTTAGCGATACATTGCAGCACCTCAAAGTTTGCTGAGACAACTTTCTAGTGATATATATTTTTTTCTGCTAACACATCGAAAATTGGGTGGTTCATCTAGAGAACTTGAAATTAACAATTTAACATTGAGACTTACATTGATTCGTTTTCTCTTTTGAGTTGTGAAGATCTCCAAATATAAAATTGATTCAAAAGGTGTGTGCATGAATTAGTGTTGGGAGGCCTGGTCACACAAAATCAAATAGCATCGACTTTCTAATCTTAAAGGACCCCCACCGCTCAATTGCTACTTTTGGGCTATTAGTGCATATCCCACCACCACTTTAGATTCTTCTGAATCCTGGATAATACATCTATTAAAAGCAAAACCAGGGTTTTCAGCCAACAATTTTCCATGTTGGCCCTGCATAGAGATCATAATTTCAACAAACCATAGGAGATGCGTCAGATAATTTCTTCTTCCACTCATTTCCTTTCGATTATTCTTTTTGTCTGATGGATAATTTCTTTGGCGAAGTCTATTGACCTCAATCTTGGCAATATCAACCTAGAGACCAGGGTAAAGGAGTCAGCTAATTAGTTTGACTTTTGATGCCAAGACGAGGAGGTCATATACTTTTGAATCGTGTGACCACATGTGACATTTTTTTCTTCCTAAGTGGACCTTCTGCAAATGCACTTTTTTGTCCTGTCAAAGATTAACGATGAGGGATGTCGAAATTTAAATGGAGGTAAGAGAGAAACTTGAACATCACTTGCCTTTTTTTTTTTTTTTTTTTTTGGTATATAGTGTTTTGGAAGGACTTGACAATTGGAGATTACATGTAAAATATTACTTGGTAAAGAGTATGCTAAAGATATCGAGAAAGATTTGATTGTCATGGTAAATCAGTGGTCTTTGATGTTTTACCAGCAACACTTGAACGCTTAACCAGAAGGCTCAGCAAGGTACTGATGTTTTTACCAGCTATGAATGAGGTAATGAGTGAACAAATGGAATGTCTAAAGTGGGCACAGCCGGTTGTAGCGTTAGGCTGTGGCAATAACGGATCCAGGATTTAGGTTGGGAGGGAGGGAGCAAAGTTTATTGATGAAATATGGAGTAAACCATTTTTTTTTTACACATTTTATTAAACTTGCACACAATAAAGTGTTCAATATTTGATTATTAATTAAGAAGCATATAAATCTCAATGTGTAATGTTGTAAATTTTGTTCTTATACTTTTCAATATGTACCTAGTATTTGAGCAAGAAAATAAGTTTTTATTGGTGACTATATAATGATTTGAGTGTTCTTCTTTGCTTTGTTTTTATTGATAGTGATTGTTTGTTGCTGATAATGTCTCCGTGAGATGATATTGAGTTGTAATCGTGATAAAGTAAAGTGTTCAATTGTAAAAGTAGTGTTTATTTTTTAATAGTGTGATCTATAAGTTGATAGGAATACTTGCTGATATTGAGAATGGACGTAACCTTGAGGATAAAGCTGAATTTTTATAAAAATCTATATTCTATCTTTTATCTCTTCACCATTAGCATTACCCATTCATTATTATCAATATCTATTCGTTAGCAGTACACTTGATTATGTTAATCTGTTTTTGCTATCGGTGAAGTTCAACTCGTTACATTCTGCAAAAGTTCTTCATGGTTCTCATTCAACCTATTTACCCCTCTAGGTTGTACTATTAGCCCTAACAGTAAAGGGTAGTGGAAACTGAAATATTGCTAGAAATGTACATTATGAGGAAATTAAAGATAAACAGGCATGTTGTAATTGATTGTGTGTTTTACAATAATTACAAAGTGGCTTTTATACCACGCACCCATAATTATTTATTACAAATTTTAAATCCACAAATAACCTCTTAATTTAATTCGACAGTTACAAACATTAGACTCAATCTCCAATTATCTAGTGATGATTATCTACAAACAGTTTTAGTAAAAAAATTATTGACACAACCATTAAGCAGTTATGCACTTGTGTCGATCCATTAGCCCTGTCCTTATTTGTTATGTTGGTATGCTTCTGCTCATTAATTGCATTGTCTCAACACTTAGTTAGAATTTGGGATTGCTTGGGGCTCTCATTGATAACTTTTTCACCTATACTGAACTAATTGGTGGCCTTACGAGGGCTAATCTACTACTTGACTCACTAGTTGCTCAATGAATCTCTTGATTCGTAATGATTGAATCGATTTCACTTTTCACTTTATTGAGATTGGGTGTTGTTGATTCTCTTAATTGTGATAAGTTCATCTTGTTGACTGATGGCTTCTGATCTAACCAAACTTTGTTCTTGTTGACCAAGCTAATTACTCATCCATAATGAGAATTTATATTTTTTTGTGTCAACAAATACCAAAACTATCACATGCTATATGTTGCCCAGCTCTTGAGCCCTTGGATGCAGTAGGTCGTATGGATTTTTTTGGCAAAATAGGATTGGATAAGGTATGATAAGTTTTTTTTTTTTTTTTTTTTTTGGTCGAGATAAAATTGTATTCATCGCTTAAAAGTGTACATGAGAAGTGTATAAGAAAATCAAAGCAGAGCAAAGGCCATAATACTACAAAACAAAGCCAAATCAAGGAAATAAGGAGATTCAACAGAGCATCGGCAGGGTTAAGCACACACTTGTTCCATAAGAATAAATCTATCAAGCAAAATAATCAGCTATCAATCACTGGATTAACTATCATCAGTAGTGATGAGCACACACTAGAAGTTCATTCTCTAATAACTACGGTGTTGGCAGTTGGTGATACGAGCCTAGGTTCAATTTTCTCTACATTATCGCCATACGGAGACAGCCAAAATATGTTGAATAAACACAAATCTAAAAGTAAATCTTCATAATTCAGCAAGATGTTAGAGATTCTACGATCATCATTAAAACTTGAGGCAAAAGACCTATACAAGGACAGAACACGGGGATATCAAATCCCCAAAAATATTATTAAACTCTCATATCTAAATTAGGAAAGAAAAACTAATAGGTTTAAAACTAGATCAGAAGAGTTCAAACTTTCTAATTTAAAATTAGACTGAGAGAAGAGAGCTATTGGATCTAGATGAGGAGAGAAGAAAAAGAAGGAAAGAAGAAGAAAACCCAAATAAAATTAATGATAGATAGAGGGGAGGGTGAGACTAGCTTAAACCTTCCCTTGTGCCTAAAGGTTGAAGAAGATGATGGATAGAAAAGAGAGAGGGAGAGAAAAAGACCTTTTGGCTGCTTTGTAATCTAATTCTTCGCATAAGATAAGATATAAAATTTAGGAATTTTCTATATTATGTCTATATTTGGTGAATCACAGTAATAATGTAAGATATTTCCACATCTTAGGTATGAACAACATATTGATGTAAATGAAAATGAAAATGCACAAATGGAGATTGTAAAAGTTTCTCATGATTAATTGTGAAAGAAATCACAAATAGATAAATGGAGACAACCTTCACCAAGCAATTCATAAATATTGTATGATTACATCTTAAAAAGAAAAAAAAAAAAGAAAAGAAAAAAGAGCTCATTGTAAGCCATAGGTCAACAATACGAGAAATGTAAACGGGCTACAACAGCATTAATGAGGTAGGTCAACCTGTAAACACCAAATCCAGTAAAAGAGAGAAAATATGATTATTTACCTTCATGATTCCGAAAAGTATTGTGCTTTGATTTTGTCACTACTTTCATGAAACTTCAACATGATTCATAAAGCTGTAGAAATGAGGAGTTTCAACTCTTTTGCTACTTTTGTGTACTTTTGATGTAAATCAAATAGTTACAGAGGAGGAGTTTTGACTCTCTCATTGATTTCATTGAGCTTTGACATAAACAAAGAATTACTAAGGAGTTGTAAAGTTTTAATATGAACTAGAGATACAAAAAAGGACATGAGATGAATTAGAAAGATCCGTTTCAAGTTTGAATTTGTTTATTTAAATTCGTGGTTCTTCTTATTTATTTCATGTACTTATCTTTTAATTATTTTTCCTCTCTTTTTTATTCCCTTCCATCACTCCTTAATAAAAATTTCAGTAACACCTAAAATATGTAACTAATATCAATACTCAGTATATATACATAATATATATTATAGAATAGATATAAATTCAAATATATAAATAAAAAATTTCCATTATTATTTTTTGAACTTTCCTTTTTACATTAGAATTCAAATATTGTTTTGAATTTAATTATTATTTTAAGGATTTTTTATTCGAAAAAAACATTTTTTTTTTTGCCATGAATATAAGAAATTCTATCCGCCATTATTTGACCTCCCTTACGGGATAATTTTATCCCGGTAATATTGCCTTATATCCATCTTCATCTTATCTTGGTTATAAACCAAACACGAAATAGGATAAAATTTATCCTATTTTGACTTTTATCTTGACTACTAAACGTAGCTTGTGTGGTTCAGGACAAGATAAGGCTAATTTGTTGTTCTCTTCCAACTTTTGCAATTTGCGCAAATATGTGGCAAAGGACAAATGTAGAGTAGCTTTTATCTCTTTTTTTTTTTTTTTTTTTTTCATCTTTTTTCATTGGGCTAATTATCAAACCATATTGCTTCAATTAAGTTGAAACTGCACTATCGTTTAATCAATACTTGATTTAACATTAATTGATAACTATCAGCACAAAGTTAAATGTTGATATAAATTGATTAGATCCTACAACAAGAAATCAATTGGATACATGATTCCTATATAGAATGTCTCCTACAATTGCGTTTATCAAATGCTGAAGTGCTAAGATCATCTGTCACAAAAGCACATCGAGTAGCCTTAATACAATCAAATGACGAATAAAGCTGGCCGGGTTATAATTAGCACTCCAGTCAATGAATTAAACATGGCTTAATTAAAATCGAGAGAATTAATACTTGAGCCGAGAGGACACGCTTTGATGGCGGGGACGGGAGATGTTGGTATTGGCCGAGCTAAAAGCCATTAGGGCTCCACGGCACATATTCACCCCTCACTTTTCCGCCCCCGTTGTTCCTTTCCCATCACTCATGGAACAACGTGAAATTTCTCACCAAGTCAAATTACGTCAATGCCCATGCATTTCCACTATAAAAATAGAAACGAGAAAACTACTCTAGATTTGATTCTCCACAAAGAACCTAAGCATCGAATGCCGGATTGGGCATGGCTCAAGTCTCGACCTCAAATTAAGATCGAATTGGGATCATGGCAGTCATATTTGAGCTTTCTGAGGTTTAAAACGCTTCGAGCCAAGGAGTTGAGCAATAGGGGAGGGGGCCAAGATAAAGAGAATGGCGAGAGCCGCACGATGAATTAGAGGGGATTGGTGGCATCGTTGTTCATGGAGACTGACCGTCAGGCTGGGGAAGGCATCTAGGACAAAAGGAGGCGGCAGCATTGGATGGGCGGTGGCTTGAACATTAGTTAGGAATGGAAATAAAGAGAGGGTGATTAATTGTCACGTGATGTGAATTCAATCATTAAAAATGCGGTCGCATAGGGGCTTATAAATAGAGTCTTATCTCCCAATAATGTTCAAATGATTGGGAGGATTTTATTCAAAAATACGCAATTCCATAACATTTTCAAGTTAATCTGAATAGGCATTACAAGGAAACCTCGAGGGCAAACTGGGCATCAGAAAAAGGCGAAGGAAACTTCGAAGACAATGAGAAAAAAGAAAGAAATACTTAGTATCGAGTGCAATGCGTACCAGCGAAGCACACGGAAAACCGAATCTCCCTTTCGCAAAACCTCCTCTGCACCTTCTTCGTCCTAATCCAACAAGCACTGTGCATCTTTTCCATTTATTTTTTTTCCCTAAAAACACGGTTTGTCATCGAATAACATGATATCAACTCAAAAGCAAGCGTCTCTCTATTTATATCCTGGCGCCCAAGTCACGCACAGCACAACCACCCTGACCACCTTTCACTGACAAAACCAGAGCCCGAAAGACAAACTTGAGAAAGCAAAACAAGACTGTTTGCTTCCCACTCATCAAAGATGAGCTCCGATGCCACCGTGGACGGTGGCTTCCACAAGTGGAACACGCCGATCCCGTACCTGTTCGCAGGGTTGGCTCTCATGCTGGGCCTCATCGCGGTCGCACTGGTGGTCCTCGCTTGCTCCCACCGGAAGTCCTCGGCATCATCCGGCCTGAGTCGCGACCCCGAAGATCAAACCGGAGTGGATAGCGATGACAACAAGCCATCAAAGGTGGAACAAGAGGACAATGCGCCCAAGATCGTAGTCATAATGCCCGGGCATGAGAATCCCACGTTCTTGGCGAAGCTTTCTTCTAGTTCGACCGCGAGCCACAACGAATGCCAACAAGTATGAGAGATCATCATCATCGCCGATCAATCTTCATTTGCTTGCACTGTTATATAGAGAGGGTGCTGGATTTTGGGATCCCTTCTTCCTTGTTTTTTTGGTTTTTCCATTGTTTTCGAGAGATTACATCGATTCTTTCATTTTCGCGAATATGTATATGGATGGATTTTTCTTTCTTATATAACATGCGTTGCGCTTCTTCTCCTTCTTCGCCTCAGATCATATTGCAACTTTAAGGCATGCTTGTTTGTTTCGAATTTCCAAAAAAAAAAAAAAGACATGAAAAAATTATGTGCGACTTTACTGATTAATATTTGCATTTTGTGAAAGTTTCAAATATCTTGTTGAAAATGAAATTGAAGTGCATGTGCCACAAAATTTTGATAAATAAATAAAGGTTAATCTGGACAGGTCCTTAATTTAGAAAGAAGAGACCTCCCAGCAAAGCTTTTTTAGAATTTCGATGTTACCAGAGATAATAAGAGATTTTATTACAATTACTTGGTAAATGATGAGTTACAACTTATAAGTCAGATTATTTTGGCACTATTACCATCTATGCTATTTCGTCTAATTTTTAGGTTTTCCGTTTAGTCTGTCCATTTTTCGTGGAAAAAAAATAATCCTATATGTCCTTTCTGTATTGTTTTTAATACCTTGTAGCTATAAACACGCTTATGCAAACATGAAAGTGGTTGTATTTAGTGCCACATAAAAGAAAAAACGGAAAATTCAAAAAGAGAAGAGGGCTCGCGGCATTAGGAGATAGCATTTTCATTTTCATTTTTTTCTCCCCCATTTTCAGGTGAGGGCTAACGCGAGGGTCGACAAACCCTCACCCTTGCTCGAGCAATGGCGGCGTTATGCCTCGCCACTGCCGCCATCATTGCTTGAGCAAGTAGGAGTGGCGTACCCTTAGTGAGAAAATTCATTTCTCAAGGTCTAGTTATGGTCTATAAGAGGCAAACCAGTGTGGAGATTGGATTGCCAAAATCCATAAACTAAGTTCCCTTCCTACTAATTGGCTTTCTAAGCCCCCTTAGCCCCTTTGGAATTTATTGAGTTTAGATGCTAATCATAATTGTTCTTCTGGTTCTGCTATTTAAATGAAAATGGTTCTTTTCGACTGGGAAAAAAAGTTCTAATTATGGTCTTTATTTGCAAATACTTTTGTCCCACAAAATAACTAATGATCCACAATGGCATCATAAATTTGTTAGCTCCGACGACCGCGTCAACTCCAATTAACTTTTGAAGTCAGAGGATTTTGACTACAAAATTTTAGCAAGTTTAAATATTTAGATAAAAGAAAATTCAGGGATTACGCAAACTCGGATATCGAACGTAAGAAAGGAGTGGAAAATTGCAGAGGGAGAGACAGATGAGAAAGGCAAATCTTTAATCTCAACTTGTTTTGCATATGAAAGAAAACCCTTTTACTAAAATGATTTTAGTCTAATAATTCAATGAGTATTTACGGTTTTCAACGATGTCTTCGCTCTTACGAATAATAAAAAATTGAATAGGGTTGTAACCTGATGAAAAGTTTCTTGAAATTAGAACCATTGTCAGTAGAGACCATGAGCCCCCTTATCCCAATATTCAAGCTCAATAAGGGCCCTACCATACTCATAAGGATATTAGGAAAGTAGCCTAATCAAATAGCAAAGTCTTTCGGCTTTCAGTGCGTCTACAAACTCGTGATATGCCCAATCAATTTGTGTGGATTTGAATGATCTGAATAACATAAACGAAAATCATCCGCATCGGCTAACTCCGCTGGCGGAATAAAAGATACCACCAGTCTGTTTGTAGATGAACCTTTTTGTTCCTCCTTAATGGACAAAGAAACAGCATTTGCTGTTGACTGTGTCCGCACGTTCCGTACAGTTCCTAGAGTAGAGCTCAGGTTGATGTGGGGAAGGACAAGCAACTAACCCAATTGTCAAATTTGCTGTGTCCCAGCAAAATATATTCACCTCATTATCAAAGTAATCTAATCTTTTATATCTCATGAAAATTTTATTAAATTCAACGGTTCAGATTGAGTTTAATATATGTACTAGACTCTTGGAAAATTTGATTTGATCAATTTACTAAGAAAGAAAAAAAAGAAAAAAAGAAAAGAGATTCGACGACAATTCAAGAGAATTTGAGCTTGGGCTTTTATGGTAGATTGTGTTTGTTTAAGCTTGAATTTGAGACATCAGAATAGACTCAACTCCCATGTTCAATTTGAAACCCAAAAAATGATATATTACCTCTTTACAATGAGTTTTGACATTAAGTCGCTTTCGGGTATGGATAGGGGAAATTATTTGATATAACATTCACTTATTTTGCTTGTTTGTGCTAATACGCAGTGAAAATAACCATTTGAGATTGCCACAATTGGTTGAGATATTGAGGGATTTTTACTGGAGAACTGGGCACACCCTATTCAAATATCATTGGTTATGTTTAAAGTGTTTTGGGTTAGAGCCACATACACAAGTTAAAGGCCTTTGGCCGGTTGATAGGGCTTGTAAAGTATTTCGCGAACTTCCATATAAACAATCTTCTGTGCACATGCCCTGAAATGATATGTATCCCAAATACACCTTGTGTTGATCCATAAACTAGTTTCTCCCTTCCTTGCTGTAGATTATAGTTCAAATTGATATCTACCACTAATTTTAAGTCAAATCACAATTTATGTCCTGTTTATTGCGCTAACTTTCGGTTCAATTTGCAACCCCAGCTACTACCTCAAAGTCATAAAGAAGATGCATACACCATTCACTTTCGGATAAGCACTAAGAAAACCGGTTGAACTTCTCCAATTCCAAGCATTGGTGCCAAGGTGGTTGGAATGGGGAAATCGAAATACGAGCAAATCAAGTGAAGGCAAAAGAGATATCCACCAGCAAAAAGTAGGATAAGAAAATATAAAGGAGGGAAGGAAACGGAGGGGCAAGTTCCAGCGGTGAGGCAAGGTTGGCTCTCCTTCTTTTCGCGATTAGGTACGACTCCAAGTCCAAGATGAGTACTACTCGGGGCCTTCATTGGGTCCTTAAGGCATAATTAGCAAACGAAGTTTGACAAATTGGGATAAAAATATCGTATTTTAATCATGTCCGGGGGCTAATTGGATTAGGTCGATGATTAAGAGACGTGGGGGCTCGGAAATGTAATTTAGGTCATTACTTTGGCAGCTGTTGCTCTCTGGAAACGATCGGAAAGTTAGGTTTTCACATTGGAGACAAATGAGTAAGTAAAGAGATAGAATAAAGGGGCTTGTTAGTCGGTGTTTCCTGGACATTTTGTAATCATATATAATGAAGAAATGTCCCCATCCGCAATGCACTGATTTACACAAAACAGAGAAAAAATCTCGGGACGTTTTCGAAAAGTGGCAAAAAAGAAAAAAAAAAAAAAAATGCCTCTCGCTCTCTCTGGATGGGGCCAGGAGAAGAAAAATTTTCCAAAAGGAAAAGTGCAATCCGCGTCATGATCTCACTTGGGGGCATGGGGAATTATCACCGTGTCCACTACGATTCTTTTTATATGCGAAACTTGCGTCGCGTCTCTCTCACAGGTCGCACGGGACAGTGATCTGAAATGATTGTCTGTCCGCGCCGTCAAAGTCATCCTCGCTCCTCATAATTCTCTCGGCTCGTTTAGCTGAGCCGCAGAGTTTATTGAGTCGTACTACTCTTAAAGCCGACCGCGTCCGAATTGCCCCTGGTTTTCGGACACGCCACCACCTGATGATGTCATGGGTCTGTTCGTCTCGTCATTAAAAGATAAGTTTTCTTTATTCCCTTGGAAAATTTGAATTGAAAAAATGATGTATGATTTCTGGAATTTGATTTAATATGTAATGTGATACTTTAATTTTGAATTTATTTAATATAATTTTCAAAATTTAATCGAATATGCAATGTTGTTCCTGATTTTTTGGTTCATTTTTGTTTATGAATCATAATATGTATTGGATCAAAATTTAGGAATCATTATTCATTTTGAAATAAAAATGTATTCTCAAATTTTTAAAAAATCAAAAGAATTAATTGATTTTGTGATATTAGTCATAGAAACTTGGCTGCCCCTAATAGGATCAGGTCGATCAATTGCATTTGAAGTCGGCTCGATCCAATATTAACAGTCCTGCGTATTTCCTAGAAATTATTTTATTAGATCAATATTGAAAGTGACTTTAATGTTTGAATTCAAACGGCAGCTCGTCATCGACTAGAAGGGCATCTCAACAATTACGCCATCCCGCAATTGATGAAACACTAGAAGGAAGTCATTAGCTAGTGCAACACTTACTTTAATCATCTGGGGACAAAGAATATATTTCACTTTTCATCCTTGGAGAGAAGGAATTGATGTTAAACATGCTTTAAATTGGGTTTAACACGGTGGATTAAACAGTTGGAATGTGGTTTGTCAATGGGACGGAAAGATAAATTCATAGTAATTTAATAACGATATGTAGAGGAAGTAAATCGGTGACATCAGAAAGTAATTATGATTAACAAATTTAATCAGCCTAAACATCGTTGACTTTTGAGGTGTGCATTGTGCAATTAATCATTAAGAAAGGATTATTGATGTAAGAATGTGTCTGTCCATGTGATATTGCTTTATGGGTAATAGTGAACCGATTAGGGCAATCTAATTGGTTGAGTTTGTCGAACTGCTTAATGAAAGCAGCATCCCAATGTGCCCACTGCCCAGTTGCATGAGTAACCAGCCTTACAAGGGACTAGCCTTCTATAAAATACATCAAAACCCACTTGGATTTCGGAAATACTATATTAAGTTATATTTTATCTAAAACAATTCAACTTTCAAGGTATTAACTATACATAATACTAGAGTAATCTGTACATTGAAAATTGCAAATTTTTTTTTTTTCATTTAGTTGCTTAACAAGTTCCATTAAGCACTCGTGGATAGAATCCGGGAACCAAATTCCTTATTAAGTTTCCCTTTTGTTCTTTCATATGTGATTATTGAAAAAGGTTTAATTTTGCAAAAGGCTCTTTTTCTTCACTCCGCGCTTTGAATCAATTTCTGCAATTCTTTAATAATGGTCATTGATTCGATGACATGACAAGGATTGTGGCTAGCTGATATTCCTAAGCATTATACATTTCAAATTTAACAAATTTAAAATCTTCAAAAACTTTCGGAAAAGGGAATTTTTGAAAAATAGATTAACATTTAACATGAAAATAAATAAGAAAATGGTTTTTTCCAAAGAGAATAATGGCAAATAGGAAATATGCAGTTTTGATTAGGGATGAGCGGTTATTGGCTCCTTACAAGTTCCACCTAAAACCTAAAACCTATCCGTCAGAATCAATAACCTAGAACCTACTCCGTCACAAATTTCGGGGTCGATTCCAAGTTCCAAAAGGGTTTTTTTTTTTAGTTTCATTTTTAGTTTAAAAAAAAAGGAAATGAACGTAGGATGATAAATAAGCTTGTCATTCATCAAAGAGAATACAGCACGAACACAAAAACGAACACAAAATCTATAATACTTGTAAGCGTTTAATACTTTGGAATGTGAACCAACATTCTACACGGTGATACTAGCAAAAATGAGTATGCCACATACCACATCAGACCTATGCTGAATATTTCATAAATGACAAGTGATAAAGGATACTACCAAACAAGTACCTTTTTGGCATTGCCATCTCCATTGTTGTCTTGGGAATTGAGACTATCTAACTTGCAACTTAGATGATGTATTTCTCTACAAAAGCAAAAGAAGTAACATGAGCATTTTGTGAAGCTAGTGCACCTTGAGAAGCCTTTGAATCAGCCAAGATATACAAATCTAGTAAGCCTCAGGTGCTTTATGACTCAGATGAACAAATAATGTAGATAGGATGTCTAAAATAAATGTATAAAACTTTGGCTTCTATACCATTCGAAGAAACATGGCCGATCACACTTCTCGAGTCATATTCACCGCTTGATCGAGAGATCGGAATCCAAGAGCTACCCTTGCTAGCGTAGCCTAAGCCTGCAAATACATATATCATGAATCAGTAAGCCCCTTCTCATGAAGATCATATTCACTTGTTCTCTTTGTCCCAAACACAATTTTTTTTTTTTACAAACCACTGAGTCTGAATATTGTACAGCTTCGACCTTCTCATATGACAATGAGCAACCTACTACTTGATTCAGTAGACTTGCGCACCCTCAGACCCTTTTTAGAGAGGATAAATAGCCAAAGATCCTCAGTAGCAGCAATAATAGCATGCATGTCGAAAGATTTCCAGCCCATAGGGTTTGAGCTTTCTCCAGGGCTCTTGGAGTCCTCCACGTACTCAGATGCCTGTTAAGATATTGCTACAAGCTGAAACAAGAGAAAAATGTCATTCATATTTCGAAAGGTTGGATAGTAATTAGCAATTTATGCAAGCGAGGATTCATAAAAGCAATGACACGAGATAATAGAATCAAGAAGTAATAATTGGCCCAAACAACTTCAAGAATATCTTGTACATGATAGAGAGCATATGTAGCATGTTATCTAATAAACTAAATCCGATCACCAGATTCAGTCACCAACGATATTTCAAATTCCAAATCGATTGTAAATTGGTAGATAAAGGCGCATTTATAAAATAGGCAAATAATGCAACAATTTGCTTCTCATTGTAATAACTCAGAGAATAAGCAACAATAGCCCAGCTAACATGTAGGTCCAAGGATTCATGTTCCTAATAAAAGATATATCAAGTGACACAAATACCATAGAAAAATCTCAAATTCAGATGCAACTGGAGAAAAAGTATACATTTCTAATAGTATGCAATCATGTCCTCTATTAAAATAGATTGATCTTGCAAGGTTAAAAAAGGGACAAGGCAAAATGGCCCACCAGTCGCTCCAACCGATTCCACCTTATTGATCCATCATTCTGAATGACAAGTTGCCGCAAAATTCTTCTCATATCACGATTGGGGTTTGCCAGAAGCCTCTTAATGACAAAAGGGTAAGCACTCTCAATAACTTTAAAATCAAGGTCTAGAAGTTTTGCGGTCCCTTCTAGTGATCCTAGGGCTCTTAACACCAAGGCATAGTCTGGTGGGAGTGAAAAGTTAAATTCATACATGACATCATATAGCTAATTCATTATTCCCTACCATTCGAAACAACAACAGTAATTCACAGTTTAATTTCATCCATATTATATAGCAAGATTCCACAACCTCTATGCAATAGATAAAAGCGAAAGGGATCGATCAGCAACTTCAACAAATTTGACTCACGTCCCAATCAGAAACTACACTTGACAGTAAACATACACAATTGTGTCTTTTATGATTTCTTCTCATTTCATAAAACACATAAATGCGCTTGACATACTTGCTCCTACACCCACAAAAGCATGCACGAACATTATGCTCCACTTCTTGACACAACGTCATAACCAGAGGGATGTCAAAAATCTATTAGTGCACTTTATTTTCTCATGGACACAGGCATTTGAGTGTAGTGTGGGACCTAAAGAATGCACACTTACGCCGAGGGTCGAGTGGCGTGGAGAAGGGTGAGCGGTGCTGAGGGTCGAGCAGCGTCAAGAGGGGTGAGTGGTGTCGAGGGGCATCGAGTGGCACCAAGGGTCAAGTGGCATCAAGGTTTGAGCAGCGTCAAGAGGGGCAAGCGGCGTCGAGGGGTGTCGCCGAGAGGAGTGAATCAAGTCGTTAGAGAGAGATTTCAGAGTGACATGGGGTAGTCGGGGATAGGAAACAGAGGAAAAAGGAAGACACAGAAAGGGGGAAGGGGAAGAAACGAATTGAAATCTAGGGTTTTTAGGTTCCAGAATCCGGTTCCCAAAAAAATGGACCTAAGAATCGGAACCTCTCCCTTTAGAACCAGGAACCGCACCGGACCCACCGGTTCGGTTCTTCGGTTCTCGGTTCTACCTGGGAACCGCGCTCACCCCTAGTTTTGATCATCTTAACTTATATTGCTTTTAGTATTCATTCATAAACTTTTGGGATAATCGAGGTCGCTAATTTCTTGATATTGCTGTCAAGTTATCATTAGTATATAGTTATTTTTGGCGTAATAACCTAAAAAATATCCAACTTTAGCTTTTGTTCCAGTTTCACATTTTGTCTTATAAAAAATTCTTTAACTTTAGGTCTTGTTCAAATTCTTTCATAAACTTTTTTTTGGGACAAAGTATACCCCAAGTGCTAAAATTGGCACAGAGGGATACTTAAGTGCTAAAAGTTAGGAAAGTGACACTTAAGTGACAAAATCGGAGCAAAATGGATCACTTTGAAAGGGCTAATTCACACACCTAGAGGGGGTGAATAGGTGTATATAAAAAATTTATTCACAAGACTTAATAAACTAAATTGCCTATTAAAATGATTGACTAGGGAAGTAAACTGCTTTGAATAATTCTATTAAACAATTATACAAAGCAATGAGATCAGGAGTTAAAGAAAGAGAATTAGAACACAAGATTTATAGTGGTTCAGCTTAATCCAAGCCTACGTCCACTCTCTCACGTTGACAGCTTACTGGTTGAATTCCACTATGAATCAAAAGAGATTATATAGCTTGTGATCTTTGACTTCCTTAGTGTAGAGTCTCAGCTAGTCTCTTCACAAAGTCTCACTATGTGCTTCTCTCTTTTGTATACAAATTGAGCTCGACGAATTGAAAGAACAAGGAACTAAGAGATTCAGACTTTGAAATTCTTCTTTCAAGCACTGCTTTGAACAATTGAAGTGTTCGCCTTAAATACTCCTTCATGCCTTCATAACCGTTGGCACTTTCTAAAGGAATTCTTCCAATCTACTTGTTAGACAGAATCAATTAAGGTGATCTCGAGTCGTTGAAAGATTAGTGATGAAAGCCCATCGATCTTGTTCACCCATACAATCAGGATCTTTGGTTTTCATAAGTAGAACTTTCCAAGTTTGCTCTCATTTCAAAAGATCTTCAAATTGGAGTAGATTTCAATAAGAATAATCAATCTTGCTGATGATGTATTCAATCAAAAAGGTCTTCTAAAAACATACGAATCGAATCCTTGAAGATAATCTGTCATCTGGATAAGTCTTCTCTCTTTGTCTGGAAACTGTCAGTGAGGGCAGACTTTGAGTCTTGAGTTTGACGGTCTTTAGACTTTGACAGTAGAGTCTGGAGTTTTTCAGACTTTAACACTTGAGTTTGGAAATCTTCAGACTAGACTGATGAAAATATTTTGTCAACTTCAAAACAATAAAGGAGTTTTCTCCAACAATCTCTCCATTTCTGATTGTGACAAAACTTTCCTGTAGATTTGAAAAATTTTGTCTTGCAAAACAACACTTAAGCAATCCATGATAACTTATAAAAATAAGTTGATTAGGACTTGGATAGTATCAATTTTGCAACCACAGAAAACATGTTAATCCTGCAAGATAACTATCCATGCACAATCAGTATCTCAGGCTAAGTTATTGCAATTATCAAAGATTCAAATCACGTTAGCAGTCAAGATCCAAAGTCAAAAGTCCACAACCAAAC
The DNA here is from genome assembly GCA_014182375.1 of Eucalyptus virginea. NCBI lineage: Eukaryota > Viridiplantae > Streptophyta > Magnoliopsida > Myrtales > Myrtaceae > Eucalyptus > Eucalyptus virginea. The sequence goes on from CM024523.1 coordinate 356,512, forward strand.
AAAAATACCAAAGTCTAAAAAGTCTAAAATGGTCATCAAAAGAATCTGCACAACTTCTCCCCCTTTTTGTCAATAGTAAAAAGTGGATAATAAACAAAAAGAGTTGAATAAAAAGAGTGATGTGAAAATCATGGCTGTTTTGGCAAGCGAACAAGCTGGAATTCCCCCATTGAACTTACTGTCTTCTCAAGCTTTTCAAGAGTCTCATTCAGTTGCTATAAATCTTCACCCTTCATAGTATCTTGCACTTGATTCTTTAGGGCGAGTAACTATTCTTGCAACGAAGCTGAAGTAGTTAAGAAAGCCTTTTTGAGATCCTTTATCTCATTCTCCAAACCATATTGCTGTCTCCTTAAATTCAACAGGATATCTAGCAATCTTGAAAAGTCTGTTGATTGTTCTGGTGCAACACTGGGTCCAGCTGAATCTGTTCATGGAGTCTTGAGATTGGAGGGTTCTTCAGCAGTTCGTCTACTATGACTAGGAGTGAATGCCTCAATGTCTGGTTCTGGATGGTGAGAGGCATACACGTCCTCTGGATCTGCTGTAGATCGACTAACATCACTAGTTATAATAGGTGAAGAAATACCTCGTTTTTCAGCAGCCCCCTCTGTTTGTGTGCCTTCAGGTGGAGAGGTAAATTCTTCTTCCTTTTCTACTTCAGCTTCAGCATCATATTGATGTTTTTCTTTGTCTTTCTCTTCAGCAGTTCCACTCCTTTTCTTTTCTAAATCACTCGATAAGGATACAGCTAAGGTAGGCTCAAAGGAATCATCTTGAGCCTCTTCTTCCTCTTCTTATCTTCCTCTTCCTCTTCCTCTTCCTCTTCCTCTATTCTCTTCTCTTCTTCACTTCTTCTTCCTTCATCTCTCTTCTCTGTCTCTTGCCTGGTCTCTCTTCCTTTTGTCTCTTGAAAGCTAACATAACTATGTAAATTGCGAAGGGCAAAGGAAGAGAGAGTGATGTCATCCTCATCATCTTCATCTTCTAAGATAAGGGCTCTCATCTTCTTGATAGGTTCTGTTATTGGTTCTTTGCCTTTCCGTTTTGATGCTGCAGAGCTTTGCTTTGGCTTGATAGGGGATTTCTCTTTCATTCGCTCTAACACTTTGTTGAGTTCCTTCAGACGCATCTTAGTGACCATCTTCAATCCAATTACCATAGGAGCAATGCTTCGCAAGCACAAGGGAGCAGGTAAATGAATGTTGAAGTGTTTGAAGATTTTTGTGATAAGAGCAGAGTAAGGGAGTTGTCCCTTATCTTTCACCATTGTCCTGTACATGTGCATCAGGATGGTGTGAGGTAGAGAGAACTTGTAGCCAATGTTGATGGCATACATCAACTTTGCTTCAGAATGAGACACATCAGTCTTGGATGTTGATTTTGGATGGATGCAGTTGATCACGATTTTATGTAGCAAGATATTAGAGGCATTCATCCTAGTGTAGGAGATCTTACCTTAAGCAAACCTATCTTTTACCAATTCCAGTGTAGCATGAGCAACAGACACACTGATTGGTTGGAAACACGCTTTTTCCACCCTAATCAAGTTAGCCAAAATGTCCACATCGACCAAAAATTCATTCTCCTTAACAGTAAAAGAGAATCTATTCGCATCCAAAAAAGATAGATTCAAATATAAATAGGCTGTGAGTTTTGGATAAGCAACTGTTGTCTCAAAACAAAAAGCTCCAATTAAAGAAGTGCAAACTTCTCCCTCAGATTTACTTGCATAAAATCAAGAAAATCAAAATCAACGCTTCTAGGGTTCATAACCTCTCTCTTCATCAGTTTTGAATAAACCTTCTTGTGCTCCTTCGATTTGAATAGACTCGCTCCATCACCACCAACATTTGCAACTACTCCCATCCTAGGCTGGAAATGTGTGAACATTCTTTCATCATCGTCCTTTCCTTCTGGCTGATTAAATGTGCCAAAACGTGGGTCACTAGGAAAGTTAGCAAAAGTCTTTTCACCCAACCCTTTTTCCACAATGCCCAACTTCTCCATATCGCGCAAGAATAAAGTTTCATTCTTGTAGCCTCTCTCTCTTAGATACTCATCGATCAAAGACATAGTAGTACCTCCTTCTTTCAACTTAGAATAAAACTTAAAAGCAACTTTAGGTGTCAACGTTCTTACAGGTTCAATTTCTTCCATTATTTCTTCTTTTGGTTGAGACAGTGGAGGAGACTGACGCTATTGAGAAAGTTGTTGCTGACTTGGTTGCTGCTGTTGAGAAGAGTCATTTTCCTCGGTCAAATCGAAGTGCGTAGGACTCTCAGGCATGTGCCATGGTCCCCTGTTTGCAATTTTGGAAGACTTTCTTGAAGACATTGTTGCTTTATGGGAGAAATCCTTGAACTTGCTCAAAAAAGGTGAAATCTTTTGAAATAAACTAGAGAGAAAATGAGTGAAAGTAGAGCTCTGTATTCTAGGGTTTGAGAGAGTGTAAATGGAGAAGATGAATTTCGACAGTATATAAAGCAGATGAAACGACGTATTCAGATCGTCATAAAGGAAAAAGTAAAAATTGCATTTTTGAAAATGAAAAACCGTCATAAATTCAAAAACTGAAAAAGACAATTTCTAAAAAAAAAATACGTAAATGACAATTCAAAAAGTAAATGTACCTTTTTCAAGTTTTTATCCAAAAATTAAATTACTAGAACAGAGATAACTTACAGTCGCAACTTTTAGTCATTCTGAGTCTGAACACCTTCAGACTTTACCTCTGAGTCTTGAACACTTCAAGACTTTACTCGATAAAAGATGTGATGTTCAGTCTGGTGCGGATAAACTCAAATAGGCTTTTCTCCAGTGACTTTGTAAATATGTCTACCAGCTGATTCTTTGAGTCAATAAACTTTATCATAATTTCTCCATTCTGAACATGATCTCTAATAAAGTGATGTCGAATCTCTATATGCTTTGCCTTTGAACGAAGAATTGGATTCTTTGTGAGATTTATGGCGCCGGTATTGTCACATTTGATCTCGGTGCATGATTTTTCAATTCCAAAGTCTCTTACCTGTTGTCGAATCCACAAAATTTGAGAGCAGCAACTTCCAAGAGCTACATATTCTGCTTCAGCTGTTGAAAGGGCTACAATACTCTATTTTCTTGAAAACCAAGATACTAACTTGTTGCCAAGCAGTTGACATGTACCAGAAGCACTTTTTCTGTCCACTTTACAGCCTGCTAAATCTACGTCTGAATACCTAAGGAGAGTAAAGTTTCATTCTTTTGGATACAACGGTCCTAACTTTGGAGTTGTGGCAATGTATTTGATGATGCGCTTTGAAGCAGCTAAATGAGATTCTTTGGGATTTGATTGCAATTTTCTTCATCTTTATCCAGCTTTGAAGAACTTGACATAGGTGTCTCTATTTTTTTTTTTTTTTTTTTTTGCAATTCTGCATCCTGAACTTCTTGATAAGATCCTTTGCATACTTTTCTTGGTGAATGAAATTCCTTCCTTGAATTGTTTAACTTGTAATCCTAGAAAGAAGGTTAACTCACCCATCATGCTCATCTCAAATTCATCATGCATGCATCTTGAAAACTTCTTGCACAGATTTTCATTAGGTGAACCAAATATAATATAATCGACATAAATCTGAGCAAGTAGAAAATCTTTGTCTTCTCTTTTAATAAACAAGGTGGTGTCTACCTTTCCTTTAACAAAACCATTTTGAGTTAGGAATTTACGTAACATTTCATACCAAGCTTGAGGTGCCTACTTTAATCCATATAGGGCCTTTTTCAGTCTGTAGATTGAGTCTAGCTTTCTTGGGTCTTCAAAATCAGGTGATTGCTCTACATAGACTTTTTCTTGGATAAATCCATTTAGGAATGCACTTTTTATGTCCATTTGGAATAACCTGAAATTTTTATAGCAAACAAAAGCAAGTAATAATCTAATTACTTCTAATCTCGCTACTGGTGCATATGTCTCGTCATAGTTTATCCCTTATTCTTGCATATATCCTTTGGCTACAAGTCTTGCTTTTTTCCTGATCACTTTTCCTTTCTCGTCCATCTTGTTCCTGAAAACCTATTTAGTTCCAATAATAGACTTACCTTTAGGTTTAGGAATAAGTTCCCAAACATCATTAATGATGAACTGTTTGAGCTCTTCTTGCATAACTTCAATCCAACTTTCATCAGCCAAGACTTCTTCTATAGTTTTGAGTTCAATCTCATAAACAAGTGCTAAAGCACTAGAGTCTTCATGCCTTTTGGATCTAGTACGAATTTCTTCATTAATGTTGCCAATGATGAGTTCTTTGGGATGACTTGACTTATGCTTCCAATTGCTGGTTGGTTTGTGAGTCTGCTGATCCTCTGTTTCAATTGAATCTTCTGGTTTATCTTGTTGTTGAACTTCAGGAGTTTGAACCACTTTGGGGGAAGTAGATTTTGCAATATCTAGAGTAGGTTCAGGTTCTTTAAGTTGAGTTTGATCCAGTTGATTCTGCATTGAGTCCTGAAACTTGACGTTCATAGATTCTTCCATAGACTAACTATTCTTGTTGAATACTCTGTATGATTTGCTTGAGGTTGAATAACCAAGGAAAATTCCTTCATTTGATCTTTCTTCAAACTTACCAGTTCGATCATTTACATTCTTTAAAATAAAATATTTACAACCAAACACAAGGAAATAAGAAACAATTGAGTTATTTCCTTTGAATAACTCATAAGGAGTTTTCTCTAGAATGGGCCTTAAGAATACTCAGTTTATGATATAACAAGCTGTAGAAACTGCTTTAGTCCAAAAACAAGATGAAACATTACTTTCAATTAAGCGTGTTCTAACCATTTCCTGCAAAGATTTATTCTTTCTTTCCACAACCCCATTTTGCTCTAGAGTATATAGAGAAGAGAACACATGCTGAAAATCAGAGTTATCACAGAATTTTGCAAAGTCTTGGTTTTCAAACTCACCTCTATGGTCTGTGCGTATCTTTGAAATAGCATAACCTTTCTCATTTTGCACCTTCTTGGCAAATTTTGAAAAGTGAGAAAATGCTTCAGACTTACTTACCAGGAAGTATACCCATGTAAAATGAGAATAGTCATCCACGATTACTAAGCAGTATCTCTTTCCACCAATGCTTTGGGTTCTGGTTGGTCCAAAGAGATCCATATGCAGAAACTGCAAAACACGATCGTAGAAACCTGATTTATAGATTTAAAGGGACTTCTAACCTGTTTTCCCAATAAACATGGTGTGCATAATTCAAATTTTTGATATGTCAAGTTGGGCAGTCCACGAACAAGTTTCTTGGAGGAGATCTCGGCAATTTGCTTCATGTTGACATGGCCAAGTTTTCTATGCCAGAGGTTTGCTTCATCTTAAATGGATATTAGACACCGAGAGCTTTCTAGTTTTATATCCAGAAGATAGATGTTCCCATGCCTTCGTTTAGTGAAGGATTGAGAGAGATCTTTACTAGTTCCCGAACAAGTGCCTTCTTGGAAATTAATTTTGAATCTAGTGTGAGACATTGTTGATTGTAATTCAAACATTCTACTAAGGAGACTAATGCTAAGAAGATTATAATTCAAACATTCTACTAAGGAGACATTGTTGATTGTGAGACTTCCAATCCTCATAGTTCCACATCCAACAATCCTTCATTTGCTGTTTCCACCAAAATAAACTTTTCCTCATTTTATTTGCACAAGCTTTATAAAACAACTTGAATCTCCTGTCATGTGCCTCGAGCAGCTACTATCCAAATAACATTTGATCTTTTTCTTGATAGTAACCTGCATTCGAAGTAAATCACATCTTTATTGGTCTCATTATCCTCGTTTGAATTCTTCAGAAATCTTTGATTACCCTACTTCTTCTGGATAAACCTTTTTCCCTTCCTATTTAACTTCCTGAATCTCCTTATCATGAGTGCTAGTTCTTCATCATCCAAGTCATCTTCAGAGTCTGTATCATCAGAATCATTGTTAGGTTTTAAGGCAATTGATTTCTTACCTTTGGGATCTTCTTCCTCATTGATTTGCTCTACTTCATATGATTGAAGTGTGCCAACCAATTCGTCTACAGAAAGAGGCATGATCCTCTAGGTTTCTCTTATAGAGGTCTTCACATGGTTCCAGTCTTTGGAGAGTTCTCTCAGCAATTTATTGACCTTCGATGGTCTTGAGATTGGCTGTCCTTGATATACTAGACCGTTTACAATTTCTATAAAATGATTAAACATGTCAGTGATGGATTCTTCTTGTTTCATTTTGAAGGCTTCATACCGTCCGAGTAGAATATTGATTTTCATTTATTTAACTCGATCAGTTCCTTCATAGGTGACGTGCAACCTATCCCAAACTTCTTTGGTTGTTTCACAAGATGAAATTCTATTATACTTAGTAGGAGATAAAGCACAATATAATGAATAAATTGCTTTCGCATCAAGAGATTGTCTCTTGGTTATCTCTGCTTATGTCAATTCTTCAGCATCTGCAATTTCCTTCCCAGATGTTGATATAGCTTTAAGAATGATTCTTTTTTCTATCACATCCCATTCTAGGGATCTTTCGATCTCAGGAATGCCTTCATCTTGTTTTTCCAAATGTTGTATTCCTTCTCATCAAAGTAGGGAGGTCTGGTGTTACTTTGGCCTTCAACTAAACCTAGAGCCAAAATACTAGCCATAGAAGATCTTTAGCTCAAAAGTAAAGACACTTTTATAAACCGAGCACCTGCTCTGATACCAATTGAAAGGGCCAGTTTGCACACCTAGAGAGGGGTGAATAGGTGTATATAAAAAATTTATTCGCAAGACTTAATAAACTAAATTGCCTATTAAAATGATTGACTAGGGAAGTAAACTGCTTTGAATAATTCTATAAAACAATTATGTAAAGCAATAAGATAAGGAGTTAAGGAAAGAGAATTAGAATATAAGATTTATAGTGGTTCGGTTTAATCCAAGCCTATGTCCACTCTCTCACACTGGCAGCCCACTGGCTGAATTCCATTATGAATCAAAAGAGATTATACAACTTGTGATCTTTGACTTCCTCAGTGGAGAGTCTCAGCTGGTCTCTTCACAAAGTCTCACTATGTGCTTCTCTCTTTCGTATATAAATTGAGCTCGATGAATTGAAAGAACAAGGAACTAAGAGATTCAGACTTTGAAATTCTTCTTTCACTCACTGCTTTGAACAACTGAAGTGTTTGCCTTAAATACTCCTTCATGCCTTCATAACCATTGGCACTTTCTAAAGGAATTCTTTCAATCTACTCGTTGGACAGAATCAATTAAGGTGATCTCGAGTTGTTGAAAGATTAGTGATGAAAGGATCTTTGGTTTCCATAAGTAGAACCTTCCAAGTTTGCTCGCCTTTCAAAAGATCTTCAAATCGGAGTAGATTTCAATAAGAATAATCAATCTTGCTAATGATGTATTCAGCCAAAAAGGTCTTCCAAAAACATATGAATCGAATCTTTGAAGATAATCTGTCATCTGGATAAGTCTTCTCTCTTCGTCTGAAAACTGTCAGTGAGGGCAGACTTTGAGTCTTAAGTCTAGCGGTTTTCAAACTTTGACAGCAGAGTATGGAGTTCTTCAGACTTTAACACTTGAGTCTAGAAATCTTCAGATTAGACTGATGGAAACGTTTTGTCAACTTCAAAACAATAAATGAGTTTTCTCCAACACACTTAAGTGTTACTCCAGCCAAAATCCGGCTAAAATGCCGACGTGGTGATTTTCCGGCGAAGGAAGTGCAAAACGACGCCGTTTTGCATGCTGACGTGGCTAGACAATACAAAAATGTTGTCGTTTTGGTGTTGACGAGGTAAAAAAATTAATATAAAAATTAATAAAATTAAATGTTTTAAATAAATTTAGTTTTAAATTTAATTTAATTAATTTTTATATTAATTTTATTATGACTTTAGCACCAAAACGATATCGTTTTTGTATTGTTTGGCCATGTCAATGTGCAAAACGGCGTCGTTTTGCATTTCGTTCGTCGGAAAATCGCCATATCTGCATTTTGGTTGGATTTTGGCTAGAGTAGCACTTAAGTGATCAATTTTGCTCTGATTTTGGCACTTAAGTGTTACTTTCCTAACTTTTGGCACTTAAGTGTCCATCCGTGCCAAGTTTTGGCACTTCAAGCGTTTGTACCTCCTTTTTTTTTGGTCCTATGAAAAACTATCACCTTTTGTTTTTGTCTCAATTTTACCATCCAATCATAATTTTACCCTAAAATTTTTACGGTCTTACAAAAAACCACAAACTTTTAGTTGAGTCACAATTTTGGCCACATCAACCCTTTGTCCAAAATTTCTCGTTGACAATCGAGAGATGGAAAACTCCCAAGCACGAGCTGTTTGAATGTCTTGAGCACGAGCTTTTTGACTAGGAGATATAGAACATTCCCAAGCATGAGAGATCGACAAGTGCAAAATCTCTAAGGTTTTGACGGAAGGTTAATGAAAAGCTGATTTAAGACTTGAGTAAAAGTTTGTGATATCTAATGAGACCATAAAAAAACAATTAGAGTGAAACTGAAATTGATCTAAATTTGAAAATTTTTTATGAGACAAAAAAAGTTCGGGATAAAACTGGTACTTGACCTAAAGTTAATCGTTTTTTATGATATAAAAAATGTTTAAGATAAAATTGGGACTTGACTTAAAGTTGAGAGTTTTTTATGGAATGAAAAAAAGTTTAGGGTAGATTGGGACATGAATTAAAGTTGGAAGTGTTTTTTTTTTTTTTTAATGAGATAAAAAGCAAAATTGGGACAATAACTATGGTAGGAGGTTTATGGGTATTAGGCTAGTAATTTTTGCCATTTGATTGGTAATTTGACTGTTCTTACGTGGTAAAAAAGAAGAGCGGTTCAATATTTTTCAAATCTTGTTTTATATCAAGTCTTGTCAATAAGAGTTTTTGAGTCACTTGCTAGAAGCCTAGAAATACTTAACAAGAGTATATTCAATTTTCAACATACTGATTATGCATATCATGAGGTTCTTCGATGCACTAAAATTGCAATGTTTTCTCATTTAGTTATTTAACAAATATCTCAAAAGTACATTTTTTTTCATCTAAAACTAATATTTAGTTATGTATTCAACATGAATAAATTCAAGATGGTTTGTTGGATGTGCAACAAAAGCCTAGAGAGAAACTCAAGTTTGATCCATAAATGAGTAATGAGTTAAGTAGAATAATGTCAATTGCTCCACATCAGACCTAATCTCTAATATGGGACTCTTTGAATACAACTTACAAGTATAACTTATTAAATGCCATTTGTATAAGAGCTCTAGTGTTAGAAATACCCCTTTTAATCTAGGTATCTTTCTCAAGATAAGTGTAAATTCAAGTGATAAAAGTAATCTTCAATTTGCAATTATGTCTTTCCGTTAACCAAATCATTCCCATCAAATTGGTCAATTTATATTTTTCTTTCTTCTATTGCCATGGATTTACTTCAACTTAGTTAACCCTGACTCCAATACCACTTTTAGAATGCGTAATAGAAGCTCGATACTTTCATTTGAGAAGGTTATCAAGAAAGTGTTGTGGAAATAAACAATCAAACAATATAATGGACATAACAAGAAAATAAATTAGATATCATATTTACGTAGTTATATTGAAGTGACTTACGTCCACTGGAAGAGCAAAATAGATCTCCAAACACTTGAGTCATTAAAAAACTCTTAGTATTTACCAACTCCCGATTACATCCAATAACTCACAAAATTTTTTAACTCCATAATTCTTCATGAAATAATCTCCAATCTCATAAAGGAATTCACAAAACAAAATTTATTGGACTCAAAAGACTTGATATGTAATTCATGAGTACAAGCTTCTATTGGATTGGCTTAGGGTGTAATTTGTGAAGAAATTGCCTCTTGGATGCTTTTCACAATGAAGATGCTTCTTATATATAGTATGATCCAAAAATAGGAAACATACTCAAACTAGATAGCCAATCAAATAGGAAATCAATTCCAACTAGGAAAACTATTCAAATTAGGAAGTTTATTTTTCAGGCTCAAACTCAAGAATATTTTCAACAATATCCACCTCGACTCGACATTTGAACTAAGTTACAATCACTTCTTTGAAAATCCGAACTTTAGTGTTACTCTCCCCCAATCCCTCATGGACACAATTACCATAGAGGTCTTCCAAATCTAAGGCTCACTTGAATTTTGTCATAACTATGGATCTCATTAGAACACTAACTCTACCTACACCTTTAGCTATTTCACAAGAATACTCAAACAACTTCCTCTAAAACAGAAAAACAAAACCATCATTGTATCCATCCACGTTACAAGATTTAGCACACCTTAAAAAAATCAATGGCTATAGTAAGTGTTGGATCTATAGGCTCCATTTTGCTACAAGCATAATCCGTGTCAATTATTGCGCGACTACTCACTAGCTCATGAGTTTGTGGTTACAATTCTACCTTGAGCAGAACACTTTCTGTCACGTCCCGATCCTACGAGCATATGCCCATCCCTCCATGGTCAATTAAATAGCGACGTCCCAGGATGCATTGCCAACCCATTTGTTTTAATGCACATGTGGAAGCAAATAAATAATCCCAAGACAACACTCCAATGTGATAGAAAAGCAGGCCACAATTCACAACCAAAACGAGCCTTTTATAAACATACAAGTTCATATACAATACTAGACTATTTACAAAAACATCAGCTCATTAAAAAGGGAACTGTCCTATAACCCATTAGTCAGACACGTTTGCCGATTCTACGGTCTCCACCTTCCTAGGCTCTGGGGCTTCAGATCCTCCATAACCGTCATCTAGGGACTTGAAAATGTTATCCCACAACGGGGTGAGATGACGTCTCAGCAAGTTCACCTTCTAAGACTCGATTAGGAAGAAAATACGCACTAAGGGCTGCTAAGCACCAGCACAAGTTAGAGAACTTACCTTGACCTCAGTTCCTTCTTGTGAGTCAGTACAATTTCAATCACTCAATCAATCATTTCAACAAATCAATTCATCCAATCAGATTGAACCATCGATTAATTGAGTCAATTCCATGTCATCAGGACCATCTCCCACTCAACCATATCAATACTATCTATCACCCAATACTATCTATCCAGTCGTTTCATTGAACCGATCATTGCTCACCTAAGTTGATACGAACGAATGCTCGCCAAAGCTGATAAGGATAGATAGTATAGCTCACCGAAGCTGATATAGATAAATAGTATAGCTCATCGAAGCTGATTTGTGCTCATTGAAGTTGATTTGTGCTCACCGAAGCTGATTCTTAGATAGTATACTCATCCACTACCCATTTCACCGTTCATAATACCCGGTAAAATAATCGTATGTGGGTACATGGTAGGTTTTAGCCAAAAATATAATATCTTTATTTTATTAAGTCCCACTTATTTTATAGTTGATAAAAACATTTTTGGCGCTATAAACTGACGCTCGATAATTTTTTAATTAATTACCGAAATTAATAAATTTTGGGATAAATACCCAAAATTGCAAATCACATTCAAATTGCACAAATCGGCACTCAATTAAATAAACAAATCACACCATTGCGATCAACATAAAATTCCGGTCACCGGCTATCCTGGTCTAATTTTCGAATAATAATAATTAATTAAATAATTTCGAAAATTAATTATTAAATACCCAAAAATTCAACTTAGGACGGAAAAGTCTAATTAAAAGTCGGGACGGGCTCGGAAAAATTTCGAGACTCGTTAGATAAATACTAGAGTTTATCTAGGCTCTAATTACATTACTCTAATCACCTAACATGCAATATCGAACGATTAAATCACTAATCCATTCTAACTAACCACCTAATCTTAGTTTAGCCTAAACTAATCAACCCTTAAGCATCATTAACTTACTAAGCAAGGATTAGCGAGTTAAACTCACTTGATTAACGATCCGCTCGGACCACAACGACGGAGACGCGGAGAGGATCGATAAACTCCAAAGCGGGACCGCCGAGCGGGGTTAGGAAAGGCTCGAAAACGGACCAAACAGTGGGTTGGAGACCCACTGGCTTCGGCTTCTGATCTTGGCTGAGAAGGTTGCGTCGATGGTTGGTTGGGGTTGAAACATGCAGAGGAGGGACTGATAGGGCTGCTATGGCTTGGATGGGCGAAGGCAGTGGCGTACGGTGGCAGTGGAAGCTCCGACGGTGGCCTGAATTGACTTAGCGAGTTGCTAGAAGTGCGAACAGGCAGGGACAATGCAGTTGGGCTCACGGGACTCCAGCGGCAATGATGGGCGAGAGACGGCGACGCGGTGGCTTCAGGCGGTCGAACGGGGCTGCTCGATGGAGGAGGGGCTGAGCTGCTCGGTTTTCTGGATTGCTAGAAGCTTCAAGGGGCTGGAATGGGGGAGGGGGTCGACAGTAGAGGAGGGAGAAGAGAGGGGGGATCGGTTGGCCTTGGGGGGGGGGCACCATTGTCTCCTCTCTATCCCTTTGTCTGCTTGGAAAGCCCCACCAATGCCTAGCTGGATTCCTCTACAATTTCCAGCCTCCAAGGTTTCTCAAGAAGCCAATGAAAGGGTCCAAAAGTTGGGTCCAAGGGGGCTACGAATTTTGGTGGTATTTCCCCAAATTGGACTTCAATTGCCTCTTGGATCAACTCAATTCGGCATCTATAAATTCAACCATCATATCCTTGATCAAATTGGCATTTTTCTATGACCCTAGATCCAACTTGCATCCCAATTTCGCGATAAAAAATGGTCATCTGAATTCCTCGGTCGAAAACGGCCCTATATCAACTTTTCGCCAAAAATCTCAGTTTGTAGAAAAATCTTCGGATGATGAGTCAACATTCCTAAAATAACTCATGACATGACAAAACTTTCAATTTATGAAATCGGATTCAAATTCGCGGTTAATTTCAATCTGGCGCGATTTTAGTGTGAACTAGGTTATTAGGTAACTTTCAGAATTTTTTAGTACAAATGACCCGTGGTCAATTTTCTTCGAGCCATAATGAACCTCTTCAACACATTGGTGACTCTCGGTGGTCGTGAAACTCTCAAGGTTTCAAATACGGACACAGGGTATCAAAATGACAGAAAAATCAGTCTAGTGCTGATCGACGAGAATCACACATATTTAGCCACACATCTCAGTCGAATCGATCTATCTCTGATCTTTAATCGATTTTTAACTGTGTCGTAATGATCTTTGCAGATGAGCACGGTCAAGTAGTCGATTCCTAGTCAAATCCTCAAGTCTATTGCATTAAAATTCCCTAATGATTTCCCCAGATAGTCTAGTTATCTCATAAGTGATCAACTCTGAGAATAGCACTATAGGCGCGTCGATGAAATGCCCGATTTATTAAATTGAAAACATGACTGAAATTTCAGGATGTCACACTTTTCAAATACGAATAAATACTACCATAAATACCCCTACTCAAAAGTATTGGAGACTCATATAATATAACTTTTTTTTGCTGACAATAAGTGAATATAACTCCAAATACCCCAACTAATAACCTTGCTCACCTTGTGCATAGCTTGAGAATATGCACTTTCTTGCCATCCTATCAAACTTATTATCACTCGCTCAAATATAACATGAACACCTAAATATTCTTAGAACAAAATAATCAATAACATACTCATGAAATTTCTCCGCTAAAGATAATTCTTAATTTCCATCTTCTAGAAACCAAAATAATTACCATTTAATTTGTCAATTTTCATTTTTTTAATTTCTTTTGTTGCCATCTATTTGGTTGAACTTAACTAAGCCTAGCTTTGATGAAAATTGTTTTGGAAACAAGTAATCAAACAATAACAATAGAAAGAATAAAAAAAAATAAATCAAATGCGAGTTTTACATGGTTTGGTTGGTGTAACTTATGTCAATAGGGTAAGTGCCATAGAATTTCACTATTGATCAAGCAATTGACAAAGATTAAACGACACTCAAGTAATTCAACACTCTTAGCATTTTCAAATTCTTAACTTCACCCAATAACTCACAGAATGTTTAGCCCAACAATTTTCCACAAAAAAATCTCTTAATCTTATAGAGGAATTCACAAATCTCACTACTAGATTTATTAGCTTTAGAGCACTTGGGATTAATTGATAGTACAAGCTCCTTTTGGATTGGTTCAAGGTGTAATTCTTGATGAAGTTGCCTCTTGGATGCTTTTCACAATGAATTTACTTTTAGACATAGACAAGAATTGGATCCATGATAGGATACCAACTCAAACTAGGTAACCGGTCAGATTGGAAACCAACTTTAACTAAGAAAACTATTTAAATTAGGAAAGTTTACTTTTCGGGCTCACATTCAAGACATTAACCTTCAAAAACAAAGAATGCAAGCTTATATTGAAGCAATAGAATTCCTCACGGGGGACATCATTCAGAATGGACCTGCTATGCCCGTACTAACAAGAGCTCCCCCTCAACAGGAAGGCAAGAAGTTGCAACCTACTGCTGCTGTTGCTATTGCAGCTCAATTTGAAGAATCATAGAGAAGACTTGAACAAAATGCAAACGCTAAACATTTATTGTACCATGCAATGTCTCCAATTAAATTTATCAAAATCCCATCGTATGCAACAATTAAAGAGATTTGCGATCGACTCATAGTCACATTGGAAGGAATGGACAAAAGGAGGGGGACAAAGATGAACATCCTTCTTGGAAATTATGAACCCTTCAAGTTGAAATCCAACGAAACAATAACACAAACGTTAACAAGATTTACTAAGATCATGAATGGTTTTGCAAATTAAGGGATAACTTTCACAGAGTTCAAACGATGAATAAACTTTTGAGAGCACTTCCAAAACAATGGATTCATGTTAATAACTCCATATGAAAGACAATAAGAATTCAGCCCATAATCATGGATGAGCTGATAGTAATGCTGATGTCTTATTAACTTGAGCATATGAATGAAGAAAGAAAAGAAAATGTAAAAAAGTTATTGCTTTCAAAGCTGATTATGACAATTTAGGTAATCAGACATCATAAGAAGATGAAGATGATGAAGAAATGAGGCTTCTGACTAGAAGATTGAAGAGCATGGTAAGAAAAAGAAGAAACTTTTAAGGGAAAAGGCAGATGAATTTCACAGAAGAGAAAAAGCTCTCCAAGACACAGGATGAAAGCAAACGTAAAATACATTGTTTGCCATGAGTGCGGGAAACTTGGTCATATCAAACCAAACTGCCAATTACTCAAGAAGAAAGTAGGCAAATATGAAAAGAAAAAACGTGCATTAAGCTGAAACTTGGAGCAACGCCAAATGCGAATCAAGTGTTGATAATGTAAACAAGCAAATCTGTGCCTAATACTAGCTCTAAAGTTGATAAAGAAGACGGGGTAGATACTCCTGAAATGCAAAAAATTTTAAGAGATTTTTTTAGGATCACAAAAAGGCTTAAAATCTCTAAGCCAAAAAGAGAATTTTCAAAACTCACAAGCCGAGGCTCGTTACAAAAGGAAGAACTTATAAGTATGCAAAAGGAACTTGCCACTGTCAAATGTGAATATTAACTCTAGAATACTACTCTTAAGGAGAACATGTTAAAATTTGGATAAAGTTCTCTCTTGGCTCAAAGACAATCACACTATTTCCATTTAGATTTCTTATTATAATAAGTCAAGCTCGAGATTTGAGGAAGAATAGGAAGAAAAGAATCCAGTTGCAAAGGCAAAAGAAAGGATTAGATGGAAACCTCCAATCTATAACTATAAGAATCATTATGCAAGTAACTACGTTGGATTTATTGGTGGACAGTTTTTCAACTGTTCCAGCTGCAACGAATGCGGTCATTTTAAGAATGAATGTCCAAATGAGCAAGTTAAATCAAAGAAGATCCGTTGGAGATTCAATTCAACTGACAAGCAAGGACCCAAATTTACCTAGGTACCGAAGAGACATTGAAATCTTTATTTCTTGTAGGTAAAAAGGAAGAAGAACAAGTAGTACTTAGTGGCTGTTCGTGCACATGATTGGTGATGCTACCAAATTTATAACCTTAACCAGTCGATGGTGGGACTGTCACCTTTGCGGTAAGGATAGAGGAAGAAATGTTGGTAAGAGAAACATCCAAACAGAAAATTTAATCATCAAGGATGTCTCACTTGCTAAAGGACTCTGTCACAATTTCACCAGCATCAGCCAATCACCAGACAAAATATTTAAAATTAATTTTGAGGAAAGCTAATGTGTTGGGGTAGGTAAAACACATTTCAATCGTTTACAAGAAAGAAATGTGGTAATACTTATCTACTTGATATTGATTGTGACTATGGTTAATGCCTAATCTCTTCTAAAGATGAGAAAGGAATGTGGCACAGAAAGCTGGGTCATGTAACCATGAAATGAATCTCAAAATTAGTAGCTAAAAAATTAGTGCGAGGTTTGCCCAATATCAGGTATGAGAAAGCTGAGCTATGCAACACATGTTCCAAGGGAAAGCAAGCGAAATGTTCTTTCAAGTCTATGAACATTGTTACTACTTATAGAGCTTTCCAGCTACTCCACATGGACCTGTTTGGACCAATTAGAAACACAAGCCTCAAAAGCAAAATGTATTGCTTAGTGGTTGTGGATAACCATTTGAGATTCACATGAGTAATAGTCTTAACACAAAAGAGTGAAGCTTTCCACTCATTTGTGAATTTTGCTCGAAAAGTTCAAAATGAGAAAGTTATATAGTTTCTCATTTATTTGAAACGACCATAGAGGAGAATTCCAAAATTATAGCTTCTTAGAATTATGTGATGAAAATGACTATGAGAACAATTTTTCCTCACCTTATACACCACAGAAAAAACGTATTGTAGAAAGAAAAAATCGTTATCTCCAAGATTTGGCACGGACCATAATGATAGGAAGTGGTGTTCCTACTAGAGACGGTTGCTACTTGTTGTTATATTATGAATCAAGTATTCCTAAGACCATTGTTGGAGAAAACACTCTACGAACTCTTCAAAGAGAGAAAATTAAGCATATCGAACTTTCACCTCTTTGATTGCAAATGTCACATTTTTAAAAATGCAAATGATAATGTTTGTTAAATTCCAACCAAAATCAAGTGAAAGTATATCCCTTTTCAACTCACCTACTAGTAGAGTAAATTTTGGGGAAAAGTACACCAGAAGTGCCTTAACTTATCTATGGCACTCATTTTGGTGCTACAACTTTTCGCCGGCTCACTTTAGTGCCAAAATTGGAGAAAACGATCACTTTAGTGCTTCCAACAAAAAATTCCATCCAAAATAATTACGTGGCATTTACAATTTTTTTTTTAAAAAATGGTTGAGTTGGAACTTTTCCAAAAAATTCTAGTTCACGTGGACTGGCCAAATGGTGTTGCTTAGTCCAACAGTGTGGCACCACATCTTGCCCATAATGACGCCACACGATGCTGCCCCAAATGAACAAAAGTTAGGGCTTTGATTGTGTTGCCTCATCGTCGATGCCACTTTCTGTTTGAACATCACTCGCCTTCACTTGCTGCCGCTTGCTTGTCGGCCATTGCTTGATCGCTTGCCGTCATTGCTCGCCGCATCCTCGCTTTCATTCTATCAAGTTAGTCATCACTCACCACCTCCTCCTTGCTTTAAGTAAGTCAGTTGGAGGGAAAAAAGTTAGGGGTTTAGGAGGGAAAAAATTAGGGCTTGATGACAAGGGAAAAATTAGGGTTATTAGTGCTCACTGCCTCATTACTCTTTTGGCTACAAAGCTAGCAATGTTGGGGTCCTCGATATAAAATACATCAACCCTCAATTACTCTGTTGTTGTTTTCTATCATGTCCCGATCCTCTGGGCCCGTGCCCATTCCTGCTTGGTCGATATAATAGCGACATCTCAGGACGCATTGCCGACCCATTCATTTTAAATACGCATGCGGAAGTTTCATAAAATCCCCAGACCATAAAACAATGGGATAGGAAAGCAGGGCCATAAAATTTCAAACTACACCAACCACACTTATATATATATATATAGACCATAAAGGGGTTAGGATCGGAGTACTATATGAGAGAACAAGGAAGAATAAGAGATTAACAGATCTATATGAAAGCAGGGAAGGATGTATCTAAAAGGAAATGATGTATAAGAACAAGAAAGTAAATAACTTAAATAAAATCGCGAGAATTAAAAATGATGTAAAGGGCAAAGGCAATATATAAAATATAAAGTAAGAGTATGCATAAACAAAAACCAACCATGAAGGTGGTATGAACTTGTATTATAAAGCTGAAAAGCTGAAATTACATGTATTGAAAGATGCAGAAACTAAAGCATCAAGTCATCCACTAGGGCGGTAATCCGCACTCCAGGGAGTATTGATGTTTGTATTACAAGAAATGATTAACCAACTATCATGTAAGTTGGTAACCCTGTATAAAACTTATGTATGAAAAACTAACTTACTTTGGAACCAGGGGATACAAGGTAAGAGAGCTTGGAGATGGAAGAGATGAGGATGGAGATGGAAGGGATGATGGTTTACAAGTGAGAGAGGGAGGAAGAAGAGAGAAATCTGAAAAATTTCGGGTCCCCTTCTTCTATGTCGAGAGGGTGTATTTATAGGGATGCTATAGTGAAAGTGCTTCAGTGCTGAACAGTGTAAAGTGAACAGTACTGAGTGAACAGTGTAAAGTGAACAGTGAACAGTGTATGCTACGATGTATAGCCTTTGCGCCGTTCGTAATAGTGTCGGCATGTGATGTCTTGAATCTAATCTCTGTCTAGGTTGATCCCGTAGCGCGTCTTCATTGGTGTTTCCACTATGATGTGACTGTGAGGATCCGTCTGTATTGTCTTGAGATTTGGAAGATCCACATTGTGATCCTTCCGCATTGTTCTGAGGATGTTGCAGTATTCTTCTTTACTTTGGACTGCGGCAAGTGCTGCACTTGCCATGGATTTCTCCTGTAAAAATGATGTATTTGATGGGGCTGCAATTATTTGAGTCTTCTGGCTGTTTAGCCATGTTCTAATCGCAGCTTCGGATCCCCATTCAAGTCTATTGAATCCATCCCACCATTTTGTTTTGTATTTACGAACAAGTACTGGTACACCAGGTTTTGTGGATGTATTGTATTCGAACCCCCATCTTTGTTACCCAAGAGATTCTGAATATTATAAAGAAATGCATAAGGCATGGGAACCTTATGTCATGCGGTGTTGGTTTGAAGTGTTCACTGAAGATCTTGTATCCTTGTTTGACTGTGGGGTGTAGTATTATGTCTAAGGGACCAAAAAGATCCCACCAGGAGTCAAACCAATTTGGTAGACTTTGTATTGGGAAGTTATTTTTAAAAAATAACAACCAAGTGTGTTGGAAATTTGTATTTTGTCTGAAGAAAACGTTCCACCAAGCTTGTTGGTAGTCCCAGTAGGTGTATGAGGAAGAATATGGTAGGTTTTGGGTAAGTCTGGTTTGGAACTTTCCGGGTGTATGAGGTGAGGCTCCCCAGTGTGAGCGGTGTATGACTTTGCTGATGGATATAGTGGAGTATAGAATGTTTTCTATATTGTTTTTGTCAGCAAAATGGGTAAATCTTGCTGATTCTGTCTCCACTAGAATTTGCTCATAATAAGCAAGGATTTTGTTTGTATTGTGTGGTTTGAATAACCAGTCTTTTGGAAAGATGTTTTTGCAAATTTGATTGGATCTTCGTCGAAGAATCCATCTTCTACAGTCAATATTTTTTGAAATGATGTTTTAGGAAAGAATTTTGATTTTTGAGATTGAGGGTTGCCTCGTGGCCTAATAAAAACCTGATTCGAAATTCTTTTGTATTCTGCTGGTTTTTGTGTAACCAGCGGGAAGGATTGTTGCTTACCTCGATGGCGTTGGATGGCTCTTTCTTTTCCTTGTTTTGTATAGACTGTGCAAGTAACAAAATGGTTTCTTTTGGTATCATGTCGGCTAGCTGGTTAAAGGCTAGCTTGGGATCAGAAGATACGTGTTCTATTGTCAAAGGTGTTTGGCGTAAGAATGACTGGTTGTCTTATGTCATTTCAAGCCATGTTTTGACAGATGTTAAGCCTTTCGGCTTTGGTGGTGTATTGGAGGGTTCGGCAGTGGCTTTGCCTTTGCCTTTGTCTTTTTTGGATCTTGGCATATTGGTATCCCCTGTAAAAATTCTCTTGTGAGAAAATCAGGCAATGAATTTGAAGAACCATTTATAAATTCAATGTCAAAATCGAATAATGAAAGTATGGCTTGCTATCTGGCAAAAATTTGTTTTGATGCAACATTTAAAACGTCTTTTTGTAAAATGTCTTTGGCTGATTTGCAATCAATTCTCAAGAGAAATTTTTGATTTAATAAATCTCCTTGGAATTTTGATATAGACAAAACTATAGCAAGTATTTCTTTTTGATTGTCGAATAATTTTGTTGAGTGGAATTCCAATGTTTTGATATAAACTGAATGACTTGTTCTTTGTTGTTATTGACTTGTTTGAGAATGCCACCGTATCCTAATTCCGACGCGTCTGTTTCTACTATTTTGAAAGTAGAAGGGTCAGCAAGATGTAAGCATGGTATATCTTTCACATGCATTTTTATTTGTTTGACAATGTCTGTATGGACAGAGGTCCATGGTGGAGGACCCTTTCGTAGCCTTTGATGTAAAGGTTTACAAAGGATATTTATGTTGGGAAAGAAATCTAAAATATAATTGAGACTACCCAAAAACCTTTGTAATTGGGTTTTGTCTTTAATCTCATCTGGGAATTTATCAGTAAAAGAGATTGATCTTTCTATGGAAGTGATGGTGCTTAAATGGATGTAATGAACTAAAAATCTAACCTTGGTCTTGAAGAGTGCAATTTTAGTAGGAGAGACTACAAGACCGTTTTGTATGATTATTTTTATGAAAGTGGATAAATGTTTGAAATGCTGTTCTATATTGGAAGAGAATACTAGAACATCATCTATATAAACAATGATGTATTCTGAATAAGGATTGAAAATCTCGTTCATAATTCTTTGGAATTCTGAAGGGGCATTTTTGAGGCCGAATGGCATAACATTCCATTCATATTGGCCAAAAGGTACTGTAAAGGCTGTCTTGTATTTATCCTTTTCACTTACTTGTATTTGCCAAAATCCTGATTTCATGTCAAATTTAGAAAATATCTTTGATCTACAAAGTCTGTTTAGCAAATCTTTTTATTGGGTATAGGGTATCTTATCCATCTAAGGGCTGTATTAAGAGGTTTATAATTAATAACTAACCTGGAACTCCTCTTTCTAGTTCAGCATTTTTATTGACATAGAAAGCAGAACAACTCCAAGGTGATTGGCTTTTTCTTATGAGTTTTTTATTTAAGAGATCTTGTATTTCTGCTTGACAAAATTTTAAAACTTCTTGGTTCATTTGTGTTGGGCGGGCTTTGGTAGGAATTTTGTTTTCAGAAAAATCATGTTCATAAGGTAAATCAACGATATGTTTTTTTTTCCCAAAAGGCATTGGGTAGAGGAGAGCATATAGTTTTCTCTATGTGTTTTTGTAGAGAAGTTATCTTTTCTATGATATTTGGTTTTATAAGATTTTCTTCTATTCTTTTGAATTCTAAATCTTCTTTTAAAAATTCAAGCTGGTTTTCTTTGTCTTTTATGAGGCAATTTATTTCTGAAATTGAATGTTCTTGTAAAATATTAAGACTCATTTTCTGTGGTTTTGTTATGAAATTGAAGGTGATTTTTTTGTTTAAAGCATGAGTTTCTATACCTTCATTAGTAACAGCAAATGGTTGAATCAATTGTATAAAAGGTGTTCCAAAGATAACCTGTTGTCTCATGTTTTTAACTAAAAGAAAAGATGTTTTGTAAGACTTTTGGTCTTTTATTATTAGGGCTTCGGGTAACTTGTATTGTATATTCAGTTTGTCTCCTGAGGCTGATTTTAAGGACTCAGAAGTTTTGTCAAAGTATCTTGTTGGAACAAGGCCTTCCTTGATACAATTGAGGTCAGCCCCTGTATCGAAGAGTGCCGTTGTTTCAATAATATACTCATTATTGATTTTTATCTTAATATTTATTATCCATTTCCTAGATGTGATTTCTGTTAACAACATAAGAAAGGCTGGATCAGAGGTATCTGGGGTACTAGTGATTTCATTTTGGTCATCAAGTTTTGGTTTTCCTTTTATGACAAGAGACTTTATATCAGAAATTTCTTATTTCATTTCTGATTGAGTTTCTTTTAAGGCTTGTATTTCTAATTTTTGTTGTTTTATTTCGTTTTGGAGGTCATTAATATTTATAGGTCTAGACTGTGGTTTTTTGTTCCTATTTAGAATGTTTTTAAGATTGTAGGAAGTATTAGGCTTGGAAGTAATATTCATAGAAGAGTGTAGTCTATCTAAGTATTCTTTTTTTGGCTTCAGGGTCAAGTATTTTGTCAGCAGTGCTGAGAAGGAATTCTTATTCTTTTGTTAAGACGTTTATTTCAAGAGTGGGTTTTTCTGGAGAAGCGTCTTCATATTCGGAATCAGAAGAGGATTCTATCTCATTAATCTGAAGACCTTCTTCCTCAAGAAGTTCATCAGAAGAAGTATCATCATTTTCTATGAAGATGTTATTTAACTGATTAAGAGTATTGTCATCTAAAGAAAGTTCATTCAATTTTTTATTAATCCTACAATATTTTGAAATATGACATTTTCTACCACAAGAATATCATTTAATGTCTTTAAGATTTTTCTATCGGAATGAGGTCTATTTTGATTATTCTGGTGTCTTTGTTTATTCCTACGAAAAGGAGGTTTGTTGTGATATTTCTTTGTTTCTTTCTCAGGAGGACAAGTTCCCTTACACTTTGGTTTTGTTTTTTCATTATAAGAGGGGTCGTATTGAGTATAAAAATCTCCTAGACTCCTATTGGTGAGGGATTGTTCTTCCTTGAGTTGTCTTTGTAATTTGATTGTATTACACATTTGTGTTCCTTGTCTATAAACATAAGAGACTATTTCTCCGTAAGAAAGGAGATCATAAGGAATTTGACCGCTATAATCTTCTCTAATTTTATCTCTAACTTGGTCACCTATAATCTGGGGTAAACCGGCTAAGAATTTTTCTTTCCAAAAGGGTTGATTATAGTCGGGTCTAATAAGAACCCTTTGAAAGAAAATCTCTTTGTATTCTCTAAATCTTCCTAAGGATTTGCAACGCATATTGGAAAGGAGATCTTGATTTCTATCTCTAATATGTGAAGGATCTCCTACAAAGTGTTGTGAAATGGAATAGATAAGGGTATTGACCGCATCTTGGATGAGATGTCCTTGATCATCATCTATGCGTTGACCAAAATCATCTATCTTATAGGCAGTCAGAATTTGTGTCTTTTGTTCATCTGTTAGGTAGTTATCCCACCAACTTTTTAGTTGTCCAGTAAATCCGGCTACTAAAACATTAGCAACAGCATGGTCAGAAACATCTTGCTGTGTTTTGTAGGCATTAGCAAGCATTACCATGTTGTGAGGTGAGGACACCTGGAGTGCCATAACTTGGCACGCCGGGACACTTAAGTGCCACTTCGGCGAAAATCCGGCCAAATGGCTGACGTGGCAATTTTCCGGCGAGTTTAGTCCAAAACGGCGTCGTTTTGCACGCCGACGTGGCGGAGAAAACGCAAAACGACGCCGTTTCGCGTCTACGTGTAAATAATAATATAAAAATTAATTAAATTATAAAGTATTCAAAAATTAAAAAATTAAGAAAAAATTAAGAAAAATTTAAAAGTTTTAAAAAATTAAGAAATTTTTTTTTTTAAAAAAGGGGGAGGTCGAATGGGCGGGTGAGGGCTGAGCCCTCGCCGCCGCCGCCTCCGTCGCCGGGAAGGGCCGGCGACGGAGGGGGAGGGTCGGCCGGGTCGCCGGCCCCGGCCGACCGATGGCGAGGGCCCGCGAGCCCTCGCCGGATCGCGGCGAGCGCCGCGACCCTCGCCCCAGATCCGGGCGAGGGCTCGCGGGCCCTCGCCCCGCGGCGAGGGCTCGCGGGCCCTCGCCGGCCCGGCCGGCCTCGCCGGCCCGGCCGAGGCCCGCGACCCCGGCCGACCCTCCCACTCGTCGCCGGCCCTTCCCGGCGGCGGCGGGGAGGCGGCGAGGGCCCGCGATCCCTCGTCGGATGCTGGCGAGGGCCGCGACCCTCGCCCAGATCCGGCGAGGGTCGCCGGCCTCGCCGCCTCCCCGCCGCCGGGAAGGGCCGGCGACGGAGTGGGGAGGGTGGCCACGGCCCTCGCCGCGATCCGGCGAGGGCTCGCAGCCCTCGCCGTTGGTCGCCGGGGGCCGGCGACCCCGGCCGACCCTCCCCCTCCGTCGCCGGCCCTTCCCGGCGACGGCGGGAGGCGGCGGCGGCGAGGGCTCAGCCCTCGCCCGCCCGTTCGACCTCCCCCCTTTTTTAAAAAAAAAAAAAAATTAAAATTTTTAAAATTTTCTTATTTTTTTAATTTTTAAAATTTTTAAAATTAAAATTTTTAAAATTTTCTTTTTTTTTTTAAAATTTTTAAATTTTTATGTTGATTTGGAGCTCCGGCGAGCCACGTAAGCAAAAAATAATAATAAAATATTGCCACGTAGGATTTCCGACAAGGGTCGCCGGAGGTGGCACTTAAGTGTCCCACTCGAAAAAAAAAAGTGGCACTTAAGTGTACCGTTTTGAAGTTATGGCACTTAAGTGTCCCGGCGTGCCAAGTTATGGCACTTGTGCTGGACTTCTGCCCCATGTTGTTAAGAATGTTCATAATATTGGTTTCTGCAACACCATCAATGTTCCATTCATAGATGGCGTCAGGAGAGTATTTATTATGTATTTTTTTGTGATGATTCTTCTTGGGCAATGTCTGGTGGGGTAGCTCTACTATAATAAAGCTTCGAGGTTGTCTCCAATTGAGTCTCGTTAATCTCATTGGTGACTCATTATCGAGATTACCGAGGGGTTTGGTTAGGGTATTAATAGTGGGTTGGTCTGGAGTGTCTCTAATGATAAGATTCTGGAATTTAGGAGTATCTAGTATAGGATCAGGTTCTAACTTTGATTTTCCTAAGAGTTTTTTCTTTTGTTCTATAGCTTTGGCAAATTCTGGACTAAGATTTTTTGGAAATTCAAAGGCTTTAAAAATGGGTTTTTTGAGTGTGTCAACTTGAGGTGTAATAAGTTGAGTAGGATTCTGGATTGTGGATTCTATTCTATTCAACTGTTTTCCTATGGTTACTAAATGTTGATTAGTAAAATTGTTTTGTTCAATAACTTTGTGGGTGTAGAGAGAGTCTCCTTTGTCTGGAAGTCTAAAAGGAGTGGCTGTAACCTCGCTATCTCCATGCTGTATTTTTATTCTCCTAAGGGGTGGATGATTGGATTCTATGGTTTCACCATTATCAAGTTTCCACTTATAATGATGATCTAAAACAAATATTTCTTTTGGTTCGAGGAATTGTTCTTCTAACCAATCAAAGAAAAATATATGGACTTCATATTCATATATGTAGTCATAATATTTTTGTTTGATGTCTTTTGCTTTATCAGCAAAGGTTGTGAAGAACCATTCTCTGATTTGTTTGTTGTTTTCAGAATTAAATTCTTTATTAAGAAAAGTTTTGTTTGGCTCAAAATGTTTTTCTAAAACATTAAGCTCGGCATCTATCATTTGCGAATAAGTAGGAGAATGATGAGGGGAATCTGTAGTTCCTAGGGCTGGTTCGGCTGATTCAGGTTGATTTTGTTGATAAACTGGCCTGGAAATCCCCGATCTATTATCTAAACCACTAATTTCTGGTTCAAGAGGTGTCTCATGATCACTTCTACTGGTGGAAGGAGGTAAAGGTGTTGTATCTCTTGTGGGAGTGTCTCTATGTATACTAGGGGAATGGTGATTATGGGAGGAAGATTAGGATTAAGATCTATGGACCTTGTATAAGAATTATGAAAGAAGGACTAGATCTTGAATCGAAAGATCTTCTAGGAAATCTAATGGTCACTCTTCCTTCTGGGTGTTGAATGACATTAGTTGGGTCTGTATTTTGAACAACTTGTTGGGGAATTTGGTTTTCTAATTCCCATTATTCTGGTAAAGTAACTTGGTTCCAATTAATAGACCTAGGAATTGTAGTATTTGCTCTAGAAATGTCAGTTTGGAGAAGGAGTGTTTCTCCCGTGGACTATGTTTGAAAGCATTTTCTCCAAAGGCGGAGGACGTGGCTTTGTAATGAATTCTATAGACAAGGGCTAAAGGAATAGATCCATCTGCTACTTTATAATTATGGGTTTTGATTTGGAGTGTTAGAGCTCTAAGAATGTTCTTATCTTTAAGGGAAACGAGAAATTGGGATAACAGTCAAAATGTATAGGTCCTTTGCAGAGACTTGTCTCTACAGTGCAAAGAATAGATTCATCATAGTTTAAAAGACGTGAATCACGTAAGACTAAGAGAATGGAAGTATTAAGGCCTTCTTTAGTAAGAGGTTTGACTCCTACTTGGACTAGTCCTATATGAATGTAGTTGTATTTTTGTTTGTGCTTTAGAATGGACTCTTTGTTCAAAAGATGTATTTTTCATAAGAATTAGAAAGAGGAACATCTCTTTCTTCAGTAGTTATGACATAGTCTGATTTTTTGAAAAACTTCAATTTTGATTGCTTGTATATTTTCTTAAGCTGTATTTTAGGAATTTCTCAATTTTCTATAGATTTGTTGAAATCTTCTATCCTTACTTCTTCTCTATGTATAGGACTGGGATCTGAGTCCATTTATGGTATCAGAGCCAGTGGGAAGGTATAGATAGTCTTTGTAAGAACATACTCTTAGATCGAGAGCCATTCGTTGGCATCCTTCTTGTTTCTACAGAGTGGTCCAGGCCGTAAGTCCCCGAGTGGCTGTTAGACCGTTGGTTTAGCTCGTAACGGTTCGAAGAAGGAATAGTTCCGATCTTAAGTATGAGTTTACATAGAAGATCTACATCTTCCTCTAGTTCTCTATCACAAATGGACTCAGATCCCAGTCCTATACATAGAGAAGAAGTAAGGATAGAAGATTTCAACAAATCTATAGAAAATTGGAAAATTCCTAAAATACAGCTTAAGGAAATATACAAGCAATCAAAATTGAAGTTTTTCAAAAAATCAGACTATGTCATAACTACTGAAGAAAGAGATGTTCCTCTTTCTAATTCTTATGAAAAAAATACATATTTTGAACAAAGAGTCCATTCTAAAGCACAAACAAAAATACAACTACATTCATATAGGACTAGTCCAAGTAGGAGTCAAACCTCTTACTAAAGAAGGCCTTAATACTTCCATTCTCTTAGTCTTACGTGATTCACGTCTTTTTAAACTATGATGAATCTATTCTTTTGCACCGTAGAGACAAGTCTCTCGCAAAGGACCTATACATTTTGACTGTTATCCCAATTTCTCGCTTTCCTTAAAGATAAGAACATTCTTAGAGCTCTAACACTCCAAATCAAAACCCATAATTATAAAGTAGCAGATGGATCTATTCCTTTAGCCCTTGTCTATAGAATTCATTACAAAGCCATGTCCTCCACCTTTGGAGAAAATGCTTTCAAACATAGTCCACGGGGAGAAACACTCCTTCTCCAAACTGACATTTCTAGAGCAAATACTACAATTCCTAGGTCTATTAATTGGAACCAAGTTACTTTACCAAAACAATGGGAATTAGAAAACCAAATTCCCAACAAGTTGTTCAAAATACAGACCCAACTAATGTCATTCAACACCCAGAAGGAAGAGTGACCATTAGATTTCCTAGAAGATCTTTCGATTCAAGATCTAGTCCTTCTTTTCATAATTCTTATACAAGGTCCATAGATCTTAATCCTAATCTTCCTCCCATAATCACCATTCCCCCTAGTATACATAGAGACACTCCCACAAGAGATACAACACCTTTACCTCCTTCCACCAGTAGAAGTGATCATGAGACACCTCTTGAACCAGAAATTAGTGGTTTAGATAATAGATCGGGGATTTCCGTGCCGCTTATCAACAAAATCAACCCGAATCACCCGAACCAGCCCTAGGAACTACAGATTCCCCTCATCATTCTCCTACTTATTCGCAAATGATAGATGCCGAGCTTAATGTTTTAGAAAAACATTTTGAGCCAAACAAAACTTTTCTTAATAAAGAATTTAATTCTGAAAACAACAAACAAATCGAGAATGGTTCTTCACAACCTTTGCCGATAAAGCAAAAGACATCAAACAAAAATATTACGACTACATATATGAATATGAAGTCCATATATTTTTCTTTGATTGGTTAGAAGAACAATTCCTCGAACCAAAAGAAATATTTGTTTTAGATCATCATTATAAGTGGAAACTTGATAATGGTGAAACCATAGAATCCAATCATCCACCCCTTAGGAGAATAAAAAAACAGCATGGAGATAGCGAGGTTACAGCCACTCCTTTTAGACTTCCAGACAAAGGAGACTCTCTCTACACCCACAAAGTTATTGAACAAAACAATTTTACTAATCAACATTTAGTAACCATAGGAAAACAGTTGAATAGAATAGAATCCACAATCCAGAATCCTACTCACCTTATTACACCTCAAGTTGACACACTCAAAAACCCATTTTTAAAGCCTTTGAATTTCCAAAAAATCTTAGTCCAGAATTTGCCAAAGCTATAGAACAAAAGAAAAAACTCTTAGGAAAATCAAAGTTAGAACCTGATCCTATACTAGACACTCCTAAATTCCAGAATCTTATCATTAGAGACACTCCAGACCAACCCACTATTAATACTCTAACCAAACCCTCTAGTAATTCGATAATGAGTCACCAATGAGATTAACGACTCAATTGGAGACAACCTCGAAGCTTTATTATAGTAGAGCTACCCCACCAGACATTGCCCAAGAAGAATCATCACAAAAATACAGAATAAATACTCTCCCGACGCCATCTATGAATGGAACATTGATGGTGTTGCGTAAAACCAATATTATGAACATTCTTAACAACATGGTAATGCTTGCTAATGCCTACAAAACACAGCAAGATATTTCTGACCATGCTGTTGCTAATCTTTTAGTAGCCGGATTTACTGGACAACTAAAAGGTTGGTGGGATAACTACCTGACAGATGAACAAAAGACACAAATTCTGACTGCCTATAAGATAGATGATTTTGGTCAACGCATGGATGATGATCAAGGACATCTCATCCAAGATGCGGTCAATACCCTTATCTATTCCATTTCACAACACTTTGTAGGAGATGCTTCACATATTAGAGATAAAAATCAAGATCTCCTTTCCAATATGCGTTGCAAATCCTTAGGAAGATTTAGAGAATACAATGAGCTTTTCTTTCAAAGGGTTCTTATTAGACCCGACAGCAATCAACCCTTTTGGAAAGAAAAATTCTTAGCCGGTTTACCCAGTTATAGGTGACCAAGTTAGAGATAAAATTAGAGAAGATTATAGCGGTCAAATTCCTTATGATCTCCTTTCTTATGGAGAAATAGTCTCTTATGTTTATAGACAAGGAACACAAATGTGTAATACAATCAAATTACAAAGACAACTCAAGGAAGAACAATCCCTCACCAATAGGAGTCTAGGAGATTTTTGTGCTCAATACGACCCCTCTTATAATGAAAAAACAAAACCAAAGTGTAAGTGAACTTGTCCTCCTGAGAAAGAAACAAAGAAACATCACAACAAACCTCCTTTTCGTAGGAATAAACAAAGACACCAGAATAATCAAAATAGACCTCATTCCGATAGAAAAAATCTTAAAGACATTAAATGTTATTCTTGTGGTAGAAAAGGTCATATTTCAAAATATTGTAGGATTAATAAAAAATTGAATGAACTTTCTTTAGATGACAATACTCTTAATCAGTTAAATAACATCTTCATAGAAAATGATGATACTTCTTTTGATGAACTTCTTGAGGAAGAAGGTCTTCAGATTAATGAGATAGAATCCTCTTCTGATTCCGAATATGAAGACGCTTCTCCAGAAAAACCCACTCTTGAAGTAAACGTCTTAACAAAAGAAGAAGAATTCCTTCTCAAAGACCGCCGACAAAATACTTGACCCTGAAGCCAAAAAAAGAATATTTAGATAGACTACACTCTTCTATGAATATTACTTCCAAGCCTAATACTTCCTACAATCTTAAAGACATTCTAAATAGAAACAAAAAACCACAGTCTAGACCTATAAATATTAATGACCTCCAAAACGAAATAAAACAACAAAAATTAGAAATACAAGCCTTAAAAGAAACTCAATCAGAAATGAAACAAGAAATTTCTGATATAAAGTCTCTTGTCATAAAAGGAAAACCAAAACTTGATGACCAAAATGAAATCACTAGTACCCCGATACCTCGATCCAAATTTTCTTATGTTGTTAACAGAAATCACATCTAGGAAATGGATAATAAATATTAAGATAAAAATCAATAATGAGTATATTATTGAAACAACGGCACTCTTCGATACAGGGGCTGACCTCAATTGTATCAAGGAAGGCCTTGTTCCAACAAGATACTTTGACAAAACTTCGAGTCCTTAAAATCAGCCTCGGAGACAAACTGAATATACAATACAAGTTACCCAAAGCCCTAATAATAAAAGACCAAATGTCTTACAAAACATCTTTTCTTTTAGTTAAAAACATGAGACAACAGGTTATCTTTGGAACACCTTTTATACAATTGATTCAACCCTTTGCTGTTACTAATGAAGGTATAGAAACTCATGCTTTAAACAAAAAAATCACCTTCAATTTCATAACAAAACCACAGAAAATGAGTCTTAATATTTTACAAGAACATTCAATTTCAGAAATAAATTGCCTCATAAAAGACAAAGAAAACCAGCTTGAATTTTTAAAAGAAGATTTAGAATTCAAAAGAATAGAAGAAAATCTTATAAAACCAAATATCATAGAAAAGATAACTTCTCTACAAAAACACAT
Source organism: Eucalyptus virginea (assembly GCA_014182375.1). Taxonomy (NCBI): domain Eukaryota; kingdom Viridiplantae; phylum Streptophyta; class Magnoliopsida; order Myrtales; family Myrtaceae; genus Eucalyptus; species Eucalyptus virginea. The sequence continues at coordinate 387,525 of CM024523.1, forward strand.
AGAGAAAACTATATGCTCTCCTCTACCCAATGCCTTTTGGGAAAGAAAAAAACATATCGTTGATTTACCTTATGAACATGATTTTTCTGAAAACAAAATTCCTACCAAAGCCCGCCCAACACAAATGAACCAAGAAGTTTTAAAATTTTGTCAAGCAGAAATACAAGATCTCTTAAATAAAAACTCATAAGAAAAAGCCAATCACCTTGGAGTTGTTCTGCTTTCTATGTCAATAAAAATGCTGAACTAGAAAGAGGAGTTCCTGTTAGTTATTAATTATAAACCTCTTAATACAGCCCTTAGATGGATAAGATACCCTATACCCAATAAAAAGATTTGCTAAACAGACTTTGTAGATCAAAGATATTTTCTAAATTTGACATGAAATCAGGATTTTGGCAAATACAAGTAAGTGAAAAGGATAAATACAAGACAGCCTTTACAAGTACCTTTTGGCCAATATGAATGGAATGTTATGCCATTCGGCCTCAAAATGCCCCTTCGAATTCCAAAGAATTATGAACGAGATTTTCAATCCTTATTCAGAATACATCATTGTTTATATAGATGATGTTCTAGTATTCTCTTCCAATATAGAACAGCATTTCAAACATTTATCCACTTTCATAAAAATAATCATACAAAACGGTCTTGTAGTCTCTCCTACTAAAATTGCACTCTTCAAGACCAAGGTTAGATTTTTAGTTCATTACATCCATTTAAGCACCATCACTTCCATAGAAAGATCAATCTCTTTTACTGATAAATTCCCAGATGAGATTAAAGACAAAACCCAATTACAAAGGTTTTTGGGTAGTCTCAATTATATTTTAGATTTCTTTCCCAACATAAATATCCTTTGTAAACCTTTACATCAAAGGCTACGAAAGGGTCCTCCACCATGGACCTCTGTCCATACAGACATTGTCAAACAAATAAAAATGCATGTGAAAGATATACCATGCTTACATCTTGCTGACCCTTCCACTTTCAAAATAGTAGAAACAGATGCGTCAGAATTAGGATACGGTGGCATTCTCAAACAAGTCAATAACAACAAAGAACAAGTCATTCAGTTTATATCAAAACATTGGAATTCCACTCAACAAAATTATTCGACAATCAAAAAGAAATACTTGCTATAGTTTTGTCTATATCAAAATTCCAAGGAGATTTATTAAATCAAAAATTTCTCTTGAGAATTGATTGCAAATCAGCCAAAGACATTTTACAAAAAGACGTTTTAAATGTTGCATCAAAACAAATTTTTGCCGATAGCAAGCCATACTTTCATTATTCGATTTTGACATTGAATTTATAAATGGTTCTTCAAATTCATTGCCTGATTTTCTCACAAGAGAATTTTTACGGGGATACCAATATGCCAAGATCCAAAAAAGACAAAGGCAAAGGCAAAGCCACTGCCGAACCCTCCAATACACCACCAAAGCCGAAAGGCTTAACATCTGTCAAAACATGGCTTGAAATGACATAAGACAACCAGTCATTCTTACGCCAAACACCTTTGACAATAGAACACGTATCTTCTGATCCCAAGCTAGCCTTTAACCAGCTAGCCGACATGATACCAAAAGAAACCATTTTGTTACTTGCACAGTCTATACAAAACAAGGAAAAGAAAGAGCCATCCAACGCCATCGAGGTAAGCAACAATCCTTCCCCGCTGGTTACACAAAAACCAGCAGAATACAAAAGAATTTCGAATCAGGTTTTTATTAGGCCACAGGCAACCCCTCAATCTCAAAAATCAAAATTCTTTCCTAAAACATCATTTCAAAAAATATTGACTGTAGAAGATGGATTCTTCGACGAAGATCCAATCAAATTTGCAAAAACATCTTTCCAAAAGACTGGTTATTCAAACCACACAATACAAACAAAATCCTTGCTTATTATGAGCAAATTCTAGTGGAGACAGAATCAGCAAGATTTACCCATTTTGCTGACAAAAACAATATAGAAAACATTCTATACTCCACTATATCCATCAGCAAAGTCATACACCGCTCACACCGGGGAGCCTCACCTCATACACCCGGAAAGTTCCAAACCGACTTACCCAAAACCTACCATATTCTTCCTCATACACCTACTGGGACTACCAACAAGCTTGGTGGAACGTTTTCTTCAGACAAAATACAAATTTCCAACACACTTGGTTGTTATTTTTTAAAAATAACTTCCCAATACAAAGTCTACCAAATTGGTTTGACTCCTGGTGGGATCTTTTTGGTCCCTTAGACATAATACTACACCCCACAGTCAAACAAGGATACAAGATCTTCAGTGAACACTTCAAACCAACACCGCATGACATAAGGTTCCCATGCCTTATGCATTTCTTTATAATATTCAGAATCTCTTGGGTAACAGCATGGGGGTTCGAATACAATACATCCACAAAACCTGGTGTACCAGTACTTGTTCGTAAATACAAAACAAAATGGTGGGATGGATTCAATAGACTTGAATGGGGATCCGAAGCTGCGATTAGAACATGGCTAAACAGCCAAAGACTCAAATAATTGCAGCCCCATCAAATACACATCATTTTTACAGGAGAAATCCATGGCAAGTGCAGCACTTGCCGCAGTCCAAAGTAAAGAAGAATACTGCAACATCCTCAGAACAATGCGGAAGGATCACAATGTGGATCTTCCAAATCTCAAGACAATACAGACGGATCCTCACAGTCACATCATAGTGGAAACACCAATGAAGACGACTGCTACGGGATCAACCTAGACAGAGATTAGATTCAAGACATCACATGCCGACACTATTACGAACGGCGCAAAGGCTATACATCGTAGCATACACTGTTCACTGTTCACTATTCACTTTTACACTGTTCACTCAGTACTGTTCACTTTACACTGTTCAGCACTGTAGCACTTTCACTGTAGCATCCCTATAAATACACCCTCTCGATATAAAAGAAGGGGACCCGAAATTTTTCAGATTTCTCTCTCTTCTTCCTCCCTCTCTCACTTGTAAGCCATCATCCCTTCCATCTCCATCCTCATCTCTTCCATCTCCAAGCTCTCTTACCTTGTATCCCCTGGTTCCAAAGTAAGTTAGTTTTTCATACATAAGTTTTATACAGAGTTACCAACTTACATGATAGTTGGTTAACCATTTCTTGTAATACAAACATTAATACTCCCTGGAGTGCGGATTACCGCCCTAGTGGATGACTTGATGCTTTAGTTTCTACATCTTTCAATACATGTAATTTCAGCTTTTCAGCTTTATAATACAAGTTCATACCACCTTCATGGTTGGTTTTTGTTTATGCATACTCTTACTTTATATTTTATATATTGCCTTTGCCCTTTACATCATTTTTAATTCTCGCGATTTTATTTAAGTTATTTACTTTCTTGTTCTTATACATCATTTCCTTTTAGATACATCCTTCCCTGCTTTCATATATAATACAAGCTAAACCAAACTTTGTTTATCCAAATACTTAAGGTTTAACAAACAGAGGTGGGGGTCTAACAACCACGGCTACTCATCATCACTAAACTCCTCTTGCTCCACATCCTCGTCCCTATTTGAGTTGTCTGTCGAGTACACTAGGGACTCCGACTCTTTGAGCTTTGGATCCGTCGCATCCTCTACGTCTCCACCCTCAGGGTCTGCTGTACCTTTACCAAAGGCAACCTCCAGAACATACAGAGGTACATCAGATTCTGGCATAGGGCCCTCCCTTTGTCCATCATGATAGTGACAATACCATGACCAGTACTTATGGGGTAAATTTTTGGGTTCACCCACGTCAGCCCAGACGGTGGATTTCACCAGTACATATTCCCATCCTTCAGGGTGGGGGTGTATCGGAATATGATAACCTATTTCTGTGATTTCCTCTGGTATACCAAAATGCTCGGGAGGAGCTGGAGGTGTTGCCATCTATGGACCTGAAATGTTATCCCACAACGGGGTGAGACGACGTCTCAGCGAGTTCTACCCCTTAAGACCCAATTAGGAAGAAAATTACGTCCTAAGGGCTACCTAAGAACAATCAGGCGTCAGAGGACTTACCTTGGCATCAGTTCCTCTCTGCAAGTCAGTTCGAATAATAAATACTGACAATTATATCGCTCAATCAAATCAGATTGAATCATCGATCAATCGACCTAGTCGATTATATGTCATCACGTCCATCTCTTGGTCGGCCCATTCAATACTATCTATGAATTTGATCAAATCCAGGACTCCTCATTGTAATTGAAATATAGATAGTATATTATCCTATCTCCAGATGACATATAGAGCCATCAAGCGGGTATGCATAACGTTCTATCTCCAAGATGACATATAGAGTCATCAAGCCGTTATAACATACCGTGCATAATGTTCTATCTCCAAGACGACATATAGAGTCATCGAGCCGTTATAGCACACTGTTCTTTCTCTAAGATGACATGAAAGTCATCGAGCTGACATGCATAACGTTCTATCTCCAAGACGACATATAGAGTCATCGAGCCATTGTAACATATCATTCCTTCTCCAAGATGACATGAGAGTCATCGAGCTGTAATAGTATAACGTCCATTCTCCAAGATAACATACGAATCATCGAGCCGTTATAGTATATTATTTCGAAGACAATCAATTTTACCCTTTTTATCATACTTGATATATCCTTAGCCAAAATACAAAGCTTTCACCTCTGAACCTCCCACTATTTTCAGCAGTCCCAAAATAGTTTTTTGGTGCCGTAGACCGACGCCTGGTAATTTTCCACTTAATTACCAAAATTATCCATTTTTGGAAATTAATACCCACAAACACCAATCACAATCAAATTGCACATATATGTACTTAATTAAATAAATAAAGAGCACCACTACAATCAGCACGAAATCCCGGGTTAATTTTTGGAAAATAAATAAATAAATAAATAATTACAGAAAATATTAAATAAATACAATAAATGCATATTTAGGCCGGTAATGCCTAATTATATGCCGGAAGGGGCCGAAAAATTTCCGAGACTCGTTAAATAAATACTAGAGTCTATTTACTCGCTAATTACACTAACTAACCACCTAACATGCAATGGCAAATAATTAAATTCACTAATCTAATCTAATCTAATCAACTAATCCATCTTAGCCTAAACTAATCAATCCCTAAGCACAATTAACCTACTAAGCGAGGATTAGTGAGTTAAAACTCACTTTATTCGCGAGCCAGTCGGTTCAAATCGATGAGAATGCAACGGGGCTCGATTCTTTCCAAAGTGGGCCTAACTTTCGGGGCCTCGAACCACCTCAAAACGGGCTGAACAGTGGCCTCGAGACGCACTATTTTTGCTTCTGTGTTGAGCTGCAAAAGAGAGAAAACGGGGCTGGTTTGGTAAAGCAAGGGTAGCAATGGACCGGCAGAGGTAGCAGCGGCTTAGAGGGGTGGTTCACGGCGGTTGGCAGCAGCTCACGATGGCTTGAGTTGCTCGGAACAGTTCCTAGAACTTGAGACAAGGCTGCTGGGTGACGGGATTGCACGGTGGGGCGCAGTGGCATGTAAGCAGATGGTGGCACGTCGTGGGGAGTCTGGCGGTGGCGAGGGCTTCAGCTGGTTGTTCCAGTGGTCCCTCTGGTTTGCTGAGGTGTTTGAGCAGCACAAATGGGGGAGGAAAGAGGGTTGCCGACAAGAGATAGGGAGAAAGGAGAGAGAGAGAGGGCAAGGGGTCCACCTTGCTTCTATCTTCCACAATTTGGTCCCCTTAACCAAACCTCCTCCATACCTGTCTTCCTTGGCCTCAATTCAACCACCCATGCTCCTCTCACAACCTTTAAAATGGTCTAAAATGCCTAGGTGGTGGGGGCATACGAATTTGTTTGGAATTTCCTCCAATTGGACACTCGATCCTACTTGAATCAACACAAATCGGCCTCTATAAATTTAATCGACACCTCACCGATCAAATTGATATTTTTCTTCACCAATTAATCCTACTTGGTTCCCAATTTTGCGATAAAAACGATCACTGACTTTTTCTAGACAAAAACAGCCCTAGGATGACTTTTTTCCAAAAAGTCTCGGTTTGCAGAAAAATCTTCTGAGATTAAGTCAACGCTTCTAGAATTAATTGTGACATGACAGAACTTTCAATTTCTGAAATCGGACTTAAACTCGCAGTTAATTTCACTCTAGCGTGTTTTTAGCGTGACATAGGCTACTAGGTAACTTTCAGAAATTTTTAGTGCAAATGACCTGTGGTCTATTTTCTTCGAACCATAATGAACCCACTCGACACATTGGCAACTTTTGGTTGTCGTGAAAATCTTAAGATTTCAAATACGGACAAAGGGTACCAAAACGATAGAAAAATCAAACTAGTGCCGATCGATGAGAATTTTGCAATTTAGTGGGATCACCCATCTTTAACCACTCATCTCAGTCGAACCGACTTATCTCTAATTTCTAATCAATTTACGTCTGTGCCGTAATGATCTCGGCAGATGAACACGGTCAAATAGTCGGTTCCTAGTCGAATTCTCAAGTGTATTTGCTTTAAAATCCTTAATGGCTTCCATAGGTAGTCTAGTTATCTCACGAGTGATCAGCTCTGAGAATAGCACTATAGATGCGTTGATAAAACGCTCGATTTATTCAATTGAAAGCATAATCGAAAATCTAGGATGTCACACTTTCTGTCCGATAAAAGATAAAGCGCCAATTTATTTATTTAAAAAAATTAGATGTTGTATGGGGACCTCCATGTTAAGTTGGTTGTCCTTTATGTGGTCCCAAAAGCTAATTTTTTTCTTGGGTTCGAGGTCGGCATGGGGGACAATAGTACTGTAAGCGTCATTGTCAGATATGGTGGGGAATTCCTCATTAGCGTCGATGAATGGGAATATGCTGGTGAAAATGAGGGGACTATTTATGTTGATGTAGGTAAGCCATCATATATTAGTTTCACGAGAGAGATAGTGTATTAGTTACGTTGCAAAATAGGAACATTGCACTATTGTCTTTTTGGGAAAGAATTGAATAAGGGTTTGAGAACCTCCAATGATGATAATGGTATAAATGATATTATTTACTATTATCTTCATGGCAAGGAAGCTATGGTATACGTTGAGTATTACGAAGACGATGAAGATGATGAGAGTACTCAAGTAGGAGAAGTAGCAGGTAGTGTTGAACCGACTACTCAGATTAGGTATGGATCTATTTTAGATAAAGAAGTAGATAGTAGTGTTGAATCGACTACTCAGAATAGGTATTGATCTGTTTTAGATAAAGGACAGTAGCTTGCTTAGGTTAGGGAAGAGACGGAGGCAGGGCATAGAGCACAGTCAAGAAGAGTTTCTAGCAAAGACTTAGGTGATGAAGAATTCATTGGATTAGAGTGGAAAGTTGCTCTATCCAGTGATTCGGATGATGAAACTTTGTAAGATGTGAATTCCCCGAGTAATGATGATGATGAGGAACTTGCATAATCAAGGCAAAAAGTAGAGGGACTTTCAGACAAATAAAATTGTAGCATTGGGAGAATCGTATGAATCTGAACCTCTAAAGGGGGATGAATGAGTTCCAGTTGATGGTAATCAAACCAATTATGAAGAAAGTGCCGGTGATGACGGGATTGACAATTCAGAGAATGAAGATGCCAAATGAGCTGTGCATATTAGTAAGAGTAAGTATCCCTTTTATGATCCCACTATTGCATATCATGTATTAACTATTGGTATGATATTTGATGATGTGGAGCAGTTCAAAGAAGCTATTGTGAAATATTGAATTGCTGAACAAAGGAGCGTTGAATTCATTAGAAATACCAATAAATTTGTGAGAACAAGGTGTTCAAAAGGAAATTGTTCATGAAAGATCTATGGCGTAGTGAATAAGAACATCAGATCATTCCAACTTAAGTTTTTTCAAGAGGAACATACTTGTTCCATTTTGAACAGACAACGCCACCAATCCTAAACTGTCAAAGTCTATTCAAGTTTGCTCTACTCTTGCTAACACAACACTAGTACTTCCTTTAACTTTATATACTAAACCAGTTTATATTGGTTCATTAGATTCCCTTCTATGTATATCTTCACTCATAATCAAGTCAAGAGCCTCATTAGATATCAAACTTATTGACCCAAGGAAACTAATATAGTTAACAATATTATTCCCATTATTAGACAATGAAGATAATAAAAGCGAAAAACGTACCTCATTATCAAAGTGGATAAGAATTGAACTTAGATGACTAATGGTTACATTGAATTCATTGGTATAATCAACAACTAACCACCTATGTTCATCGTTAAGTAAATGTTGTGTGACATCCCGAATTTCACCGACCCTATTAGTGTAATCTAATTGTTAAGAGCTCAGATTATTTTAAATTGGGCCAGAAAGCAAACCCGATGGATCGTGAGTAATGTGTGGGCTTAAGAAGTTGGCGGGCCACACAAACTGGACTTGATAAGCCGAATGGGAGATTATGGGCTTGGACTTAGCTTAGAGCGGGCCAAGACTTGGATCTGTTAGAATGGTGAATTAAGTTTAGTGGGCCATAATTGTCATAGAATAGCCTGTTGGGCCAGAGACGGGTATTTAGGCCCGAGTAATTTCATTTCCGATTAAGTTTATAGATTATAGTTAGGATAATTTGATTAGTGATTGTGTGGCATCCGATAATTTTTGTTGACCCTTAGATGCGCGATGATCCGTAGCTAAGTGATGGAGGTATCATTTGGACTATGTCATTTATATTATTTATGGGCATTGATTCGTATTATTGTTGGATCAATACATTATGTTTAGTGACGGTCCGATTGTAGAATAAACTATGGTCTTGTCAAGTTCATTCTCCATGCAAGTAATTAATTTGATGCTTGTGCAATGTATATAAGTTTGAGGATTAAAATTTTGAAGAAACGGGCCACCCATTAGGATCATATGGCCACGGTTTTGCTGGCCCAAATAAACCGAGATGCCCCCCTTAATAATCGACAAAGCAAGTCAATAACCCACATCTTTTCTCCAACTTAGTTGACCGAGGGAGAGCCAGGGGAGGCCAGGTCGCTTCCTTGTGGGGCTGCCAACGAAGAAGAAAACTTGGACAGCTGCTGCCACGTGACTTTGTCTTCGGTAGTCAGCGAAGGGAGAAAGAGAACCGAGCGATGGCCACGTTGCTTCCACCCGTCCTCACCCCCTTTCTGCTACCGAGACCCTCCTCGATTGTTGACTGGTTTTCAACAAAACCAGTGACCAGAAAACAGCAAGCAGTCGAGCAAAACAGAGAGCGAGAGAGGAGACCGCATGCAAGCCACGTTCCCACCCACCTATCGTCGCCTCCTCCACCTGTCCTCCATGCATGCATCCACCGAAAATCCCCCTCTTTGTTGGCTGGTTTTTAGCAAAACCAGCGGCTAATCTGCTCGTGTAAGTGAGCTAAAAAGAGTGACCGAGCAGAACCGAGAGTAGAGAGAGAGAGAGTTTGAGCAAGGAAATTCGCGAGTGAGCAGCAGGCGGGTGAACGGCGAAGAGGAAGAAGGGACCGCCTTTTTCCGTGCTCAAGTTGCCGCCGCCGTCGCCGCCGGTCTTCGTCACCGTTGAGCCAAGCCCGAGCTTTCGGTTTTGCTTGCTGTCAAGCTAAGGAATTAGAGGCAAGTAGAAGTTCATTAATCTATGTGATGTAGTGCCGTTGCTATCTAGTGTAGTGCAATAGACTTGAGGAAGGGTTGAGATGAAAACTGAATGCCAATCTGTGGAGGATTGAAGGTGAAGTTGTCGTTTTGTGTTGGATTGAGCTAGATAAGTTCTAGATTGAGGCTATAAGTCATTGCATGTTGCATTTGAGGCTTGCATGTCTCGAAATCTAATTGTGAGTGAGCTGTGGTTGTGTGTGAAGTGTAATGGATTTTGGAGATGCTTGAGTTATGATGCTCGATGTTGGAATTTCGAAGGTATATGAGTAGTTCTTCAACTAGCAAACTGTTTCATGGAAAAACAGACTGACCTTTGATGACTCCGTGAATTTTCTGTAACTAACTAGCCAAAATTTGACTTCATGTCCTTGATGAAAGTTGTAGATAACATCTTGAAGAGTAACATACTAAAATTTGAGAAGAAACGGACAAGTATTGGTCGGTGAAACGATTTTTCTCTGAAATTGTTAAATCTGGAAATCGTTACCGAGGGTTAGGGAGAGTTATGGTGATTTTAGTTTTTGATCTATCATGAATCTGACTTTGAGTTCTTCATGAAACGTTTACCTCTAGGCTTTTTCTATAACATATCAAATTTTCAGAATTTTTTGAGTTGATTTAGGGGTTATACTGAATTTGTGAATAAAAATGTGCAATGGTGATGTTTGAAATTTTAAGGCTGTGATGCATGGACCATAGCGACTCGTACGAAGTTCTTTTGACTTGGTGTTCTGCATGAAACCTTTTTCTCTAGATATTTTCTATAACATGTTAAATTTTCAGAATTTATTAAGATCATTTACTAATTTTTCCAGAATTTTAATTAAAGAAGTGCATTCTGTTTTATCCGAAAATTGTTTTATTTTCAAGAACAAATGAATTGCTCTATGAGATGTGATATCTTGGGTTGTTATTTATACAGCATATGTGGTGACATTTAGCATATCATACGACATCAAAAGTTGATTGAAACCTTTGACATTATTGCATCAAATGCTATTTTGAAAGTGAGACATATATGTGAATATACATTGTGACATGATGAAACTGGCATTGGCATATCATGCAATATTGAGATGTGACGAGACTCAAGAGACATTTTGTCATTTCATTGAAAAGTGTTGCCGTTGGACCCTCGGGTCAACGATGCCCCAGGAGTCAGGATGCCCAAAGGTTTGAATGAGTCGATGCCCTTTGGATGCCTGGTTGTATTTTGAATACATGCCCAGAGGATTTTCCCCGGGAGTTTCAAGATGCCTGGTGGTGTATCGGTACGTAATACCAGGGGATGCCTGATGGTATGTCGGTACGAAATTCTGGAAGGCAGGGATAACCATTTTCATGGTGAGCCCCGGCGATTCCTTGCGATGCCAATTGGGGTGCGAGATGCCCGAAGGTATGTGCCGGATGCCTGGAGGTGTGTGCCGGATGCCCGGAGGTGTGTGCCGGAGGTCTCACGATGCCAGGTTGGATGCGAAAGCCCGGAGGGATGCAAATACTGATCCCCGGGGAAAATGAAACATGCGCATGTGTGTGCATATGGCATGGTGCATAAATTGTCTATGATCTTGAGTTGGTACTATTTGGCATTGAAAATATGTGTGCATATGGCATGGAATGGGACGTGTCATAACAGTTTGGCCCCATGATCGAGACTTGTGTGACTGGACATGATGCATCTTATTGGTTGGAAATGCACCGGTCATTGCATTGAAGAGTTATATGGTTTGGATGCATACTCATTCATTGATTGCCTATCTTGTCTATCTTGCATGAATCTAGATATTGATGGTATTGCGTGATATAACTTAATGAATTTTTTACTGCTGAGTGGTTGTACTCACCCCTTTTGGGGACTAACATTTCAGACTAGACAAGATACCTCTACTGCCACTGCCACCGGTAGATGGATCGAGTGGTTGGATATGACCGCGAGGAGGAGGATAGCAAAGGAAGGAACTTTTGGATGCTGACACTGATCGATGGACCTTAAGTATACGACTATTGGAAAAGATGTCGGTCATCTTTTGAAGTATAGTTGAGCATAGAAGACCTTGGCATTTTGATGTACCGACTAAAGATGTCCATCTGCTTTATGTAAATAAAGGTGTTCGACTTTAACTTATAAAATGTTTAGTTGGTGTGCACTGTTTTCTGAATATAGGGAAGGGAGTTGTTGGATACGCTTCCGCCATATAAATTGCGCAGGGACCGACCTAAAAGATATACACCCCCAGGATTGATAGACCTTTAGGTCAAGCAAGAGAATGGTAATCGAACTGTGGCGACCCTAACAATTCAGGGGCCGTCGAGGGGTGCCACAGATTGTAATGCTAACGTCGATTTCTAACTTTAGCATTTCTTGTGATAAACTCCTCGTAGATTAACACTGAGTTGTTAATATGTCATATGATTTCATAAATTTGTGTAAATACAAGATAATTGAAATTTAGTGAATTAGGAATGGAATTAAGTGAAAAGCATTAGAAACTAATAAATCAACTAACGACACGGATTAGAGACTAATTGATATCGAACGCCTGATGTCAGAAGAAGTCGTGCATGAAGGCCACGACCCCTCCTCTCTTCTCCCTTCTCTCTCTTCTCCCACAATTTTTCCTTCCAAAAACTGAAACAGTTAAAGGGAGACACCATCATTAGATTTGCTTATGATTAACCTACCCTAGGGATTAGCCTATCGCTCTATTTCCCCTCATAACTCTCGCCATCTCTTCTCTCTCTCCAAAGCAACCGAAAACTTCTCTCTTCTTCCCCTCTCTCTCTTGGTCGAGCAACGAAGAACTAGCAGCACTCCAGTAATCTTTCTTCTTCTTGCGCGAGAATAGGTGCTGATCTTTGAAGCGTTTTGAGTCATCAAGTAGCTGAATGAAGTTAAGGAAAGATGAGCCTTTAAACTAGAAGTTATCCACTGATTTTGTCAAGGAACTTGTGGAACTAGCTGAATGGTGGAGGATTAGGTGTGATGTTGCTGTTTTGTGTTGGATTGAGCTAGATGAGCTCTAGATTGAGGCTATAAGACATTGCATGTTGCATTAGAGCCTTGCATGTTTCGGAACTTGAGAGTGAGTGAGCTGTGATTGTCGAGTAAGGTGCAGTGGTGGTTGCCGAGTGAGGAAAACTGATAGATGTTGTGGTAGATGAGTGGAAGTGCGAGTATTTGTTTTGAATTGAGCTGTGAAAGGTTCTATGTAAGTAAAGATCTACAGTGATTATCCTCAGATGCTATGGAAGAGTGTTGAGATACTACAGGAGAGATTGGCAGAGAAACTAATGGTTTAGTTGAGCTAGAGATGAAGAAAACAGTGCAAAACATTCTTGTTCTAGAGAAATATAGATGGAAAGCTTTTTGTTCTGTGTTGCCTTGATTTCTAATGATGAAGATAAGGAAAAGAACAAGTTTATTTAAGAGAACATCCATTAGATTAATTTTGACTTCTAGTTATAGCCAAATGGATGCGAAAACATGTAGGTGGGAGTAATTCTCCTTGAAACAGTAAGCTGTATTGTAGGAGACAGCAAGACCTTTGATGATTCTACGAAATTTATGTAATTTTATAGGTAGAATTGGACCTCAAACCCTTGACGAAAGTTGTAGGAAACATCCTTAGGAATAACATATCAAAATTTGAGAACAAACGGACAAGGCTCGGGTAGTGAAACGATATTTCTTAATATAGAGAGATATAGACTTAGGTTTCTACACAGAAAATGTTAATCTATGTCTCTTATATAACATACTGAAATTTTGTAACATTCCTTTAAGATTAGATATACTTTCTGTGTCTGTGATCGAAATTGCTCATTTTAGTCCATAGACTACTTTGATCCGAGAATATGCAATAGTTGTTGTGTCTCTTGTACTTGACACTCATGACACATATGAAGTCTAGTGATCTCATAATAGTGGTTAGTTTGTGCATGAGCATGCCTCATCCACCATTTGAAGTATGGTTATGGTATAGATACCAATGGTGGAATGCGTGTGCAATGAGTGTGATGCATAGTGATTGAATATGGGGTAAAAATTGTTAGGCATGGTATGGGACGTGCCGAAATGGGTTTTATCTTATAATTTGGAAACGCATGTGTGCTTGATACACAAGAGTTAAGTGTATAGATTATACTTGAGGTAGTTATGTACTTTTGAGGTCTTGTGCATGATGTGATGACATTAATCGAAGCTGTGAAATGTGTGCTTGAATGAGTAAGAGACTTCCATCGGTACTGAGATGCCGGTGATACCCCGGGGAGTGGGATGCCCATGTTGTGTGATCGTAGATGCCTTGGTTGAGTGAGATACCGGGATGCCTCAGAGTGAGATGCCCTTGTGTGTGATCAGGGATGCCTCGGTTGTGGGATACCAGGATGTCTCAGAGTGAGATGCCCCATGCTGAGTGATCTTGGGATGCCTCGGTTGTGTGATACTGAGATGCCTTGGAGTGAGATGCCCATAATAGAAATATTGTGAAAGTCTCGATGTGGGATTCCGGAAGTGACTCGATTGGGCTGGCTGTGTTCCAGTGGGTAAACTGATCGAGGGTGGACTTGATATTCACACTAAATCATAATTTCTACTTGGCGTGTGAGTTGTGCATACTACTGTTGCATTTCATTTGAATATAGGTTGAGATTATGATATGTATTTAGATGCATTTAGTATGCTTAGCATAGAGTGATCATACATGTGATGTATCCATGTTCATTTAGTTATATCTGTGACAATCCTGTCTTAGTATCTTAAGTTATTTGGTTATGATTCTCTTGTATTCTTGATAGCTGTGGATTGTCTAGGTTAGAGTCTTATTATTTCTTTACTGGGCATTGTTTGTGCTCGTTCCTTATAATTTTCAAATTGATAGTATGGACGTGCCGCCGGTAGCTCGTTACCGGGGGGGGGGGTAGTACGCCTCGAGGTTTCTTTTCATGATGTGTTTGAACCTGACATTGAGATGACTTTCTCGAAGTATGAGGCTACGCTGTGGATAGACGATGGTAGAGCTGAGATGATTCCGATGAGGTTTGTCACGTGGTTTGTAAACCACAAAGGGGAGATGTTTGGCCCTCTTCCTTTTGGTGCTAGAGGACCTAGAGCTGGGACGGATGTCGCTTAGGCGTCCAGATCATGTAGAAGCTAGAGTAATGTCTTTTGTTTTTATTTTTTATAGACGTGGGCTTGTGTGGGATAGTGGAGTTAGATACCCCCTCACCCTTTTCCCTGGCTATTCACTTATGCCTTTACTTTTGAACTTGTAAATATGATGTAAATAGGCGAGGAACTTGGAAGTGGTCCAGGTTGACTTTTGTAAGCCCGAATGTTGCTAAGGAAAGAAATGAAGCTTCTCATGATCTTTATCTATAATCTTAAATGGATTGAATAATATTATGAATTGACAAGACTATTGCAAGATAACCTCGTAAAATAAAGTTTAGATTTTAAATAATCCATGTTATACATGCTAACCTTCAATGGTGGACGCTAGTTTGACATCTTTGTAATCAATAGGTACTGTAAGATGATAATCCATGTAAATTCCGCTTGCGCTTAGTACGTGATACTCCTAGGATGTCACACGTTGCATCAAGTAGATCTTAATAATCGCAATGAAGGGTCTCATACATGTTGGATAAGGCATTCATTGAATTCACAATGATCTTCCTTTTCATAATTTTAAATGGGATGTTACGAGACAATATCAGCCAAATAACACTTGATGCCTATCTATCAAACTACTTCCAATCAATTGGCTCCATTGAATATGGTTTCTGCCTAGACAATGGTAAGTGCAGATTTCTTAGCTACAAATAATCCTAAATTTGCATTTTCCATAAACCAAAAATATTTGTATCAAATATGTCAATTTTCACTTTTTCTTATTCTATCGTCATTGATTGGCTTCAACTCAGTCAAGCTTAACTCTAATATTAATTGTTGCAAAAAATAAGCGATCCAATAATATAATAAACAGAACAAGGATATAACTCGAATGCTAGATTTTACGTAATTGGTTTGATGAGACCTACTTTATGGGAAGAGTAGCATAGAATTCCCTTATAGATGAAGTGATACAATGGAGATTACAAGCACACTTGAATTTTTAAATACTTCTAGCGTTTCTTAGTCCTTAGTTACCCAAAACAACTTATACAGTGTCTAGCCCTCACAATTCCTCACAAATAATTTTTCAATCGTAAAAATGAATTCACTAAATATTAACACAAGACTTTCATGACTTTGAACACTTGAGATGTAATTTATGAGCAAGCCATACAATTGATTGTCCTAATTAGAAACTATTCTTGGATACTCTTCACCAAAAAAAAAAAAAAAATAAAATAGAAAACCTACTTGAATTGGGCTTCTTCAAGAGCTCAAACTCAAGTTATATTCTCAACAAAAATAAATAGAGATGTGCATGGAATCTCCTCTAATAAGGGCAATATCACTTTAATAGATATCTGATTTGAATCATAACTCCTCAATTCATTTATGATATTTGAGATCGTCATTGCAATCTTATCAACGTGTTAAGTTCATACGATGTAGTACGCAGTAAAATACCAAAAGCAACAAATTGATCATTAAATTTGCTCACTAAGAAATATTGTCAAATCTTGGAAAAGGTGAAGCTAGTCCTATGATTGATTGTGAGACGTCATTGGACCACAAGCTTTTTTTCGAGAATCGACAAGATAATTAATTCCATTTTTGCACACCGTTTGTTTCGTCAAAAAGAGAAGTCTGTTTCATCAAAAAGAGAAGTCTGTGGGTCCTAAACGTGGGGAAAGGATGGTTTGTCCTTTTCCCAAATTTAAGAAAAGCACTGCAATAATGAAAGATATTGCAACGTTTGACATGCCTTTAGGTGAGGAGATAGCCTCTCCGAGTAAAATTACCATTCTGTCATTGTTTTCAGCAAACCCTAGGTCTTGTCACTTCTTTTCTAAGCTTCCCGCTGGATTCAGCAAATCAAACCCGCCCACGTTATGATTCCTTAAACGATTCGATGGTTGTAAGAAGGGAAGCGTATAGTCCATTGTTTATCATCGTCATCGCGACCTGTCTTATTTGACAGCTCAAAGTAGCCACTTATTATTGTAAAACTATTTCGTTTGAACTCTGGAATGTAAAATTCGAAGGTATTCTCAAGGATGAGAAAAAAAAAAAAAAAAACTCTCTCCAATCGAAGAGACAAGGCATGAGGGCATTAGTATATTAAAATAAATTAGTAATTCTTCTTCAAGATTGTCCCAAGCTTCCTAGCTGGGTTTGCTCTTAGAGAGATTGGTTTGGAATTGGTGGCGTTTTAGCTTGTAGAAGGGGGAGCCCGTGTCTTTGTATGTTCTCGATGTGGTTGAGCCTCTAGTAATTCTTGATTGAAGTGGATTAATAGATTCGTCGTACTGTGGTTTTTCTACATAGAAAAGGTTCTCAAGTAAATGCTCTCTTATTACCGTAACGGTTATATCATGGTCAAGGTTGATTGCTTTGGTAGGTAGATTTCTTATCTCACTTCGCCGTGGAAGGTCGTTGCTTCCTAACACCTTCAGTTGTTACTTGCATGAAGATTAAGTGAATTAGGGTAGCTATCAACTTTTAGAGACTGTGAGTCCATCTCAACGACAAAGTGATTAATATCATACTAGGTGGGTGCATTCTGACTTGAAAATTCAAAAATTAAGATGAGAGAGAGATCATGTATATATAAAAAAACCCATGACTCTCATACCATATTAGAATGCCTAACCTAAAAGCTTAAATTGATAGGTGTAGGGAGATTGCCTACACATAATATAAATACTGTAGACAAGCAATACTTTAACAATTATAAGCCAATAATGTCATTGTCCAACAAGGAAAACCTATTTTCTCACAATTTTAAAGTACCTTGATGAAGCATTTGCGATCGCTGCTTAATTTTCTTCAATGACATACATACGCTACTGCTTCTCAGATAAATGAGAGATTTGTTACTATGGAAAACTCCCACTTTGCAGAGCTGAAGTAATTAAAGGTTCTAATGGATGACTCATTATGGATAATTCAAAAGTGAATGTAAAGGATGAAAACACAAAAATAAGATCTTGTAGTTATCTCCCCTTAAGAAACCTGACAATAGGTGAGTAGTTCCGTGAAATTTCTTTGACGAAAAATGTTTAATCTTCATAAAAAGAAAAAGAACACGCAAAAAATCAAATTTTTCAAAAAATTACCAAGATAAATTCAACTTTACATGTCCACATTTATTTGTTTCGCAAAAAATGAGTCATTTGGAAAATATTTTCTTAAAATTAATCACTTGTCCCGGTTGAAATGAATATTATCATTATCAATAACGATATATATCTAAATATTTTCATGAACAGCAAAAATATTTTTTTATATTTTCATTGTTATAAACGATATAAACGATTATCTTTAGAAAAATATTTTTCAAATCATTCATTTTTTACAAAATAAATGATGCTTTAATCTTGAGAAAAAGATCAAATGCCCCCTACAAGAATTGGAAAAAAAAAATATTCCAATTCTAATTCTCAACTCATTACCAATACAAGCTCCAAGTTTCCTTTCGATACCCCTGAAACTTTTTTGTAGTAGTTTCTTTATGTGCTTCATTTGATGGGCTATCTCAAAGCGGTTCTATTATCTCGGTGGGTAATGAGTCAAGCTTGTGTTAGTAACCAACAATTTGTGTTCATAAGTTGCGTTAGTGTCCAGTTGACAAAAGGCTAGAAAATTACGAAAAAAATAATCATAAATCTATTACAATTGTGCTAATTCAGTCATAAACATTTTTTCTTTCAAAATGAGTCATAAATCTTTTGTATTTGTGTTAATT
Source organism: Eucalyptus virginea (assembly GCA_014182375.1). Taxonomy (NCBI): domain Eukaryota; kingdom Viridiplantae; phylum Streptophyta; class Magnoliopsida; order Myrtales; family Myrtaceae; genus Eucalyptus; species Eucalyptus virginea. The sequence continues at coordinate 406,087 of CM024523.1, forward strand.
CAATTTATTTGCCCAATTTTAACCGACCAACGTTGACATGAATGCCAACCATTCTATATGACATCACCAACATTGAGGTAGATAATTTTTAATAATATTTAAACATTTTTGAATTTTTTACTTATTTTTTCTTATTTTTGTAATCTTTTTTTCCCTTTTTTTTCTCATTCTTTTTTTTTTCTTTCTCTTCCTTCTTCCTCTAGCTGGTCGCTGGTTTGACAACCAGCCAGAGGTGAGCATTGATGAGGTTGACCTCGCCACCCTCGGGTGAACCTCGCCTACTTTTGGTGAGGCTCTACCCCTTGCTAGAGGCTGCGAGGGTGGCCTCACCCAAGTTGTTCGTTGGGCTAGCGAGGGTCGAGCCTCATCTAGCCACTAACAAGGCTAATTGAAGGTTGTTAAGGGACCTTGCCAACCCTGCCTCTAATTAATCGCCGAATTGGCAAGCAATTGGAGAGAGAGAGAGATTGGAGAGAGAGAGAGAGAGAGAGAGAGAGAGAGAGAGAGAGAGAGAGAGAAGAAAAACAAGAAAAATAAAATAAAAAATTCAAAAAATTATTAAAAATTGTCTATATCATCGTTGGTGGCTCCACGTAGGATAATTGGCCAAAATTAGCAAGATAAATTAAATTGGCATAAATGCAAGAATTTAAGAATTACTGAGGCTACAAAAAAAAAAAATTAGAACTGAATTTTTACAATTGCAATAGTTTTAAAACTTTTTCGTAATTTTCCCAACATAAGGCCATATTACTAAAGGTCAACTCGCATATGTGTCTACCTAAACACAAGCATGGTTTGAAAATTAACAACTGACACATAACAAATTGTATAACATTAACACAACACGATTACATGGTAATCAACACACAAAATCGACCAATAGACAATTAGCCCCAATTAAGATCTGTTGACTTCATATCACGTTCGTTTGGATCCATCATGTCATTAAATTGTCCCGCTAGTATTTGTAGCGAATCTGATAACTCCCCATTGTCTAGCAAATACAAACCTTTTCATTATTTCATATGACTCTACGTTAGCATTTGAGTAATGATGCTCCCAAATGACTTCTTGTTATGGCAAAACTATCACGTAGAGGGGGCTGAATAGGTGATTGTGCGGAAACGAAATAAGTTAACCCAAAATTCTAGCTAGACAACTTCTGATGAAGTGGTTAGATTTTACCGGTGCACAATTCTATTAGAAAAAAAATTAAAAGTGTAAGGGATAGAGAATTGCACACTCAAGTTTATAATGGTTCAGCTTTTGTAAGCCTACGTTCACTCTCCCGCACTTCAGCCAATTGGCTAGAATCCACTGATGAGAACCAATAAGAGGTTACAAGATCTGAGCTCCGACACTCAAGCTCGTGTGTATAGCTTTCTCACACACTCTCAACCTCTAAAAGGTTATACAATTTTGCTCACTGATGCAAAATGATTACAAACACCCTTCAGACTTTTAGAATTAAAAACTTCAATACTCGTAAAATGAATTATTATCCTTCTACTATGAGATCTCCTTTTATATCCCCCTAATAAAAGCTGATCGTTGGACATGTCTTCAAGAGGATCATCCAGCCAATTCACCTGTTGGTCTTGGATTTGGTTGAGAAGATTTAATGGCGTGAGGATGTCGAGGTTGAAGCTTTCCGTAAGATTTGCTGCCCGTACAGTAAATCGAGTTTCCAAAAGTTGAGTGTCTATGTTTATAAAGAGTAGCTCATCGTCGAAGATTGAGGAAAGATTGGAATCGTGAGGATTTTTTATGAAGGCACCATGGAAGTCATTTTACTATCCAGAGTAGTCATAATATTCTCCAGAATTTCAACCTGAGTATGGAGAAAAACAGATAATTTCTTCAGCGCTACTTCCATCTGATCCTTGTGTTCCATCATCCCAAGAAAAGTTCGAAGAAAAAGCTTGTCTTCAGTGCTGTCAATAATAGGTATTTTTGAAGGATCTATCTTTAGCCCAAGCTTCATCACCATATCAATATCCTCCTGCCTCTTTTTAGCAGCTTCAGACTCCCCCTCAACCTCTACAATTCCTATTGAAACTCCACCTCACTACTGACATCATGATCCGTTTGCTTTGCTAGTTGAGTCTCAAAATTCATCTTTCGAAGCATAGCAATTTCAATAAAGATAATGTCTCTAATTACTGGAAACAAAGTGATATGGAATCTGTGCACCACAGATGGTAGCCTTTCACCTCTTGTGCATAACCCATAAATATGCACTTCTGTAACCTTTGCTCAAGCTTACCATCACTTGTATGAGCATATACAAAAAATCTGAATACTTGCAATTCAGTTAATAGGTTTCATCAACCATACTTCCTTAGGAGTCTACGACTCGGTAGTAGATGATAGAGATTGATTAACTAGGTAATAAATCATGTTCATCACTTTGTCCCAAAATTACTTATTTGTCCTACATGCAAAAGCATGCACCAAGTGTGGTCAAGTAGAGTTATGCTCTTGTGTTCGACAACGCCATTCTATTGTGATGTCTCAAGAATTGTGCGGTGTCTCACAATCTCCTTTCTAACAAAATTTGGTAAAATTATTACCATCGAAATCCATGTCATTGCTTAGGTACTTGATCTATCTACTTGACTGCTTTTTAATCAATTTCTTAAATTTCTTAAACTGATTGAGCATCTCAAATTTATGCTTTAGGAAGTATACCGGCACCTTTTTTGAAAAAATGTCGATGAATGTCAACATTTATTGGGCACCTCCTTTAGATAAAACAGTAGAGACGACCCTAGATGTTTGAATTGGTTGCTTAGTTTAATGATTAGTTCTGAATTTTATCCTATGCTACTTCTCAAAGATGTACTACTCTCATAAGTCTAGCTTCCTTGTCTTATGACCTTTCAACAACTCCCTTCTCACTCAACATTGTCACACATGTATTATTCATGTGCCCCAACCGCATATGCTATAATTTAGTCAATTTTGTTTGACTCACTTGATGAAATTTCACTTAAACTTGTCACAAATTTTTTTCTAGGAAATCAAAGAAAATTACCCTTTTTTTTCCATTCATCATTATTGTAGTACCTCAAGAGATCTTTAACACTCCTCACATCTATCAATGTGTGCTCTACACCATTGTACATCCGAATTCAGACTATCCCTATTCCCATAAATGAACAAGTTGTGTTGTTCCCCATAAGAACTCAACTACCATTTGTAGTATTGTAAGTAGTGAGTTAGTTCGTATGAGGAGTCATGTGATAGGAACTCACATAATCTAGTACCTACTTATCTTCTTGAGTTTCCGTACATGCCTCACGTCTATCAGTGTGCACTCTATGCTTATACATTTAAATTCAAACTTTAGACAACCTAGCAAGCTGTGTCGTTCCCCATAAGAACTCTTATCACCATTTGTAGTATTGTAAGTAAGGAGTTAGTTCCTATGAGGAGTCATGTGATAGGAGCACACGAAATCTAGCACCTACTCATCTCCTGACGAACCAATCACAAATGCTCTCCTTGGCTACGTTTGTTGCACTACTTGAGGAATCTTGCTCTCCGCCTTTATTTCCTAACTTTGGATAATCCTTATAATACTTAAAATACTTCACGCAACCCTCGGACCATCTGTGTTGCGACTTTGATATGCTTTTACCTCTATTGCTAGGCGTCCAATGTGTATCTCTACCTCAAATCATTGGTTCTCGTGTTACATCGTACTCTAGATTGTCATCATGCAACTCTCTCTATCACTCTTTAGAGAACAACATGAAATTCTTTCGTGGTAATCGTAGTATGCCCTTATAATAGTGAGTTGGTAAAATGCTCCCATAACTTTGGTAGATATGCTAACGATGTCGTGCCTTATTTTCATCGATTGGGATCTCACTAACCTTCTTCAGATCCATCATTAGTTTGTTAAATTCATTTAAAGTGGACTCTGATAGATGTATCTTCAGCATATTGGAACTGAACAATCATCTTCAACGAATATTGGTGATTATTCAAACCCTTTGTTACATAGAGGGCTTGAAGTTTTACCCATAAATATGTAGCATGCTTCTCTTTAGCCACCTCTATTAACACCTCATCCTATAGGTTCAACAAGATTATACTCTTTGCCCTCTCCATTTGCTCATTTTTAATCGTATGTTTCATTGCTTTCGGCAACTTATCATTGCCATCCAATGCCTTGGCTAAACCTTAGGTTGTTAATAGCACATGTATATTAGTGCTCCACAACCCAAAGTTGTTCCTTTTGTTAGATTTCTCAATTTCTACTTTCCCTCCAAACCTAATTGCAAAATCTTAGCTCGAATTCCAATTGTTGAATATTTTAACATGGAAGCTACCAGAATTTTAATATCATGAGCAACAAAAATCAAGAGAGATATAAAAGGAGGAATAATAATAAAAGATACGAAAGATTTATATGATTTGATCCGAGTATCGATATCTACATCTATAAAGAGAGCAAACCGTAAATAATTTACTAATTAATCAAAGAACTACACAATAACAATCTCTCATACGCTCAAGTATTTATTTTAATTTTAAAATTACACCTTATGTCCACAGTGTTTTCAGCACGATTCTCCCAATTAATTCACTAATTAATCAAAGAATAATAAAAGATACAAGAGAATTATATGATTCAATCCTAGAAAGAGCAAACTATAACTAATTTACTAATTAATCAAAGAGTTATACGATAATAATCTTGCATACACTCGAGTATTATTTTTTAATTTTAAAATTACACCTTATGTCCACGGTGTTTTCTGCACAAATCTTCCGATCCGCCAAAGAGGGGAGTCCCTTCTGGTTGGATAAATAGAAGAAAGCAGAAGATAACAACAGGGACCACTCCAATAAAATAATGATTTAGACGTTTTCCTTAATCGTTCATGGCTGTCCTCTTCGTGAGAGCTATACTCCTTTCATAATACCAAATCAAGGTGCCTTCATTATTGCTGGTGGACCCTCTTAAATGGCATGGTCTAAATGTCTCCGGCGTCTAAATGGAGCTATCGTCTCCGTTGTCACCTCGTACCATCTCATTTATGTTCAATAGAAACATATCTCTCACATGATTTGTGACCGAAGGACAAATCTCTACCCTACACCCAAACTTAAATGAATCCCATGAGCAGTTTGTCACGGTTCAAGAAATTAACGTTAGACCCCTTATAATGCTTCTTTCTTCTACGCAAGCAGATAGAATTAACGTTGGCAGGAAAAAATAGCTAACTCTAAGATTTCACCAAAGTCCAACTTGGACCTCATTTATTTGCATGTTATGGGCCATGTTTTATTGACAGGCTTAAATTTGAGACATAATTTTATAGCTTGAAATTAAGTATTCATTTTTTATTAAAAAAGAAAAAAGAGTATTGGTTCGCTGAATTTTTTGACTTCCTTTGGAGTGTGGTGGTTCATTTTTTTGATGGATTTGATGGGGATAAGTACATTATCAGTGCCAAAAGTTGTGTACGGTGCTCACTTTGGTACCAAAAGTTTCCGTCGGATCACTTAAGTGCCAAAAATTTTGAAAAATGATCATTTTAGTACCAACGCTGATGAAATTGGCCGGAAATCTGACGTGGCCTTTTTTTATTTATTAATTTTTGAAGCTGACGTGGCTCGTCGAAGAGTTGAGTCAGCATTCAAACACCAAAACGACACCATTTGACATCTTTCCCCCAACTTAGAAACCCTAATCCCCAAATTGAGAGAGAGGGAAGGCTCGTCTTCGTCTTCTTCTTCCTCGAAGACCCACACCAGCAACGGCACCAGCACGGCACCAGTAGCAACACCGGCAACGCACCAGCAGCGACACCAGTAAAACACCAACAGCAGCAGCGCACCAGCGGCACCTTTGACCCATCTTCTTCCTCCTCCTCCTTCGCCCTCACCTCCGATTTTTCCTACCACTTATTGCTCGAGCAACAATCTCAGTCTCTCTTCTCTCACCTGGTCGAGCAACTACAATGGTGGCTGAGCGACAGTGGCCGAGCGATGGTGGCCGAGCGACGGTGGCCGAGCGACGGCAGGTGAACGATGGTGGCCGAGCAACGGAAACCCTAATTTCAATCCCCATGTGAGCTAAACGGTGTCGTTTCCGTGAGGCCATCCATGTAGGACGGAAAAATGACGTCATTTTCTTAAGGAGGATCGAAAATGACGTCGTTTAAAGGCCCTGTTGATTTTTATTTTTTTTAAAGCCACGTAATCATTTTGGCCAGAATCTTTCACCGGTGGCACCAAAGTGATCGTTTTTCCTCTGATTTGGCACTTAAGTGATCCGACGAAAACTTTTGGCACCAAAGTGAGCCCTGTACACAAGTTTTGGCACTGATAATGTACTTATCCCGATTTGATAGGAGAGAAGGAAGTAGGCTTGTCAAAGGGGAATAAGGAATTCAAGAGAAAGTTGAGAAGTGGTAATCTTCTCATCTTCGTTCAGGTAGAAAACCTCATAAAAAATAATCAATCTTAGAGGAATTTGATTTACATAATGGAATTGGAGAGTCTAAATAATAAGGGCATTGACACATATACGGGTGGTATTTTCCATGGATTCAGTCATGATGAAATGGATCGTAAGTACCATACTCGCTATCTTTTTTTTTTTTCATTGCAAAACAAATATGATTTTTCTAAATCGTTCAAAGTCCCCTTTGTTTTTTCTAGCTCTTTGAAAAGATCCTCATTCCAAGATTCGACCCTGCCGACTGAAAAGTCGCAATTACGCCGAAGGAATAATTTTGCACGTTGGAGTTCCATTTGTACTGTTGCGTATAGGAATAATTGACAATTCGAGTAGTTGCAATCTTCCTCGGTATTTGACAACCGATGGATATCTGCTTTTCTTTTTTGTGGACAATGAAGGGGCAGGTGGCTCCTAAAAGCACCGATGACAACCTAGGACTTCGAGTGTGCTTGAAAACGTAATCCGCAAACTGTTCACGAAAAGCTTCAGAGAGAGAGAGAGAGAGAGAGAGAGAGATGCGGAAAGGATCGTCGTTCGGATTGAGGAAAGGTTCGTGGACGGAAGAGGAAGATGTTCTCTTGAGGAGCTGTGTCCAGAGGTACGGAGAAGGAGAGTGGCATCGAGTTCCTCACAGAGCAGGTATTGTATCGTTGTATGTGAAGGTTATTATTGTTTTTTATTTGCATATACTTGTGCGCGCGTAAATTTGTATATTGATGGGGATCATTGCTTTCTTGTTGCATCCCATTTGTATAATCCACTTGGAATTGCGTGTGTGAAATCATCTTGTGTGATCATATTTTATTTTTGTCAAATATTTGTGTTATCGTTGAGATACTTTTACTTGAGTGAAAAGTTTTTCTTTCGTTAAAATGGATGAATGTGTCTTTCGTTAGTTTTGAGATAGTGGTATCAAGTCGGATTAGATTTGATTTCTTTAAGTGAAACTTCTCGTGCTCTCTGATGATATTTCATGGAATTTTTAAAATTAGACAAAAATGGGACGTGTATTGATATTTTACTCATGTCAACGGATTGATATGCACTAAGAGCATCTCTATACTATGTATACACATGCGCGCAGAGAGAGAGAGAGAGAGAGAGAGAGAGAGAGAGAGAGAGAGAGAGAGATCGCTAAGTTCATGTTTGTATTTCTTGAGCTTGTAGGTTTGAATAGGTGCAGGAAGAGCTGCAGATTGAGGTGGTTGAACTATTTGAAGCCCAACATTAAGAGAGGGAAATTCCAAGATGATGAGGTAGATATGATCGTCAGGCTTCACAAACTTCTTGGGAACAGGCGAGTACATACTAAGAAAAGGTCACATGTGAAGTGCATTTGTCTATTTTAATAGAGTTACTTATATGGTGTTGAGCCTACCTGCGTTATTCACAATAGTCTCTCCTTCTTCCTTCTCCAAAAATTGATTAAGGGTTGCATTGATCGAAACAAATGACGACTGCATGTATAAAATGTGTTAAGGATTAGATTATTTCATTTTAGGAAAAAAAAAATCTTAAACCTATTATACTTATGCCAATTCAGTCTTGAACCTTTTTAATTTGGCCGATCTAGTACTAAATGTGGCATCCCAAAATTCAAAGTCAAGTTATAAGGTGTGTTAAAGCCTCTAATTCGGTAATGAAATTACCTATGGTTTAATGCTTTAGTCATTAGTCTTTTTTAAGATTAGGTGATTTGTGCTTGTGTTTATGAGATTTTAAATTAGATAGATTAATGATGATAATCTATGCTTGGCCATGCACTTTATAGACTAAAATTCTATAAATAAAATGTCACAAGACTTTGGCCATGTAAATTTAGTAATTTAATTCTTAAAATAAAGGATAAGAAAATGGGATAAAATTGATTTTTATTAGGACGGGCCTTAGGCCCATTGGCCGAAGCCTTGATGGGCCAAGCTAGTCGGCCCAATTAGGCCCACTAAAGGGGGCTGTCAACCAGCCCATTTGCTGGCCCAAAGCCCAGCCAAGAATGAAGCCCATTAACCTTGCATGTCCTCCAACACTTGTTCTCTCCTTTTTGCCACTTGTCCTCCTCATGAGAACACTTGTCCCTCATGCAAACTAAGAATGCATGCATATATATACAACCAAAGAGAGAGAGAGAGAGAGAGTGGCTGGTTTTGAGAGAGTGAGAGAGAGGGAGAGAGTTGCCAAGAGAGAGTGAGATGCAAGAGAGAGGGAGGCCGAGGAGGAGGAGCTCGCCCGCTCGCACGCCGTCTGTCCGTCCGTCGCCGGTGTGCCGCCGTTCGTGTGGTCTAGAGGCAAGTTGGGGTCCTTTGCTGCTCTTGCATGTGTGTGTGTTACATGTATGTTTGGTATAGTGTCGAATTTGAGTGATTGGAAGGGGGAAACCGAAGCTTGGATGGCTTGTTCTTGAGTGGTATTGCTGTTTTCGCTTGCACAGTTTGAGTCAGAATGTTGTGTGAGCTTGCATGTATGTTTAGAGTCAGATTTTGGCTTCGATCTCCTCATGAAAGTTGTAGCTAACATCTTAAAATACAACATACTAAAATTTGGTGGAAAATTATGGAGATTTGAGGGGTCAAACTCTCATCTTACGGAGATGTCAGATCTGGAATGTTTTCGCATGAATCCGCTCGAGTCAGAATGTTGTGTGAGCTTGCATGCATGTTTATAGTCCTATTTTGGCTTCTATCTCTTCATGAAAGTTGTAGCTAACATCTTAAAATACAACATACTCAAAGTTTATGGAAAATGATGGAGATTTAAGGGGTTAAACTCTCATTCTACGGAGTCCTCAGATCTGGAGCGATTTCACTGACATCTTGATGAATTTGTGGTTGCATGTTGATTTGTACTAAGAATATCTCTTCTATTTCTTCATGAAAGTTGTAGGGGACATCTTAAATTACAACATACTCAAATTTTAAGTGAAATGAACAACTATAACCTAGTAAATCGACTAGATCTTGAAGACGGTAATTCTGGAGATGTATTTCGGGACACCCGAGACTTCATGGACTTAAATGACGACTATACTCTGGTTATTTGACTTAGATCTCTTCACTAAACGTGTAGAGAACATCTTGATGTATAACATATCCAAATTTCAGAGGAAATTAAGAAGAATAGGTAGGTAAAAACTCAGTATTTCGGAGAAGCATGTACTGGACGTTTCGGTGATGGATCCAGAAGCTTCGTGAGACTGTAGAAATTAATCTAGAAAGAATCTGACTTGGAAGTCTTCATGAAAGATGTACGTAAATGTCTTGGCTATAAATTGGTAAAATTTCGTAATTTTTGGAGGTTGTATGGATATTTTAATCGAATTTCTTCGGAGACTGTGCATTCTGATTTCATCCGAAAATTACATGTTGTTTTGTGTGAATAATGGATTTGTGTGGAATTCTCATTGGCCGTGTATTTTGCATGAAATCATTATCCTATTGTCTTATTTATTACTTGCCTTAATTTTATGATTTTTGAGATTTTATAAAAAAATTAAATTTAATATTTTTGAAAATGGCACAAGCTGGAATTTAAATAAATGTAAAAAGGGCATGATAAATGGATTATTTTAATTGGCATAAATTCCATGAATTTTATTTTATAAATAATTGCACCATGTAGTATGTGTGGTGAGGTCTTGATGTATGCATTTAGATGCATGTGTGAATTCAATGTTGATCATGATTTTTGGTTGCCATTGCATCATATGCCATGCTAAATTGAGACCGAAATTGGTGAACATGAATAATGTTAAATGAGGAGATTGATGTGGCGGATGATAATGCCCCGGGAGTGTCGGGATGCCCGGTGGTATACGGTACGTAATTCCATGGGAGGCCTGGTGGTATGTCGGTACGTAATTCAGGAAGCCCTGTCGGAGGTCTTTGCCCGAGGGGAATGCCTCGCGATGCCAGGATTGGGGTGCGGGATGCCCGGCCAGGGAGTGTAAATGCCGGAAGCCCTGTCGGAGGTCTTTGCCCGAGGGGAATGCCTCGTGATGCTAGTTGGTATGCGAGATGCCCGGAATGTGGGGGGCCGGATGCCCGGTGGCCTGGAATGGCTGAATGCCGGAGGTTTTCTCGCATGGGATGCGAGTGTAATATATGAGATGAAATTGATGATCCGAGGAAGGGTGATGTGGTGATCAAATTAAAAGTTGAAAGTGGAAATTGAACCATGCATGATATGATATGACATGATGATGATCACCCATGATATGATGATATGCATGATGATGATGATGTATGATGTGATATGATGATGATCACCCATGGCATGATGATATGCATGATGATGATGATGTATGATGTGATATGACGATGATCATCCATGGCATGATGATATGCATGATATGATGATGATATATGATATGGCATGATGACATGCATATATGTTGTGATATGATGATGTCATGATGATGATGACATGTGTATGGTATGATGGTGTCATGTATATGATGATGATGACATGTGTGTGATATAATAATGTCATGATGACGATGATATGAGTATGACATGATGATACACATGTATGTGTTATGATTGTGGTGATGATGCATGATAGTATATGCTTGGCTTTAAGGTAAGTAATGCCTGCAATACATGTATGACTTGTATGATGCATTGAGTGGTTATTGGATTCCTTTACCTACTAAGTGGTTGTACTCACCCCTTTTGGGGAATAACATTTCAGACTAGATAAGATACCTCTGCTACCAGTAGATGAATCAAGTGGTTGGTTATGATTGCAAGGAGGAGGATAGCAAAGGGAGGAACTTTTGGACGCCGACACTGATCGATGGACTTTAAGTATTCAACTGTTGGAGAAGATGTCGGTCATCCTTTGAAGTGTAGCCGAGTATAGAAAACTACGGCATTTTGATGTACCGACTAAAGATGTCCATCTGCTCTATGTAAATAAACGTGTTCGGTTTTAACTTATAGAAGATGTTTAGTAGGTGTGCATCGTTTTCTGAATGTAGGGAAGGGAGTTGTTGGATGTGCTTCCGTATATAAATTGCGGAAGGGACCGATCTAAAAGATGTAAACCCCCAGGTTGTATGGACCCGCTACAGGTGAAATGGTATCAGAGTGACATGTTAATTAGGAAAGTGAATGGTAAGCGAACTGTGGCGACCCTAACCGGATCGGGGGCCGTCGAGGGGTGCCACACTAAACCTTTAACATGTTGTCAAATCAGTCATAAACCTTTTAATTTTGTCAATTTAATCATAGAACTTTCGACAATTTCTCAATTTAGTCATTGCAACAAATGTTGATTGAAAATCGTTGATGTGGCAATCTAGTCAGCACCGGTCATCTTACATGATATAGCCAATACTAATATGAACAATTTTTTAAAAATATTTTATTATTTTTTCTTCTTTTCTTTATTTTCCTAACACCAGGTCAATTGCCAGCTGATCCTTGTTGGCGATACTCACCTAGTTGAAACGAGGCATCATGGCCCTCTCCCATGGCCTTAATCCTTGTCGGCCACAAGTGAGGACGTCAACCCTTGCCCAAATCCAAGCGAGGGTTACGACTCCGTTGCCGGCCAATGGGCCAAGGTCATGGCCCTCACCTTGATTTTGGCGACGGTGATGTGGCCTTCACTTGTGACTAGTGAGGGCTGCAATTCCCTCGCCTAGATTAGGTGATGGTTGTTAGCCCTCACCAACCTTGGGTCGGGCAAAAAGAAAAGAAGAAAGTAATAAACAATTCAAGAAAAAAATTTATTTACATTAACGCCGGATGTATCACATAAGGCAATCAGCACTAATTAGACGACACGCGGACCCCTGAAGTGCCTTAACTTTGGCCAAAGGGACACTTAACTGCCATAACTTACGAAAGGTACACTTAAGTGCCAAAATCGGAGTAAAAGGGATCACTTGAGTGCCAATCCGGCCAAAATCCGGCCAAAACGTCGACGTGGCATTTTTCCGGCGAACGGAGCCCAAAACGACGCCGTTTTGCACGTTGACGTGGCCAAAATGGCATCGTTTTGGGCTGACATGGTAAAAAAAAAAAAAAAAAATTAACTAAATTAAATTTAAAAATAAATTTAGTTAAAATATTTTAAAATAATAATTTTAAAATTAAATTTAGTTGAAATATTTAAAAATTAAAAAATTAAAAAAGGGGGGAGGCGGGCGAGGGATTAGCCCTCGGCCGTCACCGCCGCCGCCGCGCGCAGGGAAGGGCCGGCGACGGTGGGGGAGGGTCGGCCGGGGTCGTCGGGCCCCGGGCGGGCCGGGCGAGGGTCGCCGACCCTCGCCGGATCTGGGCGAGGGCTCGCGAGCCCTCGCCGTCGGTCGGCCGGGGTCGCCGGCCCCGGCTAGGGCCCGCGACCCCGGCCGACCCTCCCCCGCCGTCGCCGCCCTTCCCGGCGGCGGTGGCCGAGGGCTAATCCCTCACCGCCTCCCCCTCCCTTTTTTTTTTAATATTTCAACTAAATTTATTTTTTAATTATTACTTTTAAATATTTTAACTAAATTTAATTTTAAATTTAATTTAATTAATTTTTATTACTTTTTTACCACGTCGCCAAAACGACGCCGTTTTTTTGGCCACGTCGTGCAAAACGACGTCGTTTTGGACACGCCTCGCCGGAAAAATGCCACGTCGGCATTTTGGCCGGACTTTGGCCGGAATGGCACTCAAGTAATCCGTTTTTCTTCGAATGTGGCACTTAAGTGTATCTTTCGTAAGTTATGGCACTTAAGTGTTCCTTTGGCCAAAGTTATGGCACTTGAAGCGTTCTTTTGCCCTAATTAGATTGTCATGTCAATGATTTCCAAGTAAATTTGGCCAATTAAGCTAAATTGATAAATCATCAAATTGTTTTGGCAATTCATCAAAAGTTTTAAGGCAAAATTGGCAAAATTGAAGGTCTAGAATTAAATTAGTCCAATTGAAAGGTTTAGAATTGAATTAGTATCCGTACAATAAATTTAACAATTTTTTAGTAATTTTCCCTTGGATTTTTTGTACGATTATCCTACTTGGAAAGGGACAAGTGTCCAATTTTGGTATATGTTTGGACAACGTTACTCATGCATAGGCATAGCCATTTGTGGTGCACCTTGTCTCCGATGACAACCACTTGATGGGACAAGCTGATACAACTCCAATAAAGTCCATACAAGAGTCACTATTTTGGAATTGTTCAATAAATAACCTACTATAGATATGGGCCACACGCATGAGAGAGACGAAAGTTGCCGACTACAGCTCATGTCGTTCGGTTATTGATCTTACTAGTGAAACGCGGCCCTTCAAATCCAACCGTCTAGATACTGTTTAATATATATTAGGGGTGATCATGGCTATATGGTATAGCTGGGAACATGAGAACCCAATCAATGGGAATCGGTCCGATTCTAAATTTTAGGATATGCAGGATAGGTTGCAGGTGAAGCCGAAAATCTAGAATTTGGAGCAAGTCTTTATATCTTTTTTTGTTCTATATCTTCGCACAATCTAGAGTTATTTTATGACATTCAATGATGAGTATGTAATATGAAATCACTAGCCCGAGCTTTCATTTCCAGCGATATACATGACTGTGACCCTTAGTACATATCGCACATTCTTCGACACTTGCTCATATGTGAAGAAAGAGTCTCTCTCTAGCTCTCCCTACCTATTTCGTCAGACAACATTAACTGAGTACCAGTAATGGTTCTCATTAGCCGTCGTCGACTTCGGGAGGGATTGCTTCCTAAGTGCATGGTTGTTTATGTATTGTTCTTAGATCTAGTCACTCCCGATCATGGTTACAGGTATAAGAAACTCAGAGAGCTTATTCGTCTGATGTCGATTCTGTTTATGTAGTCCAAAGAAAGGTAGACTGAGCAACAGAAGCTTGAATTCGATCACAAACATGCATTTCATTCTTTGGGCCAAAAAAAGAACGAGAGAGCAGGAATTAAACTATCATCTAGCAATTAAAATAACTATATCTTTGGATAGGGAGGCAAAGCATAATGGGCCGCATGCTCAGTAGGTGATTACTTAAATTCAATCAATAGAAAATCAATTTGTGAAAATCCGAATCTTGCTAAATATACTGATTTAACCTAACAACAGTCCTCTTTTTTCTATGTTGGTAAGAGCTTAATGATATTCAGCTGTCAATTTTTAATTGTCATCAAAAAAATATTAATTCCATTTCCATTATTAAAGATTATTAACACTTAAAATTTTTAGTTTACCCAACAGACCCTAAATCTGAGTCATTTAATCAACTTCACTAGCATAGTTGCATTTGATATGGATTAAAATCAGGCACCAACTTATTGATTATTTATGGCTCTGAAGGGCCATTTTTCCACATTTAAAAGTAATCATAGGTGAATTGACGGAAATTTATAGAATTTAACATAAAGGTGTTAACGGTGCGTACTTCAATTATATTAGAAGAGAAAGAAACTAATTGTTCACAGCTCATTTATAACACTTCGCAGATTGGAGAGAGCTTATGAAAATTCCCATTCCTTGACTGTCAACATCAATTGGCCATTCCCACGATGGAAACCCTTATTTTGTTAGGATTGAACACTTATGGAAACAAAAAGAAATCACTACTTTGGATTGATTCATTTATTTATGAATCACTTGAGTGTCATAATTTTAAGTAATTCATAATTTTCTAAAAATATTCATCACAAGTGACATGCCATATTAGATTTGGGTATTTGGGTGAATGTTTTTAAGAAGTTATGGCATGCAAACAATCAATAGAAAGTTTCAATACTCAAATAAATGTTTTTTTGAGAAATTACAGCAATTTTGTGGTCGAAAAAAAAATTATGACATTCAAGTGAGCATTGTATGAAATTTATTTTCGATATCTTCCCTCATAATTTAACATTTTATTTAGTCGAAATTATTGATGCAGGTGGTCCCTAATTGCTGGTAGACTCCCGGGTCGAACTGCGAATGACGTGAAGAACTATTGGAATACCCATCTACGGAAATTGATGACTTGCCAAGGGAAGCCGGAGAACGAGAAACCCCAAGATTTGGTAAAAGTTGAAGTCATAAGGCCTCGCCCTCGGACAATCTCCAAGAACTTCTCGTCCTTGGGGGTCGAAGCCTATAGAGAGCTGAACAAGTCCCGAGAGCCGCGCGTCCACGACGTGCCTCCAAACAGAAACCCCTGGATCGATGATGACTTTGAGCTGCGTTCGGAGACGACGGAGGCATGGTTGGATTGTTGGAGCGGACTCTCCTTCGCTGCAGAAAGCATCTGGGACTGGCCGTTGTGATAGGATCTTGCCGGGCCCTTGGATATTACTTATGCATGTGTTGCCTTCATATGATTGGGGTTTGTATGAATACGGACATGGGAGAACCAAGTGGTGTGTGTACTGCTTTTCTGCACGTGATCCCTTCGTATGCTTGTGGTCCGTATGACTACGTACAAGGGAGGATAATGACTCTCGAACATCAACGGTGACTATGAATCCTTCCGAGATTTGCTATATATTTGGATACGTTTCGAATAAAACCTCCCACATGCATACATGACAAGATTTTCAGAATATCAACTGTGATTTTTAACGTTCGAGGAAATACTCGTTTGATGTTCCACCATACCGTAAGTAGAACCTTTTTCAATAGTTAAAACCCTTCATCTGCATCAAAAGTATCTGGTCTGTCTTGAATGGTGGTGAAGGACACAATTTCTCAAGAAACATGACGTGAAAGTTGGCCGAACAAAGAAGAAGAATTATGGCAGAATCCTACCGTGACAGAAGAGAAAATGTTAGTAAAGAATCTGGTTTTGAATTTTCATGATGGTGCTCAAGGATATAAATGATCTGAAGGCCAGTACTTAACATGCAAACAAACAAACAAAATAAGCTCGTTGAACTGATTTCATGGCTTGAGAAAAACATAACATGATCCGTTTTGCTCTTAGTTAAGTTTGCCGTTCTGATGAATCGGTACTGTGGTAATGTGGGATCCTAGTTAGAACGAATGCTGATAAACAACACATTTCATGCAGAAAGTCGGAGAAACAATGTAGGATTTAAAGGGGCCGGAGGGGGGAAAAAGAACAGATCAATGGGAGAAAACAGTAGTAAATCTTGCCAAACGATTATATCTTCTTCATCATTTGTACATTCCCGCAACTACAATCAGGGATGCCGCTTCAATTATAATTAGTGGATGCAAGTGCTGCCGTTGAACTTTCTAAATTTCACATGTATTTCTCTTTCGAGAAAAGTTGGATTTGCTTTCATGTTCTTGCCCTTACTGGACAATAAAATTTACTGACATTAAAAAGCTTTTGGCCATTTGCTATTTCTCGCTACACTGTTCATAGGACTCTCTCTAGGGTGCGATCGGGCTCTTGTTCATCCCGGCTGGTGCTCTGCTCGTCCTGGAAGGTCCAGCCGTTCGTTGGGGGCAAGTTTTGGAGGCTAGGGTCATATGACCTTCCTCCTAATCCTCACCGAGCCATTTGTGTTGATTTGGCCTGCTACTCCAGATCTGGTTCGCCCTAGGGCGCGATCGAGCTACTGTTCTTCCCATCTAGTGTTATGCTCATCCTCGAAGTCCTAGCCGTTTGTTGTGTGGAAGTTTTGGAGGATAGGGTTGTCTGACCTCCCTCCTAATCCTCACTGAGCCGTTTGTGCCTAGTACTCCATATCTGGTTTGCCCTTCGGCGTGATTGAGCTGCTGGTCTTCCTACGCTAGTGGTTTTGCTTGTGCTGGGCATCTCTGCCGTTTGTTGGGCCTTAGTGACGGGGTTTAGAGTTGTTTGAACTCCCTCATAACCCCACCAAAGCACTTCCCCTTATATGCCCCACAAAACTCTGTAATGTACTTCCTGTGGTAGGGTCTGTGGGCTGTCTTAAGGTCTTCTACATTTATGGCTTCCTCCTCTGCTAAGGTGGGTGGCCCTTTAAGTGAGGCCCAGCTAGGTGTTGTTGGCTTGAAAGGGCGTAGCCCCTCCTCTCGTTCCCATTTTGGCTAGTCTTCAGCGAACCAAGGTCAGGCCGGTTCTCTTAAAGCGGCCCCTGTTGTTCCATTGGAGAACCAGCAAGAGCCTCTTAAGGATCCAGCCCATGGGGGTTGATCTCAAGGACGTAGCAACGTGAGATCATCCTCCAAGTGACCACAGGGCTCTGACTAGCAGCCAAGAAGTTCGAAACCTCCTACTGCCCACTCTTAGGCAAATGTTGCGCATCTTGCAGCTAATGGTTATGACCTTTCCTTTGTCCCCGCCCCCTTCTTTTGTGGACAATAAACAGGTGGTTAACCTATTGGAGGATGTGCTAGATGCCGTTGATCCCAAGTGGCATGAGTGTCTAATTGGTATTATATAGGGAAGAAGCTCCCTTTTAAGCTCACAGAACAAGCTTTGATGCACGCCTGGGGTTCGAAACTTGCTGAAGTGATGGCGGATGACTAGGGATTCTTCTTCTTTCATATCCCGGACCATGAATTTCATAGGAAGATTCTTGAAGATGGGCCCCTTACAGTTGCCAGAGTCTCTCTTATCTTGCAACAATGGTGGCCACTCTTGGAGCTAAAAAAAGATAAGCAATCCTCAGTTTTGATGTGGATTCGTTTGAAGAACCTCCCGTTTGATCTATAGTCGGCACATGCGATAAGTGCCATTACAAGTGCTGTTGGAAAGCCCCTTCATGTTGACCAACACACAGAGTAAATGAGGATGATCTCTCTCGCTAGGTGTGCGTGGAAATCTATGTTAAGCAACCGAGGTGTACTTCGATTGATATTGTACTGAATGGGGTGTCGCGATCAGTATCTATTAAGTATGAATGAAAACCGGTAGAATGCTCCAGATGTGGTACCTTTGGCCACAAGTGTGCAGATCCACCAGCCACATCCAACCTGGAGAGGGATGTGCAGCATATCCAGGCCAGTACCTCTTCCTTGGCTCCTGCCCAAATCCACGCCCCTATTCCAGTGGTGGTGGAGACCCCTGGAGAGCCTGAGCTAGGGTGGAAATAGGTTAAGGGGAAGAAGAAAAAGCCTCATTTGCCGAAAGAAGGACCCTCGTCCCATCAGGCTAGTCCCAGTGAAGAGGTGCAAATTCTGAAGCTAAAGGCTCTGGCCTCGGAGAAGGGTTATCGAAGCACTTCTTCAACACCTCCAATGTGATACCTCAAATGAAGAGTTCTCAGTTCAACCAATTAGTGAAGGAGCAAGTAAGAGTAAATGTGTCCAGGAACCAGTACAAAAGAGCCAAACAGAGGGTGATGAGTACACTGATGAGTAGGTACAAGGAAGAATATGCTCAGATTTGGGATTATGCCGCTAAGTGTAACCTTCAAAACCTATTGAGTAAAACATGTATAGAAGTTATGGAAAGGCCATTGCTTGACCATAGGACTAAGTTTGATAGGATTTGTGTTTGCTTTGATGCATGCAAGAGAAGATTTCTGACTGGCTGTAGAAGAGTTATAGGGTTGGATGGATGTTTTTTTGAAAGGATTATGCAAAGGAGAGTTGTTGGTTGTTGTTAGGAGAGATGCCAATAACTAGATGTTTCCAATAGCATAGGCTATTGTGAGGGTAGAGAATAAGAACACTTGGTCCTGGTTTTTGAAGAATATAATGGCCGACTTAGACATTAATAATGGGGAACATTGGGCATTCATGAGTGACCAATAGAAGGTAATGCTATTATCAATCGTTTATTTTTTCATATTATTTACTTATTTTAACTTACAAATATTTGTTTTTGGAGTTATTGTAGGGACTTGTTCTAGCATTAGCTAGGTTGATGCCATATGCTGAACATAGAATGTGTGCGAGGCATATTTATGCAAACTGGGCAAAGAACTATAAAAGAGACAGGTTGTAGAAGCAATTTTAGCTTATAATAAGAAGCACCAACATGGCTAATTTTAGAATACATAAATAAGTCTTGCTTGATTTGACTAGGGAATGATTTGAAGCACTATTCCAAACTGAACCTAAACATTGGTATATGGCATTCTTTGATGAAGAATTCAAGTGTGACATCATTGATAACAACCTTAGTGAAACATTCAATAGGAGGATCTCAGAGACTAGGTGCAAACCAATCATCAGCATGCTTGAAGATATAAGAATAATAGTCATGACTAGGCTTTAAAGGTAGAAGGATGAGACTATAAAATGGACTAGACAGTGCGGTCCCAAGATTGTAAAGAGATTAGAGGAGAACATGATTGCTAGTAGGTTCTGTCATTCGATTTGAAATGGAGATGATGGATATGAGATAATGCACAATGCTAATAAGTTTGTTGTCTAGACGAGAAAGTGTTCATGTTGTGGTTGGCAACTGACTAGAATTCCATGTGCACATACCATTTTTGCCATCCAATTGAAGCATAATAGTGTAGATGACTACCTAAATGATGCTACAAGAGAGGCACATATGTTGCTTCCTACAAGAACATGTTGCAGCCAGTTAGAAGCAGCAGATTTTGGGAACCCACAACTCATGAACCCTTCGGCTTTTGCCCCTAAAAAAACAAATGGGAAGGCCAAAAAAGAGATGGAGAATGCAAGAGAGGGAGATCTCAAGTAAGAAGATGGGTAGAATAGGTCTAAAAATAAAGTGTTCTTATTGTCATAAGGAAGGACATAATAAGGCTAGTTGTCATTTGAAGAAGGTACATCAACAATAACAACCATCTGCAGAGGTTGAAGAATAGCTAACTGAAAGAACAACTACCGAAGAGCCATCTAAAGAAGGAACGACTAAAGGTGCGCATGATAAAATTTCTACTTTTCTATTTCTTTGTTTCTCTGTTTCCCGGAATAGGTTTAGAACAGAAATCCATTTGGTAACGCAATTTGATTTTTCTATTTCTGGAATAGATTTTTATTCCAGAAATAGATTTGAAGAAGAAATCAAAAGCTAAAATTTTTAACTTCTCAATTTCTGTTCGAGAAATTTTGTCATGCGCACCCTAAACGGCCAAGTGAAAAGACAATTGAAATATTATCTAAAGGCCGAATTACAAGGCCAACCCCTAATGAAAAAATTGCACAGACAATGACTAAGGGCGCACATGA
The DNA here is from genome assembly GCA_014182375.1 of Eucalyptus virginea. NCBI lineage: Eukaryota > Viridiplantae > Streptophyta > Magnoliopsida > Myrtales > Myrtaceae > Eucalyptus > Eucalyptus virginea. The sequence goes on from CM024523.1 coordinate 426,619, forward strand.
CAAAATTTCTGGAACAAAAATCAATTTCTATTCCATGGACGAGTTTTTGAATAAAGAAATGCGTTTCATAACAATTCAAAATTTTTATTTCTAAAATAAGAATTAATTTGATAATACAATAAAATTTCTATTTCTTGGAGTGGCAACGACTGGCGTGCGGTGGCCGAAGTCCAACGATTGGCAATCGGCGTCCAATGTCCAGAGTTCGACGTCTGACGTCCAACATCTGGAGTCCGGCAACAAGAGGCCGGCAGCGAGTGGCTAGTGGCCAAAGTCTGGTGGCGGGTGGTGGGCGGCCGACATTCGGCAGCCAGTGGCAAGTGGCGGACAGTTGCTAACGAACATTAGGTGGTTGGTGGTGAGCCTCCGACATCCAATGATTGGCGATGAGCGGCCAACAACTAGTGGACGTCCGGTATCTGGTGATCGATGGCTAGCGACGGGTGGCCAAAGTGCGATGGCTGGCGGTCGACGTCTGGTGGCCGACGGTTGGCTGCTGGTGGCCGGGGCCGATGGCGGGCGGGCAGCCAGCAACCGACGGTTGGCGTCTGGCATCCCACGGGCGGTGACGAGAGTGAACGATGAGAAAAATTTTGATTTCTCATTTTTGTTCCAGAAATAAAAGAGCTAAAAATTTTAACTTATGATTCCTGCTCCAAATCTATTTCTGGAATAGAAATATATTCTAGAAATAGAAAAATAAATTTGCGTTACCAAACGGATTTTTATTCCAAACCTGTTCTGAGGAACAGAAAAACAAATAAACAGAAAAATGGAAATTTTGTTATGCACGCCCTAAATATCCTATAAGTCATATAATTTCTCTTGTGTCATGTTGTGAGTTGGCTCTGTGTGTTATATTATTTTATGGGCTGCTTGTGTGCTTAGGTGATAGTTTCTGTTGTGTGTGTAATGTTATTTATGGGTTGGTTGTGTCACACCCCGATTCACAAGAAAAAGGGGCATGAAAGGACGTAGTCTCAACATAACCAAAATTCAACCCGATATCAACATATATACATCCACATATATATATTTGACAAAAAGGGGCACTTGATTACAATATCAGAGTATATCTATAATCCACAAAAATCAAAACATAAACTTTCTACAAAGACTAACTTACAAACCTATTTACTATGCACAAGTCATACCAAAAAGTTTCTACCACAAAAGTCCTCCCCGAACGAATGCTCACGCCTACTCACGACTCGCTGAAGAACTTGAAAAACAAGTATAAGAAATGAGTGAGCTACCACGGCTTAGTGAGTAACACATTTTTTCTAAGCGGATTGAGAAATCACTATGCATATTTAAAACATAACTCAAATACATAATCATAACTTAAATACCAAAGATACTAATGATCCAATCCATTAGTCAATCTCAAAAAACATGCATCAATGGTCTGTTCCATTGATTAATCTCATCAAATCACATCAATGGTCCATTCCATCGACCAAACTCAAATCACACGTCAATGGTCCACTCCATTGACCAATTCATGCTCAAATGTCTAACCATGGTCACGCGTAACGCCCGTGACAAGACGACCAAGATTCCCCCCTTGGCAAGGTCTCCACCTATTATTAGACTGTGGCTCGGCCCACAAGGATATCCTAGATTAGTATGCGCATACCCACACAACCCTCAGGGTTCACAGAGACATTGATCACCAACCATCAATCACAATATCCAATAATCCAACATCAGAAAGAAAGTCCTATCACAACTCAAAATTTGATATATAAATATCAAAGCATTCTTCAAAACATTTCAAGATTCTTTCATAAAGAATTTCACAAATCCTTTTTCAAACAACCATTCAAATCAAGTTGGAATATAAACCCTTCGAACAACAAAAATGGCAGTAATAGCTCGATCCTGTTTTATGCAACAAAATATGCTTTTTATCAACTCATAGCGTATTTAATCCACCATGTTTTTCAAAACATGAGTTTAAAATACAAAGAAGAAATAGTGTCACTCACCTGAGAAAAGCCAAAAATCAACTACGACGCTCACTCAAACCAACGCATTCGGATTCCTAACAATTAACGGAAAAACAATATCAAAAGGCTGAGTAAAAAGAATATTCGCATAACGACTCATCTATACTAGGCCTATTTGTCGATAAAACGACACCTATGCACCACAAAAGCTCTCATTTAGCGGAAACCCATCATTTCCCGCTAGGTGCAGCCCATGCGCCAACTTTGTCACGCCATAACTTCCTCCACAAAAATCTGTTTCAAGCTGTCTTATAGTCTTTAGAAAGCTCTCTTAACGTACAACAACAACCCCAACTCAGCCACCCCAAAACAGTACCGAAAACAACAAAAAAAAGTCTCGAAACTACTGTTCGCAATAGTACCAGAATGCACCCCCAACTTCAAAATTCCGTTCCAAACAAACTACAAGCTTAAATCACGATCCATAAAATGCTATAGCTTCACAACATCCCAAAGTACCATTTCTACAAAAATATACAGCTCAACGACTCAAAAAGTGGGCTTCGCCACACAAATATCCAAGAAATCCAAATTTCAAGCCCTAATTGCGGCGATTGCTTCAAGTACGTGATTAAAGGTTTCGATTTCTTACCGGTATTGCAAAACACACTTGAGTCGGCTTAATGAGGCGTCTGGATCATGAGCACGCCAATTTTTTTTTTTTTCCTTTTTTCCCTTTTTCCTTTCTCTTCTTTCTCTCTTCTCCCCCGTTTCTTTCGTTCCCCTGCTTCTGCCCATGCTCTTCTCTTTCTCTCCCTCTTTCTCTCTTTTTAAAACCCAGCCGAAGGTTCCACAGTACTCTTCAATTTCCCTTTTTTACTTTTCAAACTCTTTCTTTTCCTTTTATTTTATTTTCTTTTAAAGCCCATATATTATAGGTTGTGTGTACTATATTGGTTTATGGGCTAGTTATGTGCTTATGTGACATTTTATGTTGTGTGTATAATGTTATTTATGGGTTGATTATGTTTGCTATATTCTTAGGTGAGAAGAAGATAAGATGCATAAGTTGCTCAAGTTGCTAAAATTGATGCACCACTTCGAACCGGAGTATCTATTGGGAGAAGGATAAGGCAATATGACCATGATCTTTATACATATTTCAACACTGAAATAACTATTTTGAATATAAGTTTAGTAGGTATTATGCATTTAATTTATAGTATTGGATTTTTTTGACAATTTGAGTATATTGTTATAGCTTGGGAGAACTTCGGAGGTGCTCATTTCTCAAGGTGGCCTGAGCCAAGAGTCAACAGCTACACCCAACAGAAGAACCACAACAACATCAATTGGAGCACAATTGAGTAAGAAGAGTGCTTTAAAACAAATGACATGAGCATCAAATCCAACACCAAGAGCACAATTGAGAAAGAAAAATGCTCCAAAACAAATGACACAAGTGGCAGCTCCAAAACAACCATAAAAAATGAATTCGGTACCAGTACCATCTCAATGAACTAATATTGGTAGTTCCAAAACGGCCAATGACATCACCACTAAGAATGTGGTACCTACTAAAAAGAAAAAGCAAAAGCACAAGATAGAAAAGCTAGTACAAAACCTCTAAGTTCAGTTGTAGTTAGGAAGAGTGCGAGGATTCAAGCCAAAGGTCTATAAAAAAAAAAGGATTGGAGAGGTTGTGAATATTGACGAATGATATAAGGGTGCTGCATATGGTTGTTTCTAATTTTTGTTGGGAGGTTGCTATTAACTAAAGTTGACATTCTTAGGTGTCTAGTTACTTGTTTTATTTTTTTGTTTAGTTGGAAGCTAACCCCTAAAGGTGGATATTGTAGTTGGATATTGACCCACTATAAGACACTATGTTCAATATTAGTGGACCGGTGTTTATTTTGTCTATATTTTTTTTCCACTTACACATATTTTGCTTTTGGTTTTGGTGGTATGTTAATTATGCTAGTGGTGATGATTTTGTTTGCATTCCTGGATACGCTAGTTTATTCATGGTTATGCTTGGTGTTGGTGCAGTACTTGGTGTAAGCACAAGGTGTTGATGCTCCTGTCTTCTATTTGTGGTGTTTGGTGTTGCTACAGTAACTTGCTGTTGTAGGATGTATTGATACAAGCACAAGATGCTTGGTGTTGATACGGTAGCTTGCTGGTATAGGGTGTGCTGATGTTTGGTGTAGTAGCTTGTTAGTGTGGGTTGCGCTGGTACAAGATGCTTATTGTTAATGCAATAAGCTATTGGTGTAGGGTGTGGACAAGATGCATGGATGACCACTTTTAGCCAAATTTGGCACTCAAACGATCATCTCTATAAACTTATGCACCATGAGAGATCACTTTTTTTTTTTTTTTATCATGATTGACACTTAAGAGATCACTTTCAGCTAAAATTGGCACTCAAACGATCACTATTTACAACTTATGGAATTGAAATAAACACTTGAGAACTTTGTACTACTCCTTCATTTCACCATCATTTGCATAAAAATTACAGCAAACTAGCAAACCCATTAACCAGCAAGCGTTGCAGCAAACCATTACTAGTAAACAATTGCAGCAAACCAAATATCTCAAACGAAAACTAAACAAACAAAATTTCATGCACAACTAAGCAAGACTTATAAGTTCTTAGAACTATTATTCCGACCTTCCATTTCCACCATAAATTGCATGTAAAAATTGTAGCTTACCAACAACACAATTATACTCACACATTACCCAATATAAGTAAATATTCCATTGATCTTTAACTATGGTAGATGGAGAAACTTAGGCCCTGCATGGAAACGTTCCAAAAAAATGTTTCTGGAACACTTTTGTACTTTTTTTGTTCCCGGGAACAAAAAAGGAACAGAAATGCGTTTGGTTGCGTTTCTGTTCTTTTTTTGTTTTTTTGTTCCCGGAACACAATTGGAGCAAAAAAAGAAACACAAAAAGTTACTTCTTGTTCCGAAACAATTTTGAAGAAACACATCTTCTCTCTCTTCCCTTTTCTTCTTCTTTTTTTCTTCTTTTTTCTTTGGCTGGTCGCCGGCCTCGGCCATGGCTGGCGACCGGCCGTCGAGGGCCGGTGACGCCGTCGAGGGTCGGCGACCTCGCCGGAGCGTCGCCGGCCCCCGGCGAGGCCGAGCCTCGCCTTGGCTAGGCGAGCTCAGCCTCGCCTAGATCCGACGAGGCCGAGCGTCGCCGGCCTCGGTGAGGCTCGGCCTCGCCGGGGCCGGCGAGCCTCGCCATGGTCGGGCGAGGCCGCCCGCCCCGTCGGCCGAGCCGCGGAGGCCGGTGACCGGCCAAAAGAAGAAAAAATAAAAAAGAAAGGAAAAAATGAAAAATAAAATAAAAATATTAAAAAATTAAAAGAAACAAAAAAAGAATAAAATTTACCAAACGTGTTCTTTTGTTCAAAACCGTTCCCAGGAACAAACACTTTTTTATTTACGTTCCCGGAACAAAAAAAGAACAGAAACGTTACCATTCGCACCCTTATTCTCATCGCTCACTTTACATTAGACCACAAAATAAGCTACCCAAGTGAATTAAAATATAATCAACACTTGATAAAACTTCCTTTCAATTTTTATCCTTGAAACTTCCTTCTTTAATTAGTCGGTCAAACATTTTGAAGCATTCATTTTCCAACTCACCCATCAATGTAGGTGAAGGTTCACGCCGTTGTTCAAGTAGCTCTAAGATCACCTTTCTCGCTCAACTAGAGAATTTTGCATTAGCCCATTTGAAATATGTGTACTTTGAGGGGCCATTTGTGCATTCTCGATATATTATTCATCTCCTTCTCTCTAGGGCGCAATTTGCATCTTGTTCATCTCGTCTGGTCTCTCGCTCGCCCCGGTCTTTGGAGCTGTTGGTTCGACTCAAGTTTTGGAGGGTTCCTTCTTCTGACTTCCCTCCTGAATCTCATTGAGCGGTTTGCTCCGTTTTGCCCCCCAAGTGGAGATCGAAGCTACCCTAGTTCTCGATTGATTCACTGCTAGTTTGTACTTTGGTTCAGTTCATGCTGGGTGCCGGAGCTGCGTTGAGGGCCTTGTAGTGGATGTGTTAACTCCTCAGCACCCCCTCCTCATCCCATATTAGCCTTTGCCCTATTATGGACTCACTCCTTGCAATGTCTATACTGTAGAAGAGTTTTTTCGGGCTATTGTAGGGTTGCATTTATGGCGTCCTCTTTGGCTAAAGTTGGTGGCCTATTAAATGAGGCCTAGCTTGGTCTTGGTGGTGTTAAGGGGCTAAGCCCATCCTCTCGAAATGCTATGGTTTGCCCTGCTGCTTTGGATCAGGTCGTTCTTCCCGTTATGACTCCAAATGCTGTTGAAGTTGAGAACAAACAAGGGCTGCGCGGTAGGCCTGCACATGTTAGGTGTTCTTGTGGTTGAAGTCATGCTCATGCTCCTCCTAAGCGCCTCCAGGGCTTGGGCCAGCTGCCGAATGGCTTGAGGCCCCCCTTTCCTGCTCTTGGGCCAATGTGGTATGCCTCGTAGCTAAGGGCTATGATCTGACCTTTGTCCCTCTTTCCTTTGTGGACAATAGGCCGGTTGTCAACCTTTCCGAAGATGTGCTTTAGGCCGTGGACCCCAAGTGGCATGAATACTTAATTGGGTATTTTGTAGGGAAAAAACTTCCCTTTTAGCTCACCGAGCAAGCTTTGAATAATACTCGGGGCCCGAAGCTTGTAGAAGTGTTGGCCGATGATCAAGGTTTCTTCTTTTTTCATGTCCTAGATCCCTTGTTCCGTAGGAAGATCTTTGAAGAGGGGCCCCTAACGGTGGCAAGGGTTCCCCTTATTTTACAGAAATAGAAGCCTTTTTTGGAGCTTAAGAAAGACAAGCAATCTTCCGTTCTGGTGTGGATTAGGCTAAATAATCTTCCTTTTGACCTATGGTTAGCGCCGGCCATAAGTGCCATCGCTAGCACCATTGGCAAACCTCTTTATGTCATGGAGCAAATGAGGATGATCTATTTTGCTAGGGTGTGCGTAGAGATCCAAGCAAATCAGCCGAGGTGTTCGTCAATTGAAATGGTTGTGAATGGAGTGTCTTGGTCCATAGCTATTGAATACGAATGGAAGCCCATTGAGTGCCTTAGGTGTGGTGTTTTTGGCCACAAGTGTGAGGTTTCCCCAGCCTCCACCATCCCAGAGACGACGTCACAGCAGGCTCAGGCTTCCCCTGCCCCTTCAGTCCCTGTCCAGTGCCTTATCCTAGCTTCGGATGTGTTAGAAGGCCCTGTAGAACCGGAGCAAACTTGGAAGCAAGTTACGGGGAAGAAGAAGAAGCCTCATCCTCCTGTGGAAGGATGTTCGACTATCCAGGTTAGCTCGAGTGATAAGGGGTGGACTCTGAAGCTGAAGGCTAGTACTGTGGAGAAAGGGCTGCCCTTTACCTCGACCCATAAGGCTCAGAGTGGTCTCAAAATTATCTCACGATAGGATAAAGTTGTCCTCGTCTCTGCGGATGATGCGTCCTGCCCAATAGAGCCTCTTGCTCTTGAGTTGCCTAGTCTTGGCGAGGAGGTAGAGGGCTTGGACCACCTGATTAGCAACTCAGATGATGACCTGCTATCCCCGTGTCCTTCACTGAAGGCTTCGGTTGCTAGTAAGAGGGTTGAGACTATACAAGATAAGCTGCTAACTTTGGCTTCGGACCCGCCCTATTTTTCGACTCGTGCTGCTTCGCCCCCCATTCGACGTAGCTCTTTCAAGAGGAGGTAACCCTCTATCTTCTTTATTTCTTATTGCATTTATAAATATATGTACATAGGATGCTAGAACATTAGGAGCCTTGTTGGCCCTATTAAACAAGCTGAGGTTCGAAAGCTAGTTTTGTCTAATCATTTGGTTTTGGTTGGCTTAGTGGAGACGAAGGTCCCACAGAATCTTTTCAGTTCTATTTCTAGTAATATGTTAGGGAATTGGTGCTAGTTGGCAAACTATAAGTACTCCCAGAGGGGAAGGATTTAGGTTGGTTGGGATCTTGGGTTAGTTGGGATCCTTTAAGTGTTTGTTTTGAAGCTTTCTCTATGACGGACCAAGCGGTTCATGGGAATCTTTAGTATTTGGCTTCGGGGGCTGTTTGTTGTGTCTCAATAATCTATGTTGAACACACCTTCACTTCCCGGAGACCTCTTTGGGAGGACCTTATACTTAGGAGTACTACTTTACAGAATATGCCTTGACTGGTTATGGGGGACTTCAATGCTATAAAAGACCCCATGGACAGGTTAGGTGGATCCGATAATTGGATACTGTGCTTTGACGAGTTCAACCAGTGCTTAGATCTCTCTGAGCTGGAGGACGTTAGGTATGTGGGCTTTCGGTACACCTGGTCTACTTATTTTGGAACTTCTTGCAAGACAAGGAAGATAGATAGGGTTCTGGTGAATTCCTGTTGGAGCCAAGTTTTTTCCTTCTCGGAGGCGTTTTTCCTAGCACTTGGGATCTCTGACCACTCGCCTATGGTGGTCAGGGTGGTGAGCCCGATGCTTCGGAGGAAGCCTTTTAAGTTTTTTGATTTTTGAATGAAGTATTTGGACTTTGACGCAATCGTTAACCAAATTTGGGAGGATCTAGGGGAGGGTGTGCCCATGTACAGGTTTGTCTGTAAGCTTAAGTCTCTTAAATGTCAGCTCAAGTAATTAAATAGAGTCATTCTCCAATATCTCCACCAGGACTTCAAAAGCGAGAGAAGCTTTAAAGGTGACACAAGTTGGACTTCAGTAGGACCCTCCCAATGTTGAGCTTGCTGACTTGGAGAAGAATTAGCGCCGCACCTTTTTGGATCTTTGCTCTAAAGAGGAGTCCTTTTTTAGACAGAAAGCTAGAATCATACAGCTTAAGGAGGGGAACTGCAATACAAAGTTCTTCAACCACTATGTCAAGAAGAGAAGAAACAAAATCCTCTCTATAATGGATACCATAGGCAACCAAATCACTGATCCTCAGATGATCCAGCAGCATTTCATTGAGTATTTCCAAGACCTCCTCACTCCTCGGGTGGTGCGGGGACTGCCTTTGGTTTGGGAGATTTGGGAGGTCATCCGCTCTCCATTAAATGATGACCAGATCACCTCTCTTGCGCGGCCTGTCTTTGATCTAGAGATTCGGGACACTCTCTTTTCTTTAGCTCGGGGTAAGGCCTTAGGACCGAATGGTTTCACGGCTGAATTCTTTAAGGAGAATTGGGAGACAGTTGGAGAGCAAGTCATAGTAGCCGTGAGGGACTTTTTCACCACAGGGAGGCTCTTAAGGGAGATCAACAACATCATTCTGGTTTTTGTGCCAAAGGTTCCTAATGCAATCACTGTCGATGATAACAGGCCTATTGCCTGTTACTATATCATTTACAAGCTTATTACCAAAGTCTTAGTGAACTAGGTTGTCGCAGTGCTAAAAGATTTAGTGAGCCCTTCTCAAACTGCGTTTGTTAAGGGGAGACGGATTAGGGACATTATCATTTTGGCTCAGAAATTCTTTTCTAGCTTTCACGTGGAGCCTTATTCACCTAAGTGTGCAATTAAGGTGGACTTCAGGAAAGCCTATGACATAGTTGATTGGCATTTTCTTGAAAGTGTTCTCCTTACTTTTCGGTTTCCTGATTGCCTGGTGCAGTTCATTATGACTTGTGTGCGGACGCCTAGGTTTTCCATTGCGTTGAATGGGGAGTTACATGGTTTCTTTCCTAGTGGGCGAGGCCTTCGGCAAGGGGATCCCATGTCTCCCTATTTATTTACTTTGATTATGGAGGTACTCTCCGGAATCCTTGTCAAGTGCTCTTTGCAAGCAAACTTCAGGTTCTTTTGGAGATGCAGGGCCACCAACCTCTCGCATTTGTTCTTTGCAAATGACGTGTTCCTCTTTTGTGAAGCCGACTTGCCTTCTGTGACACTCCTCAAAGAAGGCCTCCAAACGTTCTCAGCTTGGAGTGGATTGGAACCGAATTCAAGGAAAAGTGAGGTGTTCTTGTTAAGGGGCTCGCTAGCTTTAAGGAGTCAAATCCTGCTTGACCTAAGCTTTGTAGAAGGGAACCTTCCGGTCCATTCTCTGGGAGTTCCAATCATTACGTCAAGGCTGGGGAAGGCAGATTGTGCTGCTCTCGTTAGTCGCATTACAACGTCGGTTCAATCTTGGACTCATTAATTTTTATCTTTTGCTGGCCATCTTCAGTTGATCAGGTCAGTGCTTTATGCAATCTAGGCCTATTGGGCGAGTGTTTTCATTCTTCCTGCGGCTGTGTTGGACCAGATTAAGCATATCCTTAGACAATTCCTTTGGAAAGGCCCGAAGTTGGGTAGAGGGGGTGCCAAGGTAGCCTGGGATGATGTTTGCCTCCCAAAAAAGGAGGGAGGTCTTGGTCTCCGGAGACTCCATGATTGTAACAAGGCTGCTATGTTGAAGCATATTTGGATCTTGTTTTCAGATAAGGAGTTGTTGTGGTGCAAGTGGATCCACTTGATCTTCTTAAAAGGAGGAACTTCTGGGTCGTGAAGAAGCCAACTCACTGTTCCTGGGCTTGGAAGAAGATCTTACAACTTAGGACAGAAATCCGACATAGCTTCTATTGGAGAATAGGGGATGGTCTCTTAGTGTCACTTTGGTTTGACAATTGGCACCCTAAGGGCCCATTGAACTTATTTTTCTCGGATTCGATCATCTATAGTTCCGGTCTTTCTAGGCAGGCTACAGTGGCAGATCTCTTTTCGAATGATGGCCAGGCTATCAAGTCAGTGTTGGAGTTGTGGGAGTACCCACTTCCCTCCCTATCTCCGAACTAGGATTGTTTTTGTTGGAGGGAGAACTCGGCGGGCCATTTTACAGTTGCAATGGCTTGGGAGGCCTTTAGGCGGAAGAAGCCCCGATTCTTTTGGCATCCTTTCGTCTGGAACAATACCATCACGCCTCAATACCAATTTCACCTTTGGCTCATCACTAAGCAAAGGGTCCCCACCCAAGCTCTCCTTTTATCTTATGGTAGGATAGATATTGGCTCCTACCCTTTTTGCAATGAATTGCCTGACTCTATTAATCATCTGTTTTTTGGGTGTTGCATTACGGCTGGTATTGCTTTCTTTTGGGCAGCTAGATGCAACCTTCCATGGCATAACAGGTCTTGGGGTGAGAATCTCCATTGGGCCATAACTTTGCTTTCGGGAAAGGATTTTTATAAATGCAATGCCCGTTTTTCTTTTGGTGTGCTTTGTCATATTATTTGGAAGAACATGAACAATATACTCTTCAGAGAGGAGCCGTTCATCGTCCCAATACCCTTTTGTACTTTGAGCTTTCTCTATACCTACCCATCCATGAAATCTTCTCATAATATTCAATCGAATCCAACATGTTCTTATTGGATTTATTAATCCACAATATGACAATAACACTCACCTTCTTCTTTGCTTTGTTGAAACAAATTTGTGCTGCTACTAAAGCTCATATCCTCCATTTGCAAGATTGAGCTATTCACTTTGGGGACAAATTGACTTAGGGTGAGATTTTGGTTGAATGGCCAGTTTGGGCTTCAATTGTGGGTTCCTCTTTCAATTTAGGGATCTAGGGTTCTTATTTGAGGGAAAGTGAGTAAGATGACGTCATTTGTGGTTTGACTGCTGACTAGAGCCTCAGATGAGCCACGTTAGAATATGAAATTAATTATAAAAAAAAAAACTCCACATCAGAGTTCTAGTCAAGTAGATTGGTGATGGCACTGAAAATATCGTTTTTAAAAAAAAATTGCACTAAAGTGATCCAACGAAAGGTTATAGCACCAAAGTGAGCACCGTACACAAATCAAGGCACATTTGGTGTACTTTTTCCATAGATCTTGATATAGTCTACATTCCCTGCTAGGTTGTAATTGTTGGCCCCAACAAAAGGAAGAATTCACGATGGTTGAAGAGAGTCGAATGATTACATCTTCACACAGTGAAAATTACCGCTTCAACTTGAGCTTAGGTCATTGCATTGTGGAGGATAAATTGGGATTTAGAATAAACTTTGTGAATAAACACGTATATGATTCGAGAAGTCATTAGCCAGTGCAAATGCAAAGTTAGGAAGTCATCTCCTAATTATAGAATTATCTGTTGCAATTATAGGATCCTTTCAAAGTTGATAGATAACTAGACTAACTCATAATTCATGCCTACTTTTTTAAGGGTCCCCAAATTATAGAATTATCAAAGTCTGTTTGACATGGTCCCTCCTTACGCAAGTCGAAATTTTCGCGTTTGACTGGATTATAAATGATCGAAGATGTTGCGGGATCCATGAATATATTATTATTTTCCTACACATCACTCTTAGTTCATTTATATGTTACATATGTTTTGGTGGATTGTCGAGGAGGTTGGGCCGCCATTTATATTCTGATCTGATTTGGGAGTCATCGAGGAGGTTGGAACACATTTAGAAGCTGATCTGGTCTTGATGCTTCTTTTGGTTCATCGTTGAGGAGATTGAACCACCTTTATTAAATATTCATATGTTCTTCCCAGGCTGTTCGCATAGTCGGATACTAGATTTTAGTTCTTTTGTTAACTTCATGGGTCTTCTTATGATCATGCCACATGATCACTTATGTAAAAACCCTGCCAAATTTTGATCAGAAAAGACTTATTATTGTATTGACTTTAGTGCATTTAATGTCCAAGAGCCTATATGTTATAATATAAATAATATTTAAATAAAAATTATCATTTGTCACCCTTTTGATTTTCAAAATTACCCTTACAATTACAATACTAATTTATCAAGTAACCACCCACAATTTCATATACATAACCATCATTTTGTCTTGATTTTCGAAAAGACCAACACTGTCCTAACACTTCTTCACCACAATGAAAAATTGACACTAACCTCATTGCATAAGTTTTCAACATATACTTTTACATACCACTGTTCTCACTTTAATCTTAGAATCATATCGTTACATATTTTCAAAATTAAAATGCATGCGTTAGAATTAGTAAACATTTAAGCCAATGCACCACATTGTCTCACTTTTATCCCTTCAAACTACCCTAAAAAAATAAGGGAAAATTCCAAATAAGGGCTCAAGAAATGTCCTTATTTTCTTAAATAAGAGCCTAAAATGGCCACATTAGTCTAAAAGAATGGCATGAACTCACTGTATAGTGAAGGGCAATTTCGCCTTTTAATTTTTTTCTTTTCTTTTTCTTTTTTTTTTCCTTCCAAAAACTAAAAAAAAATTAAAACTTAAAATAGAAAAAGGATGAACACACACGAGAGGGAGGTTCCTCTCGCCTATGATCGTCGCCTCATCGTTGGTGGGGCAGCGACAATGACCAATGGGGTTCTCAATGCCTGGATGAGGATTGGCGACCCTCGCCAACCAAAAGCGAGGCTTGCTAGCCCTTGCTAGAGACGGGAAAGGGTAGCGACCCTCGCCAACCAAAAGCAAGGCTTGCTAGCCCTTGCTAGAGACAGGAGAGGGTAGCGACCCTCTCTTAGATTTGGGCGAGTGTCACTTGCCCTTGTCCAATGCCTCCCGATCTGTGCAACGAGGTTTGAGGGCATTGGGGGAAGGCTAATGACCCCCATCCATATTTGGGAAAGAGTCACTGCCTTCTCCCATCTCTGGCAAGGGCCTACTAGCCCTCACCTTTGGTTGACAAGGGTTGTTAGTCCTCATCTAGGCATCAACGACGCCACTAGCCATCGTCATCGCCCCACCGGCGATGGGGCGGTGGCCACAAGCGGGAGGGAGCCCTCCCGCCTCTATTTTTGCTTTTTTTTTTTTTTGTAATTTTAAAATTTTAAAGTTTTTAATCTAATTTAATTTAAATGCAACTTGTATTCGGACGAAAATGTCCCTGATTCGCTTGAATTTTTGCCGATCGGTGAGCCAACAAGACTAGGCTCTTAATTTAAAATAATCATAATCACTTCAGCCCCTTCTTTGAGACTAATATAACAATTTCAAGCTATTATTTAAAATAAGGTCCACTCTAGACCCTTATTTAAGAAAACAATGGCATTTAAGGCCTTTATTCCTAATATATATATATATATATATATATATATATATATATATATATAAATTAGCAAACAAATTCCATCCACCACTCTAAGACTCATTTGCTGTACTCAAAAAATAATTATCCTCACCCTTCTCCTCTCTAAAAGATTACTACCGTGCTAACTCTCAATCAATTATTTTTTCTTCTTACACATCTATTTAACTTCGTGCAAGTGCGAAGAGCATGGCCAAGGGCAGCGCTTCAGAAGTTAAACGACGGGCGCTTCTCAACTAGCCAGCATCAACAAGAGGTATCTCAGCAATCACGTCAGCTACCAATATTCGACGAGTACAAAAGGAAGTCAGTGCGGCACTTACTTTAGTCTAGCTATTATTCCATTGTTCTTGCATAAATTATTCAAGAGCAGACCGGTGTTAAACGTGCATTAAATCAAAGAACAGACAGGCATTAAACGTGATTAGGATGTATTAAACTTTTCGACACAGTTTGTCATCTGGACGGAAGGGCAAAATCCCTTGTAGGTCCAAACGCTGCCAGATGTGAATTTCCCAACACAGATATTAGAAAGCAATTGACTAGTAACGGAAAAAAAAAGGTACTGATTAACAATGTTGACCTGAAGCCATGTATGTAATGATAAGCATGGTTTGACTTTGAAGCGAATTTGTTAATAGAGCTCGCGGGCAGTATATTTGGCCACTGACATCAGCTGAAGTCCCAAAAGGCAACATCAAATCTCAAAAATGAATTTTTCTTCCAACTAGTAAGATGGTCCAAAATTATCCGCAAAATTATTTTAAATATTGATATTGACATGAATTTTACCAAGAATTTTAAAATAAATATTCAAACCAATCAAATTTCCGCTCGAGTTTACTTGAAGTTCATGTCTGAGATTAGAATAGTTCCTTTGCTCTTCTCCATTGGCTCATCTTTGTTCATAGAAAATTAGAGGTGATTCCTACAAGATCATTTTCCAATTTCATATACTCAGTTTCTTTTTATGGGAATTCTCCATAATCTTTTTGGGAACCATTTGATGTCTATCTTTTTGCTTTCGTAAGAAGAGTGTATGGATATTCATCATCCATGATGACCTATCGCAAGGAGAATTATCGGATATCTTGTGGGATTGTGTGATATTCAATTTGAATTTTAAGAGATTTGCAATAATTCTTTCCCAAACAAGGCATAACTAGAATTTCCCTTAATTAAAAGTATTCCTCCATTCGTCGGTTTTCTTGTGAAACTTTTGTTGCCAATAGTGCGTTGTTAATATATTTCGTATTCACTAATGGTAAAAATTAACTATTTTTTCAAACTTCATAATTTGGTTATATCATTATTATGACTTGCATACTATATTTAATATGTCATATAGACATTCATGTCATAATAGTGTAACATCTAAACTTCCATACTTTAACAACTTGTGAAAGAAGCACAATATATTGTTTCGAAGTTATAATAAGGTTTTATAAAATATATTTTAAAGTGTAAATGCAGACTATTTTTTGAAGTTGTTGCTGTGGTAAAAGTATGCTTTGGAGTAATAATATTAGCTAAACAAAAAGTATTAGAAACATTAAAAACAGTAGAACACCAATGGACGAAAAAAATATTATTATTGTGTTGACGCCCATTATCGAATTCACCGTAAATAAAATTTACGCTGAGGGCAAAATTCAACTCTTAATTTTGTTATCATTGAACTTTTGGCGTGAAATAATTACCTTGCCAGACTATGGTAGATTGTCGCATGATCTGTTCCCGAGCCGAACCCAACCCACCGACTCTCGAGGCATAGCTAAATGCGAAATTCCTGTATGGACCTAATTAATCAAATCGAATTAAATGATATCGTTGATCTTATTACACCAAATTGGAATCTCCGTAGGACTCACAAAATTAATAATGAAATTCCACTCGATTCAATGCGCCCGCTTCTAGGGAAGAATTTCCATCGGTGGGTTTTGCACCGGCCACCACTTTCTCTTGATTTAATCATATGTATAATAGTATATTATATCTTTGGATGTTCTCCCAAAAAAGTATAAATAAGCTGGTTGACAGTGGATTCTCCTCAATTTTCATATAAAATTTTATCTTGCCTTTCTGCTTTTCAAGAGTTGACTTCCCCCTTAATGTATTTGGTCTAAATGGGATATATATATTATCCTATCTAGTGTTTGGGAGAAAACTGTATTTGGATATGTTTGGATATAATCCGGATAAAGGGTGGGATAAATTGGGAGAAAACTGGATTTGGATATGTTTGGATATAATCCGGATAAAAGGTGGGATAAAATAGAGAGAATATTGAATATGGAAAAACTGAGGGGAAAAAATATATATTAAAAGAGGAGAAAAACCCTATGGAATTGCTTGTTGCTCACCGTCGTTCCGCCAGCTGTCGGCTCACCATCACCGCCCTCGAACCCGAATGCCATTTCCTTAGATCGCTGCTTCCAGCTTTGTCACGTGCAGCCATTCACAGCATTGACTTCGTCCAACAGGTTTTAGTTCTCTTTTTTCATGGCAGAAGTTGAGAAAATTTTTAGCGTCATCGAGAGGGAACACTGCTCTTGTTTTTATCATACTCTTCTTTTGCTTCGATCTGAATAAAAGGATGGCAGTGATGATGGGTCATCAAAATGGGAGTTGTTTACCACAATCCAGTTCTGTTTCTTGGGACTTCCTGGATTTCTGCCTCGTCCCTACTTAATACTCTGTTTTGCGTTGTCAACAAGCTCTTGAGGTTAAACAGTTGTGAGTTTTATATATTTTTTTTTTCTTTTGATTTTCAATTTTGGATGATGATTTGTTTAACTCTGTTTTAAAGAAGAATTTCACAGAAGAAATAAATGATTTGAGTTTAACTGCGGGGGACTTAAGTATTGTATTTCATAATATTAATCCAAAAGGCAACCTACAAAGAAGGAAGATTGAGCAATCAAAACGAGAAAATTAGCAATTGTGGCAGCATACACTAGACGTGGAATCATCAATTTCCCTCATTGCTAGAGGATGAAGATGAGGACGATCAGTGATATCTCATCTTCCTTCACCACCGACCATGAGAGAGAAAGAGAGATTAGTTGAGTGAGACTGTCCATATATTTCAAACTCTAATTTGGATAATATTTATCTGAATTCATGTTATATTTAGATATTACTAAACAGCGTATATGATAATTCAAATCCTATCTTATCCTATTAGGTAAAAATGTCTAGACACCAAATGCGGAGGCTATTCACACGTGCGTAGACTACCAGGTTTTTTTTCCTTTTTTTTTAGCGGGGAATAAAGTCGCACTGATTGTTTAAGCATTCTCTGAAGCGACGGAGAAACTCCCATTGAAGAAAACGACACAGTGGACGGTGCAGAAATTCACCCTATAAATTCATTCGCCACCTTGCCTCTAAAGAAACTCCATCCTCCGGTAAGAGTCATCACCCACCAACAAAGAAAGAGCCAAAAAACTTTCAGAACCTCAGAGCAACATAGAGAGAAATGGAAGCTACGAGTTCTATGTCAAGCACCCACGTATGGAGCTCTCCGATTCCATATCTCTTTGGAGGACTGGCTCTAACGTTGATCCTCATATTCACAGCACTGACCATATTGGTGTGCTCATATCAGAAGCACGCATCCAGAGAATTGCATGAAGCCGACGAGAAGCTGCCGAAAGCCGTGATCATACCATTGGATGCAGAGCCGAAGATTGTGGTGATCATGGCCGGAGATGACATGCCGACTTACATTGCGAAACCAGTCACTTCTCTGCCCATCTGCTGTGATCAAGTCTAATATTCATTCACCAATCACTGCGAGTCCTCTTTAGATCATGTGAACCGCGGCAAGCATTTGGTACTACTAAAAATTTTGTCCTCTTTCGGCCATTTGTGCTATCCGAATATGTAGAATTGAAGAGTATTACAGTGTTTCTCAAAGGATCGGTACAGTTTCTTCATTTTAAAATTGTTGTTGATCCTCAAATGATGAACCCCATTACTTTTGGGATGGAGACACCACTAATCCCTGAATTTTTGCGATGAATAATCAAAACCATGAAATTTACTCATTGTTGAATTGGAAGATTAACTATACGCATTCTTGTTCAAATTACATCCTTCGGTCAAATGCAAAATTTGAATTAGAAAACATAAACCCTTCAGAGAAGGGGGAGGGAGGATGAGGAAGAGCCACCGCTGCCTAGGCACAGGCGAAGGTCTGGCATCCCTCTCCGGGCTCAGCCGAGCACAACAACTGCAGCCCGGCAAGGGACGATCAAAGGTGCAACTCGTGGGACGATTTCCCTCTCGGATTTGGCCGCGAAGCCACTGCAATATTATAATGTCTGGGTTGAGTTTGGGCTTTATCGATAATTGAAATGGCAAGCAAGCTGAAGATGAATCATTAGGCTGAGAAAATTCATGTAGTTATCTGGAAATAAGGTAGAGCCTTGTAGCTGGAGAAGCACATCTGGTCACAGCAATATATTTCGCTTAGCCTGTTGACGGTGCAACAACTTCTTGTTCCTTGGAAGACCCAGCAAGAATTCCGGAGGCAAGGCGTAAAGCATGGCACGAAGTGCTCTTAGTCGAATCAACGTTACCTCCCTAGTCACTGTCGGTGTAAACCACGTATCCTTCTTGGGGCACGGTAAAGCATCCCATCACTTCGAGTGCCTTGAAATACCTCAGAATCCTTCTTGCAGCTTTCAAGTGAGACATTTTTGGATTCTGCATAAAACTGCTAACGATGCCGAAATCAAATGTAATGTCTAGTCTGCTGGCTGTCAAATAAGGCGAACTTCCAGTTAGACACTAATTAGGGACATCAATCATGGCTCCTTTTCCAAATTTTGAAATCTTCAACTTCGCTCCAACATGGCTTTAAAATATCTTTGGCATACTTCTTCTGTGATATAAAACTGTCGTTGTCAGTTTGCTCAACTTCAATTCCTAGAAAATATGCCATCAAACTCACATTAGTCATTTAAAGTGAAGCATCATAGCCTCCTTGAAATTGGAGACTTTTTTCGCATTGTTGCATATGAAACAAGTCATCAATATAGAAGCGCACAATATGCAAGTCTCTTTGTAAATTCTTTTTGACATACAAAGTGCGCTCATAGGGACAATTATTGCGAAAAACCAAGTGATAAGAAAACAAAAAACAGAATAAGTAGATAAATTTGATGCCATAATTACATGGTTTGGTCGGCACTCTACTCCACAGGAAGAGAAACATGATTCTACCATAAATCAAGTGACACAATGAATATTACAATCATATTTGAGTCATTCGAACACTCTTAGTGTTTTTTGACCCTTATTACATTGATAACCTGAGTACTTAGCTCTCACAAAATCTCAGGGCAAAGTATTATGCAAATGCCAAAAACTTGGCACTGGTGAACACTTAAGTGCCAAAAGTTCTAAAAAGTATACTTAAGTGTCATTTATTAAAAAAAAAAAAAAAAAAACTTGGAATACTTGAGTGACAATTCCAACGAGGATTATTGGAAATCCAACGTGACATTATTTTAAGAATAAATTGATCTACATGGCTAACTAGAATTGCCTACTCATCAATGAATGTGCAAAATGACGTCATTTTGCCCCAAAATCAATTTTTAATATAAGTATTGATTAAATTAAATTAAAAAATAAATTAAAAAAGGAGGAGTGGCAACAAGTCAACAAGGGCCCCGTCACCGCCCCACCATCACCAGATGGAGTTGGTGATAGTGGGGCGAAGGTCAGCCGGGTGGCCGGCCCTTTCTGATGATAGTGGGGGGGACAAAAGTGGCGAGGGCCAATGTCTGGTTGCCTCTTCTTTTTCTTTTTTTCTTTTTTTTAAATTTTTTCAAATTTTAATTTGTTAATTAATATTTATATTAAAAATTTAATTTTGGGGTCTTGTAGTGCCATATGGATAGTTTTTATTTAAATTTCCATGAGGATATTTAAAAAAAAAATTCCATGTCAATAAAAAAAATCGCCGAAAAATGCCACGTCAACACTTTGACCAAAATTTCTCACCATTGGTAGTGTTTCACTCTTTTCCGATTTTGGCACTTAAGTGTATCATTTCAAACTTTTGATACTTCAGTGTCTCCTTGTGTTAAGTTTTGACAGTTGCAATGTCCGTATCCCCCCAAAATTTCATGAAATAATCTCTTAATTTCACAAAGGAATGCACAAATGTTACCATAAGATTAATTGACTTCAAAAACACTTGCCATTTGATTAGGATGTAATTTATGAGCATGCCGTAAGATTGATTGTTACAATCAATATCTGATAATTGAAGCATTATCATTGCAAGATTTAGCTTTTAAATTAGGTTTCTATTCAACAATTCCTAAAAATGCTTTGTAAGACTTTCAAACTTGTAAAAGAGGGGCGCGGGGCGTACGAAGTTGAGGATATAATTGTAATTGTCTTGAAAAGCAATGGTTAGGCATACAATTGTAACAAAGATATATTCCGACAGAACTTTAGATTCTCATTGTTTTCGCAAGTGTTGTAATGTGAGGTGACTGCCATACAAAGTATTTTTATTGACTCAAAGATACGAGAGCTAAGTAATATGTTATAAGTGAATTATTGACCTATTTTCTAACATCTTAAACTTTTAGGGAAAACGGTTCGTCTGACATGGTATCAGAACACAAATTATTAGTGCAGATTCTAGCACCTTTCTTGTTTAAAATGGTTTTAGAACAAAAATTATTAGTTCAAATTCTAGTACTCCTTCTTGAATATTGTGTTGGTTACTGTTGTTCTCCTGCCTTTCTTGTTTTTAGTTGTCTATTTGACGTGGCTACATCAGGATCCTGTCTTGTGCGAATAAGGACGGATTCAAGCCTTAAGCACGAGGGGAATTGCTAAAATATTGTAAAATGCCGACCCATTTCTTAACAGATTAAAATTTTGGGAGAAATGATTTGTCTAATAACGTAGATAGTGGTTCACCTAATTGTTTGTAGAAATTGCCTAGCGCAAATTTTCAATTTTACCTTTTTGTTATGTTTACTCTTCATTATTCATTGTCACGTTCATAGAGCTAAATAATGTGTTTGATGCAGTATCTCCATACCTAAGTTTCCTTTATATGACTATGGAAAGAACCCGTGCCGTCGATCTACTTGGTGCTAGCTATAGCATGTGAACTCTCCACGGAAGAGAAACGGGGCCCTCATAAATGTGCTTAGACCTGTCAAACTAATAGGATGGTTTGAGCTTGGGAGGGTCAAAATATGGGTCTAATTTATTTAACTCATTTTTTTATGCAATACAATTTTTGCGATCCATATCCGACTCTATCAAGACCAACGTGTACCCAACTCAATTGGGTTCCAATTATAAGCAAATTTTCCCCTTAATAACAATTCACAACCCCAAAAAGCCCAAACCGCCAAATGGCTGACAAACCATCAGATGGTTAAAAATTACCGACATGGATCCTTACTAATTGTACTTCAAATTGCATCTTCTTAGTCTCTATAAACCAAGAGGGTAAACAATAGATATCGAATTGAAATCTCCCATTTTATCTAGCTTCTTTCAATTATAAGAAACATTAATTCTAGGGTTCTAGCGTCACCAGATATTGAAGACATTCATTTGTAATTTTTGGGTTAGCGTCAAGAGTAGTGATGAGAGAAGAACAAGATTGCGTCTATTGGGTCACTAGTGTCGAAATCAATAATGGATGAAGAGAGAAGGGTAAAAATACTTTGAATTGTTGTAAAAAGTAAAAATTGCTTAGCTATTTTTGCACAAGAGATTGGTGAAAATAGGAGATGAGCAAGATCTTGGTCTAAGTTTTTTGAATTTCCTATGAGTAAAGTTGCTATACCTGTTTTAGTCTTTAGAATGCCAAATGAGTTAAAATATGGATCATTTAAGCTACCCATCATGAGCCATCTTACTTTACCTTCTTTTCCTTTTAACTCATTTTACCCTAATGTATAATCAAACAAGTCATCCTCTCCACATGGGACCCATTAAACATGAATTGTGATTCACTTAGTTGGCTTTACTGCAAATAAGTAGGGCTAAGTTGACATGGAAGGAAGAGTTTGAACTTGATACCCAAAGGTGGGATCAAAGTAACACAACTGTCGATGAATCACTACATGTGACAAGTTGGAGAGATGAGAAATCCAACTTGTGACATCCTGAATTTTTGCCCACTCATTTAGCGAAAATTTAAAGAAAGATTAAGGTCAGCGATGGTCAAGGTAGAAATATAAATTTTGCAAGATGCCTTTGAGAATTTATCTGACCTATTTGAGTCTAAGAATATAGGAAAAATTCATTGGACAATTATAAAATATAGTTTTGACTATATTCTTGTGTTAAGTTGGAATATAATGGCCAATTTAATTAATGTGGCCATTATACCCTAAGGTATACCTTGTGTGACATCTTGAATTTCAGGTTCTATTTTCAATTGAATAAGTTAAGCTTTTTATCGATGCGCCTATAGTTCTTTTCTTTGAGTTGGCCACTCACGAGATAACTAGTCTATCATGTGAAGCCGTTAAGGAATCTAAATGCAATAGACTTGAGAATTTGACAAAGAATCGACTGCTAGATCATGCTAATCTACGAGGGTTATTACAGCACTGTCAAAATCGATTAAAGACCGGAGATAGGTCGATTTAGCAAAGGTGTGTGATTAGTGTGTAGATGATTCCATCTAATTGCAAAATTCTCGTCGAACGGTATTAGACCGATTTTTCTATCATTTCTGTACCATGTACCCGTATTTGAAACCTCAAGATTTTCACGACAACCGAGAGTCGCTAGTGTGTTGAAGATGTATAATGTGGCTCGAAAATAATCGACCATGGGTCAATTGCACAAAAAATTCTTAAAAGTTACCCAGTAGGTTAGGTCACGCTAAAATCGCGCCAGATTGAAATTAACTACGAATTTAAACCTGATTTCAGAAATTGAAAGTTCTGTCATGTCATGATTCATTTTAGGAACATCGACTCGCCTTCCAAAGATTTTTCCAACAAACCGGAATTTTTAGCGAAATTCAAAGTAGGGCCGTTTTTTACCGGGAAAATCAAAGGGCCGTTTTTTGTCACGTTTTTGGGATTCAAGTTTGACAAATTGATGAGGAAAAATCCTAAGAGGGACGATGGCATCTTGGTTGGATTTATGGACTCCAATTTGGGCCCAATTGGAGAAGAATTGAACTCGAAATTGGATGGAAATTGTCAAAATTCGTAGGCCAAGGGTGCAGCACACTTTTAGAACATTTGGGAAGTGTGTTGAGGAAGCTTGAGTGCTGCAAATGGCTGAGGATGGAAGACAGCAGCTGGTGAGGCATGTGTGATGATGAAAATGGCTATTTTATGGCCAAATGGTGATCCCCCTTAAGCCAGCAGCTCTTTCTTCCTCTTTTGTAGCCCACTTTATCCATTGTTGTCCACTTTGAAACTTAGAGAACCAGAGAAACTGAGCCAAGCCTTCCCCCTTGCCCGTCGATGCCCTGCCGCCGTCTAGTGTCATCCCTCGCCCGCCATGCCGCCCGCAAGCCAAGCCAGCATCGTCCGCCTCCCTGCTTGCGTCCACTCGTCCCTGCGCCCCTGTCCGACATAGCCAAGCCGCGTTGCAGCCGTGTCGAGTCGCCTGGCCGCCCGTCCAAGCTGTCAATCGCCTCCACCTAGTCCACTACTGCCACCGTCGTCCCACCGTGTCCCTTTCCCAAGCCAAGCAGCCCCTTTGGCCAGTCCTTGCAGCCAAGAACAAAAGCGAAAGTTCCAACAAGAGCTAACACTTTTAAGCCCATTTTAGGTCCCTTCCGAGCCTTGGTTGGTGTTGTCGTGCACTTGTTTGTCGCCTGCCTTCACATCGCCGTCGCCATGAACTCATTGGAACGCTAAGCCGGTGGATTTACTTGCTAAACTCTGATTAGGTATTTAATTTAAATTATTTGATTAATTTTGGTATTTATTGAATTATTTAATATTTTCAGGAAATTATGCTAGGATAGCCGGTGATCGGAATTTTATGCTGATTGCAATAATATGCTTAGTTTCTGTAATTGAGTGTTAAATGGCGCAAATTGAGTGGTGATTGTAATTTTGAGTATTTACTTCAAAATTTAAAAATTTTGGTAATTATTTAGAAATTATCTGGTGTCGGGTGTTGACGTTGAAAATTGTTTTAAATACTATATCAAATAATGGGATTTGAAAATGAATGGTATCAATTTTTCTGGTTCAAATTGACCGTGTACCCGCACACGGTTATTTTTATTATGTGTTTTTAATATGAAGAAAATGGGCTAAGTATGTAATTTTAATTGAGACATTTGGGTGCAAAGCACAATGTCCTTGCCCGAGATTGAATGGTCGTACGTTGGTTAAGAGAACCTGTCCTCGAAATGAGTCGGGTGGATGTGCCCCTATATGGGATGCCGGTCACAATAGAAGTTGGACCGATGTTCCTTTATGGAATGCCATTGACATAGTGATGTTACCATGCTCGGTGGGGCAAGACGATGCTTGGCTACGCCAGAAAACCGCCGAACTTCGAGTAGGCCATGCCCGTGTGTGGCCGTGATTAACAATCGGAATGCATGCTGAGTGAAATTGACGCGCCGGATTATGGGACAAAATTGTGGCACGGAATTGGACGTGTCATAACGATTTGGCCCTATAATCAGGACCCCTTATGTTTATTGAGATGAAAGTGATGGCGTTCCAATTGTTTGAGTTTGATTATCGCATATGGTTGGGTATATAAACTGTGCTAACATGCAAGAAGGATTTGAGACGAGGTAAGTTTCTGTAATTGTGTGGCTGTGTGGTTAGGATGCTCTTAGGTGTATTTCCTTCCTAGTCGAAGTTTAAGGAGTGAACTTGCTTAGACATTGTTTCACCCTATCGTGGGCTTAATATTTTTAGATCCTTAGATGGCAGTTCCTCCAGAACGTTTTAGATAGCCGCGAGCTATTACTGAGCGGGGAATAGATGTTCAGATCCTTGGTAGTCATTGGGTTTATGAGTTAATCGTGACTATCATCTAGGTCGATGAGGGCCTACCTAAGAGGGTACCTCATCAATTCAAGGCATGGTTCCACCATGGACTCAATAAGTACAAGGTGGGTCCCCTCCAAGGTTTTGAGATTCTCACGGTGGTTGTCGATGCTGCTTTTGGTGAGGGTGCAGCTGACCCTCCTGATGGAGCTATAGAGGACCCGGTGACCCTGGAACCGGATCGAAAAAATAGGTAGGTTAGGTACAGGGTCCAATACAAACAGGGTCGAGTATAGGGTCTAGAAAAGAGGAACCGATTATAACATGGTCGAGTACAGGGTCTAGGTCTAGACCCTACCCATCCTGGACCCGATCACCCCTAGTTTAAATAATTCATGTTATACATACTTCCGCACAAAAGAAAAAATAATGGCTATTAAGATGGCATAATTAGGGTGGCATGCTTGGGGCATCACACAACTGATCACCTCGCGCGGGTTTCTAAAAGGGATCCTTATTGAAGTTTCCAAATTCACTTCCCCTAGACTACTTTGATTGAACTCAAAAGAAGGGAAAAGTCGTGGCCAATTCTCTATTGTGCCTTTCTAAAGCATGTTGATAGAAAATTTTGCTTGTAAGTTTGAATGAAGAAAAACAACTTGTTTCCTCTTCTTCGCTAACTTTTATATAGAAAGAGTTATATGAACTCATCTCTAAGAAAGTCTATTGAACAATTTTAACTAAGTTAGTTAACATGAGTTTTTGACTGAATGGAGAATTTCAGGGATTGGATATTGTAGATGAGTTCGGCTAATGGACAAAACATGAAGTGCCTACCTATACATATGCCCTATTAGATCTGAATAACCATGTTAAAATATGTCTTGAGCTTGAGCCCATAATGAAAATCTGAATTTTGTAAATTTGCTCGAGTTTGAGTGTACAGATGATGTTACAGCTATAACTAAAAGCAATTTGAATAGTGTTGATTCTTGCCCATCACTAATTATTCATCGCTTGATGGGTAGATTATGGATTTTGGTTACTCGTTTCATACTACACCAAATAGAAACTAGTTTACAATTATCAATGCATAAATAATAGTAAAGTTCAGCTGTGGAACAACATTGAATGTGATGTTGTATTAGAATTAGAATGCATGATGGTATCATAAGGACATTGATTGGAGTAAGGCATATTTGAGAGTTGAAATAGAATATGATTTCCTTAAATACTATGGATTCAGCTAGATGTTGATAAATTTCAAAATGTGGAGTTTTGAAAATTATTCAAGACTCATTGGTGATGATGAAATGATATAAACACAATGGCTTATATGAGCTTCAAGGTGAGATGGTGACAAATTTCATTGTGGAAACGTTGGATGCATATGTTCAAAGTTTGAATTGTGACATATGCGTTTAGGGCATAATGTGAGAAAAGCCTGGAGGTTTTAAGTGAAAGCAATTTGCTATATGATTATGTTTCTAATGAACAGAATGTACATAGGTGATGTGACTTTGATCAACGACGGGAATAGTAGTTTAATATGACTATCAAAGAAATTAGGAAAATTGCAAAGTCAATTCATTTGGATGTTCGCAAGTTGTCGTTGTTTTTTTTTCAAGGAAGAGAATCATATATATGCTAACGGTGTGGATGACTACTCGATAAAAATGTGGGTGTTTGTGCTTTGGCAGAAGTTTGATTATGACATATTGAAATTTTCAATTCTGTTTTCAATTAAATAAATCGGGTCTTTCATCGACGCGCCTATAGTGCTATTCTCAGAGCTGATCACTTTTGAGATAACTCGACTATCTGGGGAAGTTATTAAGGGATTTTAATGCAATAGACTTGAGGATTCGACCATGAATCAACTACTCAACCGTGTTCATCTGTAGAGATCATTACGGCACAGTTAAAAGTCTATTAGAGATCATAGATAGGTCGGTTCGACTGAGATGTGTGGTTAAACGTGGGTGATTCCACCAATTTGAAAAATCTCGTCGATCGGCATTATACTGATTTTTCTATCGTTTTGGTACCCTATGTCCATATTTGAAATCTCGAGATTTTCACGACCACCGAGAGTTGTCAATGTGTTGAAGATATTCGTTGTGGCTAGAAGAAAATCAACCATGGGTCATTTGCACTAAAAATTTCTGAAAGCTACCCGGTAGCCTAGGTCACATTAAAATCACGCCAGATTGAAATTAACCGTGAACATTCATAGGTCTGAGATCCACGTCTATGAATTGATTTGAATTTGATTTCAGAAATTGAAAGTTCTATCATATCACAAGTCATTTTAAGAACGTCGACTCATCCTCTGAAGATTTTTTGCAAACCGAGATTTTTGGCGAAAAGTCGGGATAAGGCCGTTTTCGATCGGGAAATTCAAAGGACCGTTTCTGATTGTGAAATCTGGGTGCAAGTAGGTTCTATTGGCGAGGAAAAATACCAATTCGATTGAGGATATGATGGTGGAATTTAAAGAGGCCGAATTGCACTGGTTCAAGAAGGAATTGAATCCAAATTGAGGGAAAATTGTACAAAATTCGTATGCCCCTCGGTCCATGACTTTTGGACTACTTCCAAGGCTTCTAGAGGAAGCTTGGTGCTTGGAAAATTACTGAGGAAGCCAGCCTTGCATGGTGGGACCAAGTCAAGGAGGCAAAGAGATAAAAGAAGACCAAGTGGCCCCCTCCTGCAAGTTGTTGTCTCCCACTTCCCCTGTCCTCCTCACCGTCGACCCCCCCCCTCTATTTGCAGTAGTTTGAACTCCAAAAAAAAAACTAGAGAACTAGCCAAACCAGCTCCCTCCTCGGTCGCATGCCCGCCGAAGCTTGAGCGCCGTCCGTCTGCCCATCGCAAGCAGCATTGTCGCTGCTCACGTCCCGCTACTCGCCGTGCGTCCCCGGCTGCCTTCCTGCCTAGCTCGTGCGTCCAGCAGGTCGCCAAGCCGTTGCACATCGCCATCATGGTCGCTGGAGCCATCGCCTGCCTCCATTTGGACCCGCTACAGCCTGTCCACCTCTTCCCTGCCCGTTTCCACCTTAGCCAGCCACCATTCAGCCTTGTTCAGCCAAGAACAAAAGCCAAAGCTAGTGGGTCTGCAGCCACTGTTTGGCCCATTTCTAAGTCCTTCCGGACCCCGCTTGGTGTCCTCGCTTTGGAGATTATCGATCATCTCTATGTCCCCGTTGAAGTGAACCTGTTGGATCATTAATCAAGTGAGTTTACTCACTAATCCTCGTTTAGGAAATTAATGACGCTTAGGGGTTGATTAATTTAGGCTAAGCTAGGATTATGTGGTTAGTTAGAATGGATTAGTGATTTAGTTAATCATTGATGCATGTTAGGTGGTTAGAATAGTGCAATTAGTAAGTAGATAGATCGTACTATTTAATTAGACAGGTTTGGAAATTTTCCGGACCCGTCTCGGCTTTTAATTAGGTTTTTCCGGCCTAAGTGTGCATTTTTGCTATTTATTAGTATTTATTAATAATTTTTTGGAATTATTTAATTAATTATTATTTTCCGGAAATTAGACCGAGATAGTCAGTGACCGGAATTTTATGCTGATCACAATAGTGTGATTTGTTTGATTAATTGATTGCTATTTCGTGCAATTTGAGTGTGATTGATAATTTTGGATATTTATCCCAAAATTTAATAATTTTGGTAATTAATTAGAAAATACCAAGTGTCGGTTTATAATGCCAAAAGTGTGTTTGTGGATTTTGGAAATTAGTGGGATTTTTAAAAGGGAAAATATTGTATTTTGGCCAAGGTCGACCGTGTACCCACACCCGATTATTTTTATCGGGCATGATGAAAATGGTGAAAATGTTAGATGGTCAAGATGGTATATTATATCAGCCTACAGGCTCTAATATCCGGTATACTATATCAGCCTAAGGGCTCTGATATGTCAGTTTAGCGTGAGCCGTATACCTTATCAACTTAGAGTAAGCATTATCAGTATATTATATCAACTAGAGGGCTTTGACATGTCAACTTAGCGAGAGCAGTATACTTTATCAACTTAGTGTGAGCTATACTATCTATTATCAGCTTAGAGTGAGCAGTCCTTGATATGATCAAACTTTATAGATAGCATTGAACGGATTGACCGAGTGATGGTCTTGATGACATGGAATCGACTGAGTCGATTGATCGATAATTCGATCTGACTTGATGCCTTGATGTGCTGAAATGATTTGTTGTAATTATCAATTATACTGACTTGTAGGAAGGAACCGGGGTAAAGGTAAGTCCTCTGATTTATGCTTGTTCTTAGGCAGCCCTTGGAGCGTATTTCCTTCCTAGTCGGATCTTAGGGGACGAACTTATTGAGACGTCGTCTCACCCTGTTGTAGGATAACATTTTCAGGTCCCTAAATGGCAGCTCCTCCCGAGCGTTTTGGTCAGCTGAAGAAGGTTACAGAGCAGGTAGTCTATATTCCGATTCATGGGCACCCAAGGAGTTTGGTCTATGAGTTCGTAAAGTCTGTTGTCTGGGTTGATGTGGCTCTACTACATAAGGTACCCCATCAATACAGATCATGGTACCGTCATGAGCGGAATGGACAGAGAGAAGGTCCTATACCGGAATCTAAGATACATGTGTACATGCTGGAGGTTGCTTTTAGGAAAGGCATAGTAGATCCTCCCAGTGGTTCGATGGTAGACCCGGATCTTTTGGATCTAGGGACTCCGATGTACTCAACTGAAGGCTCTAACAAGGAGGAGGAAGAGGATATATAGTTCTATGAACCCCCTGGTTTTACAGACCTTGTTTTTATAGACTAGTATTGTATATGACATGGCTTGATATATGTATATATAAGCGTGTTGTGGTTTGAAAAATTATGACCTTGTTTTTCTATCACATCTTGTTGTTGTTTGGGGATTTATTATTCGCTTCCGCATGTGTGTTAAAATGAATGGGTCGGCGATGCGTCTTGGGACATCGTTATTTAATCGACCGCGGAGGAATGGGCACGCGCTCGGAGGATCGAGGCGTGACATTGATGCTATTGTCAAAAGCATGCGATCAATAGCTTTAATCGAAAAGGAGACTGGTAAGATGATGAAGCATGTGCAAACTGATAATAGCTTGGAGTTTTGCTCAAAGCTATTAAATGAATTTTTAATAAAGGAAGGCACAGTGAAACATCATTCTAGTGCTAATGAATCACAACATGTTGCGGAATGAATGAGCAAAACATTATTAGAGATGCCATTAAATAATCTCTAGTGCTAGTATGGTTAGGAGATTTTTAACAAATGTACTTATTTTGGGGAGCTACCTAATGAATAGATCCACATCTATTGCGATTGGATTTTGGACTCCCAAAAAAGTATGGTCATATACAATCGCTGATTTTGTTGTTTTTAGAATATTTGGTTGCTGATATTATATTTGAGTTAGTGATTGTAAGCTTAATGGAAGAATGAGAAAGTGCACATTCTTAGGTTATGCACAGGTGACTGGGGTTATCAGTTGTGGTGCCTAGAATTAAGTACACCTATTATCATTAGAGAAGTTACATTTAAAGAGTCTCTAGTACTTCTAGGTAGGGTGTTATTGGAAATGTCTATGTCGATCTGAATGATGTTCAGCTTGAGGTGGAGTTGCAACTAGAAACTCCTAAAGTAGTGGGTACAAGAGTTGCAATCTACATAAATGGTGCTCATTGTGAGATGGAGCTTATAGTGCTACCAGTTGCTGTAATTGTTGATATTGACAAAGTACGTGTTTGAATGGTTGAGGAGGTTGTGTTAAAAAATCCTTGTGGACAATTGAATGTGCATGTGAAGTTGGTGTTCTGATAAGGACCTCGATTATGGTGAAATTCAAGAAAGGTTTAGATTTGAAAGATGTTTGTGGCAATCAAGCCCATTAGGGGCTATAGGGGAGTAGCAATAGAGTTAGAATTTTTTAGTGAAGTAATTGTGACTCGGCTTGAAGGTTGAGCCACTGTGGAGGTTGTTAAAATATGTCTCAAGTATGAATTCAAAGCGAAAATTTGAATTTTGAAAATAAATAAATAAAGAGGAGAAACCTAAGACAAGTTTCGAAAATCAACTTTCCTACTGTACATTGGAATCCAAGTTGGAGAAGTCTCACTTTGTGTCGGAGAAAGGAATAAAATTAAAGTTAAAAAAAAAAAAAAGGAGGAAAGTTGACCATGGACTTTCCTCGACTTTCTTTGTCTATAGTGGACTCAGCATCAAGGAGGGTTATTCTCATCTTGTATTATTGCTGCAAGAAGGCACACCGTTATCAAAGTCTTGAAGCGCCACCTTTTGTGAATGCTTTGTGCGACTGTTGAGGTGCAGAGGACTTCATCGTGGGGCTTCAAAGTTTAGATAATCACATCTAGGTGCTAGCGTTCAAAGTCAAAATTAAATCCTTGTGGTAAGAATTTATGCATAATTCCTTCATGAGATTGAGAGATTATTTAGTAAGAAATTGTGTAGCTAAAGATTGCGTGAGTTATTGGCTATAATTGAGAGTTAAGAAACACTTAGGGTATTTGAGTGATTTAAGTGTGATGGTAATCTTCGTTATATCATTTGAATGGTAGTGGAATTCGTTGTTGCTTTTCTTGTGGACGTAGATCAGTAGAGTGAGCCACATAAATCTAATGTCCGATTTATTTTATCATTCCGTCTATTTTATTGTTTGTTTGTCTGTTTTCGAAATAGGCCATGTATTTATGATGAAGTTGATATATGAATAAAAGGTTAATCTGTGAAAAACAAGAGAAGAAGAAATAGATACAAACTTCTTTTTCCTTTACTCCGTATACATGACGTCAAAACTAACAACTGTTTTGGATCTTCGTTTAGATTTAGTCTTAGATTATTACAAACTCAGCGACCTAAGTTTGACAAAAGGGTATATTATTGTGAGAATGCTCGGTCGTCGGATTAGGTAGATGGACGTGGGGACTCGGGAATGCGTTTTGGGTGTCTCTTTACCAGCACTGCTGCCATTTGGATACTTAAGAAAATATTGGCTCCC
Source organism: Eucalyptus virginea (assembly GCA_014182375.1). Classification (NCBI taxonomy): domain Eukaryota; kingdom Viridiplantae; phylum Streptophyta; class Magnoliopsida; order Myrtales; family Myrtaceae; genus Eucalyptus; species Eucalyptus virginea. The sequence continues at coordinate 458,667 of CM024523.1, forward strand.
GACGACATACATGGACCAAAAAAGTCAGCGAAAACGGGAAGGGGGTCTTCTTTCTCTCATAAATAATTATTTTCTCTATTAAATAAATCGGTTCTATGGCCATTTTTTTCCGAAAAGGAAGTGCACTCCACGCCATCATGTCACGGGAGACACAAAGCAATTATCATCTTGTCTTCTTTTGCTCTCTTTTCTGCATATTTTCCACTTGGGAGAGCGTGACCGGAGCACGTCTTTGGCTGCGCCGTGAAAGTCGTCCACAGTTTTAACTTAAGCTGCCAAGAAGTCTCCAGCCAACGACCGGAGTCTGAGCAGAACATTACTTACGCTGTACGCACGTCGGAGAAATAGCACATACGTCGTAATTTATACGCACATCGTTTTCCTAGCCGACCAAATCAAAGTAACACCAAGAACAAGAGGCTATTCGCAAAATTCTAATCAATGAAGAATTACTCCCCAACCATTTGATCAACTCTCCAAATAGCAAGAGAAAGAAAATCAGATTAAGCACACTTTGTCTTAATCAAATTCACGGACTAAACCGTCGGACCTGACTCATCATTTGGATCTTCCTCAAATCAAGGCTATGTTCGGAAGTATGGCGAGGAAAAATAATAGTAAAAAAATACTTCATATTTGAAATTTCCCTCTCTATCTTAGTCAACTATTTAAAATTTCCCTAACTTTCTATTCCAATTTTCACTCCTCTCCGTTTCTCAAACATAGTCTAAGGGGTGAAAGTTTCCGTAAGTAGATAGACATGACTACAGCGCTCATCAACCCTGTGTTGACTTTAAAGAGATTGATATGATTTGATGAGCAGCTCAAGTCACCAGAAGAGTTTCCTTCTTTCCTAAACCGCACACCACTTCGTTTTCTGGAGTGATTTAAATATTTTATAAGATGAATACTTTACGTGACAAAATTAACTTTATGTAATCAATCAATCACACATGGGACGAATATGAATATGTCTAGATAACAGACTTGTCATTTTCCATTGATTTATTAATTTCATAAATTATTTTTTTAATCTCATTTTATATCCTCACATGCTCAAAACATATGACTGGATATAATAAAATCAATGTTTTGCGTGTTCATTTTTTTTATATTTTATTATAGTTCTTATTTGGACAACCGCATGCAGTTTATGAAATTTTTTAGACTTTTGTCGGTTTTCTTACAATCTGTAGAAGATATTTCTATAATCAGGAGGAACCGCCCTTTTCAAACTCACAAGTTTTTTCCTGTATGGGACACGCAAAAGTTCATCTTACACCTTTATCATTATAGCTATTCAAACAAATGTGGGCCACAGTATTACGGCCTTAATGTCGCTGGGTATAATTGCGGAAGTTTGGTTTGTTATGCGGAGAAATGAAAATTTGGATACTCTATATTTCCTAACGGTAAAGGTTGGGTTGCGTCCAACATAAAGTGTTCATAATAATTTATAGGGCATGTACAATGAAAGAAACGTGCAGCTATATCAGTACGATGGATGATTGCAGACGCTTTAAATTACGAGAGTAATGCCAAAGCATTCCTAAAAGTCAGTGATTCTAGAAGCGAGTATCAGTTTTGGGTTTACTTCGATTACTTCGCATTTGGAGGGTGTCTACATTCCTTGAAGGCCATTAACTAGCTAACTTTGGAACAAGCAGATCTTGGATACATACACCCAACAATATTTATTTTTTATATTCTCAAGGTCTAGTAAAATATAATTTAAAGTTTCTAGAGTCCTTTTGTCTTTGTAAAGAGTCTTAGTAATTACTCATACTTGGAGGATTGTTCCAAAGTTCATCTATACAAAATGCTATGATAAATAAGAAGGTAGACATGTTTTGACTCAAAACTTATTTAGCCTTTGGTTTGAGAACAAGAAGAATTTCTTGATTTGCTCTTATCTCTTAGGTGGATTTCTACAAGTAATGAACAATTTATCCCTTTAAGTTCTCACTTGTATCATCTCTTATTTCTCTACACTTTCTCCTGCATCATAGAGCCTTCTCAAATGCATTGACTAGGCAAGTGGAATGAAGAATCCGTGTTTTGGCAAGTGGAGTAGGAGCATAAACAATTGGGTTGGTGGCAGAGAGAGAGAGAGCGAAATTAATCTGGTGTACATTTCATAGTGCTTGTTTGACCGGTTCTCTTTTTCCTTTAATCCCTTTGGCAAGAATTCCTTGTTAGTGCCATTTCCATTCTCGAATGATAAAAGTGTTGTACTACATTCTCTTGAGATTTTGACCTAATTAATTGTTTGGGATTTTAGGTGATTCTCCACCTCCCCCTTTCCAGTGACCACCATTTCCACATGAGAAGGGAAGGTGGAGAGTTTAAATCCCCACCTTATTAAGGAGGTTGGAGTAAGGACGATTTAACTTTAGATATGGATTCCAACTCCTACGCCCTACAAAGACATGGGATAAAAGTTTTAAAGTGAGTTAGAGTAGAAGTAGAGTAAGACTACCAAAAAAAAAAAAAAATGAGAAATTAGAGATCATTTATTCGTGTGTTCAAATCTTGCAAGGCGCATGCATTTTACTTTGAGTCAAAGCTACCAGTACAGGTCATAAGTGTGGACTTAACTACTAATTTGTGGTCCTTGTGAGGTGTTTTATAAGCCTTAGTATTCAGGTCTCTGCTCTTTTACTCATGAGTCATCAAAAAATGAAAACATCATACATTTGGACGGGCAGCTTGTATGCCCCCCAGTCTATAGGCTAAAACACCAAATACTTACACAACTATGAACGAGAGAAAATTTTTAGGTATTATATGAGTCATCGAGTACTATATCTCCACTCATTTAAGTCAATTAATATCATCATATGCTATTTTCAAGTGACTTGAATTTTAATTATATTGTTCTAGATTATAGAGATTTTTTATTATGATTGTCTATGATAGATGGAAAATGTCGAGCTCCAAAAACACCTAAAAGCTTTTCGAGGAACAGGTGTATTGAAGACGAAATGAAAGGGCTCATCCCCTTTCCACTAGTTTCCTTCACCGTTAAGATAATCCAAGGAGGCTAACCAGCGCTACAAGCCTTCTCCATCACTTTAATATTACAACAATTTGATCAGCTAAAGTTTAATTTGCAGGAATCTTCCATTGTAGATCCATCTCAACTTCCCTCACCAAAATAGTCAACACCTTTAATCATATACATCATAAATTATTTCACTCTTTAATCAGGCATACCTTAACCATGAAGCATGTTAGCCACTAACTTCCTGTAGTGCTATCCTTGACTTTTTCCCTAACTACTATCGCGACCTAACCCTCCAAACATATGATCCCAAGGAATAGGTTTAGAGATACTTGTTCAAAAGACAGTCCTTAAGGTGCATCACACAAATAAGGCTCGAAAGTGTCTTTTTTAATGTTTGTGTAGGAGATCCATCAATTGAGAACATGGATTCTCTCAAATCCTTATCTCGCACGACAACGGTTCATTTGAGATTTTCAACAATCTTAAAAACGTTATCTAGGAGTAGCCACTACTAGCCACTTAGTTGGGGGTCGGTTAAGAACCCAATCAAGAGTCAAGAGATTTCCCTTGATTTCTACAAAACCAGAGATTTCATGGGTTCGATGACTTGGGTTACACTTGAGATTTCTAAGTGTCCTTTTGGTGCCTATGAGTATGATTGTTATCTAAGGTGGTCATGCAGTCATTTTACATTTTCATGCAAGTTTAAAACTAGGCGATCACGCACAGATGATTCATTCATATGATTCTATACTAACTATACAAACAAATAGAGAAAGAATCAAACAAGTAAATTGAAATTGCGTTGTAGGAAATAAACACCTGCAAGACGATAAAATGAAGAAGTAAGAAATAAAAATTCAGAGTACAAAGAAAGTAAACCCACAACTCGTCAGGGATTTTTACAATACTAAAGAAAACCCAAAACATATACCGGGAAATAAATGGGTATAAATTGTCAAAGCCAGATTGGACTTCAGCTATCCACCGTCTTCAAGTTCTTTTGGCCATTTCCTCCAAGGGATTGCCTTTGGAACCTATTTTCATCCTATACTAAAACTATGCTAGAACATAGGATCACATAACAAACAATATGAACACATGAACTCAAATAATGACAATCAATACAAAGAATCGGACAAATATATTCAACTAATCAAACTTGGCCTTGGGATCGGCCTTTGATTTGCATGCATCGTGAGCCATCCTATGACCTATATTTGATTAATTATAGTCATCAATACTTGGTCATCCCTTATGGTCAAAAGTGGTGTGAAGATCAAGTGACTCCTAGAATTTGGGTCTAAGTGTGGCCTTTTGGTTTACTTCATGTAGATGCATCGATCCTAAACCATTCATCTAACAAACACATGCAAAAGAAATACAAACTCATGTACTTATACCGTAAGACCTTGATTCTCAATCAATCAATTAATAAAAGTGAACCGAAGGCAAAGACAATCACCCAAATATACACTTAATGAGATCTTAAAGGAAGAAAACGAAACAGGTTAAACTTCTTAAACATCAGCAATCAAACACACAAGTTCTGAGAAATTGCAATCAAAGACAAAAGTTTGGAAAATTGCAATTGAGTCCTTAAAAGGAAATTTTGAAATTGCAAGTGATACTGAACAAGAATATTAAATTTGTTGAAATTTAGAGACAAATCCAATGTCCTCGAAAAATAAACTCCAGGTTCTAGGTACGGATAATATCGGCACACTAATTGGGTCCTCCATTGAATATGACTCGATTCCAACAAAGTTAATATAAAAGGAAAGCTTAGAACGATGTCTGAAACTTTCGAATGTTGAGAATTTTCAAAAAAAAAAAAAAAAAAAAGCCATTAACTTCGTTAAAATTGTGAAGTAGTTTCAGGTATTCAATGAGAATGGGTATGGAATTAACAGCACACTGATCGAGCTCTCTTTTGAAAGAACTTTAAATTTAACGAAACTAATGCCAAATTGAAGATTAAAAATCCTTTTAATACTTTCATGAAGCATGCATTCAGAGATTTGAATTATATGAATTTATAAAACTCAAATAGTGCATAAAAAGCTTTTCTGGAAAATGAATAGCAACAAGCCCCGCAACTTTGAAAAGTTTGGGAAAAATAGCAAATCAAGTTTAATTTTCTGAATTTTTTGATAGTGAAGTTCAACATATCCCAAACAAATCTCATGAAGACTTCTTCAACAGATTCAGCATGCATGAATTTCTAAAAATCAAAGAATTTAAGCATATCATTCTGGAAACAAGACGTCACGAAAGCAGACATATCTGGCTCACAATCATTTACATCATCCAAAAGTAACCCATTCAATCTAAAATTTCTACACAACATTGGTCATACAATGTCCTACTACTTCCATGAGACATCTAAGGCAAATTCAATTCATTTGAATTTATAAAAATCATAGTATAAGCATCTGCCACTCTAGACAAACAAATCTCAACAACGGGTATGTTCAGTTTAAACATGATCGACTTGTTCTAACGATGTCTGATCCTTATGAAAATTTTATAGAGAAACTTTTGTGAAGAAACCAATTCCAGATTCATAACACATGATTTTATAAAAAATCAAGAAATCAGTGCAAGTTAATCAACGAAGCAAAATTGCAGGGACGAGCACGGATATTCTAGACCTAATTGGCCAAAGCAAATGAACTTCAATTATCACAAATTTTTTATATGTCATTGATCTACATGTTTTGAAAAACTTTCATTTAGACACTGATTTAAGAATCCAACCACAAAAAATCATAGAAAATCGACAAACAGTAAAGGTTACCGAAACAGAATAAGAAAACAGAAGACTAATCCTTTTCAGATTGCAGTTCGGTTTTGTAAAATGGCGACCAAATCATGCAAACTATATGTCAAAAGAAAACTCATGAAATCTCCTATGAATCCTTAAAAGGCCATGAACACAATTGAAACCATTTTCCAGCTCAAATGAAGACATTTAGCAAAGAGGTCCAATCTAAAACAAGATTTTGCAGATTAAGAACGATTAACCTAAATAAACGATTTACAAACTTCATACTATTTTTGTATGATCTAGAACCAAATGTCGTGACCAATTTTCATTAAGATATCCAATATGAGATTATTATACAAAAACTCACGAAAATCATCAAACCGAATGGGTCGGTTAACCATGACATTGCGGCAAAACATCCAAAATCCAGAATCAACAATGAAGTTAATAAGCAATCAACAAATCAAATGAAGTCTAAATCATACATATGATATGCCACTGGAAAGCTTATGAAATCATCTTCGAATCGTATGGAGACATCAATGTTAAATGATATCATTTTCCAGCTCATTTGAAGATATTCATCAAATCAGTCCAAACGAGCTAGGATTCCCCAAAAATGGTAATCATGCTCAATCAAGCCACCAGCTAATCATATATCATCATAAGCTCATTATAAACCATATATACCATCTATATGAGCATGATAAAGCATTATAGGGTTCGAATCCTAGCCCTGGCTATCTAATATAGCCTTGCTTCATAGGATTCAAGTATGAGAAGGTTTACCTTAATTTTCCTTCGCATAAAGCTCAATCGAGCTAACCAAGCTTCACTTCCAGGATTAGGACACACCTAACGTTGGCACCAGCTGAGGGACTCCAATTAATCACCAATGGACACCAGAATGGTTAGCAAAGTTGCTGGAAAAGGATTGGACGCCGAACACAGTTTTTGAACCGATCAAGAAGACACGCCGGATTGAGGTGGCTCCGGCAAGGATTCAACTAATTCCATTCACCATAAGGCTTAGCACTCACCAAGGAACACCACGATAATGATCAAACCACCAAAAAAGGACCATCAGCCATCGATTTCGCTATTTGAATCAGCCAAATGGACTACCGATGTAGGAGTCGGTCTTGTTTTTTTTTTTTTTTTTGGTCGGGAATGATAGATACTTTCATTCATAAAATGCGAGACTTACAAGAAGATAATAGGTAAGATTCCGAACATAAAATCTCCGAAAGAGCTGGAGGAGGGAAGGATCTCCAATTTTGAGGTAGTAAGTTGGTTCGATGCAATTTCGCGAGCATATCGGCTGCTTTGTTGGCTTCCCGTGAGCATTTAACCAGCGTCATCGATGTTGAACGTGATATCAGGCTTTTACATTGCTCGATAATGGGCTTCACCTTCCAAGGAGCCTCAGCCCGGCCCAAGATGCTTTGGTGTGCAATTAAACAATCAGTTTCGCACTCCACTTCTCTTCGTTGTACTTGACTGAGTTCAACTTCTCCCACATGCATAACTTCTTTGAACTGCAGAAACTCCATCCCGTGCAGAATTGCTAGGGTTTCAATTTGAACAGGGGAGGAAGCTCGGACCTGTCGCACAAAGCCATCAATCACTTGCCCAGCGTGATCCTGCAAGATGCCGGCGATTGATCCGACCTACTCGCCTTGTATCCATGAGCCATCGACGTTTAACTTTAATTGTCCTTCCTTCGGCGGTCTCCATCGGTTCAGTGAGTGTAGATCTTTAGACTCTGTAGCCTCTTTTTTGTTCTGCCATCTGCTAAAATTTTGGATATGTGCTTGCACCAGGTCGACAATAGTGTTCGGATCCGATTTTTGAGCTCTGAAAATCGAGTTGTTGCGGGCTTTCCAGACAAACCATAGGATCGTTGCCAGCAGCTCCTTCTCGAGTAGGTCCCTTTTTTCTTCGAACCTTTCCACCAGCCATTTATCAAAGCGGGATATACTATTAGGTTCACACTTGAGTCTAACCCGTGGATCTGTCCATATTTTCTTCATCCATTTGCAGAGAAGAAACAGCTGCTCGGTAGTCTCCAAATGGTTGTTGCATAGCGTGCAAATGGGATCAAGTAATACCTTTCGTTTATATAGATTCTCTCTTGTTGGGATTACATTATGACAAACACTCCATATAAAGATGCACATCTTTGGGGGGATAGATAAATTCCAGATCTTCGTCCACAAGGTTTGGGGGGGCTGAAATGAGGTTGATGCTCTGTGCTGGTCTGTTGCTGTGTTGTATGCACATATTTTGTTGTATCCGCTTTTCGCCGTGTAATTTCCCGACTTGTTGCCTTGCCATACTAGAGTATCTAGCGGGATAGAGAGGATTTCATTTGCTATTCTGTTTTCAAAGAGGTGCTTGACCTCTGCTTCTTTCCATCCCCTGTTTGCGTCACTTCTTAGTTCAGTAGCTGTTGTGGGTTCGTCTCTATTAGCCGGGCCCCCTATCACACCAGATTCCAACCATTTATCCTCCCGTATTCTGATTTTCTTGCCATCACCTACTCGCCATTGTACCTCGTTTTCAATAGCTTCTCTCCCCACCAGAATGCTTTGCCAACCCCATGATGGACGCTGCCCTTTTCCTGCCTTCCACATATCTCCATTTGGAAAATAAACCCCTTTAAGGATTCTACTCCATATGGCTGTGGGGGATTGAGATAACCTCCAGACTTGTTTTCCCAGCATTGCTTTGTTGAAGTTTACTAAATCTCTGAATCCAAGCCCTCCTTCATCCTTTCTCATTTTCAAATCCTCCCACTTCTTCCAATGCAATCCGCTGCTGGTTTCATTTTGCTTCCACCAAAAGGATGCAATTCTTCTTTCCATCAATTTACATATTGAGATGGGAATTTTAAATATCGACATGGCATATTGAGGAAGTGCTTGGACTACACTTTTTATCAGCATTTCTTTACCTGCTTTGGACAGAAGTTTCTTTTTCCAGCCCTCCATCTTCATGTTTACTTTAGCTAGGATCCAGGCAAACATCTCTTTTTTTGACCGGCCCCAATCCGTTAGGATGCCAAGATATTTCCCTGTCTTGTCTATGATCGGGACTCTGAGTTCTTGTGCCAAATTCCTCTGAAGATTCGAAGGACAGCCTCTACTGAAACTTTCCTGATTTGTTTAGGTTTATTGTTTGACCTGTGGCAAAACAATACTAGTTTAGGACAGCTGTTAAGTTTTGACATTCTGATATGGTCCCATCCAAGAAGAAGATAGAGTCATCAGCGAAAAGTAGATGTGATAGAGTAGGGCAATGTGAATTCAGAGTTATCCCTTTTAGACTCCCGTCTACCATAGCCTTGTGCATTAATCATGATAGAACATTCGACACAAGAATAAACAGATAATGTGATAGAGGATCTCCTTGCCTTAATCCCCTTGATGGTGTGAAATATTGCATAGGCTCCCCATTTACTTTCACACTAAAAGTTACTATTGAAACACATTACATTATCATCCCTACCCACCTTGTATTAAATCCCATTTTCAACAAGCATTCATTCAAAAAGTCCCACTCCACTCTATTATATGCTTTTTGCATATCTAATTTCAGAATGGCTTGAAACTTCTTTGTTATCTTCTTAATTCTGAGCTGGTGGATAACTTCCTGAACTATGAAGATGTTGTCTTAAATCTGCCTCCCTTGTACAAAAGCACTTTGTTCGGAAGTAATAATTTCTGGAAGCCATCTTTTTAATCTATTCGCCAGAACTTTAGCAATGATTTTGTAGCTAAAATTGCATAGGCTGATAGGTTTGAATTGGGTTATTCTTTCTGGATTTTTGACTTTCGGGAGAAGGGAAATATGTGTTTGGTTTAGGGTAGGGTCGAAAGTACCTGTCTCAAAGAAACGCTGTACTAGTTGAAAAACTTCAATTTTGAGTTCCTCCCAATAATGCTGATAAAATTGCCTATTTAACCCATCGGGACCTGGAGCTTTGAGTGCACCCAATTGGAACACCGCTTCTTGGACTTCTTCAATTGTCGCATTTTCCATCAGTTGTGTGTTCATTGCCTCATTTACTGGACTGGGACACTGGTCTAGGACCGACTGGAAGTTCCTCTGGCCCATAGTTTCATAAAGTGTTTGATAGAATTCCAGAATGTTTTGTTTAAGCATATTCTACTCCCTGCACCAAGTGTCATCGTTTATCTTCAGCATGGTTATTTTGTTTCTCTGCCTTCTCTGCACTGTGGTGGCGTGGAAATAATTTGTGTTTTTGTCTCCCCATTTAAGCCAATTGATGCGCGCCCTAAGCCCCTAATACTTTTCCTCCTGTCGCCATGATTTTTCAATTTGATCCACAAGCTGCTAGTATTCCTCCTTGCTGTAGCTTTCAGGATGTCTATTTTTTAGGTCTATTAACTACCGCTTTAACTCTTTTATGCGTATGGCTGTGTTCGGGAACTTGTTTTTGCTCCAATTTTCGAGTTGTTTTGACACATTATGCACTTTGGCTGAGAAGCTACTTTCGTTGAAGAGATTTCCAACCCATGTTTGCTTTATGATCTCCCTACATTCTGCTTCTTCCAACTAATATGCTTCGAATCTGAATTGCTTTTTTCTTTTCGGACTTTCAGGGTGAAGCACAAGAAGGAGTGGGCTGTGATCTGAACCAATAACTGGTAGAGCCTGGACTTCAACACCTGGGAAGGTTACTCACCAGTCCATGGTACATATAGCGCGATTTAATCTTTTTTTAACCAAGTCCTCTCCGTCTCTGTTGTTGGCCCATGTATAAGCACATCCTTTACTGTCAATGTCCATTAGGGAGCAGTCATTCAAGAAATCTCGAAAAGCTGCCATTCGGTAGTAATCAGTTGCCATTTTTCCTACCTTCTCCCAAGCATATAAAATTTCATTGAAATCCCCCAAACAAATCCATGGAAGTGTGTTTTGTGCTTGAATTTCCTTTAATTGATGCCATAAGAGTAGTCGCTCCCCATAATTGGTAGGAGCATAGAGAAAAGTTATACGCATATTGCAGCTTCTAGTCGAATCATAACAGTCAACATCAATGAAGGTGTTGTTGCTGGAAATCACTCGTAAAACCACCTCTTCATTCCACATTAGTACTAAGCCTCCTGCAACCCCTTCCGGATTCTTTACAATTTTATTTGTGAATTTTAGATGTTTAACAACACCTTCAACCATCAACTCCTTGTTCTTTGTCTCCATTAAAAAAACCATGGTAGGCCTTTCGAGAGCTACTAAGGCTCTCAGCTCTTGGAACGTCAGGGGGTTGCCTAGCCCCTGACAGTTCTAGCTAATGATCTTCATGATGTCTTCGATGGCTTATTAGGGCTAGCCACCAAAGCCTAATCATTTCCTTCCTTTACTATTTGAACAGGGGGTTCCAAGAGCTCCATATCATCAACGAGTATCAGGGCATTTTCTGCTGATCGTCTCTGTTTTTTAGTTTTCTAGGTCTTCAGAAATTTCTTTATGTTGCTGTCTTCTGGCTGAAAGTTTGCTTTAGGAAGATCAAGACACATAATCTATTTCCCTTTATCTTTTTTACTTTGATCTATAATTGAACCTTCTTGGATATAATCAGAAGAATAACAGTCTGGTCTTTTCTTGTTACGAGTAGCAGCAACCCGTGTCTCCGATTCATTTCTCACGTCCCTTTCCATGTCATTTTCTGTTGCAGGTGTTTCCGGGACAACTTCGTCAGCTTCTAAATTTGTTTCTAATTTGCCATAGAAGGCTTCCCAATGAGGGCTGTGGTCACGTACCTCCGCCTTTAACCAAGGTCTGTACTTCCCTACCTTATTTTCTGCCCATTTAGTTTGATCATAAGGGATTTATTTCCTCACAATTGATGGCTTAGTGGCCAATTCTCCCACATGAGTAGCAATAATGTGGAAGTCATTCGTACTTAAATTCCACCCATAGCTTCCTAGTCCCAATGTCCAATATAGCTCTTGATTTTAAGGGTGAATTCAAATCCAGCTCGACTCTCACCTTTCCTGCTTTGTGTGGGCCATTCCCTTTAGCCTCCATCTGTATCTCTACTACTTGGCCCATTCTTTCGGCCAAATCAACAACCACATCCTCTCTAAACCATCTTGGAGGTATCCCTCCCATTTGAACCCAGAAGGCGCAGTAAGAAAACTCATAATAGTGCTCTAGTATTTCTGGTTCAGATTGCTTAAGAACTAAAAGATTACTTGCGAAAGACCATGGGCCTGTTTTTAGAATTCTATCTTTATCCTCTGTAGATTGGAAAACGAAAGAGAATAACCCTGTCTCTTTTTGCAGACAAGCAACTGATTCTGTTTTCCATGCCTTCTTCATTGTGTTAGTAAAGGCTTGGAAATTAACATTAGGTTTAGAGAACAACTTACCAAAGAGAGTAAGATTGTATTCCTGCCTTTTAGTAGGAAAAAATTTCTGTGGAGACCTCAACCACATCACTTGCTGACCAAAGAGAACCGAGGCTTTTACATAATGCTATTAATCGCAAATCATTCTCGCTCTCACCTTCCATTTTTCGTTGTACAGGGGTCTTGCTTCTCTGTGACTGTATTCCACAAAAGGACAAAGGTTGGAGATGTCAATTTTACTGGTGCTATATGTTTTGGGGAGTAACGGTTTGGGGTTAGATTGAAGGGGGCTCTGTAGAACTGGTATGGAAGAACAGAAAACGGCACTGCTATCAACTGTGGGGAGAAGCGTGTAGAATATGGTGCATTTGATAAAGAAGAAAGCAACTCTGCTATGGTTCGCAGGTGGGTTTGTGGATTGCGGAGGGGAATACTCGGTGGATTACGAAGGGGAGGACTCGGAAGGGAGAGGGTTAGGGTTAGGGTTTGGGAATCAACTTACCAGATCTGGAATACACTCAAAGCCATCTGGAGTGAGCATCGAAACCAGAATCATGGTGGTTGCAGAAGTCGATTTGTGCAAGCAGCCATTGAAGACATGGAGGAAAACTTTGCCCTAAGGAGAGAGAGAAGCTCTTCCAAGAGAAGAGAGACCTAGTCAATATATATAGGAGTCGGTCTTGTTGGCTAATCAAAAAGAGTCTCGATCGGGGCTCTTTGGTGAAGAACTGTTCTAGCGAGCCTTGCGACGGAGGAGAAGGGGCTGTGAGGGAAGTCGGTGAAGTGGTGGGTTGACGAAAAGGGGCCGGCATGTGGTAGTGTGGCGGTTAGTGAAGGGGGGAGAGTCGGTGGAGGGGAGAGAGAGAGGGGGAAGTGAGAGAAACTAGATCTAAAATGAGAGGCCCCCTTTCCATTTTGGAGGGAAAATCGGTTATATAGTTCATTGCAAGATGAAATCTTAGCTATTGGATTGATCCAAGGAATAAGATTTAATCTTCCTAGATAAGATCAAATTATTTGGAGACTAAGCTAGTCTATAATTGGATGATAATACGCACATGTCATTTTAAACGGTCAGGATGAACCCTCAATGAATGACTACAATTAATCTTGAAATAATTAGCTAATCAGAGGTATTTTAGTAACTTCCTATTTACAAGGGCAATTTTGTAATCTGACTAGGGATAGATTTGTAATTTTTGTCCAAGAGGGACATAGATGAGTCTGCTATGGCTTGGGCTAGCCACAGGTGGTCGCCGGTAGTTGATTGCTCGTTGAGAAATGGCCGAAGCCAAAAAACAGTTGAGCTGGTTGGATTGGACTGTTCTAGTTGGTTTTAGCCGGTCCTTTCGAGAATTTTATGCAATTACATCCTAGACTTGATTGTGAAGAATTCTTGTCCAATTGGAATAAAAATGGGCTACTTTGAGGAAAAAAAAAAGGTCTAAAATCGTTGAGATTAACCAATTAAATTGCTCAAAAACATCTTAATTGATTTTAATTGGTTTAATCTCCCTAAGGATATTGAACATTGTGCTTAAACTCAATGGGTGCGCAAATTTGGAATTTCTAGCCGATTAGTGCAATTCGTATAATTCCTGCCTTCAAAAGCCAAATTAATTGAAATTGAATCTAATTGATACAACATATCAATTAGTTCAATTACCAATATTCATAATTGCCTAATGTATCCAAATTGATACTAGAATGGTGACACGAACTTTATTTTAAAATTGAATTAATGGTCAATGATGAAATCAAACCTCAACCCATTAAATTAAACTTTAGTCTAGAATCGGTCAACTTGAATTGCACTAATTAAAGCTCATTAGCTTGAATTTTCAAGTTCAAGTAAGCTTAATCCATCAAATTGGAGAGTTCCCAAGTGAATTTGCCAAAATGAACCCTAGATTTGAATTTAGTTTAAGAAAATGAAATGATTTGAAGTGTAAACTTGCTAGTCATAAAGAATCAGTTCTAACCCTAATTAGGGCTAAAAATGGTAATTTTGATCCCGACATGTCAAATCTCAAAATTGGCCACACAAGTGAAACTGAGATGACTTCTAGATCAAATGTTATAAAAGAAGCTAAGTCAAAATGTGACTAGAAAAAAAGTAATTTTATTTTTGGTCAATTCGGAACCTAAAACCGAACAATTCGGAAAATGAATATTTTCATCGATTTTTGTAAAATTTTCAATGCCAAAGTCAAATTAAAGCTAAAATGAGATTATTTTTGGGTTTTTACATTTTTCAAGTTTTTTGGTGAAAAGGTTGTCCGCCCTTTAGTGATTTATCACTAAAGGTTAATTTTATAATCAAAACTTTGAATTTTGAAAATTATTATGGTCAAAGTGAAATTAGGACTAATTGGAAACTTTTCGTGCAAAAAGCAATATTTTGATCTAGGGTTGACTTTTGATTAAAGGATCGACCAGAAAGTCAACTCAAAAGTCAATTTTTTGAGCTTTTATTAGAAATAGCTATAAAATTGTCCATAAATGAAAAATCAATGAAAAAAAATGAAAAATGACACTTTCTGCTAAAAAAAGGGGGGGCTCCGTCACGGTTGGAAACTCTAATGTTGAAGTTTTAACTTTTGTGACTCATTGACTAAAAATCAAGTGTTAACAACTACACCGTTCAATTCCTAATTTCAAATCCCACACTTCAATTACTTAACTTTTTCTTTTTTGACAAATATTATGTCATCTTTTTATAAGTGGTTGATTTTGAAATTAAATGGTGTGAAGTAAAGGGGAAACTGTTATGATGACTTATATTATATTTATTCATCATACATAAAAAAAATTACACTCCTTGTAATTAAGACTCAAAACACGTTATACAATAATATGTTTGCCAATGGGAAAATTACAAAAAACCCTAAACCTTTTGTAATTGTACCAATTCAGTCCTAATTTTTTTTTTTTTTGGCAATTGAGTCCTAAACTTTTTGTATTTACACCAATTTAATCAATTAAACCAATTTTGGCTAACCTGTGTTGATGTGGACGCCAACTGTATTACATGGTGTGGTAGGCTTTGATGTGGACAATTTTGAAAATTTTCATTTTATTTTTATTTTTCTTCTTTTTCCTTTTTCCTTTTTTTTTTCCACCCTTCCTACTACTTCTAGCAGTTTGCCAAACCTCTGTGACCAACTAGAGCCAAGTGCTAGCGAGGTTGACCTCACTAGATTCGGCGAGGTGATGCCTCGCCCAGCCCCTGGGGCCAACAACCATGAGAGCGGCCTCGCCTAGCCCTTGGCGTGGCTCGAGCTCTTGCCAGAGGCAACAAAGTCAAAGGCTATGCGACCTCACAACCTCTGGCGAGGGCTTGAGCCTCCCTGGCAACTAGGCAAGGCTCAACCTCGTCGGCCCTCGTCTATTGCTGATTGTTGAGGTCCAGCAACTGGCTGGAGGAAGAAGGACGAGAATGTGGAAAAAAAAAAGAAGAAAAAATGAAAAAGTTATATAAAAATTATAAGAATAAAATACTATAAAAATTGTCTATGTTAGCACTGACTATGTCACGTAAGACGGTTAGCATCCACATTAATGCTTTTGGCCAAAATTGGTCAGATGAATTGAATTTGCACAAATATAAAATATTTAGGATTCAATTGATAAAAAAAAAAAAGATTTAGAATTGAATTGACACAATTATAAAATGTTTATAACTTTTTTTGGTAATTTTCTCATTTGCTAACATAGTTTTCCATGTTTGTCAATTATGATTAGGTTGAATTGCACTTGTAACAACAAAATTAAGGAGATGGATCATGGAAACCAGTTATATACTAGACTCTCATCGTGTATAAGTATGACATTAGGTCCCTGTTCATGGGGTTTGAACCCTACTAGGATAAAAGCTGTAAAAGGCAGGGAATAATCAACTCTAACTATAGCTTGTTTGACGCATAGTTTTCCACGTTTGCCAATTATGATCAGTTTGAATTGCACTTGTAACAAATTGTAGGGAGATGGGTCATGGAAAACCAGTAATATAGGAGACTCTAATCATGTATAAGGATGAGATTATGTCCATGTTCATGGGGCTTGAACCCTACTAGAATAAAAGCTGTAAAAGGCAGAAAACAATCAACCCTGACAATAGCTTGTTAAACGCAAAAGTTTGGCTGCGACACCTAAAATAAAACATACAAAGTCGTCCTTCCCAAAAGTCATCATTTCCATGTTTGCCAATTATGATCAGTTTGAATTGCACTTGTTACAGCAAAATTAAGGAGATGGGTCAAGGAAAAGCAGTAATATAGGAGACTCTCATCATGTATAAGGATGACATTATGTCCATGTTCATGGGGTTTAAACCCTACTACAATAAAAGCTGTAAAAGGCAGGGAATATCCAACTCTAACTATAGCTTTTTTAACGCATAAGTTTGGCTGTGGCGACTAATGTAGAGCACACAAAGTCATCATTGCCAAAAGATTACGAATTTTTGCATGACTTCATAAAGTACTTCGACTCACGAACACATCTAATACATTTTCACATCTCTAATAAATGAGCAGAAGCGAATCTACGAAGGAACAAAGAACGCTCTCCTTGAACCAAATGGCATTAGTGCAGATACCCATCTTGTCCCTCCCCCAAAGCTGTTCAAGTTTCACCCTATAAATACCCTCACCATCTTCTCTCTTCTTATTGCAAAAGCCCAAAGAAACTCTCACCAACTCCATCACCCTTGAAAACCACCCAAAGAAAAAATCAGAGGGGAGAGAGAGAGAGAGAGATGAGAGCTACAAGTTCTGCATCAAACACCCACATATGGAGCTCTCCAATACCATATCTCTATGGAGGGCTAGCTGTAATGCTGATCCTCATAGCCGTAGCACTGATCATATTGGCGTGCTCGTACTGGAAACGCCCTTCCAACGCCTCGAGCGATGCCGATGAAAAGCCAGTGAAGCCTGCCATCCCGCCGTTGGATCTGGAACCGAGGATTGTAGTGATCATGGCCGGAGACAAGAAGCCAAAATATCTTGCAAAGCCGGTCACTTCGCTGCCCTCCTGCTGTGATAAAGTCTAAATAAAAACTTACGGTACCATTTAGTCATTAGAATGAGCTAAAAGGGCAAGATTGTGTAGTGCTTTTGATCTTTTCCACCCTCTGGCTTATCCACCATGTGACGTCGTAGTCTGCCACACCCGAACGCGAGTTATTAATCTTTTCATTTTTAGCACAAGCAAAAGCCGAAAGTATAAAATCAAACAGAATACAATAATGGATGAACGCAATAGAAGAACAAAACACCATAGCTTTCATTTCTTATCTTATTTATAAACATAGGTGATTTCATTGGGATTATAACTGGGAGGTCAAAAAGATATACTACTCCCTCGTGGTATCAACATTACCACCATAGCAACGCCCCACAAACTATCCACATCGCCAATCACCCATCTGCAATAGTCCTATCCTGAAAAGTGTCAAGACCGTGCCTCAAAATTGGATCCTTACCACCTTCAGCTCCCACGTCTACGGCTCCCTAAAGCCGTCACCCTTGTCGCTACTGCTGTCCTCCGGATATGGCAGAGGACCTATCAGAATGCCTCTAATCTTGGCGTATATTGCGACAAAGCGATAGGCTATGCGACCTCCAGGCGAGCCTATGTCTATCCGTAACGTGGACGTATACCTCGTGAAAATCATGGAAGGGAACACCGGATCGGTGAACTCATATAACTAACCGTCAAAGTCTACGAGGGTTCCGTAACGTGGTCATTTCTCTATTGTGCATTTCTGAAGTATGTCGAAGGAAAAATTGCTTGCAAGTCCAATTAAAGAAAAATGATTGGCTTCCTCTTCTTTGCTAATTTTTATATAGAAAGAATTGCATGAACTCACGGATAAGACAAGCCTATTGAACAATTTTAATTGAGCTTGCTAACATGAGTTTGTAACTAAATGAAGCATGTAAGGGATCGGATATTATTGATGACTTGGGCCAATGGACAAAAGTTCAAGTTCCTACTAAGGGTGTACAAAGAAACCGGGACCCATCCGGACTGCCTGAAACCAAATCGAAATTGCCTAGAACTGGTGGTTCTTAAGGGAACCAGTTTGGTTCTTGATTCCAATTTATGGGAACCAGTGGATACCGGTCCAATTCCCGATTCCATGAACGGATCCACCTGCCTGCCCACCTAGATCAAATCGGTTATATTATAGGAATATATTATTTTTAATATTAAAATTAATTTCAAAATTAGCAAATCTAAAATTTAGTGTTCCAATCTCCATCTTGTCTCAGTTCGTTGCTCTCTTACTTCATCTCGTCTCTCTTAGTTCAAACTGTCCCCCAGCTCTCTCTTTCTCTCTGATTCACCTTCGGATCTGCTCATCTCCCTTCGAGTCCTAGTCCGGACTTGGTGAAACAGTGAGTCAATACCCTTTCTCCCCTTGAACTTGAACTCTCTCTCCACGTCATCAACATCCTCATCATCACCTCTGCATTCATTGTCACTGTCCTGCTTGTCATTGCTCGGCTCATCCCTCTTTTGCCTCCTCTCTTCCTCCTCCCCCTCCTCGGGCTTCTCCCCATCGTCCTCATCTTTGGGGACAGGGGTGAACTCCAGGTCGAAGAATGGCCTGTCATCCCCGTCTTCCTCCTCATCATTAGTCTCAGGGGAGGAGCAGGAGACGTCGGAGGTGGTGGCAAAAATGGTGGTGGTGGCCAAGACGGAAGCAGCATGAGGGTCATGGCCACCATGATGCCAATACTTGATGAGGCTAAAAGCTACCATCGTTAGGACAGCCGGAATAAGCAAATGTGAGAGGGCAAAAAGGCGAAGGCGCAAAGATTGGACCGGTTCCATGGATCCACCCAACGGTCCGGTTTTCGGATGGATCCATGCAACGAACGGGCGGTTCATGGTTCCAATTTTTTGGAGCCGGTCCTTAGTAGGCGGTTCCCGACTCTAGGCCAATATCCACCCACCCAGATCATGCACACCCTTGGTACCTACCAATTTACATGCCCTATTAGATCTAGATGGCCATGTATTTATGATGACGTTGAAATATAAGTGAAGGATTAAGCGGAAAAACAAAAAAGGAGGAAATAAATGCGAACTTCTTTTTCCTTTATGACGTCAAAATTAACAACTGTTTTGGATCTTCATTTAGACTTAGATTATTGCAAACTCAGCAACCAAAGTTTACTGGGTCGTTGGATTAGGTCGATGGATGTGGGGACACGGGAATGCGTTTTGGCTGTGTGCTTCACCAGCACTGTTGCTGTTTGGAGACTTAGTTATTATTGGTTCTCGGCAACACATATGGACCAAAAGAGTCGGTGAAAACCGACGGCGGGTCTTTTTTCCCTAGTATAATAATTATTTTCTCTAATAAATAAATCGGGTTTTGTGGCCGTTTTTTCCAAAAAGGAAGTGCTCTCCACGCCATCATGTCACTGGGAGACACAAAGCAATAATCATCTTGTCTTTGTTTGCTCTCTGTTCTGCACATCGTCCACTTGGGAGAACGTGACCGGAGCACACCTACGGCTGCGCCGTCGAAGTCGTGCGCAATATTCACCTAAAGCTGCTGCTAAGAAGTCTCTAGCCAACGACCATGGTCGGAGCAGGGTATTAGTCACGTTGTCCACAGGTTGGAGAAATTGCACATACGTGGTGTGCGTAATTTATAAGTACATCGTTATCCTAATTAACCAAATCAAAATAACACCAAGTCGAAGAAGCCATTGGTAAAATTTCTGTCTATTTGATCAACACCCCGAATAGCAAAAGAGAAAAATAATAATGTTGAGCACACTTTATTTTAATCAAATTCACGGAATCATCGTACCCAGCTTGTCATTGGGATCTTCCCCAAATCAAGGCTATGTTGGGAAGTATGGCGAGGAAAGAATAATAGAAAAAGATGCTTTATATTTTGAAATTTCTCTCCCTATCTTAGTTACAACTATTTTAAATTTTCCCAAACATTATATTCCAAGTTTCATTCCTCTTTGTTTCTCAAACATAGCCTAAAGGGTGAAAGTTTCCGTAAGTGGATAGACATGACAATAGTGCTCATCAATCCTGTGTTGACTTCAGATAGATTGATATGATTTGATGAGCAGCTGAACTCACCAAAAGAGTTTCTTCTTTCCTAAGTCACAGAACACATCGTTTTCTAGAGGAACAAAAATGTTTTTTTGGATGGATATTTTGCGTGACAATATTGACTTCGTGTAATCAATCAATCACATATTGAACAAATATGAATATGTCCAGATAAGAGGCTTGTCATTTTCCATTGATTTATTAATTCATGAATTATATTTTTATCTCATTTTATATCCCAACCTTCTCCAAACATGTTTCTCTTGTCCAATTTTTTTATTTTATTCTAATTCTTATCGAGACAACCAAATGCCATTTGGGTAGTTTTTCAAATTTTTCTCGATTTTCTAGTCATATATACTCATTTAGTGAGGGCCTTCATTAGCATAATAGTTTTTAGACTACTGTCACACCATGTTATGAGTCACAAATTCTTAATGAATTTATTATTTTTTTTTAAATTCAAAATAGATTGTTATTCTCAAAGTAGATTAAATTCAATCACATAAGCATTTGTCTTTAACAAGAGTCTATAGAAGAGTTTTCTTTAATCACGAGGAACCACCCACGAGTTTTTCCTCCATGGGCACACAGAAGTTCATCTCACGAATTTTTTTTTTTTTTTTTTTTTTTTTGGAATCATTATAGCTATTCAAACAAGTGTTGGGCCAGAGTATTAGAGCTTTAATAAAGCTGGCTCTAATTGCAAAAGTGAGTTTTGTTATGCGGAGAGATGAGAACTTGGAGACTCTATATTTCGTAATGATAAAGGTTGGGTTGGATCCATCATAAAATGTTCATAATAGTACATTGGATGATTGCAGACGCTTCAAATTACGAGAGCCATCTCAAGTGCGTTGACCAGGCAACATCTGATTTTCGACGTATGAAAGGAATGAAGAATGTGTTTTGGCAAGTAAAGTAGGAACAGAGACAATTGGGTTGGTGGCGGACGCGGTGGCTCGAGAGAGGGAAACGCATTAATCTGCTGTACATTTAATATTGCTTGTTTGACCGGTTCTCTATTTCCTCTAATACCTTTGGCAAGAATTCCTCATAATTGACATTGCCATCCTCAAAAGATAGAAGTGTTGTATTATATTCTCCATGATTTGATGTGATTATTTGTTTGGGACGTCAGGTGATTCTAAATTGAGAAATTAAAGATCATTTGTTCGCCTGTTCAAATCTCACAAACTATTTAAATGTTGCTCTGAGTCAAAGCTACCAGCATATGTCAGAAGTGTGAACTGAACTAATTTATTGTTATTGCAAGGTATTTAAAGGGCCTTCAAGCAATTCGGTCTTTGCACTCGTACCCTTGAGTTATCAAAAAATAGAAACATCATTATATTATCACCACTGATACATTTGGATAGGTAGTTTGGTTGCCTCACGAGCCTATAAGTTAAAATGCCTGTAACTAAAAAAAGGAAAAAGAAAAAACAACTCTTTACTTAAAATGGATGAATGAGAAAAAAAATTTAGTATTATATGAGTCGTCAAGTGCTATATCTCCACTCATCCAAGTCAATTAATATATTCATATGCTATTATCAAGTGATATGAATTTCAATATTCTGTTGTAGATTATAGTAGTTTTTTTCATGGTGTGATTAGAATATGGTGGATGGAAAATGTCGCGCTACAAAGACACCAAGCTCTCTACGAACAGGTATATTGAAGATGAAATTAAAGGGCTTATCCCCTTTTACTAGTTTCCTTCACTGCTAAGATAATCTAAGGAGGCTAACCAGCGCCATAAGCTTTCTCCATCACGTCAATATTACAACAATTTAAATCGGCTAAAGTTTAGTTTGCAGGAATCTTCCTTTGTATATCCGTCTCAACTTCCCTCACCAAAATAGTCAACACCTTTAATCATACACATCATGTCTTATTAGTTATTTTACTCTCTAATCAGGCATATTTTAACCATGAAACATGCTATTCACTAACTTCCTATAGTGTTATCCTCACCTTTTCCTTAACTACACCATGTAATTCCTAATTTCAAACCCCACACCTCACATACTTCATTTTTTTTAACAAATGTCATGTCATCTTTTCATAAGTATTGATTTTAACATTAAAGTCGTGAAAATTAAAGCGGAAGTTGTTCTGATGACTACTATTATATTTATTCGTCCCACAATAAAAAATAAAATAAAAAATAACACTCCTTGTAATTGAGACTCGAAACAAGTTCTCCAAGAATATGTTTGCCAGCATAGCTTTTCATATTTGCCAATTATGATCAGTTTGTAACAACAAAATTAAGGAGATGGGTCATGGAAAACCAGTAATATAGGAGGAGACTCTCATTATGCATAAGGATGACATAATGTCATCCATGTTCCTGGGGTTTAAACCGTAGTACAATCAAAGTTGTAAGAGGGCAGGGAATAATCAACTCTAACTCTAGCTTGTTTGACACATAAGTTTTGCTGCAACCACTAATGCAGAACACAGAAAGTCATCATTGCCAAAAGATAACGAATTTTCATGACTACATAAAGTGCTTCGACTCGCCGACACATCTTATACTTTTCATATCTTTAACAAATAAGCAGAAGCGAATCTACGAAGGAACAAAGAATGTTCTCCTAGAACGAAATGGCATCAGTGTAAATACCCATCTCGTCCCACCCCCAACGCAGTTCTAGTTTCGCCCTATAAATTCCCTCATCACCTTCTCTCCTCTTACTGCAAAAGCCCACGCAAAGTCTCACCAACTCCATCACCCTTAAAAACCACCCAGAGAAAAAAATCAGAGAGGAGGGAGAGAGAGAGAAAGAGAGAGATGAGAGCTACAAGTGCTGCATCAAACACCCACGTATGGAGCTCTCCAATAACATATCTCTTTGGAGGGCTAGCTGTACTGCTGATCCTCATAGCCGGAGCGCTGATCATGTTGGCGTGCTCGCGCTGGAAACGCCCTTCCAATGCCTTGGGCAATGCCGATGAAAAGTCAGTGAAGCCCGCGATCCCGCCGTTGGATCTGGAGCCGAGGATTGTAGTGATTATGGCCGGAGACGAGAAGCCAAAATATCTGGCAAAGCCGGTCACTTCGCTGTCCTCCTGCTGTGATAAAGTCTAAATAAAAACTTACGGTCCCATTTAGTCATTAGAACGAGCTAAAGGGCAAGATTTTGTAGTGCTTCTGATCTTCTCCATCCTCTAGCACACCTGCCATTTTTGCTTTTGCGGCAATATCATGAAAATTGGTGAGCAATAAAATCAAGAGATGTTTGTCATTTTTTCCTGACGATTACTTTTAGTTTTCGATCTCGTACTTGTAGATACTGGTTTTTATTACGTGCATGGAATTCTCTAGAACGTATGAGAGCACAAACAGAGAACCACTAAAGTGGATATTTTCAAATGAAAGGACATACGGCAATTTCATATTACTGAACTTTCCGTTCCCTAAGATTTCCAGTTGAATTAATTTCCTAATCTTGTGATTTTAAATGCCTGCAAAGAGATTGATTAAAAACCAAAAAGAAGTTTCAAAGAGAGACATCCAGATTACTTTTCACATATTAAAGGCCTCTTTTTCTGGAATTAAATAATATATGGAAATGGCAGTATTACCAAGATGATTAGTGGATGGTATTTGCTGAATTTAAACCGACGGCATAAGCATTAGATATTGTTCAGTTATCAGCAAGCGAATATACGTAAATTTTCATTTATTTTTTAGCTTTTTCTGGGAAAGAAGCTCCTCAAAGTTTAGAATTATTTAGAAGAAAAGAAAAGAAGGAAGCACAAAAAGGGGTGTGCATTCACTTCCGATGGACAAGAAAAGGATCTGTTTTCAGCAAAAGGCATTGTTTATTGATTGGCTGATGTTTAGCGGGACGCGGTTGCTAGAAATTGTAAGTGGGTCAATGATGACCCACTTGAAATGAGTGAGAGAGGATCATTTTCTAATGTGAGTAATGGGCGATATAGGTGACAATGATTCTTACTTATTTGTAAATGAAATTTTTAGTATCGACGGCAATTTATGCATAATTATCTTTCATGAGTAATTAAAATATTTACCATTCGTTCATTTTATAAATAATACAAATAATACTTTAGACAAATTATTTTAAAATTTTAAGTTTTCAGTAAACAAAGATATCCTAATATATCATAAATCCTCACTTTAATCTTAGAATCATATTTGTTAAATATTTTTAAAAATAGAATTACACTATTATCTCAAAAACAGTTGCACGAGTATGTAACGCATGGTTAGTATACATTTAATCCAATGCACCACGTCCTCTCACTTTTATGCCTTTAAACTACCCTTCAAAAATAATTATAAAATGACATTGAAATTTCATCCACCGCTTGAAGACTTATTTCCTCTACTCAAAAAATAATCATCAGCACCCATTTCCTCTCTAAAAGATTATTACCATATTCCTTTTTTGACATAACTCTCATTCAATTACTTTTTCCTCTTACACATCTATCTAACTTTGTGCACGTGCCTAGATCATGCCCAACACTAGTTCAGAAATTAAAGGAAAATGACACAAATAGTCTTTGAACTTGGGTCTAATGTGCAACGTGGCCTGTAAATTTTTAATTTATTCAATGTGGTCCCTAAACTTTAAACTAATGTGCAATGTGATTTTTGAACTTTTGATTTGTTAATGTATTCTCTGAACTTTTTGTTATATACTCAATTTAGTTTCCGAACTATATAAAAATATTTAATGTTGTTCGTGATCTTGAATTAATGAAAGAATTACATTGAATATATATATATATATATATATATATATATATATATATATATATATATATCACTTAGGGATTACATTGAACATATACCAAAAGTCTATGGATCACATTGAAAAAATTAAAAATTCAGGAACCACATTAAACATTAAGTTGAAATTCAATGACTATATTAAATAAATTAAAAGTTTAGGGATCATATCACACATTGAGCCAAAGTTCATGAATTATTTATGTTATTATTCCAAACTTTTCTCGCATGCCATAAATGACCTACAAATAGAAAGAAATGACCTTCCTTTGTTCCTTTTTGTTTATTACTAAACAATACGCACCACTCAACTAGTCAACATCAACCACTTGGAGTTGCCCTAGTCAACACCCTTCTCTCTTGTAAATGGGTAGGTGTAGAATTCGATTCTCCACTTTCTCAAGAGGCTTGGGTGGGAACACGTGAGTAAGAGATTAGGTTTTCACTACCTGCGTATAGAATATATTACACATAGTGAGTTGTAAAATGGATATAGGATAAGATTACCCAAAAAAAAATCAAAAATCAAAAAACAGCCGGCATCAATCAGAGTTATCTCAGCAATTACGTCAGCTACCAATACAAAAAAGATTATTCCATTGTTCTTCCATAAGTTAATCAAGAACAAACTGGTGTTAAACGTGCATTAAATCAAGATAAAATGCGGTTAAACATGATTACGATGGATTAAACTTTTCGACACATTTTGTCATTTGGACGGAAGGACTAAATCCCTGAAATTGAAGGCTCCAAATGCTGCCAGATGTGCAGTTCCCAACCCAGATATTAGAAAGCAATTGACTAATAACAGAAAAGAAGAAGTAATTGATCAACAATGTTGACCTGAAGCCCCGAATGTAGTGACAAGCATGGTTTTGCCTTCGAAGTGAATTTGGTAACAGAGCTAGCGTGTTGAATATTTGGCCGCTGACAACAGTTGAAGTTTCAGAAGGAAAACATCAAATCTTAAAAAGAGTTTTTCCTCCAACTAGTAAAATGGTCCAAAATTATTCGTAAATATTAGATATCGATGTCGACATGCGTTTTAGAAAGAATTATAATTCTTTAAAAATTATAACAAAATAAATATCGAAACCTATTTTCTGCTAGAGTTTACGTGAAGTTCATGTATAATCTTTTGAGATTAAAATGGTTTCTTGTCTCTTCTCTAGTGGCTTCTCTTGTTAGACTAAATCTAACGAAAAACTAACCTTATCATTCACAATTCATGTAAAATCGGGAATGATTTGCAGAAACGTAAAGGATCAGTAGATACCTCTAGCTATTGATAAAATTCTACAAACGTGGAAACCCCAAAATTCTGAATGGATGCGCAAAGCATAAATCGATCGATTCTGTGAATATGGAATTACCGAATCTAAATGTCCCATTCCATTAACCAACACCCCTCAAAACTCGATAGTGTATTTTCTATACTTATAGGGTTAGGTTTAGATGACCTAGCATTTTAATTATGTTTCTCACATTACTGACGTATTCTATTAAGATCGTTATGATAGTGGTTAACGGGCAGTTATCACACAAATAATATGAGTAATAAATTGAGTAATAAATCAGAATCAATTAGGAAATACTAAATGTGGGATCATATTAATTAATAAATATTATAATAGTGTCCCACTTGATCACAACATTTCATCAAAGGAAATATTAACCCAAAACCACATAAATTTTATGCTGAAATAAAACACATGAATCACGGCAATAAGTCCTCTTAGAGCGAGTATTATTTTTCATATATCACAATGCATTTCTTCAACCTATATGTGATAACATAACTTAATGAATAAACCTTATATTCATTTCAGGTCAAATATGATTGTTTTTCTCAGAATAACTGAATGTATACAATTTTATTAAGAAAAACATTGCAAATGAATAAAAGTCTCACAAATTCTTTCATATAAAGAAAAATTTACATGAGTGGACCAATGCCTATTCTGACTATGTGATCCTTACAACTCACTGGTGACATACCTTTTATTAAAAAAATCAGCTATCATTAATTAAGTATTACATGTTCTATAACCACTTTCTTCTTTTTAATACGTTCCCTGATAGCTAAATATTTGATATCGATGTGCTTACTTCGACTACCACTTTTTATAATTCTTAGCCATGAAAACTACAACTAAATTGTCACAAAACATTCTTAATGGCCTAGTAGTGAAATCCACAACTTTAAGCCCCGATATAAAACTTTTCAACCACACACCATGTGAAGTGACCTCAAAACAAGAAATGAACACTGCCTCCATAGTAGAAGTAGCAACCAATGTCTATTTCACACTCTTCTAAGACACAACTTTGCTAGCAAACATAAAATGTATCTTGATGTTAATTTATGGGAATCAACGCAACCAGCGAATTCTTAATCCGAATAATCAACTACCTCCAGGCTCTCAGTCTATCTATACATAAGCATGCGGTGCTTTATACCTTGAAGGTATGTCATCACATTCCTTGCATCTCTCTAGTAGTCCATATTTGGATTATTCTTATATTTTCTCAACATTACTATAGCAAAAATAAGGCCAAGTTGACTACAAACGTGAGCATAAATAAAGTTTTCAACAGCAGACGCATATAAGATGTTCTTTATTGGTTCCCTTTCAAAGTCTTTCTTCAGGTACTGGTTCAAATTAAACCTTTCACCCTTCATAATGAGTGCTATACTTGGTGAACAATCTTTCATCCAAAATCTCACTAAGACTTTATTAATATAGTTTTCTTGAGATAGTCTTAATATACCTCAAGGTCTATCTTTATGGATCTTAATACCAATGACATAAGGCACCTTACCCATATTCTTCCTATCAAAACTTTTAGAGAAAAATAGTTTCACCTCATGTAAAAACTCCCTATCATTGGTTGCAAGTAAAATATCATTCACATATAGGACAGAAAAACAAATCGTACTCTCACTAACTTTTTGGTATATGCATTGATCCATGACATTCTCTACAAAACCAAATGAAGAAATGACATCATGGAACTTCAAGTACCATTATCAAGATGCTTGTTTTAAACCACATAAAGACTTGTTAAGCTTGTACACCAAATACTCACTAGAACTAGAGAAAAATCCTTCAGATTGTTTCGTGTAAACCATTTCTTCTAGTTTTCCATTGAGGAATACCGTTTTCACATTCACTTGATATAACTCCATATCAAAATTATCAATCAATGCCAAAATAACACGAAGAGAATCTTTTTAAGATACAAAATAAAATATCTCCGTGTAATCAATTCTCTCCTTTTGAGTGAATCCTTTGGCAACGAGTTTGGTTTTATATCTCCCAATGTTGCCTAATAAATCCTTCTTAGTTTTAAAGATCCATTTACAATTAATGGCATTTGCACCATTAGGCAATTCAATTGAATCCCAAACCTCGTTAGATGCTATAGATTCATTTCTTTCTTCATGGCATTATACCACAAATTGGATTTATCACAACTCATAACTTGTGAAAATGTTTCAAGATTATTTTCAGCTGCAACATTATAGTCCGGTTCTTACAAATACACAATGTAGTCACTAAGGATTGTTGATTTTTTAATTATAATAGACCTTCTTAATGTTGCATTAATATTTTCATGAGGAGTTTGTTGTTTAATTGGATGCTCAACAGTATCTTGTAATTACTGTACAATTGGGTCTATTGAATCAATATAAACAGGTTGTGGATCTTCAATGATTTGTTATTCAATAGCCAATTGAATTGAAGGAGCATTGTAAACAACAACCAATCCAGTATTTGAGGTGGAAGGTTGAGTATCTAAATGATTTTCTTCAAGAGCAAGGTCCCTGATTGATCACTCCCACTGATTAGACCATTCTCAAGAAATTTAGCATTTCTCCATTTCATAAACCTAATGGTGTGACATGGACAATAAAACATGTATCCCTTGGACTTTTCGGCATATTTAACGAAATACTCACTTATAATCCTTGAGCCTAACTTCTTTTCATGTAGATTGCGAACTCTTACTTTAGACAGACATTCCCTAATGCGTACATGTCATAAACTCAATTTCCAACCTTTGACTAACTCAAAAGACATCTTTAAGATGGCCTTGGTCAGAACTCGATTTAATATGTAAGTTGTTATTTTAAAAGCCCAGATTAACAAGGACATAGGAAGTTTTGAGCTACTAAGCATGCTTTGCACCATGTCCAATAAAGTTTAATTTTTTTCTATCCGCTACATCATTCTAGTCTGAAGAACCAAACATAGTGTATTGGGCAATAATTATATGCTTTTAGGAAACTTCACAATTGAACCAAGTACTTGTCCATCTTCAGTGTATATCCTCCACTTCTTTCCAATCTCATGATCTTAATTTGTTTGCCGTATTATTTCTCTAATTCAATTTTAAAATATCTTAAAGACATCTAGTGCTTTATGCTTATAACGAAGCAAGTAGAGATATATGAATCGTGAATAATCATCTATAAAAGAGATGAAGTATATCTAATTATTTGAGTCCATATCTAAGCTACAAATATTTGTATGTATGATTTCTAATATTTGCATACTCCTCTTGGCACATTTCTTTGACTTGTTGGTCTGCTTTCCCTTTATGCAATCCACACAAGTGTTATAATCAGTAAAATCTAGAGTAATAAGTTCTCCATCATTTACTAATTGTTTAATTTTATTCATGGAGATATGTCCCAATCTCCATTCCACAACATAGAAGAATTCTCATTCATAACACATCGCTTAATGCTAGAATTATCATGAACGTGCATCGCATTTTAAATGATATTGTCTTGTAAATTAATTCAAAAGAGACCATCAAATAAAATACCACTCCCAGCAATTTCAAATTTTATATGATAAACTAAATATTGAACCTGAAAATTCAAAGGAGTATCCCAATGGTACAAGCCTTGAAACTGAAATTTAATTTTAGAAAAAAATTAGGAATATAAAAGGCCATTTATAAATTCAAAACAAAACCACTATCGAAAACTTATCTACATGTCCCAATAGCTTCCATAGCGAACGCATCATCTTTCCTGAATAGATGCTTTGTTCACTTTCCGCTGGTTTCCGCTTGTTTTGGAAACCTTGCAAAGAATTCCAAAAGTAGATTGTAGAATCAGAATCAATCCACCAAGTGTTGTGACTCACATCAACCATATTAAATTCATAACAAACACATGAGAGTGGATTATCTTTCTTCTCGAGCCAGGCCTTCAATTTAGTGCAATCTTTCTTCTGGTGCCCCTTCCCTTTACAGAATAAGCATTTGGATTCTTTCTTAACGCTAGCTTGGAGAGATTTTTAACTTTTTCCCTTCTACTTATCTTGCCCTTTATATTGCCATATGAGCACTTTATCCCTTTTCCATTGGCAATCTCTCTTCATCTTGAACATATAGTCATGAGTTCATTGATTAACCATTTAATATTATGTGTGTTGTAAGAGATCTTGAAATGGGCATACTCTTGTGGGAGTGTTCAGGATATAGTATACAGATATCCCAACTTCAAGATTATTTAGCTGAGCTACAATGTCTCTCATCTTCATGATGTGTTCATGCACACCTTTTACACTAGTAAGCTTCAACGATGAGAACTTCATAATCAAGGTGCTCACATACGCCTTCTCTAAAGATTCAAATTGCGCATTAATAGCCTCTGGCAATTCCTTGGCATTGTTATGCTGAATAACTGAACCACGATGCTAGCAAGAAGTTTTGTTTTTATGTTCATTATATTGAGGCGGTTGGACCACTCTCATTGCACATAAAGATTAACTTTAGCCAGAGTGCTAGCTTGAATAGAAGCAAGTGGTTTGTTTGACTGTATAGCATAATCAATATCCTTACACCACAATTGGAGAAACATTAATTATCTCCATTCTTTATAGTTATCACCGTTCAACTCAGGAACAATTATATCAAAACTAATCATAGGTGGCAAAACTGCATCATAATCAAAAGGAAAACTTATGTATCAATATATTTGAGGCAAACAAACTTAAATCATGTTTTACAAACGTAACACATGTTAAAAAATAATAATCACATAATTAAAAAACTACATGTGAGCTAAGTTTCTAATTTAAATTGATTCATAATTACTTCACAATAAAACTATCAAATTACATTCCTTTCCTCAATCCCTATAGATAAATTAAGAAAGATAAATGATATTTCAATCTAATTAATCATATTAATATATTGAAAATTCATGTAGGATAAAATTTATAATATTAAGGTGACTAATCACAATTAATTTCTTTGATTATATGTAATCCAAAAGTTCTTAATGTAGAAAATTTAATATAAATAAAAAATGTTGTGGCTAATCTTCAATTAATTAAATATACACGAATCACTAGACATTTAATTTCAAGAAAAAATAGTCAGAAAAATTGCATGTAGGGGCAACACGGTAAAATCAAGCGTAAACGGGTAAAATTGAAATTTTACACGCAAGGGCAAAATTGAATTTCACTTATAAGGGGTGTAGCCAGAATTTTACTCCCAAAAGGACAAAATCATAAATTTTCACACCAAATGGGACAAAATCGGTATTTTTCACAGTTAGGGCAAAACCGTGATTTTTCCTTTATGCGGTGGGGCAAAATTGTAATTTATGAGGGCAAGCCCAAAACTGGAATTCTACACTGCGGGGCCTCAAATTGCACGTGCGCCATTAATAGCGCTCGGGCACCTTTTCTTTTTTTCTTTTTTTTTTTGGTCGTTCCTACTCTAATCCTACTCTAATACTCGGGAGAAGTACACTATCAGTGCCATAAGTTGTGTATGGCGCTCACTTTGGTGCCAAAAGTTTCCATCGGATCACTTAAGTGCCCAATCGGAGAAAAAACGATCACTTTGGTGCCACCGGCGAAAGATTCCGGCCAAAATGATTACGTGGCTTTTTTTTTTTTTTTTTAAATCGACAAGGCCTTAAACAACGTCGTTTTGCCGTCCTACATTGATGGCCTCGCAAAAACGACGCCGTTTAACTCATTTGGGGATTGAAATTAGGGTTTCGACTTGGCCGCCGAGTGGCCGTCGTCGGGGTTGGGGTCGGGGTCGGGGTCGGGGTCGAAGCTGCAACCGCCGAGTGGCCATCATCGAGGTCGAGGTCGGGGTCGAAGCTGCGGCCGTTGAGTGGCCATCATTGGGGTCGGGGTCGGGGTCTGAGTCGCGGCCGTCGAGTGGCCATCGTCGCGGTCGAGGTCGAAGTCGGAGCTGCGGCCGCTGAGTGGCCATCGTCGGGGTCAGGGTCGAGGTCGGAGCCGCTGCCATTGAGTGGCCATCGTCGGGGTCGAGGTCGAGGTCGGGGTCGGAGCCGTGGCCGCTGAGCGCAGGGGCCGTCGAGGACGGCGACTGGCCGGAGATTAGGGTTTTAAATTGAGGGAGACACCAAACGGCGTCGTTTTGGTGTTAGGATGCTGACTGTGTTCTCCGGCGAGCCACATCAGCTTCAAAAATTAATAAAAAAGTGCCATGTCGGATTTCCGGCGAACCGGATCGAAGTTGGCACCAAAGTGAGCATTTTTCAAACTTTTTGGCACTTAAATGATCCGACAGAAACTTTTGGCACCAAAGTGAGCACCGTACACAACTTATGGCACTGATAGTGTACTTATCCCCTAATACTCACTCTCAGACTTTTGCTCTGCCTCCTTGCAAGGCGTGAGAGTCGAAACCCACTCCTGAAATGAAATCGTCCCCACCCCAATCCCCCCTGAGAATGTGGGGATTTGAACCCCCCACCTCCCCCTTCCAAGTTGGAAGGGTGGTCACTGGGGCGAACCGCCAGTGGTTATAGCACTCGAGCACTTGCCCACTGCTACATTGCACATGCCCAAAGTCATCTCTCGCGATCTCCTTATGCTTGCTACTCCACTATGACCAACTTCCATTCTGTCCCCTAGGTCTCCCTCCACAGCCCATATCTGATCAAAATGATTGGTGGGTTTTGAAGACAATGCCGGGATGAACACATAGTTCCAAGATCCGGCGAAAACAACCAACAAAATGATCAGAATTGAGCCTAAAACGATTTGCCCTAAAACCTTAACCACTAAAACTTTTGCTGCTCGATTAGCCTCCGGTAGTTAATAATAGGCCGAATTATCTTGAGGCTCTTCTTCCTAATGGCGGTGACCGAGCAAGTCCGTTATCATGTGGTGGGTTGCCTGAATTTGGTTGGAATTTGTAATTCCGTTTCAGGCCACAAAAGATTTGATTTTTACCGATTCATAATCCAATAAAAATATACAAAATTCCAAAATATTTACCAAGGCAGAGATCATAAACCGCTTTGGTAGCAACTATTAGACTAAATCTAACGAAAAACTAACGATCCCAATTCATCATTAGCAAACAAATTCATGTAAAATTGGGAACAATTTACAGAAACGTAAAGGATCGTTACGTACCTCTAGCCATTGATGAAATACTACAAACACAGAAACCCTAAAACTTTGAATGGATGTGATGCATATATTAATCGATTCTACAAACATGGAACCATTAGATCTGAACATCATGTTCCACTAATCAATGCCCCTTAAAACAAGATGGTGTATTTTCTATACTAACAAGATTTGGTCTAGACAACCTGACGTTTTTATTCAGTTTCTCATGTTACCGATGTCTTCTATCAAAACTGTTATGGTAACAATTTAACGAGCAGTTATCACACAATTAACATGGGTAACAAATCACGCAATAGATCAGAATTAATTGAGAAATACTAATGTAGGATCATATTAATTAATGAATATTATAACACCTCTTTGTTCACAGAAAATTAGAGGCGATTTCCTCATGATCATTTTCCAATTTCAGATGCTCAGTTTTCTTTTTATAGGAATGCTCCATAATATTTTTGGTAACCATATGATGTTTATCTTTTTGCTAACCTAAACGTTTCTGGATATTCATCATCCATGACAACAAATCACAAAGAAAATTGTTCAATATCTTGTGGGATTGTGTGATATTCATTTTTCTTTTTTTGGTCGAGTGTAACATTCAATTTGAATTTTAAAAAAATTTGCAATAATTCTTTCCCAAAAAATGCATATCTAAAATTCACTTAATCAAAAATATTCCTATTCGTTTTCTTGTGAAACTTTTGTTGCCAACAGTGGGTTATTAATATATTTCGTATTCATTAATGGTTACAGTTAATTATTTTTTGTTATATTGTCATTATTGATTAATATCTTATGACTTACAGAGTTAATATGTTACATAGATATCCATGTCATAATACTGTAATATTTAAACCTTCATAATTTGTCAATTTGTGAGAAAATAAAATTAAAATTAAAAAGATTGTAAGAGATTGTTTAAAAGTTATAATAAAGCTTTTATAAAATATATTTTATTGTGTTGACGCCGACTATCAGATACCACATAAATGAAACTTATGGTGAGGGTAAAATTCAACTCTTAATTTTGTTATCATTGAAATTTTTTGGCTTGAAATAATTACTTTGCCAAACGATGGTAGATTCTCGCATGATCTAACCACGATGCAAACCCACTGACTCTCGAGGCATAGCTAAATGTGAAGTTCTTGCACGGGCCTGATCCACTGAATTGAATTTAACAATATCTTTGGTCTTGGCGGACCAGATTGGGGCCTTCATAGGACTCACCAAATCAATAGTGAAGATTCATTCGATTCAATGGGTCCGAATCTAGGGAAGAACTTCTCTCGTGACTTAATCATATGTGTAGTTTTCGTTTACTTTATTTTGCGATATCTAGTAATAGTATATTGTATCTTTTGATGTTTTCCCAAGAAAGTTGTGTGTGTGTGTGTTTTTTGTTTAATAAGCTGGTTGACAGTGCATCGATTCTCTTTGATTTTCATATTAAACTATATATTGCCCTTCGGCTTGTCGGGAGTTAACTTTTCCACCTCAAAAGTCAATGTGTTTGGTGGATCAAATATAGCTCTGCATCCTATCCGATGTCTGGAAAACACCAAATTCGGATATGTCCAGATATGATTTGGATAAAAAAATTCCATTTAAGATAAAAATGGATAGGATATCTAATATGGAACAACAGAGGAAAAAAAGACAAAGAAGGAGAAAACTCATATGGACTTGCTTCACTACTAATCGCTCAACATCGTCCCGCTAGGTTTGCACATCTCAGCCAATCTCTCTTCTCAGCTCATCACCACCGGCCTCAACCCCAAATGACATCCCTTAGTTCGCTGCTTCCAGCTCCGTCACACGGGGCCATTGATAGTGTTAACTTCCTCCAACATGTTATTTCTAGATATTAATATTGTATAAGATATTTCAAATCCTATCATATTTTTATTCTATCCGCCTTTATCCTATTAAGTAATAATATCTACACAACCAAACGCAATCCTATTAAGTAATAATATCTACACAACCAAACGCAAAGGCAATTCATACACGCGAACTACTATGTGTTTTTTTTTTCCTTTTTTAGGGGAAATAATGTCACGATGAGTGTTTAAGTATTCTCTGAAGCAATAGAGGAACTCCCATGGAAGAAGGTGGCACGGTGAATAACGCAGGACGTTCGAATTTTGCCCCTTTTGGGAATTTTTTTGTCTAGTAAAAGTCAATTTTGATCAGATAGATGGATAAAGCTAGTTGAGACAAGCATTTTGATGGGTGGCGCGCCTCTAGGGAACGCCACACGCGCCACCACATGCAGCCACCTACTGCTACACTATGCCGCCGCCATGACCACGCGTAGGAGTTGCCTAGCACGTGCAACAAGTGCACTAGGGCTAACGTCAGTGAGCCATTGACACGGATCAACCCAGTTGACCTTGAGACCTAACAATTGATTCGACTTGGTTGACCATTAACAAGATCGGTCAAACCAGTCGGATCAGACTATTGACCATTGAATAATCATACCGGTGATCCAGGTTGATTAAGGCACACAAGCATGCACTACACGTGTTGCACACTCAGCGTCACATGAGGGCTCCAATGGGAGCATGCTCAGCGCAGATGTTCTCGTATTGAGATGCTCTACAATATAGTATATTCAGTTTACATGTTTGATGCTTCTAAGGATGTGCAAATGCGTACTAAACCGAAAGTTTTAGGGTACTTTTGCGTATTTTCCTGTATTTCTCTATTGTTAAGTAAATACGATGCTTGCTCAAATGTATATCATCACATATATAATGTGTAAAGTGTGATTCATTGATTGCATGTATAAGGTTTAACATGTATCAATGAATCAAACAATGTCACTAGCATGACACATGATTTTTGTGATAAAATACCATTGTCTTCAATATAAAGTTAACATTTCTAATATGAGTGAGTTTCAAGGATTCAATCAGATTGCAACTGCCAAAGTAAACACACTTGATTAGATTTGAGAAATATTGATCCCATGTTGCGGTGGGATTTCTCCTATTATAAAAGGTGGTCATAATCCCAAAGAAGATGATTATATATCATTCTTCAATGGATACGTGTACAACAGATGATTGAGAAGTGACCGATCCTAATGTTTATACACACCAAAGTGGTAAATATATGAAGGTTGGAATATATTCTTATGGATGTTGTCATGTGAAGAGTATATCACTGCATATAAAGTATTATGCCTAGTGTCTTTATATGATGATATACGTAACTCTCGGGATATGTATTAATACAGTTTCAACTTGCACAGTATTCACATAATGCTAATTGTATTCATTGCTTGAATTTGAAGTCACCTTCTTTGGAAACAGCATCTCTAGTATGATTAGGGTTCTTATCGGTTCGAACTTTAAGAGACGGAAAGAGGGTTTTCTGTTTGGGGTGGAGCTGGTGGATATTTATATTGCTCTTACTGAGAATAAGCTAGTAGAATTCATTGCCGACAGTATAGTACACCAGAAAGCACATTGCCCAGGAAAAAAGCAATCAAATTTGTTTATTACCTATGAAGCGATCTATTTAGGAACACTTGAAGAGTAGCATACTAGCTAAATATACTGCTAGATAGATGATGGTAACCTTAAAAGCTAGGAACCATGTCTCGTTTAATGCTAAAATAGGAACGCATCTACAAGGACTCTTCAACATGAGGTATGACAATTCAAGTGGGGTTAGGGATTACATTATAAGGATGATAAACCTATAGATAAAAATTAAGATTCTCAATGTTTCCGTTCCTGTTGCTTGCATTGTTCATCAAGCCATAAATATATTTCCACATGATTTGGGGATTAACAAGACTAATTACAACTACCAATATGAGACTTGGTCAATTTATGACCTTATAGTTAGTGTGGTAGTAGAGAAAGAGAACTAAAGAAAGAAAAAGGGCATTTTGCCCTGTATGCCTTTTGTTCCAGCAATAAGAAGAATAAGAGGTCCAAAAATTGTACTCACAAAAAAATACATGAAATCACTAGTCATTCTAACAGTCTGGGTCTTAAGAAAGTATCATTCAAGAAAGATGGTGACCGTCGTTTATTTTGTAAGAAGAAAAGTCACATAAAGAAAAATTGTAACAAATATAAAACTTTGTTGTTTAAATGTAAGCTTGCAGTAATAATTATTTGGCATTTGTTTGTAAGTCCAACCTATTAGAAATCTCATCTAGTTCATGGTGGGTAGATAATGGTGCAATTAATCATATTGCGTTTACCAAATGGGGACTCATAATACAAAGGAAGTCAAGTTGGGATGAATCAAAGCACGCAATGATAATCAACATTAAAGTCGAAGTTGGGATGAATCAAAGCTCGCAATGACAATCAACATTAAAGTCGACGTCGACTTCGTGGGTGCTCATAGACTATTTAGGATAACAGTACAGTGGGGGACCACTATGTCTTTATCTCTATCTATACACATGATTATGGAGCCTCCTACACCACAAACTAAGCTTGTTAAGGTCCAAAATCCTATTGTTAAGGCAAATCCTGATGAAGTTCCTTAAGCCCTTCAAGTGTAGAATGAGATTGTAATGGGTCCACTTAGGAGATCCATCAAGTAGAGACGATTAGTTATACTACCAGACTATATAGTTTATCTGGGAGAGCATAGCTACAATATCATCTGTGTTGTTGATCTAGTGACTTATGCATATGCTATATATCTTGTCTTCAGTCAGAATTATGGTCAGATGTGATGAAAAACGAGATATGGTCTATGAAACATAATGATGTTTAGGAGCTTGTTGAATTGCTTAAAGGTTACAACCTTGTCCATTGTAAATGGGTGTGTAAGACCAAAAGGAACTCCAAAGAAAAGATTTAGTAGTTTAAAGCTAGACTAGTAACTGAGGTTTCATTCAAAAAGGAGTAGACTATGAAGTAACTTTTTCCCCAGTCTTTTCTTAAGATTCTTTTAAAGTGATCATTAGTAGCTAATTTTGATATGAATTTACACTAAAATGATGTTAAAACTGTCTTTATGAATGGAGACCTAGATGAGGAGGTCTATATAAAGCAACCCGAAGGCTTTTCAACAACTTATTCAAATGAGCTTGTGCATAAACTGAAAAAAGTCAATTTATGACCTCAAGGAAGCTTCTAAACAATGGTATTTGAAGTTTCATTATGTTGTCACGTCATTCGATTTTATTGAGAACAAAGTGATCACTATATATACCGTAGGTCAATAGGAGGAAATTTATTTTTTGTGTACTCTATGTAGACAATATCATGCTTATGAGCAGTGATCTTGGATTACTACTTGAGATAAAGCGAATGTTGTCAATGAATTTTGACATGAAGGACCTTGGTGAGATATCTTTCTTCCTTGGCATTGAGATCCATAGGGTCTGCTCTCACCTTATATTGGGTTTGTTTCATAAGGCATATGTCGATCGTATTTTAAAAAAAATTCAGTATATAGCATTATAAACTAGGAATGGCTCCTGTTATTAAGGGTGATAAACTAAGTTAGTCACAATGTCCTCATTCAGATATTGAGAAAGTTCAAATGAATAAGGTACCTTATTCTAGTGCACTTGGGAGTATCATGTATGCTCAAGTTTGTACCACACTAGACATTGCTTTTGCAACTAAACTTCTAGGCAGACATCAGTCAAATCCAAAACACGATCATTGAGTTGCTACCAAGAAGGTATTGAGGTATTTAAAGAGGACAAGAGACTACATACTGATTTATAGACATGTTCGAGATCTACAAGTAGCAGGATATTCGGATGCAAGCTTTTCTGGCTGTCAGCATGACATGAAGTTGACATATGTATATTAGTAGAAGGTGTAGTATCATGGAAAAGCGAGGAACATAAATCTATGTCATCGTCTACCATACAAGTAAAGTTTGTAGCATGTTTTTCGGATATTACTCAGACTATTTGGCTTTAGAACCTCATTAAAGAGTTGACCATATTTGACTTTGTAAATAGGCCCATACAGTTGTATTATGATAATAACTTTGCAATGTTATTTATCGACAACAACAAAGGTCTTAAGGTGTCTAAACATTTGGTAGTCAAGTTTTTTACCATGACAGAAACAGTTAAGAATTGTGACATTATAGTAGAGCATATATCCACAAATGATATAATTGTCGATTTTATTAACTAAAGATCTTTGTCCTTGTATGTTTGAACGACATGTCTTTAGCATTGGCTTGGGAGCATAATGGAATGTTATTTAGTGGAAGCTATTTAGAGGAAGCTATTTTGGTTTTATTCTAATAAAGTTTACATCTGTGATTGTTACATTTTACAACATTTTGATATGTATAAACTCTTTTGCATTCAATAAAGTATTTATGAATTTATTGTTGTCTTGTTGAATACATATATCTAATGAAAATTTCAAAGTCTCATGTACACCTTGAGTAAAAGCTGGAGGGTTTAGCTACTAGCCTCAAGGATATGTAGGTTTATTGGAATCATAAGGATATTCTCTAATGACACATGAGTATGACACTTAAGAAAATGTGCACCCACAAAGGGAATGACACATAGAGTATCATTCTCTATAAGGTGTTATTCATTTGCTACACTACTATATAAAATTCACATTAGTAGAGTTAAAAGCACTCGTGATTATGAAAAGCTCTATGTGTATTCAAGATGTAATTCTCAAGCACGTTGTAAAATTGATTGTTATGGTCAATATTTGATATTTAGAAGCGTTATTATTGCAAGATTTAGCTTATTAATTAAGGTTCTATTCAAACTTCAACATATTTGAGAAATTTGGGGCAAGAGGGGTACACAATTAAGGATGTACTTGAAAAGCTGGGGTTAAGAGTAAAATTATAATGAAGTTATATTCCAACAAAACTCTTGATTCTTATTCAAAGGGATAAGTATACTATCAATGCCATAAGTTGTTTACGACGCTCACTTTGGTGCCAAAAGTTTCTGTCAGATCACTTAAGTGCCAAAAAGTTTGAAAAACGCTCACTTTGGTGCCAACTCCGATCCGGTTGGCCGGAAATTCGACGTGGCACTTTTTTATTAATTTTTGAAGCTGATGTGGCTCACCGGAGAGTATAGTCAGCATCCTAACACCAAAACGACGCCGTTTGGTGTCTCCCCCAATTCAAAACCCTAACACCAACACAACGCCGTTCGCCGTCCTCAATGGCCCCCGCGCTCGGCGGCCACGACTCCGACCTCAACCCCGACCCCGACGATGGCCACTCGGCGGCCGCAGCTCCGACCTTGACCCCAACCTCAACCCCAACCGCAACGATGGCCACTCGGCGGCCGCAGCTCCGACCCCAACCCCGACCCCGACGATGGCCACTCGACGGCCGCGGCTCCGACCCCCGACCCCGACCCCGACCCCGACCCCAACCCCAACGACGGCTACTCGAAAACCAAGTCGAAGGCTGTGATCTAGCCAGTGCTCGAGAAGGTCGCCAACGAGTGCGCCGCCATTGATTTCTCCCTCTCCATCTCCGATCTCCTCGACGAGTGCCTAGCCTGTGTCTTCCAGTACTTAGGCTCCAGTGACCGAGGCTGGTGCTCCCTCATGTGCCATCGAGGGTGTCCAAACAGCGTCGAGCAATGGTGGATGAGTGAGCAACGGCGGCCCAGCGACGGTGGAGGCCAAGCGATGAAACCCTAATTTCAATCTCCAAATAAAATAAAAATATCCCCAAATGACGTCGTTTTTGTGAGGCCATTCATGTAGGACGGCAAAATGACGTCGTTTTCTTAAGGAGGACCGAAAATGACGTCGTTTAACGCCTTGTCGATTTTTTTTTTAAAAGCCACGTAATCATTTTGGCCGGAATCTTTTGCCGGTGACACCAAAATGATCGTTTTTCCTCCGATTTGGCACTTAAATGATCCGACGGAAACTTTTAGCACCAAAGTGAGCGCCGTATACAACTTATGACACTGATAGTGTACTTCTCCCCTTATTCAAATGTTGTCATGTGATGTAACTGCCACACAAATTACTTTTATTAAATCGAAGATACGTGTGTTTAGTAATATATTACATGTGAATTATAGTCCTATTTTATAACAACTCGAATTTTAGGAAAAACAGTTTGTTTAATATGGTATTTAAACACAAATTATTAGTTCAAATTCTAACACCACCTCTTGAATATTTTGTGTTAGTTACTGTTGTTCTCCTGCCCTTGTCGTTTTCTGTTGTCTATTTGACGTGGCTACAGCCGGATTTTGTCTCGTGCGAATAAGGACAGACTTCCATGCCTTAGGCATGAAGAGAATTACAAAAATATTGTAAAATGCCGGCTCATTTCTTAATAAAGATTTTGGGAGAAGTGATTTATCTAATAAGGTAGATAGTGATTCATCTATTTGTTTTAGAAATTGCCTCTAGCTCAAAATTTTCTATTTTACCTTTTTATTAGGTTTACATTACTCATTGTCGCGTTCATAGAGCTAAATAATGTGTTTGATGTGATATTACCACACCAAAGTTTCCTTTTTATGACTATGGAAAGAATCCACACCATCGATCTTTTTTATGTTAGTTACAAATTTTGAACTCTCTACGGAAGTGTAGCGGGGCCCCCATAACTGCGATTAGACGTGTCAAACTAATGGGATGGTTGAGTTTGGGTGGGTCAAAAGTTGGGTCCAATTCGTTTAACTCATTTTTTATGCAATAGAAATTGGCTATCTATTCTCGGCTCTACCTGGACGAACATGTACTCAACCCAACTGGGTTCCAATTCTGAGTAATTTTTCTCCTTAACCACAATTCACAACCCCAAAAAGCTCAAATGTTATTGAAACCGCCAAATGGCTAACAAACCACTAGATGGCTAAAAAAATTTATACATTAATCCTTACAAATTATACTTCAAATTGCACCTTCTTTTAATTATGGAAAACTTTGACCTAGGGTTCTAGTGTCACCAAATAAAAAAGAAAGTCATTTGTAACTTTTGAGTTAGCTCGAGAGCAGTGATGAGAGAAGAGCACAAATACTTCTATTGGGTTACTAGTGTCAAGAGCAATAACGTTTGAAGAGAAAAAGGGCACGAATGATTTCACCCGCTACAAAAACTGAAAATTGCTTGGGTATTTATGGATGAGAGTTTGGCTAAAATAGGAGATAGGCGAGAATTTCCTTTGAGATAAGTTTCCATACCTTTTTTTATCTTTAGAATGCTAAATGAGTTGAAATATGGATAATTTAAGCAACCCATCACAAGCCATCTCACTAGACCTTCTTTTCCCTTTTAACGCATTTTATCCTAATTTATTGTCAAACAAGTTACCCACTCCACATAGGACCCACTTAACATGAGTTGTGATCCGCTTTATCAGCATTACTACCCACTACACACAAATAGGGCTAAGCTAACATGTAAGGAAGGGTTTGAACTCGATAGCCTAAGGTGGGACGAAGCAACGCAGCCGTTGATCTGCATGCGGCAAGGTGGAAAGGTGAGGAATCCAACCACCTTCCATGGGTTCCCTAGAGGGATCCTCGCCGAAGTTTATAAATCCACTTCCCCTTACGCTTCTTTGTTTGAGCTCAAAGGGAGAGAAAGCTCATGGTCATTTCTTTGTTGTGCCTTTCTGAAGCGTGTCGATGGAAAAAATATTGCTTGCAAGTCCGAATGAAGAAAAACGATTTGTTTCCTCTTCTTCACTAACTTTTATATGGAAAGAATTGCATGAAGTCGCCCGTAAGACAATCTATCAAAGAATTTTAAAAGAGCTTGCTAACATGAGTTTTTAACTAAATATAGCATTTACGGGATTGGATATTATTGATGAATCGAGCCAGTTGACAAAACTTCAAGTGCCCAGCTGTGCACATTCCCTATTAGATCTAGATGACCATGTATATTTGACGAAATATGAACGAAAGGTTAAGCTGAACAAGAAGAAAAGAGGAAGTAAATGCGAACTTCTTTTTCCTTTGCTGTGTATGCATGACGTCAAAACTAACAACTGTTTTCGATCTTCGTTTAGACTTAGTCTCAGATTATTGCAAACTCAGCAACCTAAGTTTGACAAAAGGATATATTATTATGAGAATACTCAGTCGTTGGATTAGGTCGATGGACGTGGGGACTCGGGAATGCGTTTTGGCTGTCTCTTTAACAGCACTATTGCTATTTGGAGACTTGGAAAATATTGGCTCTCGCCGACATACATGGACCAAAAAAGTCTGAAAATAGGAGGAGGGTCTTCTTTCTCTAATATATTAATTACATTCTCTATTAAATAAATCGGGCTTTATGGCCATTTTTTCCAACCAGGAAGTGCGCTCCACGCCATCATGTCACTAGGAGACACAAAGCAATTATCATCTTGTCATTTTTTTATTTTTGGTCGAAATCATCTTGTCTTTGTTCGCTCTCTTTTCTGCATATTTTCC
Source organism: Eucalyptus virginea (assembly GCA_014182375.1). Classification (NCBI taxonomy): domain Eukaryota; kingdom Viridiplantae; phylum Streptophyta; class Magnoliopsida; order Myrtales; family Myrtaceae; genus Eucalyptus; species Eucalyptus virginea. The sequence continues at coordinate 502,521 of CM024523.1, forward strand.
ACTTGGAGAACGTGACCGGAGCTCTTTGGCTGCGCTGTCAAAGTCGTCCACAGCTTTCACCTAAGCAGCTTCCGAGAATTCTCGAGCCAACGACCGGGGTCTGAGCAGGACAGGACACTACTTGCGCTGTACACACGTTGGAGGAATTGCACATTCGTCTTGCGTAATTTTTAAGCACACCGTTTTCCTAATTGACCAAATCAAAATAACACCAAGATGAGAAGCTACCGGTACAATTCTAATTAATAAAGAGTTTATGCCATATCAATTTAATCAACTCTCTCGAGGGTAAATGATAAAGTATATTTATGGAGATTAGAGATTTTCTTATTGAAAAATATTGTTAGAGATATTATTAGATATTAGGGATATTATTTAATATTTCGCGATTCTCTAAAATAGTTAATTTCCTTTATATGCATATCATTCGAGTATAAATGCCCTTCTCTAATAGCTTGTAAAGCCAAGCCAAATAAGTAGAGTTGTAGTCTTCACTAATTTTCTCTCTTTCTCTCTTGAAGATCCTCTAATATTTACATGGTATCGGAGCCACCAAGAGAGTGAATTAAATCGAACCTAAGCTTTTTCTTCATTTCTGGTGTCTTTAGTCATCTCATCTTCGCTAACTTATTTGCTGTGGTACTCTCTTCTAATTGCAAGCAACATTGATGAGCAAAGTCACCATCAAATATCCAAGTGGTTGTGAGTACCAGAGTCAAGGACACCTTCGTGGGTAGCAAAAGATGAGCATCGTGGGGTGATGTCATCAAGAATCTAGGTAGCTGTGAGCGCCAGAGTCAAGCACACTTCATCAAGTAGCCAAAGATGAGCACTATGGGGTTATGTGGTTTAGTTTGCTGCAATTCAAGTTAGGTTTTCACACGATTCTATCAGGCTTGTATGAGAACGATACGTCAACTTTCTAAGCATGCATTACTTTAGCGCTTGTCAAATCCAATTTGTTTAGTGTAAGGTCCAACTTACACAGCACTTGATCACAGACTTTTGAAGAAATTTGCACCAATCATATGCAAGTTGGATGCTCCAACTTGAGGGGGAGTGATAAAGTGTATTTATGAAGGGTAGAGATTTCCTTATTAGAGGATATCTTTAGAGATGTTATTAGATTTTAGGGATATTATTTGATATTTCGTGATTCTCTAAAATAGCTAGTTTCCTTTCTTATGCATATCGTTCGAGTATAAATACTCTCCTCTAATAACTTGTAAAGTCAAGCCAATTAAGTAAAGATGTAGTCTATACTAATTCTCTTTCCTTCTCTCTTGAAGATCATAGAATATTTACATGGTGTCAAACCTAGAGATTCTGAGTTCAAACCTTATCAACCCTTGTTGGCCCCCAATTAAATATATCCACATTTAGTACTAGGCAAAAGGACCAAACTAAGCGTGAGAAGGAGTTTTAGAATAATTAAATATTGAACTACGATTTCATCTAACGGCTTAAGCTTTTAGAACAGTCAGCAGTGGTCCCACAAAATCTCAAATGGTACTAGAGCTAAAGGTCTTGAGTTAGAATCTTTTCAAGCCATATTTGCCTCCCCAATTAAATTCCGTGCCTTAATATGCACATGCTTAGTACGAGGCAAAAAGATCAAACTAAGCGTGAAAGAGAGTGTTAGAATAATTAAGTATTAAACAATATATTCATCTAATAGCTTTAGCTTTTAAAACAGTATGTGGTAATCCCACGAAATCTCATAGTAAAAGCCACCAAAACCTTAAATTATCTTCATCGTGACATATTTACTAGAATTTTTTTTCTAGGACCAAAAAAAAAAAAAAAAAAAAAAACCTAAACTTATACCCATGTGACACATTACCCTCCATTACAGTTTTACCATTGTGAACCATTAAAATTCTGCCTACATGGACACTAGAGAGCAAACAGTATTGACATGATGTTCACATGACTTAATTCAAATAAAAATGATATTGTTTTGACTGAAAAATCATCTGACAAAATCTTGATGGAAGGTAAACATATCACATAAATACAAGTTTAGGATTTTTTATATTTAAAAAAAAAATAGAATAAATGTGTCAAAGTGAACATGGTTAGGAGTTTTTGATGTCATAAAAAACATTAGTTGAAATATAACACCGTGGTCATAATTTGGAGATTTTTGTGACTTTTTACCCTCTTCAATGGCATAATAAAGAAAATAATGTCAAGCGCACTCCTTAATCAAATTCGTGGACTAAACTGTCGGACTGGGCTCGTCATTGGGATCTTCCTCAAATTAAAGCTATGTTCGAAAGTTTGGCGAGGAAAGAATTCATATTTTGAAATTTCTCTCTGTCTTGGTCACAAATATTTTAAATTTGTTAAAACTTTCTACTCCAATTTCCGTTCCTCTTTTTTCATAAACATAGACTAAGGGGTGAAAGTTCTCGTAAGTAGAAGAAATTATTACAGTGCTCATCAACCCTATAGTGACTTTAAAGAGATTGATAGATTTGATGAGCAGCTGAAGTCGCCAAAAGAGTTTCCTTCTTCTTTCGTAAGTCACATACCACGCCATTTTCTAGAGGGACAAAAATATTTTATGAGTTGGATATTTTACGTGATAATATTGACTTTGTGTAACCGATCAATTTTATATGGGATGAATATGGATATGTCTAGATAAGAGACTTGTCATTTTCCAATGATTCATTAATTTCATATAATCATATTTTTATCCGACTTCATATCCTAACATTCTCCAACATATGACTGGATATTAAAAGAAAAAAAAAAGTATTTCTCATATTTAATTTTTTCTATTTTACTCTAATTCTCATCTGGATAACCAAATGCAGTTTTGGAAGCTTTTAAAACTTTTGTCGGTTCTCTTTCCATATGTGCTCTTTTAAGAAGAGTCTGTAGAAGACTTTTCTTTAATCACAAGAAACCACCCTTTTCACACTCACGAGTTTTTCCTATATGGGGCATTCAGAAGTTCATCTTACACCTTCTTTCTTTATTTGAAATCAGTATAGCTATTCAAACAAGTATGGGCCAGAGTATGCCTTAATAATGCTGGGTCTAATTGCAAAAGTGTGGTTTGTTATGCGGAGAAATGAGAATTTGGAGACTGTATATTTCCTAACGATAAAGGTTGGGTTGGGTAAGGTTCATAGTAGAACAGCTTATGACTTTCGACATATGAAAGCAATAAAGAATGTGTTTTGGCTAGTGTAAGTGGAAAGCCGAACAATTGGGTTGGTGGCGGACGCGATGGCGATAGAGTGAGGACATTTGGTGATTACTATTCTTTTTTAATGTCAAAAATTGAACTAAGACCCACGGCAAAAGCACGAGGAATTGTCCGGAGGAGCATCATGAGACTTGTTTGACGGGAGGTCATTGGTTTGTGGTCTGTGGGGGATTAGCTGGAGCCATTGACACTTCGTTCAGGATCCATCTCTTTACAGTGAAACACATTAATCTGCTGTACATTTCATATTGCTTGTTTGACCAGTTCTCTATTCCCTTTAGTCCCTTTAGCAAAAAATCCTTATTGTTGCCATTGCCATTCTCACAAGATAGAAGTATCGTATTATATTCTCCCAAGATTTGACGTAATTAATTGTTTGGGACATCAGGTAATTTCAAATTAAGAAATTAGAGATTATTTGTTCGTGTGTTCAAATCCCGCAAATTGCGTACATACCGCTTTGAGTCAAAGCTACCAGCACAAGTTATAAGCATGGACTTAACTAATTCATCATTCTTGTAAGGTATCTCATGGGTCTTCAAGCAGTCCGGTCTCTCTTACCCTTGAGTTATCCAAAAATGAAAACAACAATATATTATCACCCACGATACATTTGGATAGGTAACTTGAGTGTTTAACGAGCCTATAAGTTAAAATACCCAATACTTAAAAAGAAAAAAAACCAACTTTTCACTGAATGAGAGAAATTTTTTAGGTATTACATGAGTCATCAAGTACTATATCTCCACTCATCTAAGTCAATTAATATCGCCGTATGCTATTTCAAGTTATATGAATTTCAATATTCTGTTCTAGATTATAGTAGTTTTTTCATGGTGATTAGACTATGGTGCATGGAAAATTCCAAGCTCCAAAAACACCTAGAAGCCTCTCTACAACAGGTGCATTGAAGATGAAATTAAAGGGCTTATCCCCTTTTACTAGTTTCCTTCACTCCTAAGATAATCTAAGGAGGATAACCAGCACTACAAGCTTTCTCCATCACGTCAATATTACAACAATTTAAATCGGCTAAAGTTGAACTTGCAGGAATCTTCCTTAGTAGATTCCTCTCAACTTCCCTCAGCAAAATAGTCAACACCTTTAATCATATATATCATAACTTATTTCACTCTCTAATCAGGCATACTTTAACCATGAAACATGTTAGTCACTAACTTCCGATAGTGTTATCCTCACCTTTTCCTTAACTACACCATGTAATTCCTAATGTCAAACCCCACACTTCACAAACATAATTTTTTTATATAACAAATGTCATGTCATCTTTTCGTAAGTGGTGGGTTTTGAAATTAAATGGTGCAAAGCAAAGGGGAAGCTGTTATGATGACTTCTATTGTATTTATTCATCCCACGAGAAATTACACTCCTTGTAATTAAGACACAAAACAAGTTCTACCATAGTATGTTTGCCAACATAGTTTTCCAAGTTTGCCAATTATGATCGGTTTGAATTGCATTTATGACAACAAAATTAAGGAGATGGGTCATGGAGAACCAGTAATGTAGGAGACTCCCATCATGGATAATGATGACATTATGTCCATGTTCATGGGGCTTAAACCCTAGTACAACAGAAGCTGTAAAAGGCAGGGAATTATCATCTCTAACTATAGCTTGTTTAACGCTTAAGTTTTGCCGCAACCACTAATGTAGTAAAAATATAGTCATCATTGCCAAAAGATCACGAATTTTGCATGACTACACTAAGTGCTTCGACTCACCAACACATCTTATACCTTTTTCACATCTTTAACAAAAAAGCAGAAGCGAATCTACAAAGGAACAAAGAATGTTCTCCGAGAACCAAATGGCATCAGTGTAAATACCCTTCTTGTCCCCACCCCCAACGCAGTTCGAGTTTCTTCCTATAAATACCCTCACCACCTTCTCTCTTCTTATTGCAAACGCCCACAGAGAGTCTCACCAACTCCATCACCCTTAAAAATCACCAAAGGAAAAAATCAGAGAGAGAGAGAGAGAGAGAGAGAGAGAGATGAGAGCTACAAGTTCTGCATCAAAAACCCACATGTGGAGCTCTCCAATACCATATCTCTTTGGAGGGCTAGTAGTAATGCTGATCCTCATAGCCGTGGCACTGATCATATTGGCGTGCTCATACTGGAAACGGCCTTCCAACGCCTCAGGCGATGCTGATGAAAAGCCAGTGAAGTCCATGATTCCGCCGTTGGATCTGGAGCCAAGGATCGTAGTTATCCTGGCCGGAGACGAGAAGCCAAAATATCTGGCAAAGCCGGTCACTTCGCTGCCCTCCTGCTGTGAGAAAGTCTAAATAGAAACTTGCGGTCCCATTTAGTCATTAGAATGAGCTACAAGGGCGAGATTTTGTAGTGCTTTTAATCTTCTCTATCCTCTGGCACACCCGCCACTTTTGCTTTGCGGGAATATTATGTAAATTGGTGAGCAATAAAATCAAGAGATGTTTTTCATTTTTTTTCCTGACGATTACTGTTAGTTTTCGATCTTGTACCAGTAGATGCTAGTTTTTATCTACGTGCATGGAATTCTCTGGAACCTGTGAGAGAACAAACTGAGAACCACTCATGTGAATATTTTCAAAGAAAGGACATACGGCGATTTCATATGACTGAACTCTACGTTCCCAAAGATTTCCAGTTGAAACTCTTAAGAAATTTTAATTCTCTAGTCTTGTGATTTTAAAAGCCTGCAAAAGTATTGAAAAAAAAGAGAGAAGCTTCAAAGAGAGACATCCAGATTACTTTTCCACATATTAAAGGCCTCTTTTCTGGAATTAAATAAAGATATATGGAAATATCAGTATTAGCAAGATGAGTAGTGGATGGTATTTGCTGAATTTGAACCGATGGCATGAGCATAAGATATTGTTCAGTTATCAGCAAGCGAATCTACGTAAATTCTCATTTATTTTTTTAAGAATTTTTCTGGGCAAGGAGCTTCTCAAAGTTAAGAATTTATTAGAGAAAAAGAAAAGAAAGAAGCACAAAAGGGGTGTGTATTCCTCTCCGATGGAGAAGAAAAGGATCTGTTTTCGGCGAAAGGGACTGTTTATTGATTGGCTGATGTTAGTGGGACGCGGCGGTCAGAAATTGTATATGGGTCAATGATGACCCACTTGAAAACACAGAGGGAAAGAGAGAGAGAGAAAGAGAGGAGGCTCATTTTCTACTGTGAGTAATGGGGGACAAAGGTGACAATAATTCTCAGTTGCCCTTCTATTCTATATCTCGAGTGTGGATATGTTCCGAGTATATTCCAGGTCATATCTGTCCTAAAATACTGTGGGAAACATCGAGTTCCGAGTCAACTTCTGGTAAGAAGAAAAAGAAGCCAGGCTCTCGCACCAAACGTGGGGGCAACATTCTCCTGTCCGGTCTGCTGGTGCAAGCGGCAAAAGGCGCACCACTTACGTTTTCTTCTACATCTGAGAACTAGATGACGACGCGTTCAAAGGAACGGAAGAATTATCTCCATAGTCACCTTTGGAAGCCGTCTGTCTAAGTGATCTAGCACTTATTTTGAATACTGGAGATGGTTCAAGTTGTAAAGCCGTATCTCTCTCCTTCCCCTCCCCCTAAGTTTCAGAAGGGGAGGGAATTAAACTAGATCTCTCCCCACCCTCCCTCGTTGCTTTTCCTTTTAATTCTTTTTATTTCTTTCCTTACTCTCCCAATCTAGTTTTAAATCTGCAAACTTTTCTCTCCAATCTAATTCTAGATTTAGGAATTTTAATGAAACCTTCGGTTTCAATGGTATTCACAGCAAACTTGATGTTAAATCTATGCTCAATCAACGTGTTTTTGCAACGTGTTTTTGTTAAAAACTTTGGCGTCTTGCACTTGCTAAAGGGTTGGCTCTTACATGTGTTAGATATGAGCTTGTTCAACTGTTTATGTTGTTTCTATACGATGATGGTGTTAGAGATGCTGAACCTAGGTGCGCACCACTAAAAGATAAGAACTACAATTAGAGATCCCGTGGCATATGCTCATCACTAATGCTGTGTGATTCAGTGATTGGCCACCAATCTTTTCGCTTGGAGGTAGTGATAAATCTGTTTATGAAGGACGAGCATATGATTATCTCTGTCAACTATACTCTAATGATGTACCTTAATTTTTTATTTGTGGTTTGTTTTAGAGCTCTATGGGCTTGCCTTTTAATGGTAATTTTTTAGATTTCCTATGAATCTTATGTATTACTTTGGTAATGAATGGAAATTTCTTTTAACCAAAAAAAAAGAAAAGGCCATCTACTCAATTTAACTTTGAGGCGACTCTAGTCATCTAGGTTGTGTTCTACTTGATGTATTATTACTTTGGAGTAACTATTTTTGGATAAACACGCAAAGTGGTACTGATAATGTTGTATGACCGGCCAATCATCATTGAAGTCATGTGTATCTATCATGTGTTATTGCGGGTGCAATTGCAACCACGTTTATTCATTTCTAAATTTTTGCGAGAAGATGATATAAAAAAAAAAATTTTGTTGACCCTGGAACTACCGTACAACCGACAGCCGATGACGTAAACCAGGGGGAGCACTAGCATGGGGGCCCACCTCCCACGACACTCCACATCACAAGGACGGTACAATAAGAACATACACGAGTGAGCGGAGATCAGACGTGGCTGCCCCCCTTTCCCGTAAGGGAGTGGCCGGGTCAGCCAATGGGGCCGGAATCTTTATCTAGGCCCGGATACCGGCCTGGGAGGGGCGTAAGGGGTCACTCTCCCCAAGAAGGTTCTCCCTCCGTTTCCTTCATGAGTAGTTTAAGGACCTGCTCAGGTCCTAAGTATTGTACATAGATGGTGTCCAATTAAATGGGTTACTTAGCTTTTTCCCTTTTATTTACAAAATACATAAAAATGAAACATAAATCTAATACATTGATGCTAGACGTACATAAAAGAGAAAGCACCCCTTCAATCATATTCTCAACTATTTCATTTTTGTCATTTAATCATATCATTACCATAGTTTATTTCTATTTAATCATCTATCTATGAGATATACCTTTTTAAATATTTTATAATTTTCAACATGACACAAAAAATCACAATACATCCCGATAACAAGAATTGATCTCAACATAAACTTAGAAAGTTTAATTTAAGTCAATCGTATTCACATAAACGAACCACATACTTCATAAACTTAAAGTTATTTCTCTGTAATTGTGTAGTAGTTTCCTACATAGAGAAATATAGATAAGTGAATATTATCACAAAAGTAGTGAAGTTGGGTTCATTGTGAAAACCATGTTGGCTATTTTGACAAATGTATAGTTAACTTTATTGGAACTCAACCCGTATATCCGAAAACTTGTTACTGTAATCATGTAACAAAGATAATTAAAGATTTGCATTCATATACATCTCACACAATATATGAATTTTGCAGTCATATTGTACTCGATCTATATGCTAATTATGTTTATTTCAATTTTGTTTACATAAAGCTGATATCTCCAAATTTCGAAAAGAGAAGGCAATGGATTTTGCCTTAAAAACTTGGCTGTCGTTACATCTAATATGAGATTTGTCAATTTCCATTTTGTAGTAAATAAATAATGTCCCAAGTATTTGGAGATACTATTTAAGATAGAAAAAGGGACAGCATGGCTGATACGCGTTTTGCTCTTTTAACAGAAACAATATGGAAGAGATATAGATGGCAACTGTTATATATATATTTAGATAGAAATCTACATATTAAAGCGATAATCTGGTTTTGTCTCATTTATTTGGTATTCCTAAATTATCCTTACATTATATAGTAGAAGAAGAAAAATGACAAACACTCCCAATGGCTTCCCATCATTTTCTTACAGCGATAATTATCTAATCGCGCGTGCCCGAAGAATAATAAACTTCAAACCGATATAGCGATAATATGTTACATCGTGCAGAAGCTAGCATGGGTTAAGTAGTGAGATATGGCTTATAAGTTCCATCAAACAGGATCGGAGATAGAACACCCTCAATTCATCCTCAAATCAGCCTATTATCCTTATGATATAACCAGATCTCAGATGGGGTGACTTCAAGTTGAAACGACAGACATCCAAGAATAGGGGTGATCAATTCCGAGGGGTAGGTTCTAGAGCTGGAACTGAAACCTACTCTTATTACTAGTTTCTAATTTTTGGACTCTAAAACTTACCATATTTGCCTAAAATGAGTTTTGGAATCTACCCTGTTTTTCAGATCAAGTTTCAAGGTCTACTTGAGAACTTGTTTTCTTTTTCTTTTTCCTTTTTTTGGTTCATTTTTCTACAACAAAATCATGTAAAGTTATGAATAACAAAACAATTCGAAGTAAAAGATGAACAAAAGAAATCCATATCCACCAAAAACAGCAATCCATAAGATGAATACATAGTCACATACAATTAGAAACAATAAAAAGTTCAAACACATAATATAAAACATAATTATAAAACTCAATTCCCCATTCAACCATTAAATTTAGGGGAAGAGGAAAGACCAGCAAGGAATTCCGAGGAAGGAGAAAAGATGAAGGATTGTTAAGATTAGAATTTAGGGAAAAGAGAAATTAGGATTTTGACTTTTTAGCTTATAAATTTGGTTCCAAAACAGAACGGTTCGATCCGGTTCCCAAGTGGATATTCACTTGGAACATGTTCCTAGGCCAGTTCCGATTGGTTCCAAAAATTTAGAACCTATTCCCAAGCCATTTTCAATGGGAACTGGTTCCTAGATTTATTTTTCGGGCACTCCGGTCCGATTTTCAGGTAGAACGGGTTTGGTTGCTCACCCCATCCAAGAAGATGGACCTGTTGTGTTTTTGGTCAAGTCCTACAGAAGACAACGTGAAAATTTATCCAGGTGTTGAGAGGTTATTCCACTGAAAATGACATTGCTTTTTTTTCCCCCTTGATAGTGACTGGGAGAAACCAAATGACCTTAACCTAGTCGATAAAGAGTCCAATTCTAATACCTCATCCGAATTTAGATATCGCAGATTTTGTCCCACACACAAGTCTCATGCACAGGGGATAATTACAGGCATACACGGATTGCTCCTAGACGTGGCCACAAGAAAATAGATAAACATGATGATTTGAACTAGAATATTGAGAGAGGAAAACGAACATGCCTACCACTTGAGCAGCCTCTCGAATTCTTCCACTGTAATTGTGATTTTTCCCGATTATTTACTCTTTGTACAATGTTTATGCTTATTTTAAGCCTGTTTGTTTCGACTTCACTAGAAACATTGGGATATAGTCTATACTCTCCATTGACAAGAAAGCACTGGGCCCCACTCCTCAATGAGAAGGCAGAGATGCGGGGGGCTGCCCTAGTGGGGATCTTAGGGGGCAGCGCCCCCAAGATGCCATAGGGCTTTTAAAGTTTGGACCTTTATTTAATTGATAGTTTGGACTTGAGTCTAAGAATGGATACCGAGTATATATAACCTATTTCGCTTATGGTTGAGAGTTAATAGAGAGGTAGGAGGTGCTAATTATAATGAAATCTTCTGCTGAATATAGCTTTAATCTAAGGGTGAATCAAGATTAACCTTATATCTTGATTTCTCTTAGGCAACTTTACTCTCTATTTTATTGTGTTTGTGCATCTAATTCTAACAAGAAGCAAGTCTTTAACTTTTCTGCTGAACTTTAAAACATCATTCAAGTTTTATCAAATTATGAAAAAATCATATATAAATTACGCATCAATATATTATATACAGCAAAAGTTTCCATTGTTTGAAATAAAATAAAATAAAAAGGGTCAAACGTGTGATTCACATTACCATTTGATAAAAGCAAAAGGATAAAGTTATGATCAGGCCACGCAAAAGCTTTTATCCAACCTCACCATCCGTGATTGTTTAACCTAATCTATTAGTGGAGTTGAATTTGAATGGTTCATCACGTTAGTCCAGCTCGACCACCCAACAATACACGTGACGATTCCGACGAGTCGAATTGGAATGGGAAATGAAATGTCGTCATGCCATAAAGGAGGTTATTACACACCACTCATCCTCGACGTTCGCATCACACAGACCATAAGAACAGCTTGAGGATTACGACATCATCCACTGATTTCAGTATTAAAAGTCAAAAAGATGCAATCCTCGAAGAAGAGATCACGGGCCCAACAACAAGATTACGATCCCATAATATAATCATACTTCAACGGCGTTTCTTGATCGCGCGGCTTTCGTGGGGGTTTCTTAGTTTTGAGGATTTTCTCCCCCATATGAATGCTCTAGAAGACTATGGTGTGAAAGTTAGTGCTAGAAGTCGTTGTAATGGACCGGATGTAGATTTGGAAATTTGGTTTGAGGGGAAGTTTAGCATGGACACTCTTTAACTTTTTTCCTAAGTCAATTCCTCGGAGATGTACAGCTCTTCAAAATATTACAACTTGTCATGAAAAATGCAATTCAATTCTAAAATTTTCAAAAAGTACAATCAAATCCTAAAATATTATCACAAAAGTGTATTTGACTTTTAAAACTTTCAAAAAGTGTAATCAAATCATAAAATATTATCACGAAAGTGTATTTAACTCTTAAAACTTTCTAAAAGTGCAATCAAGTCATTTCATTAATTTCATTTAACTTGACAAATGGAAAATACTTATAAATTTTAAAACTTGATTGCACTTTTGAAAATTTTAGAACTCACTTATATTTTTTGTGACAGGTTTTAAAATTTGATTGCACTTTTTAAAAATTGTAATTATCAATTGAACTTTAATGATACGTTTTGGGACTTCCTTTACACTTATCCCTTAATATATTGGACTTCTTTTGGTTCAGTCTAATGGACATCTTTGAAGATTTACTGATCTCATACCGAGGTCATGCCTGGATTCTTGATATCATAGGTATTTCCATATCAGTTTGGGACATCTGAATCACAGTTGCTACAATTATGCATTCCGATCAAATACATAGACCCTTCATTTCTTTGTCTTTCACTAAAATATCGTCAGAGCTATGTCTCAAAATCGAAACCCACGGACACCCTTTGAAAACCACAGCCACCTCCCTAGAAGAGCAATCAAATAATTACCCCCACTATCCACCGGTCAACGGAAGACTCCAAAATCGTAGAAAGTGTGCCATTAGAAGGACATCAACCGCGACCCCAGCTCCGCGTTGAACGGGCCTCCGCACATCGCCTAGTCACCCGGCCTCCTGATTTTTGCCTTCACACACCAGCCACCAGAAGAGTCGCCAGAACTCGGGCAACTGCGAACTAAACCGCCCTCCCGCCATCATAGCTCCCATCCAGTTTCCCGGGCCTACACTGATTTGTCTCTGTCGTGCAACATGTGGGTCTCTGATTTGCCCGCTGTCAATGCCCTGTCACTGCCAGGTCACCTCCGCACCAGCACTGCGTAAACTCTACATGACTTGTTCTCATCCTTGATATCCTTCCGTCATAATTCATCCACTAGTTCCTCCTTTACTAGTCAGACTGTTGAGTTATTCCCTGTTGGTACAAATGGAGATCCTCCCATGGAGCTCAAGCCTACGAATGCCGATACATCTGCTCTTCCCATGCAATTCGCTTCGTGTGAGGATCCGATTACCTCGATTTTGAACCTACGATGCGATACTCTGTAGGAGACAGACTACCTTCTATATCATGATCATTACTATTATTCTTACTTTCATTTACCTCAATCCCGTCAATAGGCTCGTTGCGACAGTCATTTGTAGGAAGCTATGTTTGAGGAAGTATAGTCTTTAAAAAGGACTGGTACGTGAACTTGGTTGATCTTTCGCTCAGAAAAGTTACAATGGGTTGCAAGTGGATTATTAAATGGCTGCCGATTCTGATGGTTTGATTGGAGCTAGTTCATTAAATTCAGTAGTGTTGCGAAATAGTTTGATTTTCTATCGAATCTCTTATGACCCAGCCCTATTTATAGGAAAATCTCATCAGTGGGGGTAAGCACGCTAAAAGTATCAAAAGTAATATACGGCGCTCACTTTAATACCAAAAGTTTTCACCGACTCACTTAAGTTTTAAATCGGAAGAAAAACGATTACTTTAGTGCCAACAGTAAGAATTTCCAACCAAATTGATTACGTGTCATTTATAATTAAAATTATAATGGGGCATTGACCCCATTATATCTCTGGGGACCCTTGAAGACCCTTCTTAGCCAAGGTGTGTCCGGAGTACTCCTTTGTTTGCTATTGTTTGCAATGAAGCCGTGCACTTTCTCCTCCCTCGCTAGGGTGCTTGTTGTCTGGTAGCCGGTTGTTCATGCTATGCTAGTTTTTAGCTTTGTTTTGTTTTGTTGCCACGTGTTAGGTGGCTTTTACATCTCGACATCCTTCCGCTCTTAATGTTTTCTCATTTTGAATGTAAGTTTTGATGCCGAGATCTTTTATACATTTGGTCTTTCCTCAATATACTTCTTACATTTCACCAAAAAAAAAAAAAAATCCAGTCCACGTGGCCTTTTCACGTGGCATGCTAGACACTGAAGTGATCACTTTAAATAAAATTTGGCACTCAAATGATCACTTTTAATAAAATTTGGCACTTAAATGATCATTATTTACAACTTTGGGACGATTTCATTTAGGGGTTATATGCTAACTAAGCGTGTTGGCGAGCCACGTAAAATTGAGAAATTAATAAAATATAGCAACGTCTGATTTCTGGCAATTCGGACTAAAATTGGCACTTAAATTATCATTTTTTTTTTAAAAGTAACACTTAAGTAATCCAATAAAAACTTTTAACACTAAAGTGAGTACCGTATATAACTTTTGGCACTTTTAAGTGTACTTATCCCCATCAAGGTATATCATCTTACTACTAATCACTAATGATGACTCTTAGTATTTTGGATCTTAAGCGATTCCTCAGTCAACATTTTGAAGATGAAACATCTATGGAAACTCGGTTATCTCTGTGGGCTTCTGATTTCTTATGATTCGGCTGGATATTATCATACTGAAGCCAAGTATGTTTCTGATCGTCACTTTCGTGCCGGATTAAAAGATGAAGATCCTTTGACACATCTCGAGCCGAATCCCTTGTTAAACACTCGGGATGGTCAACAATCCAAGGAGACGTGTTCTTGTACCACCAAGGAGTGGACTATTTAATTTAGCTTATTGGCACTCAGTCTTGATATAGCCTACGCAATTCATACTGTTAGTCAGTTCATGCAACCCCGGAAGTGCTCACTATGCAGCAGCTCTACTTGTCATTCACTATACTGAGTGAAAACTCTTCCATGGATTTCATTTCTCAATTGAGTCCTCTCGTCTTGACTTCCTTCTTTGATGTCATATTATGCTGGAGATACTGTTGATCGTCTCTCTACCACTTGCTTCTGTTTGCTTGTCGGAAATTCTCTTGTTTCGTGGCGCTGTAAAAAGCAAGATGGTGATTCCCGGTCCGTGCCGAAGCAATACAAATGCCAAATTTTTGGGGTTTCAGTAGCTTTTGAAACATGTGGGCGTCGCACAGAAAGGCGATACGTACTTTACTTTGTGACGATTGCCGTGCTGTACAAATCACTCGCAATGATACTTTCTATCAACAAACTCAGCACACTGAAAATGATTATCACTTCGTTCAACAACATATAATCGGCGGCGTTCTATGTTCACTCCATATTTCCTCCGCAGGCCAACTGCTGACATCTTTACTAAAGTCGGATCATCCAGGTCTATTTCACAGCTTACTTTCCAAACTACAGTTGGCTTTACTGCCTTTCACTTTCAATTCGAGAGGATGCTAGATATATTGGATATATTTTATTTTGATTAGTCTCGATATATATATTCTTCGCTTACTAAATCTCGCAGGTATTAGAAACAGTGTGCATCTTATATATAGAATATTAATTATTACTTATTTAAATCGTTATGATATAAATTTTCAAAATAAGCTAGATATTAAAAAAAGAGGCAATACGTAAGTTACTTCCTTCTTCACCCACTTCCTTACGAAATTACTTATTGTTTCCCATCACACATTCACCCGTTGCATCCATGCGCAGAAGTACGTAAACACTAGTGCTAAGGAAATCGAAAAGTTTGGAGGGGCCAAAGCTTCCGTCTTGCCCCCTTTCATACAATCCCAATTGTTGACACCTCAAATTTCTTTTAAGTTTTTAAAATATAATAGACATTTGACTTATGGCTCACCGGAAGTTGACCAATTTTAGACCAGCGAGTTACGAGGCTCAAACTAACTCTGCAGCTTTAAAAATGGGTTATACTTTTCAAAACTAATCTTTTGACATCCATGTGGCAATTTGTATCCAACAACTAAGGGTGCGTGTGTTTATATTTCTATTCAAAAATTGTTCCAGTCAGCCAAGGCGAGGCCTCGCCAGGGGCCGGCGACGCTCCGGTGAGGTCGCCGGCCCTCGACAGCGTCGCTAGCCATGGCCGAGGCCGACAACCGGCCAAAGAAAAAAAAAAGAAGAAAAGATAGGAGAGAGAAAATTTATTCTTAAAAATTGTTCTAGAAACAATAAACAAGTTTTTTTTTGTTTCTTGTTTCTGTTTCAAATGTGTTCCCGGGAACAAAAAAAACAGAATTTTTGTTCATAAACAGAAAAAAAGAACACAAACATGCACGCCCTAACTTTTTTTTTTCCCTTTAGAACTGGTTGCCTGTTTTTCGCAGTATTGAGAAGTTTTCAATTTCCGGTTGGATCTCACCTTACGAAGCTAGAAGTTGCAAGCATTCTAATGCAGCAAAAGATTGGGTTAATCAGACATTGGATGAGGAAGTTGTTTCCGGCCAAACATCAGTCAAACTTTCCTAATTCCCAAATAAGGTTCCAATGCATACAACCATACTTTAGAGATCTTGAAATCAAATCTAGATCTCGAAATCAAACGAGATTCTCCATATCTCTTAGTAGTGGTAGGCAATGACTTTTGAAAGCTTAAAATCATGAATCCGACGCGGGACTCATGAACCATTGCCTAAAGCCTCGACCTGGTCTAAAATCTAAGGTCTATGATATGGCGATTTAACGCAACAATATTGGGCTCATTGACGGAAAGGTTGTGCAAATCGGACGTCGGATGACGTGGTCTCAAGGCCAGAAACTCGAGATGAGAACTGTCCATAGCTTCTAACTTTTGAAGAAGTAAATCACCCCCCCCACTCCCCAAACCCTCCCTCCCTCCCTCCTCGTGAGCTTGTAACGGTCCGGTCCAAGCGAGGAAACTCCGATGGATCTCCCAAGGGTAGAGAAAATGCTTGGAAATCATATCTAGAAGGTTGTTCTAGATTCTGGATCTCAAATAGTGTCATTGGGTTGCTGATCAACGCATGTTCCAGGTTGTCACATTGTCGAATCGAAGTCTAGATCTATTGATTACTAGGTCACTACTAAATTCAAAATTTATTTTTCAATATTCAATTGTCGCTGGAAGGAAAAATTACCACAAAAGTTATAAATCTATTATAATTGTGCCAAGTCAATTCTAAATTTCTTTTTACTAATTAAGTCATAGATGTTTTACATTTATGCTAATTCAGTCCATCTAACCAATTTGGCCAGCCAGCGTTGACATGGACTCTAACCGTCCTACTTGGGGTGACCAATGCTAACATAAATAATTTTTAATATTATTTTAATGCTCTATATATCCACATTATCTTTTTGTAACTCACCTCATTAATGTTCATTCAAATTCAAAAAATTCAGATAAATCTCCATAAATAAGATCATAGATATATCTATGAATATGGATTTTGGTTGACACAGGTATATAAGTCATGTTATACTATCGAATAACAAGCCCCCAATTATATATTTCTATTCTATTTATAGAGAATTCATGTGCTTCAATTTATCCTTGGAGTTAAATACCTCATTCAAGAATTGTTTTAAATCTAATACATAAGAATCCATAGAAAAGGCGAATCCCTTATGATACACTAGATCCGGCTTGCTTATTGATAGAGCGAAAAGATCTACCATTTCTTGAAATCTCTCTTCTGATTCAAAATTGTGGTGTAACGTGTATCCCTCCATTTTTATTCTTTTCTTTTCTTTTTCCTTTCTTTCTTTTTATTTCTTTTTCCTTCCCTTCCTTCTTCCTTCAGCCAGCCGCTAACAAAGGTTCGACCATCACTAGGGGCTGGGTGGGGCTTGCAAGAGGCCAACAAGGTCAACCGGCTCAAGGAAGAAGAAAGGGAAGAAGAAAAGAGAAAGAAAAATAAAATCAAAAAAGATTATTAAAAATTATCTATGTTAGTGCTAATCGTACCACGTAGGATGGCCAATATCTACGTTAGTGTCAATGGGCTAAAAGTAGCCGGATGAACTAAATTTGCACAAATACAAAAAGTTTAAGACTCAATTGGCCCAAAAAAAAAAAAAAAAATGTTTATGACTAAATTGGCATAATTACAATAGATTTAAACATTTTTTAGTTATTTTCTCTCACTAGAATGCATATTGCTATTGTTGTCACCAAATATAAACTATACAGTTGTGATAAGTAATATAAGGTACTTAAATATTCTAAGTGCTGGAACGAAACCTAAATTTTGTAAAGCTAACCCTTAGGATGCAATAGTGAAGACATTGGGTCGATGTATAAATAGGCTAAGGCAATGCAGCTAGAGATCAAAAGTCAATTGCCATCTTGACTCGGCCCCATGAATTTGAATAATTGTATCATTGTTCAAAAATTCAATATTCAAAACACTATTCCACACAGGTTTCAAAATTGCATTCTTGCATCTTTAAAATGTACCACATAAGCTTTTGATAGATCACACATATCCAATTGACCCACATCTTATCCAATTTGTATGTCACAATTATGTTTTATTTGCACATGTCATATTCGGCTGCCATGTTTTCCCATACGTCATTCACACATGTTACTTCCGATTGCCACACCATTTGCATGTCATACACGTGTCACAGGTCAATTAATCTAGCGTTCTTTAACCCGTGCGGCCTTAAGAATTTCTTCTTAGGTCAACCTTACTCACTCAACTCACAAGGATCTTAGGGAGAGAAAGAGAGAGAAACTCTAGAATGTATTTCACTTGTGAATGAAATACAAGTACGAAATTAACCGTAGTCGTAAATCTCCTTTTGATCTAACGATAAAGATTACATCTATCTAATTACCATTTACCTACATTTATTACAATTGTATACAATTATTGTATCGCTCGCTCCCAAAAGTATTTTAGAACACTCAAGAAAACCCTATGATTTAGAGAGATAGGTTGAGAGTCGTTTGTTCATGGATCGATCACAGTCTTCATTCAAAAAACCTCTAGATCGTGCCAATTCGTCAGGCCATGACATTCTCCCCCTCTAATTGAGCGACGCTCTCATCACATCTTCAGCATGGAAGGCATCAATATGCTTCTTGAATTGCCAAAATGCTTTAGTGGGTTCCCAACTTGTTTCACTCTTTGGAAGACCCTTCCATTAAACCAAATACTCTCACTTCGGCGCACAATACATCTTCCATACAACTCAATCCACCATGATGCATTCAATGTCTTGATTATATGAGGTTTTCGCCACAAGTGGTGCCTGTTGTGACTACTCTCGATTTGGATTTTTCTCGTCTACAAGAAAAGGTTTAAGCATGCTTACATGGTATACCAAATGTACCTTGAGTTTTTATGGCAACTCTAGCTTGTGTGTGACCTTCCCGACTCATTGCAGCACTCGCAATGGCCTCGTAACAATGGATCAACCCTTTATAAATGTCAATGTATCAAAAAACCAAGTGAAGTTTAACTAACAGTAAATCCCTAACTTGAAACTCCACGTGTCATCGCTTCTCATTGCCTCACTTCTTTATTTGCTTTGAGGCCTTATGTAGACAAGTTTATGCCAAGTCCGCTTGCTCGTGCCAATCTTTAGCAAACTTGTACACAAACAGGCTACTTCCCTGATAGCCCATGACAACCACACTTGGAGTGAATGGTTGTTGCCCCGTTCCGATCTCGAATGAACTCCGATTCGTAAACTCACCTCGTTGCAAGTTGTATGAAAACCAAGCCACGTTGACCAACTTTGCCCAATTCTCTTTTGTCGTGCTCACATTATGTCAAGGGTACATCTTCAAGAGTGCATTTACCCTCTCCGTCTAACCATCAATTATAAAATGCAAACTCGTGGAGAAGTTGAGGTCCGACCCCACTAACTTGAAGAGGTTGGTCCAAAAACACCCCATGAATCAAAGATTATGATCATCCGTGGCACTCCCCAATACTTGACAACATGCTTAATGAATAGCTTAGCTGCCTCCTTGACGAGCCATACTTCATTGCAAGCACAAACATTGTGTACTTGGAGAATCGGTCCACCACAACCATGAGAGTCCAATACCCTTCGGACTTTGGTATCGAACTTTGGTAGGTTCACAATGAAGTCCATTGAAACATTCTCCCATGGATACTCCGGCACAAGAACTAGCTTAAGGAGGCCTAGCGATGAATGTTGTTCCAACTTGTCTTGTTGGCATACAAAATATGTCTTCACATATGCCTTAACATCATCTCGAAGGTGAGGCCAGTAGTATTAATCCTCCACAAGTGCCATGGTGGGGTGGATCCCTAGATGATTTGCCCACTTCGAATCATGGCACTCGGGCAATACTTCTTTCCTCAATTTCCCATGGAGCAGTACGTACAAACATACCCCTTGGTGTTGAAGAGATCATCCTCACACCAAAACTGTCAAGTCTTGCCCTCCTGCACATACTCAAGAAGTGTCTTGGCCGTTAGGTCATGTTTTAGTCCATCCTTGATGCGATTGATCAATGGGCATTCGGGTTGACTTATGGTGCCTACCAACTCCATCTTTCAACTAAGTGCATCAACCATGAAATTAGCCTTCTCTAGCTTGTACTCAACACATAATCAAACTCTACCAGGAAATCTTACTAATGAGCTCGCTTTAGACTTAGCTTCTTTTGGGTCTGAAAATAACTCATGGCCATTTCATCTATCCACACAAGAACTTGGATCTTAAGAGATAGTGCCTCCACATACGAAGGCAATGCACCACCCTGCCACTCGGCATCACTCAACTTTCGAGACTTGAACACCACCATCCATCCTACATGAGAACACCACCTATAGCATAATCCGAAACATTAGTTTCTACCTACAAAGATTTGGTGTGATTGGGTAGCATGAGTATCAACTCCTCTGTCCTTGCTTACTTTAACCAATAAAATACCTTTTGGCATCAAGCTGTCCACTCCCACGACTTCTCCTTCTCGAGCATGTGTCCATGAATGGCATGGCGATGCTTGAATGACTCCAGATGAAGCGTAGATAATAGTTCAGGAGGCCAAGGTACGACCTTAACTTCGTCACCCTAGTCGGCAACTCCCATTCCATGATAGCTCAAATCTTAGTTGCATCCATCCGCACTCGTCTACCTCCAATGATGTGCCCCAAGAATGGCACTTCTCTTTGAGTGAAGGCACGTATCTCGTGCTTGACATACAAGTCATTCTCGCACAAGACTTGAGAGACTTGCTTTAGATGCTCGATGTTCCTCAAGCATATTGCTATAGATTGTAATATCATCAAGGCAAACCACTACAAACCGATCAAGGAATGAGTGGAGTACCTTATTCATTAGGGTGCAGAATATGACCAAAGCATTGGTCAAGATGAATGGCATAACGAGGAATTCATACAATCCATACCGCATCACATAAGCGGTCTTTGGCTCGTCTCCTTTGATTATCCAAACTTGGTAGTAGCCTGATCGAAGATCAAACTTCGTGAGCCACAACACTCCTCTAAGTAGATCCGTGATGAGTGGGATCGGACACTTGTTCTTGATCAGGAGCTTGTTCAATACTCAATAGTCAATGCACATTTGAAATGACCCATCATGCTTCTTTTGGAACAAGACCAAGTGGCCGAATGGAGCCTTCGACAGCTAAATTTAGCCCGCATCGAGCAATTTCTTCAACTACTTCCTCAATTCTTCTAGTTCGGAGGGTGCCATGCGATAAGGCGTCATGGTGGCCGATCAAACATTAGGCACAAGATTAATCCGATGATCCACTTCCCTTCAAGGAGAAATTTCTTCAGCAATTCGGGAGGCATTACGTCCTTGAATGAGTCGAGGACTTGGGCTACCTCCATTGGGACATCATTCCCTTTGCCCTTTTGATCGAGAACACACATTGGCAACATGCATCCCAGATGTACATACAAACCATGAATGACATAATAACAACATTGATCCTATCTAGAAATCTCATACCAACAACAAAATCATAATCGTCAATCGAGATTACCTTGATAGTTTCCTTACTCATCCATTGGCTGATGTGAAACTCCACCCCCTAGTTGAGCTTCTAGTCGAGGCTCATTAGAGTTCACAGTCTTGAGCCACCCAGCTCCTTTCTTGACCCAAAGATTCAACTTCTTTGCGGCCTCTTCCAATATGAAGAAATTAGATGCTCCGATGTCCATGAGTGCACTCGTGGTTTCTCTGATCTTCACATTCACAAACATCAATCCCTTAGACTCATTTGCCTTCTTGGACTTGATGGTGCCCAGGATTTGCGATGAACCCAGTCGCATCTCCTCCTTTTTCTGATCCTCCTTGAAGATGGTCGCAAGTTTGTTTTTGAACAATCTCAAGCCATATATGGACCATCAAAAAAGAAGCATTTATCGGTGCGTATCTTCCTTTATCCTCTTCCGCTCGACTTTGATTGAGCCTTAGGAAGGCTAGCTAGTGGTTTACCTTCATTCAAGCAATGGAACTTGTTTCGATCTCCTCCAGCATTAGCCTTGTCCTTCAAACAAAAGTCCAACTCACTTGCAAACGGTGACTTGTACTCCACAAGGGTCTCAACCACAATCATGGCCGTCATGAGATCCCGTGCGTTGCACCTCTTGAGCTCTTGTTTGACTAACAGCTTAAGGCGGCTTATGAATTGATGATACGCCTCTATATCACTCTTCAATGGGATTTGAAGTAGCAACTACAAGAATCTCTTTACATACCCACAAACTTCTCCCTTTTGCTCAAGGCATTCAAACTCATCGCCAACTTCCTCCTCCGCTTGAGTGGGATAGTAGTTTCACCGAAATTCCTTGATGAACATTGCCCAAGTCATGATAAGATCACCACCCTATCATTGCACCTATGACATCACCACAACGATGCATCATCAACTAAGCACATAGCTGTAGTGTTTACCCGTGATGCGTCGACAGTTATTCTCACGGTTTAAAAGTACCGCTCCATGTACCACAAAAAGTTATCCACATCTTTGACCATCCGCGAGCCTTTGAACTCCTTCGGCTTTGGCGTGTCCATTTGTGAATTGGCTTGCACAATCATCATCCCATTCACACTTGCCGCTTCAACCTCCACAAGTTTCCCCTTAAGCTCACTTAGTCATGCATGGCCGCCATTATGGCCTCCATGGCATCATCTTGTTGTTGGAGTTCTTGAGTCAAGGTCCCCAATAGCTCCCCTCGAACCTCTGTCATACCAATCTTGAGCTCTTGCACCTCGGCCACAAGCTCTTCCCTTTCAGCCTCAACTCCTTCAACAGTCTAGGTCAAGTCCTCAATTTGGACTTCTAAGACAACGAGCCTTATGTTCGTCATTCAGTGCTCCAAATCACCCATCAAATCCCTCGAATTCAAACAACCGTGGCCATTCTTTGCCTTAATGCCAGCCTTCTTGGTAGCCCTTCCATGGTCCTCACGATCCTCACCATGAATGATCGCAACATCATAACGTGGATCAACCATTACACCTTGGAACGACTTGCTCCGATACCACTGGTCACAGATTGATCGATCCAACACTCCCTAACCCACATGGCCTTAGGAATTTCTTCCCAAGTCGGCCTTATCCACTCGACTCACATAGATCTTAGATAGAGAAATTCTAGATAGAGAAGCTTTGGAATGTATTTCACTTACAAATGAGATACGAATAAAGCATAAAAGGCCCCTGTATATACAAATACAAGGCTAACTGTAGATATAGATCTCCTCTTGATCTAACGATTGTAATTATATCTCCCCAACTATCATCTACTCACATTTATTACAATCGTATACAATTACCATATTACCCACCCCTAGTAGTATTCTAGAGCACTCAAGAAAACCCTAGGATTTTGGGAGATATATTGAGGGTCACTCGTTCACGGATCAGTGATGGCCCTCACTCATAAAACCTCTGGATCATGTCAATTCATCAAGCCATAATTCATACGTCATTAATTACCATGTCATTCGCACATGTAACATCTAAGAGCCATGTCATCATGCAGACTTGTCATATTATATTGTCAAGTTATTTAGCATGACATTCACTCATGCTATGTTTGCTCATCTTTACACATGTCATTCGTTCTTACTCCATCAATATCTCCACCATTTTATCCACGTCACTAAACATGTCAATTTGCTCATGTTGTGTTTGATAACTGCTACACGTCATTCACTCACATTGTATTAGATTATCACATCAGTACGCATGATGTTTACCCATGTTGTATTCAATTACTATGTCATATTGCGCACGACTTATGAGCCATATTGGATTTCTATATCCTTCATATTTGATTTTTTTTTTTTTTTGTATACAATTATGACTCTTAAGTCATATTTGACTCTTGCAAATTTGACCTCAACTTCAATCACGTCACATTCATTGTGGCATTCGATATCACACACTACACATAACATATTTCAAAATATTCATGCACACACAATTCGGTCACCTGATAAGTAAGATGATGCAATCTTTCCTATTGATTGCGCCTTGGCCATATTTCCATTTTCAAACTATTTCAAAGAAAATGCACAATAAATGTGAATTAGGGTGTAACCAAAGACTGTAATGAAAGTGGGTTGTGAGAAGCTAATTCATCCTTCACATTACTGAAACATCGGACCTCAACCTTTAGTTGACGCATATAGACCAGTCATCTTGCATGTGCAACTTAGGTAGTTAATTTTCCTATAACTATTTAAGCATTCTAGGTAAACAATCACTCAGTTAAATAAACTGACCGGTGGCAACTTCCTCTCTACTTTTCTATTCACGTATTTGGTTTTAGTGGCCAATTCGAACCTAGGATTTGAGAAAGTCTTAGAAACTTGGGGGCGCAAAAGAGTAACAATCTCTAGTTTGCAAAACTCGCAGCGTTACACCGGTTGCCAAGTAACAAAAAAATTAAAGAAGTGAAGAAAGAAAGGATTTTCTGGTACTTTCCACAAAAAAGTTCAATTTAATCATCCTATTAGATGGCACATGTAACATTTTTTTATAAAAATAAGTGCCATAAAAGTCATAAAATTTTTCATGGAAGTACAATTAAGTCCTAAATTTGTTTTAAAATGCAATAAAGTCACGAAACTTGTTGAATTTGTTCAACCGGATCTTTCCATTAATTTTATCCAAGTTGACTAACAGAAAATGCTCACGTGATTTTTATTAGTATTTTCTCTTATTTTCGCCCTAACATGGCTAAAACATAAAACATAAGACCAAAATGACGTTACTTTTTTAATTATTTTATTTATTCTACCCACTAACGTGACTAAAACATGAAATACATTAAAATAGGCTTGCGCTATTTCCACTCCCTTTTCAACTCCTAACACCCATTTTCATATTGAATTGACTATATTATCCCTTTCAGGTCCCACTATTGACTTAATATTATTTCTCGCTTTTTTTTTTTTCGTTTTCTTTTGTTTCAATTTTACTAAAAGACAAAACTACCCACATCCCTTTTAAGTAACTTTTCGTTAACCCTAGTCACTTCTTCCACGCCATTACATTCAACATTTCCTTCATGTTTGTGTTCTTCTAAAGTTATTCTCCATTGTTGTAATATGAGCAAGCACTAATCATATATTAAATTTAAAAAAATATTAGTTCCATCTGCAAATTGTTTGTTTTATTTCCCTAGATTATCCTCACGATCATGAATTCTTCGACTTCTATATTATGGTTAATGTATGCATTATACACAATTTACTTATTTTTCATTATATATTTTTTAGTGTATTTACTGTTGAAGACAATACAATATTATTTTTTGCTTAAGTGTATTTTTTGAAGATGAAACTACGAATAAAGAAAAACAATTAATCATGTCAACAATTTCATTTGAAACTTCACCAAGTAATTTTCTAACACGAGAGGATCCTTAAAGTAGTGTGTGGATGCATTTTCTTACTCAAGGTTGTGTTGTCTCTGTACAGAGGTCAAAGAGAGATAAATATATTCTTTTTGGTTGCAATAAGGAAGGTAATTATTGTGATCAACATATTATTTCTATTGAACGTCAAAGAAGAAAGACCGGCTCTAGTTTGATTAAATGTTCTTTTGAAGTATGTTACTATAAACAAAAGAACGGATCAAGATCACTATATTTAATGCATCACACAATAAATAATTAAAATTTTGACTATTAGATTCACTAAACAAAATGAAAATTGAGTAGTATTTTTTTTTTTTTTTTTTGGTCGGTGAAAATTGAGTAGTTAAAATACACAAATTACAACATAATAACACATACTAAAGTTATAATTAAACGAAATGCATACTAAATTCTAGTAAAAAAACAAATATACGACTCATTAACACAATAATTAGCTTTTGTTGTTCAAATAATTAGTTAGTTATCTACCAAATATTTTTTTTTTTTTAAAAAGAGGTACACAAATATTGTTTCGAATGGAGAAAAAAAAAGGGGAAAAAAAAAAAAAGAACAAAAGAAAGAAAGTAATAATTGTAAATCAAGAGTAGACCCCATATTTAATCGTAATAATTGTTGTTTGAGAGGAATATGGGTAGTTTCCTTTCTAGTAAAATTGAAAAAGAAAAAAAAAAGAAATAATCTTAAGTCAAGAGTGGAACCTTTGAGGGATAATATAATCAATTTTAAGTGAAAGGGGATGTCAAGAGTATATAAGAGGGTAAGAGTAGCGGAAGCATTAAAACAACGTCATTTTGGTCCAAATATGATCTTTCAACTAAAATATTATGAAATTAAATTGAAAATTAAGGTAAATTAAAAAAAAAAAAAAAAAAAAAAAGGGAAACCCCTCACCTGCTTTTCCTTTTCTTTAATTTAGCCTACTATTTTAATCTAGTTTAAATAAAATTTGGGAGGAAAAATCAAATTTGGACTAGAATAGTGTATTAGTAGCCTTATACTTCATGTTTAAGTCATGTTATCACAATGTATGAGAAAGAAAATAATGAAAAAATCATGTTAATATTTTTCGTTAGCCAAGTTCTTTATTTTTATTTTATTTTATTTTTTTGGTCAAAAGAAATTTCCATTCATTACCAAAAAATACATGAAATAATCAATGGGAAATCTCAAAAGTCATCATAACAAGGCAAGCCTATAGAAATCCAAAATAAATTAAAAATCAAAAATAAAGGTACATCATCAAGGTATGGTTGGTAGAGATAATCATATGCTCGTCCTTCGTTAGCAAATCTATGACTACATCCAAGAAAAGATCCACGACCAAGCACCAAATTACATATCATCATTAGTGATAAGCACATGCCAAGATCTCTAATTGTAGTTGCAGCTTTACCTTTCGGCAATGTCCATTTAGTTTGAATGTCTTTTACATCATCACCATAAGAAGATAACAAGCTCAAATTTGACATTTGTAAGAGCGAGCCATTTAGCAAGTGTTAGACGCCAAACTTTTTAACAAAAACACATTGAACAAGCATAGATTTGGCACTAACTTTGAACCCAATTGAAATTGGAAGCAAAATACTTATATTTTAAAACTCCTAAATTTAGAATTAGATTGGAGCGAAAAGCTCCTATATATAAAATCTAGAGAGCAAAACTCATAGATCTAAAACTAAATCAAGAGAATAAGGAAAGAAACAAGAGGAAATAAAAGGAAAAATAGGGAGGGAATGGAGAGAGAAATCTAAGTCAAATCCCTCTCCTCTAGAAGTTTTTTTTTTTTTTTTTTTTTTTTTGGTCAGTCACCCCTCTAGAAGCTGAAGAGACAAAATAAGGCCAAAACTCAAGAGAGAGACAAAGAGGAGACCGTTAGCCAAGTTGGATGATGTTAACAGAATGAGTTGTTTGCATCAATTTGACAAGTTATAATACTTAATTGCACTTTTTAAAAGTTTTAAAATTTTCAGTATATTTATCATTATTTTTATGTAAATCATAATAGTAGCAATAATGAATTGGTGATAATAAATGAGCAATACTAAAATCTAACATATGAAGAAAGCATGATCTTTAGTCTGCCTGACATTCTTGAACTTAGATTTATGCTTATTGATGGATTTTGCCTCAATTTCCGCTAATTGTTAGCCACTAATTCAAACCACGTTTATCTTGCTCACATGACACCTACATAGGAAAGTGGCTAAGTAAATCAACTTAGTATGATCAACCGGTAGAAATGACAGATGCAGAGTACGGATCCATTGAAACGGAGAAGCTATGCCCACGCCATGTCGTATCATTGTCATTGATTTAGAAGAATTGTTCTCAAAATAAGGAACAAATGCCCAAAACTGGAGTACAACCCTCAAACAGTTTGAGCTTAAAACAGCAATGTCGTGTCCATTCAGTTGGGCCCAAGAAAAGCCATATTTATGTCAAGGTAAAGGACAGATTGAAAAGACCAATGAAATCTCTGTATCCTGATCCAGAACCCAAAGATCCAGTTAGGTTCTCTGCACTTGAGGTTTTTTTTTTTTTTTTTTTAAACTACTGCACTGAGGTTGAGGGAAAGAAAAATAAAGCTGATTGATATTGATGGACAGACAGAGAATTTAAGGAATGAAAGGTAAGGGACATGGTCAGTTAGTGTTTACGGGCTTGTATTCATCATGGGTCTAATTTTGTTCCAATGGCAAGGTCCTTGGATTGTACAACTGTCATGTATCCAAAGGAAAAAAGAAAAAGAAAAAGGAAGACAATTGTAGGTTTCGAATAGCGAGAGAGAGAGAGAGAGAGAGAGCACATTGCTTGAGGACGTAGGTCTGCTGTTCAGTCCAGTTGTTGGAATGGGCTCACCTGTATTTCACACAAAAAGCTGATTTTCCCATTTAAGAGTTGGATTTTTTTAGGACAACTGTAGCTGAAATGTCTCTTTGCGACCAAAGGGAGAGGACGCCTTAATTATTGCATTGCTATCAGATTCTTTTCCTTTCAAAATTAGAAGGTTTCATGTCATTAGAAGCTGTCTTCTGCCAAACACATCAGTTTTGACATGTGTGCGTTCTCTCTTTTGTGCGCAAAAACTGAACGACCATGGAAATTGTACGGTATGAACTTATCATATAAATTATGTGGTGGGCAATATCAATCCTAATACATGAAATTCTTGGTAACACTTGTTTCTTCAAAGTTCTAATTATGCATCATTCTTCTTCAACACATGGTTGGTTTACTCAAATAATATAGTCGTAGATAAAAAGTTTGCAATCCATTTCCTTGAGTACATCCATCTCTTCAGAAGTTTGTCTATTGCTGCTTGTCCATTTATTAGAACAGATTCCTTTCACCACTTAAAGTGTTTGATGGTTAATTAATTGTCCAATACCTTATGTGTTGACATGACATTTATATAGTTCCAAATTACACATATTGAGTATAAATTAGGGCGTGTATCTAGAAATAGGTGTTGCAAGAACCACCTAACTCTCTCATTCTCTTCCCCCTCCCCTCCCCTCCCCCCTTCTCTCTCTAATAATTAAATGGTTTGCCTTTGATTTTCAACCTCCCAGCCAAGAAGTAGAGCATCCCCCATGTGTGCCCTCCAAAAAACTGTGTGGCCATTCCTTTCCCTTCAACCTCAGTAGATGGAGTACTCTCCAAACCATTCAGGAGCTGAGGGATTCAGCAGCAGCGAATCGGGTTGGACCATGTACATTGCTTCTCCAACGAAAGAAGATGATTCTGGATGCACCGAGGCGAGTTGGGTCACTCAGAAGGACCAGATCACCACCATCAGCCCCCCCGGAAACAGAAGAAAAGAGGGCAGCGACGACAGCGACGATTCGATGGCTTCTGATGCTTCCTCCGGCCCAAGCCACCATCGGCAAAAACATGGCAAGGATGGTGGTTCGAAGCCCGATAAAACGCAAGTATGGTTCTCTAATGAGAAATCGAAACGGAAAGAGAAGAAAAAGGAAAAAGGAAGTGTGGTGAAGGGTCCGAAGCGATGAGGACTTGTGCTTGCTCTTGAGAGATACCTATTTCTTTTCGTTTTCGCTTCTTGATGTTTTGACTTAGGATTAAAAAGGTGCATGCATAACAATAAGTTTTATTTTGAATGTAGCTGGAGATTTGAACACAATATGAGCTTCTTCATATTTTCATTTATCCGAGCAAGGCCGAGGGAATGAGCGTATTGTCAAGTCCTTTCTTATTTTCTTGAACTTTCCTTCTATTTTGGTCCTCCCTTTATTCATTACTGAAACATCATAATCTGCGATTTCCAAGGGGTCCCGAGATTTATCTGGAGATTGACAAATATTTCTGCTTCATCCATGTTCAATCAAGATTTCGGGTTCCTAAACCATGGGCTCCAGTATGACCAACTGGCAAGTGCTGACTCATAAATTTCTTAATCCAAACTTCTGTTTTTCGATTACATTTGCGATTTGGCAATTGTATTGTTTCTGGCGATGCAGAATTACCAGTGTAAATCAAACTATTTCAGATCAAGACTTGCCAGGAGGAATATGAATAATTCAAGGAAATGCTTTTGTTCCAGAGTGAGTTGGGGTTGGAGCATGCAGAATTTCAAATGTTCTTTCTTCTCATCTTTCGTTTCATGAACGTCCCTGATTGCATACCAAATAGAATAATAGAAGGGGGAAAATTCTGGTAGTGAATAGAATAACGACGCGTTTTGCTGACTTTTTAAAATTCAAGCATTACCCAGAAATAAATTTTAAATGGATAATTGTCAGGTAAAGTATCATGTGAAAGCCAGAAAATAAATGGGATTGTATCAATCGGTTAGGCAAAGCTTAAAGCAAAATTGGCTGTTCCTGCACCTTCTGTAATAATTAATTAAGCTAATGAATCATTGATTGTGATGATTTTGCGCGCTTTTTTCCTTTATTTTTCCTTCCTCTCTTTTTTTTTTTTTTTTTTTTTTTGGGAATTTTATAATTTTCGCTTTGAGCTGCGAATCAGAAGAATATATAAGCTGGAAAGTGCGAAAATCAAGCTAGAAAGACAATCGTCCCAACCATACGGAGCAAGAGAAAATGTGCGGACAGATATTGAGGAGGAAAACAGAACAAACATAATTGGTGCAAAAAGACACATTTCCAACCAGCGAGGCAGCCCCTAATTATGTGCTGTGCACATAATGATGCAAGTTGTAAAATTACTGCACCCCACATGATTTTGGACCATTTCTAGCTTCCCGATTTTAAATTCCTAATTATTACAATCATTGGCCGTCCATCGCGAAAACAATTGTGTTTTCTAGGGGGAATTTCAATCATCAAGCCTCTGGCTCGACATCCCATATCTTTAGGGGGTCCAACTTCTTGTTTCCACTTTGTAATTCCTTTTTCTCCCTCGTAAGCATGATGCACAAAACTCAGTTTAGTTCATTTAAAGCTTCTTTACTTCGCTAGAAGATAATCTTTTCTAATTATAGTTTTGTGGAACATCCCCTTTAGTCAAATCCTCCACCTTTTCCCATAAATGCAAGTGATAATGTAGTTGATTTTTATTTTTTTTTTGGCAAAAAGGACGGTGGAGGGGCCGACCGGTATAAGCAGTTGGTGCATTTTACAGAGTGATATGTTTGAGCCATAGTCACTCCGTACACTCATGATTTGAAGGTTGAAACGGGCGTGTCCGTCTTGATAAACCTTACCAATTAAGCTGTTAGCAATTTGAAAGTCCCTCCACGTATAACATGCCGCATTTAGACATCACATAGCAAACCGATAAAAGATTCTTTATTGGGGAATTCTCTAGAGAATCCGAATTATTTTCTTTCAAGAACGATCTCCCGACGGTCAATCCTCCGCAGAACTTTCTATTTTGCAGGCTTTCAACACCTTGTTATTAATCCAAGAAAAAAAAAAAAAACTCGTTATTCCCAACATCAATAGACAACACTGTCTGTGGCAAGAGCGACAAAAGGTTCCATATTTTGAGAACAAGATGCACACCATCGAAAAGCGATAATAATAATAATAAAAGGCTATTTCTAGCTAAGTCAATGCCGGTAAGGCCCTATGAACAAAAAAAAAAGGAAAAAAAGGCCGATCAGGCCCAGACTGGAGCCATGTTCCAAGCTCTAAAATAGATGAAGGCCCAAACACGGTGAAGCATAAGAAATGGTTGCACAAAAGTTTAGGACTTAGGTTGATTTAAGGATTTAATTTGAATATTGCACCTTTTGTGGTGGTGTTATGTATCAGAGTGAGATTTGTTAAATGTGCCTTCACTTCGCAACTATTGATCAGGGTCCGACTCGAAATGAAGCATGCAAATGTTTAAATGAAGACAAACTCGTCGTCATCCACGAAGCTAGATGGTCGAGACCAACCAGTCAAATCAAACAATCGATGGACACCTTCCAAGAAACAAGCATTCCACCAAGCTTGAGATGGCACCCCGTTTGGAGCCATGGGCTCAAGAATGTTCTCCCTCTAATCCCAATTGCAAGTTTTCAAATAAATATTTAGATTTCCAACATGTCCAAGTCAACAAGGGTAACTTTAATTTCGAGTCCGCGAGACTTCTTGGTGACACTGAGAGTTTCTTTTTACAAGAATTGGGTGAAAAAACACTTAACATCTGTACTACTAAGGTCAAAAGGACAGGTGAAAAAAGAAATCATAACATCGAAGTAACTTAGAAAAATGATGCTACAAGCATTATAATTTTCGTATGACACTCGAATTACTATTAAAACTTTTCTAGTGATCATTTAAATTGTGGGACCAATAAGCAGTGTAGATGGCCATAAAGAAAGGGCATATCTACATCATAGTTGATGGCCATAGGGCAATGTGATAACGAGCCTCTTTAGGATTTATCTCCACCGGTTCAATGAAGTTCCATTGCAGCAAAAGGGGTTAGACCTCTATAGAAATGATGGCCAAAATAACTAGGTTTAAAAAGTCATGTGCTGCGAATAATAATGTGACCTACTCCAAAGGGAGAGCAATATAGAATTTCACCACAAATCATGCAATACAATAAAAATATTCGGCTTAGTCAAATATTGTAGTGTTTTAAGAACTCTTGTTTACACTCGATAACTCAAAAGGAAACAAGCGATCAAATAGTAAAATAAATTGAACAAGGAAATAAAATTGAATAGCTAAATCAATTATGGACTTCGATTGTACCTCTTTCAGTGAACGTGTGATACAAAGTAAACCTACTTTCATCCGACCGAACTTTTCTATGTAACGACGGTAGACTTTATCCTTCATTGAATTCATAGAGATCCAGATCATTATTGAATGCCCTCAATGCGTACTTCACCTGGATTATTAGATTAGGTGTGTTAACCTGCGTGGATCCATCGAATTTTATTTTAACTCACCAAATAAATTTTGGGAGTAAGATGTACACAAAAAGAGCTTATTAGGTTCAATAGAGAATTAATAACAGTATCTAGCTTGCATTATGTTGCCCTACCGTCCGGCAGCTTCCGTGGGCGTGGATCAAAATCGCACCCGTAACGACCGGAAGCATGTGTGACGGCCGCTACAGTATGATTCCCAGCTGCTACAATGAATAACTCATAGTAGTTTATTTCCTCAGATATCGAATGTATTAGAAGTTCGGAAGAAGCAGTAACCTTTAAAGAATAGGGTAAATTGGTTGATTTGTGCATGGGATTATCTTGTTGAAATATTTTGGATATGAGACTTATACAAGCTTTTTTAATCATCAAAAACCCCAGATTGGTATGCACATGAGGATCATTTAACAAATTGTGGTCCGGCTGATAGATTAGATGGGTATGAAGTTAGTAAAAAGACTTTTGGGTCTTAATACCACAAAAAACCCTTAAATAATACATTTATGATAAATTAACCCCAGACTAATTTATCTGACTACCAAAAACCACTAAATTGATATCCATGTGACAAATTTATTCTCCGCTAATTTCTGTTAAATTTTATCGTCAAATTGATAAGTTAAATAAATTGACGGGTATATCAATTTAGGATTTACACTCCACTTGTCACGGATGTAATAGTTTGTGTTTTTTTGCAATATTAATTCAATTTAATGGAAAATAACGAAGGTAAATTTGTCACAAATATATCAGTTTGAGATTTTTAGTATTGGAGAATAAAGAAGAGGAAATTTATCATCTTTTAGAAATTGATTGGGGAATTGTCATAAGTATACCAGTTATGAGTTTTTTTGTGATCAAAAAATTATTTTAAAATAAATTTATCACAAATGTACCAGTTTGAAATTTTTCGTAATATGAAGCCAATACTTTTTAGTACGTAGGACAATCCACTTATTATTTGAAAAATAATGACTGAATTGCTACATTCAATTTAGGATTCTTCGTGGTATGAAGGCAAGACTTTTTAGTTCATAGGACATTCCATTGATTATTAGAAAAATAAGGACTGGATTGCCACAATACAAACCCGTCTTCCGTACTAGCTAATGTTTATGCGATGCTGTTTGAATCGACCAAACCCGAAACTTTCAGATGACGAGTAGGAATGGTGATGTTTCAAAGCAAATTGGGAGCGCTCGACTCATATTCACTTTTGCTGCACTCACGACCCGTTACGTAATACCGACGATTCGTGCCCGAAACTATGCAGGCGCGACCTCGACGGCCCCCGGGACCGCGATTGAAAGGATTGGGGCCACGAAGTAGCCTTTCGGAATGATCGATTATCGGCTTGGTCCTAGCCATCACCGCCGGCATGCCGTCTTGGCGACATCCGGCCACATAAACCTCGATAGATTGATGCCCCGAAACCCCTTCCTTTCTCCTCATGAACTCCGGAAGCAGCGACTCCGGGTGCAACTGCAGAGTGAACCCAGTCCTCACGTCCGTCTCTAACCCAATGCCCTCCATCGTCTTCCAGTCGCACAGCCACTTCCCTACGTTCGCGCGCGCCACCGTGAACTCGCCCTCGATTATTTCGCAATTGACGCCGCACTCATTGATTTTGACGTAGTCGGTGCTCGTGTACGCGACGGCCGACCCTTCTCGGTCGATGCGGGTCTGGTGAAGGGGCACGGACCCCGACCAGTCGGGCATGTGGTTGCCATTGATCTCGAGGTGTTCATAGGGTTCCTGTCTGATGTAGCGGAGAGCGAGGTGGGGAGGAGAGAGGTCGATGTCGCATCCCTCGATGTGGACATAGAAGAGCCGGAACTCGAAGAATTCGGGGATGTGGTCGTCGAGGTTCAGCGTCGCCGGCGGATCGGGGCTCTTTTTCCATGATATTGGACAGTTGGTGGCCGAGCAATTTAATTTGTGAAGAACCTGTTGATGAACTGCGCGCAAGTTTATATCAGTTGTGAGAATGGGAATCGAGCGGTATGTATGGGGGTGTGGTTGACTCGACGGAGGATTGAATTTTCGAGCAGCCGGATGAATAAAATTCGTCGTCTAAAAATTGAAGATCATTCAACTTTGACTTTTCTAACAGAGGAGACATTGGTAAGCGAAAATGCGTACGCAAACTACTCGTCAAAAAACTTTTGTATAGAAAAACTCTGTATGAAGCCAACCCATAGGTATAATTGTAAGAGTTTTTTCTAGTGTAACTTATATTAATTGAGGTTGATATTTACCATTTTATGGAATTAGTCTAATAAGATAAGATGTAAATATTCTTAATTAGTCAGATATAGGACTGGTTAGTATGAGTCGAATAAGAGGGCATATAATTTAAAACTCGATAAATAGTACTCAAATCTCTCCTTTGAACAGGATGCACAAATAACCTCATATAGATAGACAATCTTATTGAGCTAGTGATACAAAAGGTAATAGAGGAAGAGCACTTGCTTGAGTTTTGGATTGTTGTTATTCCATATCAAGAATGATGGATTTCAAATTAGATTTACAATTCTATTTTTCTCGATTATTGTGTTTAAGATTCTAGTTGTAGAGATCGGGGTTCTTTTTCCATGATATCAGACAATTGGTGGCCGAGCAATTTAATTTGTGAAGAACCTAGTGATGAACTGTGCGCAAATTTATAGACACCTGGACCCTTGGAGTGCCAAAAGTTAGCACAAATGGATACTTAAGTGTCAAAAGTTACAAAAGTAACACTTAAGTGCCAAAATTGGAGTAAAATGAATCACTTAAATGCCACCGGCGAGAAAATCAGGCCAAAACACTAACGTGATAATTTTCCGATGAACTGCGCGCAAAACAAAGTCATTTTGTATGCCGACGTGGCTAAAAAATGTCAAAACAACGTCATTTTGGTGTAATTCAAATTTTAATATAATAATTAATTTAATTTAATTTTAAAAATTTAATTAATTAATTTTTTTTTTTTTTTTTTTTTAAAAACATGGGGGTAGGAGGAGGAGGGAGGAAGCCGACAATTGAGGGCTCAGCCCTCGCCGCCGCCGCCATCTCCCCTCTGTCGCCGGTGAGGTGGGGAAGGGTTGACTAAGGCTGCCGAGCCCTAGCCGAGGGCCAGCCCTTGCCCGACCGACCCAAGGGCCATCACCTGTTATGGGGTCACCCCCAATAGGCGGCAGCCCCCCAACAGGCGGCGGCCCTTAGGTCGGCCAGCGAGGGCTGGCGACCCTCGCCCAAATCTAAGGCAAGGGCACACAAGCCCTCGTCGCCGGTCGGCTAGGGCCACTGGCCCTTAGCCAGAGCTCGGCGGCCCCGGCCGACCCTCCTTCACCTTCTAATGACGGCGAGGGCTCGGCCCTCAACCGCCGACTCCTCCTCCTCCTCCTCTTCCATTTTTTTTATAAATAAATATAAATTATTATTATTATTATTATTATTATTATTATTATTATTATTATTATTATTATTATTATTATTATTATTTAATTTTTTTATATTATATTAAAATTCAAATTATGTCAAAACGACGTCGTTTTTGGTGAATTAGAGCTGAGTCAGCTCTATGACGAGCCACCTAGGTGAGTAATATTAATATTTAATTATCACATATGATTTCCGGCTGACTTCACCGAAGGTGACACTTAGGTGTCCCATTTTTCTACGAAAGTGTCACTTTTGGCACTTAAGTGTCCATTTATGTCAATTTTTGGCACTTAAAGTGATCTTTTGTTCAAGTTTATATCAGTTGTGAGAATAAGAATCGAGCAGTATGTGTGGGGGTGTGGTTGATGCGACGGAGGATTGAATTTTCAAGCAGCCGAATAAAGAAAATTCTTCGTCTAGAAATTGAAGATCATTCAACTTTGACTTTTCAAACAGAGAAGACATTGGTAAGCGAAAATGCGTATACAAACTACTCGTCAAAAAATATTTGTATAGAAAAACTCAATATGAAGCCAACCGATAGGTATAATTGTAAGAGTTTTTTTTATGTGACTTATATTAATTGAGATTTATATTTACCATTTCATGAGATTAGTCTAATAAGATGAGATGTAAATATTATTAATTAGTATAATATGAGGCTGACAAGTGTGAGTTGAATAAAGCTCGACTGGTGATAAAAGGGTATATGGTTCAAAACGTACTCAAGTCTCTCCTCTAAATTGCATGCACAAATTACTCACATAGATAAGCAGTCTTATTGAGCTAGTGATCAAAATGCAATAGAGGAGAAGTACTTGCTTGAGTTTTGGATTGTTGTTATTCCGTATCAAGAACGATAAATTCCAGATTAGGTTTGCAAATCTATTTTTCTCTATTACTATGTTTAAGATTCTAATTATGGAGATTTTGGGGTCAAAATAGAAGTGCAAATCTATTTTTCTCGATTGTTGTATTCTAAATTCTAGCTATAGAGATCTTGATATTCCATTTTTGAGGCTTATAGGAAATATCTAGGGATCCAAACGGACACGAAAACGAGAGAACTAAGACACTCTTATTTCACGAAAAATAGATGATTTGAATAATATTTTCCTAAATATAATTGCTTGTATCGCCTATAAAAATAAATAAATAAATAATATTTTCTTTTTATAATAAGCTTGTAATTTAGTTTTTATGCAACAAGTAGAGGAAAACAATTTTTTATTGTTGGTACCAAGAATGAAGCAATTGATGCAATAGGCTTAAACAATTCCGTCACCATCAACCAAAACAATCAAAGTCGATTACTTATTGCTCAGCCTTTTTGTGCACATAAAAAATAATATATGCATACGTTCAATTATGAAAAATATTTAGATATAAATTATTATCATTAATGAAAATAATTTTCATTGACTAATTAATTCAAGCGATTCAATCAACCATCTTTAGAAATATATTTTTCGAATTATTCATTTCCTCTTAATCAAATAGAGCATAAGAGTCCCGAGAACATGATTCGACGTGAGTCAAGACCTCATGCATTACGAATTTTTCAAAATATTTTAAAAAATTATAGTTATTTTCCCTTGAAAAGTATTTTATATTTCAAAGCCTTCATTATAATTGGACGGAATGATGAAAATACCCATGTCTAAGTAAGCCGCATTATAATATGTTTCCGCATCATTAAAAAATACTCCGTTTACTCAATTGTACATGCATACACATCACGAATTAGAATTCATGCATACTTGCACATTATTAATCATGTTTTTAAAACATAAATTGTACGTGGCCCACGGAGTTACGCCAAGGCGTAAAATAATGAGGAAGTATTTTTCCTGATTACATTTACGAAAACATCAAAATTGCCTTAAAATTGTAGAAAATTAATTGATTATTGCATTGAAAATAAATATGTTTGTTACATGAAAAATGAATGATTCGAAAAATATTTTTCAAAAAATGATCGCTTCTATAACTTACAAAAATAAATCGATATAAAATATTTTAATCATCTCTGAAATTATTTAACACGAATTATTGTCGATAATAAAAGTAGTTTTCATTGAATAAGTGATCATTTTCAGAAAATATTGTCCAAATTATTCATTTTCCTCAAAACAAATGTACTCCAAATTGGAAAAAGTAAATAAATACATTGGAAATCCTAAAACTTATTGTAAAAAAAAATAATTAAGTTATAAAATTTACAAAAAAATGTAATCAAATCTTAAAACTTATAAATTGGTACAATGAAGTCATTTTACTTACTCTATTCAATTTGACTAACGAAAAATGCTAACATGACTTTTAAATATTTTCTCTTTTCTACGTGGCTTTTTTAAATTAATTTTTCTCTCATATGTGACATTGACCTTACTAGAGTACGAAATATATGACTAAAACGATGTCATTTTGGTCTAAATCCTAATTTTTTAACCAATATAATAAAAAGACCAAAAAAGGGGAGGGCAAGGCCAAGGGCGACTGGCTTTTGCCATCACTACCCTACAGTCACCCAAAAGCATCAAAGGGAGCTCGGTGAAGGATTTTCTAATATTTTCTAAGATTAGAAAATATTTTAAATTTAAAATCCATCATACATACTTTAAAACCTAAAACCAAACAAGTTCCTAGCAATCCAATTCTCTGATTCTAGGTCACCCTAGACTTGGAATCATGTTCAACCCTACTTAGCAAGGGTTGATGACCCTGCCGATCGCAAGTGAGGGCCCGCAGTGTCGAGAACCAGCCTCCCTTGTCCTCGCCCTTTTTCTTTTTCTTTTTTATGTTTTTTAAAATACCTTGTTTAATCTAATTTAATTAAGATTTTAGTTTTAAAATTAGGATTTAGGCCAAATCAACATAGTTTTAGTCTCGTATTTCATGTTATAGTAAGGTGATGCCACAAAAGAGAGAAAATATTTATAAAAAATAAAAAATAAAAAAGCCATGTCAACATTTTCTACTAGTCTAATTAGATGGAGTTAACGGAAGAACCCAATTACACAAATTTAATGAGTATTTTGTTAGGTTTAACTCGAGCTTGATAATACTTAGCTTGAAGTTTGTGAGCCTAATTAAGCCTTATCAAATTTATATTATTTTTTTAAATAATAGTTAATAATTAAATAAATAAGCACAGAAGTCATTAAAATGATATAATATATCGATTATTCATGCTTTATAAGATGGAGCTTAAGTTTCTTTATAAATCGATTATAATCAAACTGAGCTCGAGTATTTTGGTTTTTTATTCAAGCCAAGCTCAAATAAAAATGTCAATACTTAATCAAGTTCATGCCGAGTTTCAAGCACCGAGTATACAGGTTAGGTCACGCTTGAGCTTGGCACTATATCAAATCAACTCAGCCCGATTGCACCCTAAATTGCACTGCACTCCAACTCCAGTCCAAGTAACCCAAATTTCTCAAAAATAGGTCTTCATGGAGGACTTCTCACATGTAAAGAAGCAACTCTCTTATTCATCAACAATTAATATACTATTCATATTTATGTATTGCTGACAATCTCATAGGTTAAGATTAAAAAGAGTCAAAAGTGTGCGCCCCACGAATTTTGAGAAAAGTAAAAAAGAAAAAAGAAAAGTAAAAATCACTTCAAACAGTCATTGTGTTGCTAAAATTTCTTCAATTTCAACCCAAAACACAATCTCCTGGCTATGAAATACTGATCAAACTTTGACCGAAGATATCTCTCTTGTCAATTTGATTTGTGTTGTATTGGTATCTTTATGACCTCTATTTTCATGAGTGCTTTCGAGATTGAGAGAGCCACCCATCCTGAGGAGTAAAAAATTGACCAAACTCATGGAGCGATTTAGGAATCGAATTATTGATTTTGATGCGTGAAACCCATTTATGAATTTTTTTTCCATTTGCGAAGTTAGAAACACGTATTTGAAATACCTTGGTCAACCCTGCACTAATTAATTGGCTTCTTATAGAGAAAAATAAATCAATGAAATTTGAGTCAACCACACTTCTTTAAAAGTCAAAAAGAAAGGACAGGAGTCCACTGTCTAAAGTAGTTTCAAGTGGTTGTTCAAGAGCCCTTAGCTAATAATTATGAAGTAGGCCCCAAAAATAAACCATTGTCCTGAATGAAGTGATCCGTGAATTGACTATTCCAATACTGAGAAGAACCACCAAAGTTGCAGGCTTTAATAAGGATACGTAGACGAACGGTTTAAACGATAATTTTTTTTAAAATATTTTTTTAAGAAATGAATGAGCGTAAATAATTTTTATCATCCACGAAAATATTTAAATATAAACCGTCATCGATAATGAAAATATTTCAATTAACTAATTATTTTAGGCAATTATTCTTAGAAAAATATTTTCCAAATATTTCATTTATCACCAAATAAAACGGA
This sequence comes from Eucalyptus virginea, assembly GCA_014182375.1. Classification (NCBI taxonomy): domain Eukaryota; kingdom Viridiplantae; phylum Streptophyta; class Magnoliopsida; order Myrtales; family Myrtaceae; genus Eucalyptus; species Eucalyptus virginea. The sequence goes on from CM024523.1 coordinate 543,171, forward strand.
ACCTAAGCTCGAGAACTTTTATATACCATAAAGGCAATACGAAAGAGCAGTGGAATCCTTATAATCTAACAAAGATATCTCTTGTAACTTGACTCACCGTTAAAACTATTTCGGGAGGCCGCCTCTATAATACTTCAAGGAGCCATTCTCCGAGGGCTTAGTTGCGGTTGAAACGTAAAGGTAGTAGGTCTGGACCTTTGATTGGAAACTTTGTAAGGTACACATACATACTTTAACCAAGAATTGGGACAGAGTTCTTTAAATCAGCATGATGAGACAACAGGACAGGAAAAAGAAAAGAAGAAAAGAACTCTTTGAGCATTAGGGGATTAGATGATAATGCTCAAGCGAATGTTATTGTCAACTCAGTAAGACTCATACATGGAACTCTTGAAGAGGTAGGTGAAGACACAGGGACAGCACTTTCTACATGAAGGATCACAAGCGGCTCTTTCTCTCTAATTTCATTTTTTTTTTTTTTTTTGGACGATCTCGTTTGTGGCCGTATCTAGCCCAGCAAGTCCATGGAACCCCCGATAGAGTGGCTCGACGGTTCGTCTCTGAGATAAGCAGCGTTGCACTGGACGTCGTCGAGGTCCCCCAGCACCGAGATGGGGCTGCTCAGCCTCATGTCGGTGAGCATCTGGCGGAGCTCGGAGGTCTCCTCCTTGAGCTGGACATTCTCCTGGACGGCCCTGTCGTGGTCCTCGGAGACCTGGTTGAGCTTGTCCACGAGCTGGTGGTTCTCGTGCCGGAGCCAGACGACCTGCGACCACAGCTCGTCGAGGTGCTTCTGCTTCCTCATCCGGGACCGCCGCGCCGACTCCCGGTTCGATATCATCCTCCTCTGCCTCCGCTCGTTGATGATGCTCATCTGCTGCTCCTCGGACTCGTCCGAGGTCGAGTTGTTGCTGAGGCACGACGCCAGCGCGTTGCCGCCGATGCCGTTGAGCTCCTGGGCTTGCGGGGGAAACTGGAAGTTGCAGAGCGAATTGGAGAGTCTGGTGAAGTTGAATGCCGGAGATTGGTCCTGAATCAAATTTGTCACTTGAGATGGGTATGGAGATGGGTTTGAAGGGCAGTAGTAATACAATCCTGACACTCCGCTGCTCTCCATCTGCTCTTCTTCTTCTTTTTTCTTTTTTTCTTTGTTTTTTTTTTTGCCCCTAAGATTCAAGAGTTTGAAGAGGATCAAGTTCAAAGTGGATCAAGCTTTGGCGTTTTGAAAATGAGAGACCTCAAGTTGCAAGAGCGTGGTTTTATAGGCCGAAGAAAGGTTGAAGTTGGCCCCACTGATGGCCATTATCGCACGTCAGGGAAGAGATTTAGGCCGGGGGGGAATAATAGTTATGCGAGATTATGTGCACATTTCATGTGATGTAGTGACCATTGCATTGTCCTTTATGTGGCGCATGAACTAAACAGGGATCCATAAACTATTGTCCTTGTCATGGTCATACGCGAGCCTGCAAGCACTAGAAAAACATCAATCATTACGTGGTGGATGAGATCCGAAATGTGGAAAATCATCACCCTTTCTGTGATCAGAAAAGCTTTGCTTACATAAGAGAGAAGGAGAGAGAATTCAGATCATGGGTGGCATAATTATATGGATAGCGTAAGCGTGTCGTTGAATAAATACGAGTAAAAAGTAAGAAATAAATTTTATTTCACCTCGTGTCATTAAATTTTAATTAATATATATTAAGTCGCCGAGGGGGAGTGCAAGAAATAATTTATATTTTTGCTTTATTGATTAATAATCTAAGTTTTCGAATTTGATATTCATGAAAAATGAGAAATGAAAGCTTTCAATAAATGCCATATTCAATCCCTTTTGAGAAATACACAGACTTGTGCGAGGGAAAAATACCAAAAAAATTTTAAATCTATTATATTTGTGTCGATTCAGTTTTAAACATTTCAGTTTGGTAAATTTAATTTTAAACCTTTTGACAACTGGCCAATGTAGTCCAACTGGCCAATTTGACTAGAAATTGATGACATGGACACCGACTGTCTTATGCGGCACGACCAACGTTGATGTGGAAATTTTTAAAATTTTTATTTTATAATTTTTCTAATGTTTATTATTCTTTTTTTTCTTTCTTTTCTTTTCTTTTATTATTAAGAGCCGGCAAGGGACTACCATCATCCACGTTATTAATTTCCAGCCATAATTGGCCGGATTGATTGAATTAGTGAATTGCCAAAAGGTTTAATTTTAAATTGATCAAATTGAAATGTTTAAGACTTAATTGGTACAAGTGTAATAGATTTAAGATTTTTTTGGTAAATTTCCTGACTAATGTGTCGATAGGAGATGAGTAGAGGCTGGCTACTGTATTGACTTATCTACTGAGTTTATCAATGGAAAACCAGGCTTCAAGGGTCCAAGAGTCTTGGTACACTAAAATTGATATACAAAGCTAGCGTATCAAAATGATATGTCCGACTGAAGTGGGACATTTTCAATATCCAGTAATAGTTTGTAATATCAATTAGTGTACTAATTTCGTGAACGGTCATAACTAACATAGTGCTTTTTTTTTCCCTTTTACTTTTCAAATTATTATAACCGGGTATGAAAAAGTTAATCTCTAGGTGGAGATTCGAATGCCAATCCAAATCCAGGTAACATGGATCACCTCTGACGCTCTCGGCCAATAAGCCACACTAACGTACGGAAGTGAAGCAGGGAGGGTTGGAAGAGACCATATCTTTCCTACAACTGGAAATTCCTTTTGTGAATTAGTGACTCATTTACCACTCAAAGCAGACATTAACAGAGTCTCATTTATTTGTTAATGTCTGTGGCTGATCGTGAGCGTCTTCCCTTTCTTGCCAATAGCAGCCATTTTTTTATGGTATTGCAGTTAGGCAGCAGGCACAATGTGGCACGCTCTGACGGGGAGAAGTTTCGTTAGACAATTGAAAAGCGTGTTTTTGAAAAGTTGAGCGCAATGAGACTTGATCTGCTATCCCTAATTTCTTGAGTTTTAGGACAGCTTTAGTTTATTTTCCTGCAAAAAATGCCCTGTCCCGTCCCGCCTTGGACGGTGGCGGGGAAGGTTTTTAGGTGAGGATGGGGAACGTAATCTCCGACCTGCCCCATGCGCAGTCCTAATTTCCGAGAGATTTGACTACAAAAAAAAGAACATCTGTAAACTCTCAGTTCGTCTCAGTTCTGGTTTTAGTGTCCTAATTAAATAAAACACATCACATACTGGTAGGATCATATTCTAGCATTACAAAATCCAATATCAAATAGGATAGGAGACGACCGTTCACCAATTTGTGTGATTATTCGAGTACTCTATTTACGATTTGGCTCACGTGAAACAATGGATCAATAAAAACAGCATCTGAGCGGGACCTATTCAATGGACAAGTGATATGTGTACGGTATTTAATTCGGACCAAGCAAGTGATAAACCTAGATGAGAAGGTGAAGATAAGCACCGGCTCTGATAGATTTCTGAAATGATAAAGAATGGTAATATCAAATCACCCACTGGAATGGGGGAAGTATCACCGGGGTATGAACCAACATCGATGTGTCGGTTCTTTGAGTGGTGGAAATGTGATGTTCCATAGTTCCACGCACCGGGTGGGGTGAGAGAGACTTTAGTTAGGTGATTTGTAAATAAGACCCACCTCAAATGACCATCCTCTTATGTGATTAAAGTGAATGTTTTTTTGGCTTAAGTGAAAATGTCCAAATTGCTAGAAGAACGGTCTACGAATTTCTGGCCACATGAGGCAATAATTAATGAATTTTAATGAAGAAAGATAAAGGCTCGGGGTCCCCCAATTATTCACATCATACGATCTCAATCAGATATGAGAGTACTTGGAGGGAGGAAAAGAGAAAAGAAAAAGTAAGGCAAGATCTGTAAGTGGTGGCTTTTTCCTGTCCCAGTTGTTGAATATAATAGCATACTGGGAAGGTCATTAGTCTCTCGTGGCCACTCATGGCCGTATGTTTATCCGTATGGAATTAGGATTAGTAAGACAAATCCTTACTGCAAGAAGGACAACTATAATTGCGAGTTGCTTGTTTAAAAATAGAGAATAAAAAAAAAAAAAAAAAAAGTGGAAGATACCTTAAAAAGAGTCGCAAAGAGAAGAGGCATATCTATCATGAGAATATGCTCTAATCAAAGATATTTTATTTGCCTGAGATCGAGCAGCAGAATTTGTTCCATGTTCCTTTGCTACGAACCATTTTTATTGATATTGATTGATTGATTGATTGATTGGTGACTAATGCAATTATATGTTCGCAATTTAGGTTGTGTGAAAAATACAAGAAGACAAGAGAAAGGGAATAATAAGTCAGGGTAATTAATAAACCAATTTGGGTTTATTCATCTAAAATGCATTTTTCACATAATGAATAAAGAAAAATATGGTATTATATAGAGTTGGCATAATCTAGAGCTTGTACGGAAAATCTTTCTAATGCGTCCATGTCCAGAAATGCAAAATGGAAAGAATAATCCTCCAGCGCAGGTAGGATCGAGTGGGGCAATCCTAGTCGATAACATCATCACACACATCTTTCTCTTCTTGTCTTGGCGATTGAATGATTACATTATCCCAAATTCCCAACACCTCATGAAACAAGCTGTGTGACAAACAAATAAATATATATATATATATATGTATATGATTGGACGGACGTGCACTTGTCCTTCTTTTTTTTTTTTTTTTTTGTAATCAAGGAACCACCGGAGACTCCCTTTCGCTTACACTATTCAAGGTCACACCGCCCTCCGATGTCCGATGGCACCGTTGGACGTCGTCACAAGCCACTATTTAAACGTAAAATCTCGAACGAGCTGGCCCAGTAAAACACCCCTGAGACCTCCATTTAAGTCACGAGCATCCAGATATTTGAACCCGTTCCCTCGGCGATGAGATAGTAAAGTCCAACCATCACGGCTACCTACGGATGGGTGACGTGCATTTGTCCTTTGTGCTCAAAGGGTCCAACTTCATTCCTTTTTCTTTTTCTTTTTTTGAAAATTTATATCACAAATAAAAATATGAGCCTCTTAAAAGGATACCACCCGAATGTCGCATCATGGGGGGTGTGTATAAGTGAAGTTTCTATAACAAATCGTCCCATTGGATTGAAAATTGACCTAAGTGTTGGGCGCCTTTGTCGATGGAATTATTGGAGAAAGGTACATTAAAAGGATCATTCTCTCATTGATTTGGTCAAACGTTGCGGCTAATTAGAAATAATAATTTTTTGTTGAATTTTTTTTTTTTTCAACAAATCTTTTTTTGGGTTGAAATTGGCTTGGTTAATTTTGTCAAAATTTTGAGGCCTCCTTCTCGTGCTTGGGTTCAGATGAAGAAAAGAAAGAAAGAGCAAAATTAGCGCTCGTGAGAGTGAAGACCCGCTTTTCATTTTCCTAGCCTATTTGGTATTAGTGCATCCGTTTTGCCACCTATAAAAAGAGACCATAACTTCTTTAATAACATGCGGAAGTGAAATTATATAATTCGGAACATGACCAAGTATATATTCTCATTTTCTTAAATGTACATAAAAAATGGTTTTTAAAATAAAACGAAAAATGATGCTATCATGACTTTATGTTGAGTATATTATCATTGGGAAAAGATTGTATATTAATTCGGGACAACTTTAGAATAAAGCATTTATATAATGAGTAATGCAAAAGAAGGCTAAGTATTCCATGCCATATCTAACAATTAACTTTTGTGGCTAGCACGTGCTACTTAATAACAAAAAAATAATAGCAGTATTATGTTTATTTGTATCTATGGACATGATATCACCAATTCTTTTGTATATGAATAATAATTCACGTGCATAATTAATTAGCTAATGAGGAGATACGAATTAAGTTACAACTGAAGCATCTCTATCGGATTATATCTAAATGATTTTACTGCAAAACACCAAATAACTTTTCGTATGGTTCAGAAAATGTGTAGAAGGCAATAGTTTTCGTTGAAAAGGATGTGTGTACAGGTATTACGTGTGAATATAAAAATATAGGAGTAGGTTTACTGATAGAGATGATGCTATCAGCTAACTGACGTGAAACATAATCTCTTCTTAACGGAGAAAAATTGGCGCTTCTTCATGCCCCAATTATTTCGAAAAAAATATATATATTTTTCTCATTTCTAATGTTTGGATCACTTAGAAGAATGAATTAATAGAAAATCTTTTCTCGGTCAATACAAAACTTATACTTAAATTCAAAAAATAGTTGTCTTTCAAAAATCCGAAATCATTTTCCAAAATATTGACACTTAAACCAGAAACTCTGTACTTGAGCATGGGAACTCTAACTCTCTTTCCAAGCCCGTAGCACTGGAGTCAAATTTAGAAGCGGATCTAGGTCCACTAGGGTCCATCAAAGCTGATCCCAGGTCCAAAGAGGCCAGGCCTTGGACTCTAGTGCCCGTGCCAAGTCCATGATGCTCATGCTTGAGTCCAACAAGGTTGGCTCAAGTCCCTGGCACTTAGGATTGAGCCCTTGACACTCGAGCCCAACTCCTCGACCCCCAAGACCAAGTCCATCAAGGCTAGGTTTGGGACTATGTACCCAATGTCCATGCCCAATTCCATCAATACTGAGCCCGAGACCCCAGCGCTAGTGCCTGGTTCCCTAATGCCTAAGATTGGGACCCTAGCTACTCGGCACCCGAGATCAAGCCCCCAGCATCGGTGCCCGAGTCCATCGAGGCTGGGCGCAGTCCTTAATGCTGATGCCTAGGTCCATTAAGGTCAAGCTTGGGACCCCTGTGCAATGCCCAGCTCTTGGGCAGTCAAGCTGAAGTCCCCTATGACCAAACCAAGCCCTATTGTCGAGGTCCTTAGCCTAGCCTCAATGGACCTGGGCCCAAACACCAAGGACTTGAGCCAAAGCTTGAGCCTAACATCAGTGGACCTCAGTCAAGCGCTAGGGACTCAACCCCAATAGCGAGGTCCCAAGCTCAACCTCGATGGACCCCTGCACCTGTGCATCAATGTCTCATACACAGTCATTGGGGTCTCGAGCCTTCATTGGGATCTCGGGCCGTAGCCTCAATGGACACAAGTTCGAGTGTTGGGGAGCTATGCATAGCCACGAGACTCTAAAGCTAAGATGTCGAGGACCCAAGCTCGACCCCGGTGGACTCTAGCCTAGACACTACAGAGCCAAGCCTGGTTGTTGGGGACACAAGTAGAGCCTAGGCACTAGAATCTTGGCCCAGCCTCGATGGGCTAGGGCTCGAGCGTTGGGGACCCGAGCACGGGCACCCCAATGCCCAAGTCGAGGTCCATTAAGGCCAAACATGGGACCCTCGTGTCCATGCCAACTTCCCCAGTTTCCCATACGCAAGTCATTAGTCCCTAAACAATAAATGTTTATTTAGGACAACTGAATCAAAATTTCCTTTCTAAACTATAGACAATAACTTCTTATTTATATTCAGGTTTCGACCAAGTATTGACAATGTTGTCATTTTCTAGGAAAATGTTGTCCCGATAAATGAACATCATATTTTTTGCGAAAGAAACAGAATCTTGATAGAGGAAAATTGATATCGTTTTGTGTTTTCAATTCATTTAAAGGTGAATTAGTACTGAAAATATAATTCTCGTGTAGAGAAAGTCGTTTATAAGTTAAAATATGGAAATTGTCCTCACTAATGTAACTCTAAATTACAACAAAAATGGAGTTTTCAAAAAATTATGTACTGAATGGGGACAGTCATTCTTAAAATGTAAACACAATTCTTAACTTTAGTTACAACACAACCAAAAATTTAGATGAAAAATTTAGATGTCAATAAATATAAATTACATAATATTGTATCATCTTAATCAATATAAGTATGGCAATTTTTGTTTGCATGCCTACTCATTCTTATAGAAAATGGCAAAGATACATGATTTTGTTGACAAAATGTCTCTAACCGCTAGTTAAGCATCCACATAAGAAGGGATAGCAACATTCAGACAATGCTTTTATTGTATCATAGATAATAAATATTAGGAAAAAAAAAACTAAAAAAAAACATACTTGAACTTAGATTTAACTTACGTTCATCAAATTTTAAAAATGCTTGTTTACATGATTGCTTGAGCAAAATTTTTCATGTTGTCATTTCCCCAAGCAAAAGCACCAGCTGAATGACACTAGTGTCGAAATTTGTGTACGGCACTCACTTTAATATCAAAATTTTCGCCAACTCACTTAAGTACCAAATTGGAGAAAAAATAATCATTTAAGTACCTCCGGCAAGAAATGCTAACCAGCACTTCTAATGGAAAGTTCTTCCTTTTGGCCTAAAGGTAGCACCATCTCTTTTCCAAAAGGCCATGTGTAGAATTTTCCAATCAATTCTCCCAAGTGCTGCAATATATATCGATGATATCCTACTCTACAGCCCTGATGAGCAGTCGCATTGCCAACTACTTGGGCAGTTCGCAGAAATCGTGAAGAAGCATGGCATCATGCTTTCTTAAAGAAAGATGAATATTGCCCAGACAGAAATTGAATTCCTTGGTATGCACCTTAACAAAGGTACATACTATCCAAGGCCACATATTGCTCAAGAATTATTGAATTTTCCTGAAGATGACTTCACAACAAAGCAAGTTCAGCAATTTCTTGGGATAATCAATTATCTCGGGGATTTTGTCCCAAACATTGCAAAACTCATGATTCCTTTGCAATCTATGTTGAAGAAGAATTCCCTACCTTGGGGAAAATATCAGACTAAAGCAGTAGCTGAGCTTAAGGAGATTATGCAGAATCTCCCTCCATTGCAAAAACCATCAACAGGAAAGAAAATTCTTCAAACTGACGCCAATGATGAATACTGGGCAGCTATCCTACTTGAAGAAATTGATGATAAGAGACATCTCTGTGCTTATAAAAGTGGAAAGTTTTCTCAAACTGAAATACATTACCATTCCACTTTTAAAGAAATCTTGGCAGTGAAAAACGGAATAATGAAGTTTGAATTTCATCTCATCGGCCATCACTTCCTAGTAGAATTAGACATGGCATCTTTTCCTCAGATGACTAAGTTTAAACAGAAGCAGATTCCAAATTCTCAACTGCTTCGATGGGCTGAATGGTTTGCAAAATATTCTTTTGAAATCAAACATATTCCTGGAAAGAAGAATGTGCTTGCTGACTTCTTGTCAAGACCAAAAGCACCAACCGAAATCAATATGGAGTAAAATACAAGATTGAGAAGATTAAAGATTTGCCAAGCTGGAAATATCCTCAGAAGATTGTGGAACAAATCCAAAATGACAACCTCACTGAAAACCTGGAAAACCTCATGTGGCGGTACCACACAGATCTATTTAAATTTAATGGAGGTTAGATTCTTTATCATTTTGGATTAAATTTAGATTACCCGTTCATACATCCTCTTATCTGGAATGAAGATGATTTCCCTGATCAGCTCAAGACGTTATTATGGTACTTAACCAATAAGTACTTAATAGATGTTGAAATTCCAACCAGAAGATTCATTGCCAACCTCACTAGGATATTCTCACTCGGAAGAAACATCGAAAAGGAGAGTGATAAGAATCTCTTAGACTTTCTCAATTGGTTTTATTTTCCTACTCATTAGAAACACCTCTTGGAAAAAGAACTAAGAACCATGACACTAAATCCTGAAGTCCATACCATCTTGTTTTTCCGACGTCCATGGCATTTTTTCAGAAATAATGGCAACATTATCAATGCTCCACAGAATATAGGAACCACATCTTATAAACCTCACTTGGACAGCAAAGAAGCTCAAATTCACAAATCTTATCTAGGACCTATTGGGTGTTGTGAACATCAGTACCAAGAACTCCAAAAAATCCTCAGCCAAGAAAACAAAACCATTCCTCAAGATGTTTGGAACTATAATATACCTACTGCATGGGATGATTATAACCTAGCACCAGAAGCTAAGGAAGCACTCGAAGAATTCAGGCAAGCTACGTCATCCCAAGAACATGAAATGACAGGTGCAGATGATATTGTCCAATCTACTCAAGACCCTTATGCACGTTGGGGAGGTCCTCTTTCCCAAGATCCCTATGATCAAGGACCTTCGTCCTTATCTCAAAATATGGACGCGTCCTTTTATGCACAGTCATCCAATTGGCCTTAACCAAGCATTCCTGTCGACACTGCAGAAGATGACAATACAAACTGGGCTCAGGAAGAAGCATCCCACTGGGCTTACGAAGAAGCATTCACATCACATAGCTGAATCAAATCCTCTCACCAAAAGACCTTGAAGCTCTTGAACAAAAATATAAGGAACATCTTCTAGCATTTTTTGGCATTGAAATGATCACTTTTTCATTGAGATTGACATTAAAATGATCACTTTTTAACAATGACTGATACTAAAGTGATCTTTTTTTAATAACGACTAGCACTGAAGTAATCACTTTTTAACCTATTACATAACGTCGTTTAGGGGTTATATATTGACTGAACACACTAGCGAGCCACATAAGGTTGGGAAATTAACAAAATATAATCACGGCAAATATTCGGCAAATCAAATCAAGATTGACACTTAAATGATTGTTTTGTAAAGAAATGATATCTAAGTGATTCAAAAAAAGAAAAAATGATACTAAAATAATCATCATACATAACTTTTAGTACATTTAGGGTGCGTTTGGCACCAGCTTTACCAAGTACCTTTGGGTACCCAAAGCCCATTTGCCCAAATATTGGGTGTTTGGGAAAAAATTTTAGACCTGCCTTAAAGAAATGCTTTGGCCTTCAAAGGCCGAAAGCCCAAGGCGGGTCCTAGGCCGCCTTAGGCTTTCGGCATTTTCGGAAGGCCCGATGCATTGTTCATCTTCCCCTTCGTCGAATTCTCAGATGTCGGCAGGCGAGGTGGCAACTCGGCCGGCGAGGTGGTGATGGGTCGGCGACGGGTTGGAGAGAGGCCAGCAACCGTCGCCGCACCCCGGCGACCGTCGCCGACCAGTCGCGCGACCCAAATCTGGGTCGCGGAGGTCGCCGGAGGTCGCGGTGACCCAGGACCTCGCCGCGACCTCGTGGTGACCTTCGTGGCGCGGTGGGTTGCGTGACGGCGAGGCGAGGGTCGCCGCGACCCTCGCCGGATCGCCTACCCTTCGCCGGCGCGAAGCCTTGGCCGGCGGTAACCGGCGAAGCCTTGGCCGGTGGTCACCAGCAAAGCCTTGGCCGGCCAACTTTCCTTTTTTTTAATAATAAAAGTATTTTGCAAATTTAATTTACACAAACACTATTTTGCACAAGTATACTTCACAATGGACTTTCACAAATAAATTTACCAAACACACTTTGCATTTTGGAAAATACCCTTGACTCAAAGGCCTTTACATTTTCTCAAGGACTTTCCCCAAAAGTCTTCCCAAACGCACCCTTAGTATCCTCCCCAAAAGCATCGTAACCCCCCTTCTCTCTCTCTCTCTCTAATAGAATTGAAATATGAAGTCTATATTTTGAAAATCAGAGATACGTAATCAATATCTACATGAAAACATACTTATATCTCTTACATTTCTATTAATATATGAAATTCAATGCTTAACTAGTCACTCTTTTAAGGACTAGAAGGGGGATATACATCACGCTCATGATTTAATTCTGGAGAACTTATCAGCAATCATTTGATGGAGTGGCGAAGAAATTGTCCGGGCATGCGACAGTTGCCCTAGAATAACGGCTGAGGTTATGCACGGACGGGTACTTGATGTGAAGGCAGCCCCCTTTACCTTGGCGTGGAGTACCAATCACAGATTCACATCCGCAAATGGCCACCCAAACACAATTGCAGAGGCAGGCAGACACTATGTGTGTGGCCGGTGCACCACATGCAACCATTATCCCCTCCTCATTGCCCCACTTGTCAACTCAATCCAAAAGCCTCTCTCTCTCTCATGTTATTCATGTCTCCTTTCTTGCTTAAAGGGGCTTTTCCAGGTTTCCCCCACCCACCAAGAAGGTTGCAATTTAAGGGCAATGTCACTTGCACCCTGTGGTACCCCACTTAGGTGACCTAGGCAAGAGTCATGATGGTTTTCAATTGACAAATTCCATAGGAGGCCATAATCAAATGGATAACATGCATTAGAAATGATAATCATGACTACGCACTTGAGTCGATGTGTGAACAAATTCATTAGATTAATTTCGTCCAATTTTATTAGATTGATTAAGGCAAAGATTTGTGAATCTTGGATAAACCCCATCATCAGCTTGCATCATCTTCATTCATCCCCCCTCCTCGTCTTTTCCCACCTTTTGCTCATGTGACTACTAAAAAATCTTTCATGTTTTCATCATCTCTAGGGCACAATATATTATAATGGGGGCTGTGGTGCAACATTTTGGTGAGTTATTCTAAAGCTGCACGCATTTTTACAGGGTGCTTACGTATTTGTGAATAAGGTCTCGATCCACTAACAATGTGGATAATAAAGGTGTTGGGTTATTTTAAGCAGATGGGCATCTTTTTATTCTTTTTTATGGGGCAAACAGGACACACTTTTTCGGGCCTCTCATTTGATGTTTTGCCCCATGTCCCTGTCACTTGGTAACTGCTGTCGTATAATGAATCGTCTTAGGAAAAGCCAAGCACTGTTCAGCATTGCCAAGTGTCGAGCTCAAAATTGTGGGGTTTCTTGATTATTGTGCCTGGACCGCAACGCTTTTAAGGTTTTTAACCTCGAATTAGGGTTGGGCAGATGGCCGAAGACCTGGTGAAATAAAGGCTAAGCCAATCGAGAAATGATAACAAAACGAGAGGCTGAGGGAGTTCGTCTTCCTAGTCACCCAAACAATTAAAATGTATTCTTGTGGCAGAATCTTCTTGAGACTTGAACTTTAGTACCTAATCCAATTAGCACGACCTGTCCTATTTTAATGTATCAACAGTTTACACGGCTTCTGCAGCAAGCTAATCCACACATAATCAAATCTCATTTCTATTCTTCTGTTCGGTTAAAAGTGTGCTCTGATAAACTAATGAAACGTGCCGAAATGTAGTGGCTATTGCTCACAGTCACAGACAGCATTTTTCATTCAAACGAACCGAGCAGGGAAAAAGGAAAAGCAAAGTGTGGATGGCAATTTAGACCCGGACAAAAGCAAATGCACTTTCTGTTCAAGGCAGACAGATAATGCAGAGGAAAAGAAGAAGAGAGTTTTTATCAGATTCAGGAAGGACATTTCACATTTTTGCTTTCTATCCTTTCCCTGACGATAACAACACTCTTAAAAAATGATACAGATTCCTTTCCTATGATGCGATATGCTGCAACATGCATCAATGACCCTAGACATTGTTCGACTGCTCGCACCTATCTATGTTCTACTAGCCTTTGTTTGATTCGCCCAGTTCTTTTGTCTTTGTGTTTCCCTTCCCCACCTTTCGGTGCTCGAGATATTATCTAAGATATCTTTCCATCAAATCACAAATCCAAATGCTTGATCTCGACAGCAAAAGGAAGATCCATGGGAACTTGGAGATGAATGGAAATGTTTAACTAACCAAAGCTTGAGGTGTTTCTTAAGCATGGATGATTGAAGAGAATGTCCCAGTGAAACATCCTAGAAACCATTCACTTGCTCCATGATACTTTACTGCTGTTTGCAGATCAATTGCTATCCAATCTACTATAAACTTACTGACACAGGTTTGAGGAGATACGATTTATCTTTTGGCCACAGCTAACAAAAAGATCTCACCCAACATATGCTTCACATATCAGCACAAATTGAAGATTATCGAAAAGGAAACAATCCACAGATCTCATCTCTAATGTTGATAATCAAAAGACTGCATTCATTTAGTAAATTGAGCAAGGGTCAAAGAAAACTTAATGAATTCCGCAGTTATGGACTAGACTCCAAGCATCATTCAGACGTGCCAGGAAGGTAGTTTCAGGGGAAGGAGGAGTATTTATAGCAAAAACAGGTAGTTGTATTCTGCAGACTTCAGAATAACATGCAGAAGTTAGCCAAAATGAGAGTTACTCTTATAAGCTTCTCAAAAGGTTATGCCAAAAACAAAAATCAAGCTCACACCGTGTCTGCACTGGAAAATTGGGTAAATTGCATGGTTAGCACTCTCACCTCTAAATCGGGTCACTGGACTCTCAAAACTTCCAGCCAAGAAAAGAACTCCAAAACCTTCGACCAGAAACCTCAAGGTGTACTATTAATCAGCTTGCTCCATCAGCCATCCATTAAAACAATCATACATGTGCCGATGCAGCATGCATTGAATGACTGGATTGAAAGCATTCCATCAGTCTAGTAACTGGTTGATAGCTTGAAAGTTCAATAACTTAATTGAAAGTAACTTCAAATTTAAACAAGATTAGATTATCAAATCAAGCAAATCTCCCAACTCATTATATATCTAGTGTAAGCTGAACCTCATTATACACAAGTTCTTGCAGGGACCAGCACATGACGGGCTTCGGTGAAAGTTGGTGCAAAGTTTGGCAGTAAGAACAGGTGACCAAGAGTGCCAGAGATTAGGAACACAAGCAAATAGGGAAACATTAGAAAGACACTCCTGCAGTAACCCTTTCCCAGTCCCCAATCAACCTTCAAAACCTGAAATAATTGAGATAATAATTCATATGTTCCCACTTTCTTAAAAAGTTATCACCCTGAATCAAAGGAGTTACTTTGCAGAAGGTGTCACAGCCACTCCCAGGAGTCACACAACCTCAGTAATGGTTTCTAGACAGAGTGAGTGCTTTGTTTGATTGCCTCAGTGGACACTATGAGGCTATAGGGGCTTCGTTCCATTACTGACAATGACATCTTTGTTCCTTTCTACTTTCACACGTCCTCTTTTTTTCCCTTGTGATGTAACATAATTTCCTTTGTGCAAACCTACAGAAATGAAAATGTAGGAGAATTAAATAACTGGTCATGGATTGATTACCACTTTTAATATCTCAACTTGGGCAATCATACCAAATTCATGAAAGGAGCAATTATCCAGCAATATCATCACTAATGATATTATCTCTGTTGATGACACTAAATGCACTGCTACTAAGAAAACCAATAGATAATACAAATATCTGGCACAATATTGCTCAGATGACATCAAACCTTCAAAACAGTAGCAAGTGAACTCCTGAAAGTTACAGACCAAAAAAAATTCCTGAAAAGTGCAGAGCAATGAAAATCCACTATAAAAGGCATATAAACATTCGCAATGGAGGAACTTGATGATAAAGCTCAATACAACCTATTGCACGACAAAAAAATGGAGTGATGAAAAATGCCATAAGTGCTGGATAAAGCTGCTCCTTGTTTGTAATTTGTAATTTGTAATTTCCTAGATTTTTCTATTTTTGAGAGCAAAGAAAAGGTTTGCAAGAACATAACCATACTGCTGACCCTGGAAGCATTTTGCAGACCTGTTACTCTTCGTGCTTACTGAAAAACACACAAAAGCTTAGTTTTGCACATCTTTGTCGAAATGCAGGTAAAACTCGAGTAAATATTTACCAACACCCACCATCTAA
Source organism: Eucalyptus virginea (assembly GCA_014182375.1). Taxonomy (NCBI): domain Eukaryota; kingdom Viridiplantae; phylum Streptophyta; class Magnoliopsida; order Myrtales; family Myrtaceae; genus Eucalyptus; species Eucalyptus virginea. The sequence continues at coordinate 558,730 of CM024523.1, forward strand.
TAGTGAGCGACTTCGCTTTACTGAAGTACCTTAAGAAAGGTGAAAACTGCAGGAGAAATCTCAACAGAAAGTTCAGTTTCTTTTATCTTCAGATGTATAATATATAAAACACTCTTACTTATGATAATCAACTGAATCTAAATGTCAGAAACCAAGTCTAAATGCTCAAAAATGGTCCAGCTTGTCACAAGTACCAAACCACCATGTAAAGGAAGATGGCCTTCCCTGTGAAAACCTAATGACTTTGTTCAAACCTACTATAAAGACATTAGCACATTTACAGTCTGTCAAGAATAAGCGTCTCTTCCTAACAGCATTAATTTTGTTGAGCAAATATATTTCTCCCTGACAGCACTTTTTGGATGAACTGTAACAGCATTTGAAATACTTAGTTTGTAACTTAAACATGTCTAGAATTCTAATATTGATTAGTTCACCCAACACTCCTCGATAAAAAGCAGAAAAGTTTAAGCAAAAACTAAAACTAAAAGCTACCTTCATTATCTCATTATTTTTAAATGTAAAAATAAAGAAAGTAATGACTAAAATCAAAAGCCACAGTACGTTTATATGGATAAAATTCCTGTCTACCTGTCCATACAAGAGTCAGAAACCCAGTCAAGTTTCTGGCGTTAAAAATAATTGTTTGTTATAATTTGTACGAGAACTGCAATCTCTTGATCATGCTCACCAGTCAAACACAAAATTTGTTGAGTTTCTCCAACACCTGCAAGAACAATTTATGGAACTATGCTCCCTCAAGGCATTCTAACGGCGGTTTAAAGTTAAAACCCCTTACTGAGCCCTGTCCAATATAAGTTCTCAGAAGACTAGCTTTCATCTTCATATCGCATCATACTCAGAAAACTCATATTAATCCCATATGCATGCATATGCGGTCTTTCATCACTCTGAAAAAAGCAGTTGAAATGTACTAAATCGGTTCACAAAATGGTGGTTATAAGCTGCTAAAGAAAATATCAATTGTACATTGTACTTAGGAAGAACCTCAGAGACACGTTACCAGTCAACTGTAATACAACTTAGGCTATACATAGAGGCACCATATCCGGATGAAACTTCAGAATACATGCTACTCTGGAAAAAATCACATCATTTCTTGGAAACAATTCATCACTGAACCAATAATAAAAAGCTTGATGATAATCGCCATTCAGATCATTCATCAATTACACTGTGTTTCCATGTAATTTGCACACCTCAAATTGGCGTATCACTGTGCAGTCCTGCCCCACTCATACCTCCATCCCTCACAGTTCTCCGGATTCCCGGCCTCGAGTCATCTCTCGGCAACTCAAACCGGCAAACCGGGCACGTGTTACGCATGCTCAACCACGGCAAGATGCAGTCTTGATGGTAACGATGCACGCAAGGCAACGCCCTCAGCTTCTCCCCCTGCACGAACTTGTCCTTGCAAACCGCACAAACCCCATCACCATCTCCCAACCCCTCTTCGCACACGGTAATCAGAGGCAGGCCCTCCACGACTCTTGTCGACGCCGCCGGCGAGTCGCCTCTTCTGATGATCTCATTCCTCCGAATCCGCCGCGCCGCCATCGCCGCCGCCGCCGCCTCCGCCGCGAACCTCTCGTCGGGATCGACGTGGTCGCCGCGGATGACGAATACAGGATCCGAATCCAAATTAGGGTTTACGCCCGAACCTTCCGGGTAGAAACTGAACGAGAACTCCCGATCGGGGTCTCGCAATCCCTGCTCGCGCGACGCCATCGCTTGCTCGATCCCACCGATCGCTCCTCCGAACGCCTCTTCCCAATCGAACTCTTCCCTCACATCGAGCAGCGAGTCCGACGAGACCGAGTTCGAAGGCTCCGAGCCCGACCCCCAGTCCGAGCCCAAGTCGATTCCGATGGCCTCGACTCCGCCGCCCGTCGAGTCGGCCCCCCGGGACGACGGAGAAGGCGCGGAGGGCCCCTCGGGGCGATCGAACCCCGGGCGTCCCTCATCGTCCGAAAGGTCGGAGGTGACGTCGAGGGCGTGGTCTTGGTCGGAGTGGCGAGGCGCGTCGACGAGGCGGAGGTGGTCGTCGAGGCCGAGGTCGAGGTCGAGGCCGAGGTCGAGGTCGAGGTCGGAGAGGACGTCGAAGCCTTGAATTTCCGATTCGGAAGAAGACATGGCCGGGGAAGATGATTCGACGGCGGCGAGCGGAAACTGCAGAGCGCCGCCAGAAAATCTCAGCTCGCTTCACGCTGGTAGGGGCTACCGAGTTACAGTCCAATCGTTGAGGATACGAGGGAAAATAACAAAAATGATCATCTTCTTAATTATTAGTAAATATTTTCGACCCAAAAAAATTATTTGGAAAATATTCAGTTTAGATTCTATTATATATTAAAAATTTTAATGCCGTTCCTTTGTTAATTCAAATTAATAAAATCTGCCGACTTCGCTTACAGTTCGTTAAATATGAATGGTGGACCAAAAAAAGAAAAATTACATGTGGATTATCTATTTAAGATATTTATTTCAAATAAAAAATATGATAATCTACATCATCATATAATGATAGACGTGTTAATGCTCTGATTTGTTTTTACTTTCTAAAGTTGACTAAACGTCTAATTTGTTGTTTGAGCTAACAAAATGGTTATGTTGAATATCTTTCAATGGTTTAGAGACTACGATCAAACAAACTTGAAGTTTAGGGACGACAATAGATATTGGTCTAGAGTTTATGCATTATTTGTCATTTTCCTAGAATATATTGGAAGTGGAACAGTGTTTATGCAGCCTTGAAAATTTGTTAATTAAGATCATGATTTGATAGATTTTATTTTTCAACTAAAATTTTGCATTTTGGTCCTCAAAATTTTATTTTCTGCAATTAACTCCTCTAACTTTCTCATTTTGCACAATTGTATTCTTTGGTCAACTACAATTGTATTCTTTGGTCAACTATCTCTAAACCATCATATAAATTAATGGCATGGCATTGTTGATGTAGTATGAAATGACACGCGACGCTTATGTGACTCTAAATAAGCAATAAACGAACTTGGAAGAGAAGGGGAAAAAACTCTAATTTGATCTTATTGGTTACAATGAACAAAGATTGCACAAAATTAGAAAATTTGAGGATTTGATTGAGCACAATAAAGTTTGTAAGAATGAATTGCATACATCGAGAAAGATAAAGTACTCAATTGCACAAAATGAAAAAAGGGACCAAGTCGCGTAAATGCTACAATTTAGAGAACTAAAGTTGTACTTTAACCCTCAAAAGTCACAATGTAACATTAAAACTTACTAAATTGAGGTTTTGTTCGTTTCGCGGAAAATAATTTTCGAGAAAACATTTTCCTAATTTTTGGCGTTCATTTCACGGAAAATGAATTCCTTGAGAAAAATATTTTCAAAAAAGTCTTCTAAATTAAGGGAAAATGTTTTCCATTTTTGAAAAGTGAAAAATATGTTTTTCACTGATTTTTCTTATCTCACACTTCTACAAATTATCACTTCCTCCTCCCCTTTCTTCTTTTTCTTTTCTTTTTTATTCGAATCATTTTTTAATTTTCTTTTTCTTTTTTTAATTCGAATTATTTGTAATTTCAATTTCTTTTCTTTTTCTTTATTTTCTTTTTCTTTTCTTTGTTTCCCATCTTCTTTTTTCTTGGCTAATCGTCGGCCATCACCAAGTGAACCTCGAGCTCATCGATCCGGCGAGCCTCGAGCTTAACACTCATGCTCACCTTTGGGGAGTGAGCTTGAGGCTTGCCGATGGCCAATTGCGGGCCATTGCCGTGGCCAAACTGTGCACCCAAGAAAGAAGAAAATGGAAAACAAAGAAATAAATAAATAAATAAAAAATTAATAATAGATTTTTAAAATAATTAAAAATCAATTTTTAAAAATATGAAAAATCCATTTTAAAAATAAGATAAATGAAAAGAGTATATGAAGGAAAATATTTTCCTTACCAAATAGCGAAAAATATTTTCTATTTCATTTGCAAGTTTTATCCGAATACCATAAAATAATCACATTTTCCTAGAAAATGAATTACTAAAAATATTTTCTAAAACGCCACATTTTTCGTGAAACGAACTGAATCAAGTTTATAAATAAAAGCCCAAAAACATGCATGAATTTTCAGTAGGGCGTGTGTATTCAAATGACACCATGTCATGCAAATATTAGGTATGAATAGCAACTCATCAATAACTTTTAGTTGAATAGTTTTTGGCTCAAACCATGCTATTGAAAACTGTTACCACAAAATGCCAAGAAATAGTTTCAAGCACAATCACGAGTTGTGATGCTTGATAGGCTCCAGGATTTCCAAAAACGTGAAATAATGCATCTCCAATCAAGATTGCCGTCAAATCGAAAGTGAATTATAATTGAATTGAATTGCAATGTCCAAATAGAAGGGTGGGTAAAAGGAAAAGATTTTGACCTAGAAGCGAGGAGTAGAAGTTGTCAAGGACCGTGTCATAAGAAGGGCGGAGAGCATCAAAGTGGGGGAGACACTAAGTGAAGAAGGACACTGAACCTTATATATTAAATGGGTTGGAAATGATTTTATAACATTATCTATTTAAATTTCAGAACCATTATGATCAGCCTGTTCAATTTGAGATGATCCATATATGACCCATTTCAACAACTTTGGTTTTAATAAATTATTGGATATCCATTTTAATAGGTCTAACCTATATCCTTGTAGGACCATAAAGGTTTACATGCAGCATTTGCAAAAGATGGTTAGTGGTCATAAAATTCTTAGACTGAAACAAACCTTTCGCTTGCTTGCTCGAAGGACATGCATCACAACAACTTCCCTTGCCCAACTTGGTATCGGGAAAACCACGAACAAGGTTATTCTAAGCAAGACCAGAAAGTTGCTTGAAGTTGCGTATTAAAGCTTTTACAGAAAAACAGTGGAACGACACTGTAGCTACATTTTTCCCCATTTTATGCATTTTCGCCTTTACTTTGAGTAGGCAAACATTAAAGTTGTGGCATCTCCCATTTTCTGCGGGCTTTTCGCCCGAAATTTCTTACAATCCTACATAATATTTAGAGACAAAGGTGTCGTGTTCTACCGACTAGTTTTTTCCTGATGAGAATCCCTTGAAAAGCAGCAGATTGTCGACCGTAAAATTTTACCGCGAGTAGTACCACAGCCAATGCCCTTTTCTTGTTGGTTGTCATTCAAATGAGGCTGTTCCTCCATCTTTATCTTCCAGAATATTTGTGTCAGAAAAAAAGGGATTCAATTAGCAGATCTCATAGCGTCAAAAGAAATTGCTACATCTCTCGTACAAAGGTTGACAAGACAAAAGACAGATTCAACTGAAAAAAAGGGACCGAGGACTGATTTAACGCCATCTACCTTTCTTTTTTTGCATTACCTTTTCTTACGTTTTCAGCGTCCTGCCCATCGAACTGATTCGCTATGATTCTGGTCAGGCCCCTTTGTTTTCTAATATGAATAATATGAAGTATCCTGCAACTAATTTCATCTCATTTTCTCTCTTGATTTGATTATATATTCTCTTCTTTTCAATAAGTTCCGCATAACGTTATAAGTATTAACAAAAATAATAGGATGCGGCATAACGTGCGTGTCCTTTGACTAGTTTTTAGAAACAATTGACCAAATGAAACAATTAGGATCCAAATGACCAATTAATTAAAAAATTTAAGACCTTGTTTTCTTGCTTTTCTTTATTGGTTGGTTCAAAGATTCTCTCTTCCTTTTGTTTCATGTTGTGGTACTTGTTAGAAGAGAGCATGATTCTAGGCTAGAAGTGATAACCCAAAAATCAAACCAAATTTCAATTCTAAAATATGCAGAATAGATTCCAGATATAAAAAATTAAGGAACTTATTCTGAGCGGTAAATTTCATAACCTAGAACCTATTACCTCAAACAAAATTTTGTGTTTTTCTTGTTTATATATTCATGCGATCCTGCAGCATTTCACGACGTTCAATAATGAAGCCACTAGTTTGAAATTCCATTTCCAATAATATCGTGTCTAAATATGAATTATGATCAATGGATTACATAAATGATAATATTAGATGTGGTAATTCATCACAATTGTTTAGTTAAGAGTACATATGGAACCTAGATAGACCTTGAAATCAACTTTAAACTTGTGACATGATACATTCTAAATTCCAAAAGTTAGAAAACATGTTCTAACGGGGCAGTTCTAAGTAGAACATGAACAAACCTGAAATCTTTCCTCCCTAGTACTTGTAGGAGGATATATCATATACTTGGAAAAGAAAGAATTTAAATTAAATCTCTGAACCAGGTACACAATAATACAATATAGAACCTTGAACTCTCTTTCATGTGCGCACGTGCGAAATGTGAGTACAAATGTAATTGGTACTTATCATGCGATATATTCCCAACCTTCAACTCAAGCATATTCCTTCATTCATCAATCTCCGTTTAGTTGTTGGTATGAGTTCATTTTTGGTCCTCGAACTTACGCATTTTTCCATGCAAGTCCATGTACTTCTATTTTTGCCTAATTAAATCTTGAACTCGCATACCATTTTCTGACAAAGCCTTTCTCCTTCCCAATCGACCTATTTGGAAGTGACATGTTTATTGAAATCGGGTACAAAACGAAAAGCTCGTATAGCGTTCATGCTGGGAAATCTCGTAGCCTCAGAGGTCTGACGGTTGTGATCTTTATTTTCAAAACTTTTAAGTCCCATGGATGAGCTGATAATCGACACCGACCAAAGGTTTTTCCTTACCTTCATCTACAAAAAAAATTTTAAACATCAACTTGACATCCACGATTTCTCCCCTTTACTATTCTATCTCTAATCAGAACTATTTTTCTATTCTCAAAAGAAGTAGGAATATAAATCCATTTGGTAACGAAATTTCATTTTTATATTTCTAAAATAAAATTTTAGTCTAGAAATAGATTTAGAATAGAATTAGAAGAATATTTTACTCCTCTATTTTTGGAATAAAAAGATAAATGAAAATTCTTCTTATTGCTCGCCCTCGCTACAAGCCGACTGCCCACCTGCTGCTGCCCAAGAGGGAGAAAATTTTGTATCATTATCTCATGAATTTCTATTCTAGGAGAAGAAATTTTGTGTCATTATTAAACACATATTTTTGCTAAAAAAACTCATCCAGATAATTGAAACAGATTTTTCTATTTCTGGAATAGAAATTGATTTCTACAACAAAATAATCATCATATACACACTAAATCAGCACAGAATTAGGAAGAGAAGATACCTACCTAAATTTCCTCAACGATAAACAAATTACTTGAATAAACAATCACTATCTTCATTCAAAATTTCATGTGTAATAGCATACTCAACTAAAAAGTTTCGAATACAGAAGATGGACATACAGCACATGAAGAAGCTGAATAAGAGATCAAGAGTTAGTAAACGTACTCGATAGAGAAGATAAACAGATCATATAGTACTAGATTGGCCTAAAAGTTTCAAGGGGTACAAAATTTAATTGCGGTCAGTCTGGAACAGCTCAAGGCAATAGTTTGGGCAAGTACAAAATCATGGCTAAAGTGATCTTAACCTGTTAATTTAACATGCCTGAACAGTTCAAGGTACGACTGATCTTCCGACTTATATTTAGACCGAGCACCTTGTATCTAGTTCAGGTTTGAGTATCTTCACCTTCCGGACGTGATTCTTCAGCGCCGGCGCCTTCAGATGAATCCTACCAGAAACTTCTGCCATGAGATAGAAAGGCCACGATACATAATTAAGCTAGTTATTGGTATTCCTCGCCTTCACGGTGTTGGGACATGTCTTATAGAAGTAAAAAAATTGATCCAAAACTGATCAGGGTAACGTACTTGGAAGATAGTGGTTACTTACATCAAAAAACCAGCCTAAAAATGACGCACTTGTAAGTGCTCTCCAGGGCCCAAAAAAGCTCTCTCAAGGATTCTTATGAAGGAGAATTTTGTTGTAGGAACACGTAAGCTGCTGATGCAATTAGCGCTATCAGCCCAGCAAAAAGAACATGCTTGTAGTTGAGGGATCCTGCATCTACCCTCCTCACAGTTTCAAGCTGAGATGTTACTTCTCCAGGCTCTGCTTGCGTTCCAATTGCTGATGGATCTTTGGATTTGTCATCTACCTACATTAGATGAGGACGAATGTCACACAACAGTTGTTCCTGGTGGAACACCTACATCAAGAATTCACGACCCTAGTAACAATTAGTCTATGTTCACATTAATATATTATCAGAAGACAGATTATGCTGTGTAGGCAAAAAGACCTGTACTATGGATGAAATTACTGAAGACGTCGAGATACATGATAATACTAGAAAGGAAAAGAGAACTAAAGAAAATATGAGTTTTTCCATCCAAATATCTGAAGATGTAAGTTTATGCATGTAAAAGGACAATAAACTACCAAAGTTGAGGTGGCTAAAGATTTGTTTTCTATTTCTTTGCATTCTCTTGCAGATGCAGCCACAGGAAACTCAAAAGCAGGATCTTCTTGTCCACTGTGGTTTCTAGGTACAGTCGAACCCTTGCTCGTTTGCTGCAGCTTCACCACTAAAATTTTGTTCTCAATTGCTAGTGACGTCAACTGCACATAAAGAACGTACTTCATTTACTCAATGTCAATTTTTTATAGGGACCAGATCATGCAAACTGATACAGGATGAACTACAACGAAAAATTTAATCAGTTTCAGCTGCATGAGGAAGGACCATCTTGAACAGACGTATGCATATGACGAACAGATTTACCTGCTTATGGAGGCGTTCTCTCTCGATTGCCAGCTGCATGACAAGATTAGCAATAACTTTGGTCCGAATTCCAATGTTCTTGGCAGTTGCTAGTTTTGACTCCTCAGCATGATGCAAGGACCCCTCCAACCCTTGCATTCTCCCCCTCAAGAAAATTAGTTCATCGTTTAGCTCGGCATTGGATTCAGATAGTATGATGCACTTCTCCTCTGCACTATCAGCACGACTTTCAGTTTTTGCAACTTTGAGCTTCAGATCCTCAATTATATTCTCCATATCTTTAATAGCAGCATAAAACATGGCTTGCTTCTCCTCACTAGCATCAGCTGATGCAACAGCACGTTGTAGTAGAATATCTGACTCCTTCAACTGCCTCTCAAGTGCTTCAGCCTTCTCGGCTGTCAAGCAATTGCCTTTTATAAAAACCAACTCTTCATTAAGCTCCTTGTTTGTAACTTCCAGTGATTTGTAATTGGTTTCTACATTCTCAACTCTACTTTCTGCTTCTGATAACTTGTGTTTAAGATCTTCAATAAGAATATCCGTTTCTGACATTCTATGAACTGCAACATTAGTTTCTTCCTGACTTCCATCTTCGGACCCCTTAGCTGTTTCAGATTCTTCCACCTGCCTCTCAAGTGAACTCACCTTGTCCTGAAGAATTGAATTCTCAGATTTGACAAGATTTAGTTTATCTTGAACTTCCTTCAAACAGGCTCTTAAGCCGTCCACCTCAGCGGAAAGAGAGTCACTGAGTTCCTTTCTACTGACTTCAAGCTCTAGCAAAGCACTTTCCTTCGCTTTCAACTGTTTAGTGGTGTCATCCAACTTAGACCTTAGCTCAGCTTCTCGCTGAATCAAGCCATTTGTATTGAACTGTGCGACTTGGAATCGACCAAGTAGATCTCTTGAGATGCCCAGAAGAACCTCAGCAGAATTATCTGCCTCAAACAATCTCTTCCATGCATCAAATACTTCTTCTTCTAAACAAAATGCTTCTTGCTCAGCAGACTGCAGCCTTAGTTTCATGTCTTCATCAATTTGCTTTGTCTCACTTAATTGCTTCTCAAGATCTAATTCTCTGGCCAAAGATTTCTCCAGCATCCTCAAGAAATGCTTATGCTGTTCAGCTGTTTGAATTTTGGTTTTTGTTGCAACATTCAACGATCCACCATTTTCCAAGAAGCCCGCACCCGTCTCCCTTTCCCCTGTCAAATAGACTTAGAGATCATTCACAACTCTCTTTATTATGCATGTAACGAAATTCATCTTCATGTGCAGCACAAAGAAGCAGATCAAAATGACACGGCAACTATTTACACAGATTCCTGATTATAGAGACCCTACAAATTAACTGCCTCAGTTAAAATGGTGAAAATGGAAACTATACCACGACTAAGACCCAACCTTATATCATTATAAGATATTTTGTGTGAGCATCCATGGCAGTGACACTTGGTATAACAAGTCAACCAAAAGCAAGATGCATAACACACATGGCGCCAAAGTAGAATAAGACTCAAAGCATGCAGGCAATGGTAATTGATCAGTTAAATCATACCATCACTGCCACGTGGTGAGAAAGTCACATAAAATACTTTCTCCTTATATCACTAAGTAGGCATCTGAGCAAATGGAAGGAAAGGGGGGTAACCAGCAACCCCTATGACCCTCAAACAACGGAGGCCTGTTTCAATTTATATATTTCTCATCTATCTTATTGAATACTCTAACATTAGCCTATAAATATACCAAGCTCAAAGTAAGTTCCCAACTACTGCAAGTTATACAGAAAACAATAAACAAATAACTGAAAAATGAAAGAAAGAAATTCTAACGGAAATTGTTTCTGTAACTTACTCCTCTCTTGTCCAATAAAGCATGATAATGTCTTCTGGAACGTGGAAGATTGTGCTTGCAACTCAAAGACCTGCTCCCGCAGCTGGTCCAATGTTTTCTCGGAATCACTTAACTTCTCCTCCAACTCTAGGACAGATGTTCCTAGGTTTTGGGACAAAGATATCCACTTATGAGACTCCTCAATCTCTTTTTGAAGAGTGGTGATGAAATCATCCAATTCTTTCACCTCTGAATCCAAAAACCCAGACAAGATATCGCATTCCAAGCCCTTTTCGAAGGAACTTGGCATCTTCTGCAATCTCTCCAAATCAAGTACTTCGAATTCACTCTCTTCCGTTGCCACGTGCATCATGAGTATATTAAGGTTGTAAAACTTCTCGGAAGTACATGCCACATCAAGTTCTATCCTTGTCAGAACCTCCCCAGCCCTTCCCAACTCTCCATTTATTTCTCCACTAAACGTAGCACCAACAAGCGAATCAACTTTACATGACCCTAGCTCCGAGCGATTAGTGTCAATATCATCGACAGAAACGCTCACATCCGAAACAGGATCCGCATCCATCTTATAAGCTCAATATTCCAGATGCCCCTAGCACCTGAAAACCAAATCGAAGGACAAAAAGGCCAACAATCAAGCTGAGAAACACAATGGAGAGAAAAAGAAAAATGACACAAGCACGAATTGTAAAACTCTGCCCAAAACAAAAAAAGGCACCATCCAAAATAAAATAAATAAAAAAAGATTCGTAAGGGCATCTGGAATATCAAGCTGCAAAGAGAAAAAACAAAGACTCACCACTTTCAAAAAAATTAAAAAATAAAATAAAAGAAGTTCCTCCATCGATCCAACATATCCATAAAAACGAAATACAATCCATATAAACCATCTTCAGAAGAAGAAGCAAAGAGGCAATAAGAACATCTTCCAAATGAGCGGATCGAGCAGAATCCCAGAAATTTCCATCAAAAATACAAATGTATAAATTTACATTCATCCAGTAGAAACCTTACCCATAAACAAACGTCAAGTGGTCCGCACAACTCCATTCAAAAAAAAAAAAAAAATCATTCCAAAGAATTCGTTCCACCCAATAACCCACAGACACCTCACAACATCCCTCCAAATCAACCAGAACGAAGCACCCATCTCAAGAAAATGCCTAAAACGAACGTACGGAAAGAGCGGATAGCGTTACAGCAAGAAAAGATCCCTCGGCGGAAGATTTCATTCGTTAATCGGATAAAGAAAAACAGAACCCAGAAAACTTCAGGGAAGAAATAAATCAAGAAGCAAGAGATGGGAAATATACTCAGAGGACAGAGGATCGCTCGCCGCCGACGCACCTCGACCTCGCGAGAAGCATCGCCGGGGGGGCAGTTTTTCTATCTCCCCTTCGAGCTCGAGGAGCACCACGGAACAGGGAACGGAAGCGGTGCGAGAGGTTTTCCTCGAAAAAAGGGAAAGGAGAATGGGAAAAACACAAATGGAAAAAGGTGGCAAGTGTTCGAAATTTAATAATATTTTAAAGAGGAATAAAGAATTAGTTAAAAATTACAACCTCGGACTGTGTTTGGACCAACATTTGCAAGTAGCTTTGGGTGTCCAAAGCCCATTTGCTCAAACATCAGGTGTTTGGGAATATTTTTAAAATTCACATCGAAGGAATGTTGGCATTCCAAAGGCTAAAAGTCCAAGACAAGTTGGGGGTTGATTTTCAGATTCGGGTAATGATGTTTCGTTGCTCGATGTGCGATAATCAGTCCGAGGACGAGGACAAGACCAAGCCCAAGCCCGCCCACAACGGGTGTCATCGCTCCTTGTGGCTGGGCCAAATATCATTAGGCACACTCGGACCATATAGACTAGGTGCATCCATATTGTTGCATCTTGTGGCACCCAACTAAGGCAAGATTCAACGATTTAGATTTATTGGGCTAATTATGTCAAGGATGGTTCTCAATACTTTCTCTTTTGAGAGTATCACGTGGGATTCATATGATTCGGAGGGGCAAAGTACATTAAGCACAAAAGAGCCTAATTAATCATGTTATTATGACTCATCTGCTCCGATGCTTGGCTAGACTTTGTAGCAGTTCATGCATGCCAGCCAACCCTGTCAAGACACCATGTCGGGCCTACTGTGGCCCACAAACAAAGTAGGATTAGGTTGTTCTTGTGCACGTATCACTCTTGCTTCATGCTTGTGGCCCTAGAAACAACAAATCCATTGCGCAATCATGATGAAATATATCTCATTATAGTAACTAATTACTAATGAAGCTATAAAATTTTAGAAGTAATATGCTTTTGGAGTAACACAATAAGTTAGATAATTAAAATTCGCGCCGATGAGATGCTTTATCTAAGTCAAAAAAGTTGAAACATCCTTATCTAGGATTTTGACGAGGACCCAGAAATGGCAAAATGGGTCAAAGTTTTAACTTATATTTAGTAAACTGATTTGTATAGGCTAGCGAATATTAAAATAGATTCTATTGGGTAAAAAAGTAGGAAAGCCTAACTAGATATGTGCTTTTTATATGTGGTTGGATCGCATTACCAAATCAAGTTATTGCACACTTCACAAAGAGATAGCTATGCTTGATTCTCGGCATTGAATGCGGCAATCTTTTCAAGACCTCCGCCTTCTTTCTTCCGGATACTTTCCAGAGGTTTTCGCTTCAGAATACTGATTGAAAGCACTTGTCTTGGAAGAAGTCATGTTTATTGTTTATTTTTCTATGACGATTGAAGTATTTCTGCCTGATAACTCAGCCAGACATTCTAATTTTCCAAAAGAGGTTGTTCACAAATTTGATTTGAAATTGTATGTGTATGTTTCAATACAAAAGTCTACTTTTTTTCTAATTTTTTCCTTTATGCATAATGTTTACCTTAAGTGCTAATTGTATTGATTGATCCTCTAAAAAAATTTCATAGTTAATTTGTTTTTAATTAGTTTTTTTTTTTTTTTTGTAGTATGCTATTTTCCATATTTAAAGGAAAATTTGCTAAGAATTAGTGCCCCATTTAGATTGGATATAAATTGGATCGAGATCGAGTCGAGTATGGAGTGTTTAAATTGTGTTACATAAAAATAAGTCTATATGAGTTAAATGGGTTGACTTTGGAACCAAATCAGACTCAACCCAGTCCATGCATTTAACAAGTCCATAAAGATTCAAATGTATTCACCTATATTTTTAGTCAAGACGAGACCATGAGTGTGACTTGCTTGTCTTCTTTTGGCAGCAACCAAAGTTGCCCACACACAAACATTAGAAGATGCTTTTTCTACTAATGTTTTCCACACAAAAACATTAAAAGACGCATTTTCTTTTATTAGTAGAACAGTGGGAGGGGCAATCAACACCATCGACCCTCTTCGGAGCATTATCATAAGAATTCAGCATGTTATGGAATATTCGACTTGGCTCATTACTATCATGCATTACCTACGACCTAAGTTCAAATATTAGCAAGAATGCCATCACACCATCACCAAGATACTAACAACCATGAAATCTCTCTATTAGTTTTTGCACATAAGATATGTTATATTAATTGAAGGTACTAGGTGCTAACTCATTTTGGGAAAATGACACTGCAAGTTCCTAAATATTTGTCCTTGGTAGACGTTTTCTTATTTGTTTAATTACACACTTCAACTTTTCAAGTGTGAGTCAACGGGATACCTCAATTAATATCCCGAGTGCTCCTCTTTTCGGATGGCGTTCTCCCAGCCACAATAAAGGCGAACTCTGATACCAACCTCGGGTCAAACTCCAGGTTTTGATAAAAATTTATTAAGTTCAGGCGTCATAGAATGACTGAATTTTCTTCTTCTATGAAAAAGATGAAGTCCACGAGCCAAAAACTTGTCCAGAACCTAATACTTACTCCTTCGCTGGAAGCAGAATTTGGTTGGTAGAAGAAGATGATTCAAGCGCCTGAGAGATATCTGCAGAAACAAGACAAGCCCAGACCTTAAACAATATCGGACACCAATGTTCCCTGATTGCAATCAGCTGAAGGACACAAAATCAAATCACATGCTTTGAAGTAACCCCGCAGGATCCAGAACTTTATTCCACGATTTCAAAAACTTAAGTCTCAAATTTTGAATCATAACCTCTTTCAAGAATCCCATTCCCATTTTGCACTTGTCGCTGTAGTCGCAATCCTCCACAGGCTTTCTCTAATCTACATATCTAAACAATGCTTACTCATTCCTGATGCTCGTTCTTCTTGCAGTATATCCCTCGAATTAATCCTAATTCAGTGTCCCCATCCCCAAGTTTTCATTCTAATCTTGTCATAATCAGTTTGCCACTTGATTGTATCAACGGAATGCATTGAAAGATAAGATAATCAAGAAAGGAATCTTATCAGCACTTAATAACTTTCCAACAGGCAACGTTCATCAGCACGAGGCAACCTTGTAATCAACTCAGTATGCAGAGTAATTACACATTAAAACACTACAAATCTTGTCAATGTACATAAGCTTTAGTTGTTGCAGAACCAATAGGCATCTCCATAACCATAATCCTCAAGTCTTGAAATTTTTTTTCAACTTCACCGTTGCAAGCATTAGCGAGCCTCAAAAGCTAACAAAACCCAGAAAGAATGAGAGCAGTAATTTGAAGTTAAATCATAGGAAACTGCAGCACCGTCCCTGAATTAGGAATGCAAGTAAAGCCTAGAAAGATAAAACCGACCTCTGTACACACCTCATAGGGAAAGTTTATTTTTGGCATAACCCTGACAAACCTTTCAGCATAAGTTGACAAGCAACAATGCCTTCTCATGTGAGCAAATTGCAAAGCTTTTTCCCAGCTATTCAAAGAATAAAACCTCAGAAAGTACAACATATACAGGAAGGGACAAAAAAAAAATCATGATCAATATCATGGCAACAAAAGAAAACTTTGTATCAGAGCTAAGTATTTCAGTCCTTCAAGAATGATGCACTTTGAAATGTTTAGAGTCTTGGTATGGTAACACTTTGCAATTGAAACTTTTAATCTTCTGTAGCCTAAATGCTATAATACACACACAGCTATGCATTGATCTGTAAAGTTACAAAATAGAGAGAGAAATGTTGTTGAAAAGAACAGAATGGAATCGGCACATAAACTGTAAAATATGCTTGATGTATATGAATCTGTTTTTGCTGTGATATACTGATCTCTTCTTGAACTGGTTTCAAATTATTAGTATGCATAACCACTCTTAATTTCCAACTTTCTCAAAACTCAATTGCATATAAAAATTATCCCTCCCGCAAGATGTCCTCCATACTCTCGGTGTTGGCTTTTTCTAAGAATGCTAGAAGATTCTGCTCTCAGGTCATAATGGAAGCTCTTGTCTAGCTAACTTTTTTGTAAGTTTTGAAGCATTAAAGCTCGTGTCTTTCCATCAGGCTTAAGCCCTTTATCACGCATTCTTGTGTACATCTTCTTTGCATAATCAATCTTGCCCTCAAACACATCCCTTGAATGACAGCATTATATAGAGATGCATTTGGTGAAACCTGCGGCAAACGAGAAAAGTGTCACTGTATGATATATCTTTTACATTCTTCATGAAGCATCACCATATTAATGGCAGACACCAGCAACTGTTAGAAAAAAGGTGCCGAAATACTATAAGATAACAAAAACCAAGAAAGTAACAACTTCATGTTGTTGGGAGTGTAAACAAGCTGAGGATGTGAAAGAAAAATGAAGCTACTGACAATTTTCCAAAATAATAGACTGTCTCATCAAAACTAATAGATGAAAAAGCAGAACTTTAATATTCCAGAAGAAAATGGCACCTATCACTCATTTTGAAAAAACAGAAAGATGGATATTAGTATGATGGTTGAAGCATGCAAAGAAGTTCACTTCACCTTCAGAATTTCCTCTATTTCAGTCCAGAGAGATCCCCAAATGCAACTTCTTACAAGTGACAGATGGGTAAACATATTGGGAGTGCAGTTCTTGTGGATCATGTGTTCATACACTTGCAAAGCTACTTCTGGCTTTCTTGCAACCTCACAAGTGTTAATGACAAGATTACAAGATGCCGTTGAAACTGATAGCCCAGAAGTTTCCATCTTCCAAAGAAGTTGAAGAGCTCTATCCCATAACCCAAGTTTAGAACAAGACATCAAAGCATTGTTGTACAGATGAATGTTGAGCTGAGAGGGCTGCTCTCTCATTATGTTGTCAAAGAGCCAAAGAGCATCACCTGGCCGGCCTGCCCGATACAAAGCACTAACAAGTGCATTCATTGTGTAAGCATCGGGAGTGTGGCCAAAAGATTTCATAAGGTTATAGACCTTGAATGCTAACTCGACTTTTCCAGCTTTGCCAAGCAAATTAATCAATGCATTGCATGTGATCAGATTTGGCTCGAGTGCATTGCTCAACATATCCTGGTAGATGTTGAGTGCCAAATCCCATCTACCTTCTTTCGTGCATGCTTTGATCATAGTTTGCGATATATTGGCATTGGCTTTATATCCATTTAAAACCATCTCCTCATAAGCATCAATTGCCAGCTCGTATTGACCACAACGGACAAACACGCTGATTAATATGGAGTAAGTGACTTTGGTTGCTGTAAGGCCATTTTCCTTCATGCTCATCCAAAGCCTCTCACACTTTTGCCAATAATTCATCCTTCCACAAATGGATATAATGGTGTTGTAAACAACGGCATCAAAATCTTTATTCCCATTTCCTTCCGCTTCTAATTCCATAAACATTCTGAGCGATGAATCACAACCTTGAGCATGTGCAACCGCTTTAAGCATTAAGCTATAAGTATGCTGCGTGGTGATTGTTTTGTCCTTCATAAATTTAAAAACTCTCATTGCGTCATCATTAAGACCATTCCTCAGAAGGGAGGATAATAGAGAATTACAGGCATGCGCATTTGGATGCAGACCTGCCAATTCCATTGACCTAAACAACTCCAATGCACTTCTAACCTTGTTTCTTCTGCTAAGCACCAAAACCCGCTTCGACAACACCTCTGCATCCATTTCCTCTAGAAATTGCACGCCCTGTTGGTTCACAATAACCGATTCTGACGTCACCGGACCCTCATTTACACCTCCGAGCCCCGACCCAGAGCCATCGAGATCTGAATCTCTCCATGGAACCAACCCATTTACGTGGAAACTCGACTCTAATTCTTCATTTTCGATCGGAACCCCATCTTCGTCTTTTTCTTCCTCACCCATTAACCCCGGTATTGCTGCGCTAAGCGTAGCCCTTACAGCACTAGGCTCATTCAACCTCACCAAATTAGAACACGAAGTCTGGGCCTTGACGTCAGAAACCAAGCTGAGCTTATGCATCATCACCGAACCGAACCATAGCAGATGCCTAGAGCGGATTGTACATAAGCAACCCGCGAACTGAGTCGACAAAGCTGCTCCGGAGACAAAATTGTTCGACAGTGTTGCCATGAACCCGACAGGAATTTACGTCTCAATTGCAGCCGACCATCAAACTTTATGGTTCCTAAAGGCAGGGGATTGACGAAGAACTCACCTCCAGATGCATGGCCAACTCGAAGAACAGCTCAAGCACCGAGCACTTTGTGCTCAAAACTTCGTCCACCGATCGAAATCGAGGGAAAAAAAAGCGGGGTCGACGAAATTCAGAGGAAGGAACGTCGGGGTACTACTGAGTCGGAGAGATTGGGCAGCGAACGCCGATGGGTGCTTCGCAAAGAACCCCCAAAAGAGTATCACGGGGACTCGTCGGATGGAGTGAGAGAGATGAAGGGCGAGAGGTGTGCACCGAACCGGACCAAAACGGTTGGTTCTCGGCGATTCCCGGTTTCAAGAGTAATTGGTCCGCCCCCAATTTCAAAAGAGGAATCGAATTAGTCAGAGGAGCGGTTCGAATGAAGACCGAAATGAATGCATTTTCTTAAAAATGAGCCTAAGTAAAAATTATCTCAAATAAGGATTTAAAATGATCAAGTCTCAAATAAGGGCCAATTCCTATCAACCGACAAACACGTACTATCTTGGTGGTACAACTAAGGGCATTGTAGTCAAGAGACATTTCTTTTTATTTGTTTTTCCTTTATCATTTCATTGTTTTTTTTTTTTTTTTATCGAAAAGAAAAGTTTATTTATTTCATAGGCGGAAAACCGCGAAGGCCCACTACTGGGGCGTCAACACATAGGAGAGCCCAAAGGCCTGGGGGAGGGGAGGCCCGCCAATTCGGGGGAAGTGTCTTCGTTCGTTGGTAGCGAGCAGCCCAGTCGGCCACTAAGGGGGCGCAAGATGACAACATTTCCCGTTTCGAAATAGTTTTCTAACGTAAATGAATTTTTCTATTTCTATTTCGGACGAGTTTACGAGGAAAAAATCATTTGATAACGATACAAAATTTCGTTTCGAAATAGAAATTCGTTTGATAACCGAATAAAATTTCACGGTCGTGGGCCTCGTCGGACGAACTCGAGTGGCTCCGTGCCGCAGAGGGCTTCGGATGAGGCGAAGGGGCGGATTCGCGAGCAACTCGTCGCCGGATGAGGAGAGGGCGCGCGACGTTGCCGAGGTCGCGGGCGATGGCGGCTTTTGGTGAGACGGAGCGAGCGGGAGTGGCTTGGGGCGTCGGTGCTCGGATCCGTTGCAGAGGGCTTCCGCCGCGGGGAACGGGCGGCGGGGGTGCGGCGCGAGATCTCGTTGCCGAGGGGTGCTCGGACAACAAGCGGGGACAAGTGGGTCGCGGCGAGGGGGTGGATTCGCGAGCAGATGTGGATGAGCAAGAGGAGAGGCAGAGAGCGTCCAGTGGAGGAGACGATCCGAGCGTCCAATGGAGAAGACGATGTCTCGAGGAGATGAGGAGAGGCGGAGGAGACGATGTCTCGAGGAGATGAGCAGAGGCGGAGGATGAGGAGGAGGCAGAGAAGAGGCGGAGGAGAGGCGGAGGAGACGATGTCTCGAGGAGATGAGCAGAGGCGGAGGAGGAGGAGGAGGCAGAGAAGAGGCGGAGGAGAGGCGGAGTAGAGGCGGAGGAGGAGGAGGAGGCAGAGAAGAGGCGGAGCAGAGGCGAAGGAGAGGCGGAGGAGAGGCGAAGCAGAGGCGGAGGAGGAGGAGGAGGCAGAGAAGAGGCGGAGCAGAGGCGGAGGAGACGATGTCTCGAGGAGATGAGCAGAGGCGGAGGAGGAGGAGGAGGCAGAGAAGAGGTGGACGAGGGAGAAAATAGTGAAATTTGGGTTGGGAGAAATCAGAAATTGATTTCTCCTCCATTTCTATTTCTGGAATAGAAATCTATTCCAGAAATAGAAAATTTGATAAGCGTTATCAAACAAGTTTCATTCCGTAAATTGATGCGGAACAAAAAAATCATTTTTGGAACAAAATAATTTTTATCATGCACCCCCTAAGTTAGTAGAGCGTGGACAGTGGGCCAGGCCCACTCGCGGCATCTGCTGAAGCAATAAGCGGCATTCCTTCAACGCCCCACGTGTGTTTGACTGAAGTTGCTGTTCATGCTTCAAGTCGTCGACCACAAGTTTGCTGTCAGTTTCTACGACAGCTTCCTCAAGTGCTTTCTCCTTCAGAAATTTTAGGGCTTCGAGAACCCCTAGGGTTTCAACCTGTAGAATCGATTCCGCCCATACCGTTTTCGTGAAGCCGTCTAAGAGAATGCCAGAGGAGTCCCGGACGATGTAGGCCACCGCTCCCTCCGTCGATTCTTCCCCCAGCGACCCGTCAACGTTCAACTTGAGGCAGCCGGTCTTCGGAGCTCGCCAGGTGGCTGGGTTCTTCTTTTCTTCAGTTTTTTCGGCTGGTTCATCTCCACATCCCCATTTTTTGTAGCTGTTTTGCTGAGATCTTGCTAGATCTAGTACTTTGCAGACCTCTGGTTTGGTTCCTCGGAAGATAAAATTGTTGCGCTTCTTCCATACCTGCCACAGGAGGTTGCCGATTGTTTCCAGAGAAGGGAGGTGCGGTTTCTTGCTTGCAAATTTGACCAACCAGTCATCTATCCGTTTAACTTCTTGTGCATTAATTTGCAGGTTAGTTTCCTGGCGATTCCATACTCTAGCAACCCATGGACAGAGAAGAAGGGTGTGTTCGGCCATTTCCACCTTGGTTTTACAGATATCACACAGCGGATCAGGTAAGATTTTTTTTTTCCACGGATTTTCCTTGGTTGATAGTGCGTTTTGGCAAGCTTGCCATACAAATAACTTCACTTTTGGGCTGGTTTTCATATGCCAAATTGCATTCCATAATGCTGTTAGAGTTTGATATGAAGAGGAAGGGTGCTCATTTGCCTTGTTTGCTGTGGTAGTGTCTCTTAACAAGTTATAACCGTTTTTGACTGTAAATGACCCATGTTTTGTGCCCGTCCATAGTAATTCATCACTGAAAAAAGGACCGTTTATTGGTATTGCAAGGATTTCCTGTGTAGTCTGATCATCAAAGAGATTTCTTAGCAGCGGTTCATTCCACTTTTGAGGTTCGGATAGGATAAGCTCCTAAACTTTCTGGGGATCATTTCTATTTGCCAGCCCTCCTATTAAGCCTCTTTTCAGCCATTTGTCTGTTATGATATTAACAGATTCTCAATTTCCTATTGACCATCTGACTGAATCCGCAAGAGCCTCTCTTCCAATAAGCAAACTTTTCCATCCCCATGAAGGATTACAACCAGTATCAGCATGCCAGAGATCTGAACGGTTGAAATACAGTCCTTTCAGAAGTTTACTCCATAACGCGTTTGGATTTTTAACCATCCTCCAAGCTTGCTTCCCCAATAAGGCTTTATTGACAGTGAGTAAATCTCTGAAAACCATTCCTCCTCTATCTTTCCTCATCTTCATGATTTCCCATCGTTTCCAATGCAAACCAGCATTTGAATCATTGTTTTTCCACCAGAAATTTGCTATTTTTTTCTCTATGGCCTTGCAAATTGACACTGGGATTTTAAAAACTGACATGGCATATTGTGGTACTGCCTGCACCACTGCTTTCAGGAGAATTTCTTTACCAGCTTTTGATATAAGTTGCTATTTTCAACCCTCTAATTTCATGTTGATCCGATTCAGAATCCACTCAAACACTTGCCTCTTTGATGCTCCCCAATCAGATGGGATTTCCAGGCATTTTCCCGATCGTTCTAGCTCTGATACCCTTAGTTCTCTCTTCATATTGTCCTTTAATGAAGGTGGACAGTCTTTACTAAAGAGGATCCCTGATTTTAACAGCTTGTCCTGAAGCATAACAATATTGGTTGATGACAGCTGCAACGTTTTGACATTCCTGGATAGAGCCGTCTAAGAAAAAAACCGAGTCATCTGCAAATAACAAATGAATTAAAGTAGGGCAGAATCTATTTAGCTTGACTCCCTTGATGTTGCCTTCTTGTAGCGCCTTTCCCATCAAAGTTGATAAACTGTTTGCTACCAAAATAAATAGGTAGGGTGAGAGCAGATCTCCTTGTCGAATGCCTCTGGTGGGAGAGAAAGCAGGAAGAGGTTCCCCATTAAGTTTGATATTGAATGTGACTGTGATAACACACTGCATTATCCAATGAACCCATTGAGCACAAAACCCCATTTTCAGCAAGCAACCTTCTAGATAATCCCATTCAATCCCGTCGTAAGCTTTCTTCATGTCAAGTTTTAGCACCGCTTGGAAGTGCTTCTTCTTTTTCCTCTTTCTCAATTGATGCAACACCTCTTGTACGATATAAATATTGTCTTGAATCTATCTACCACTAATAAAGGCGCTTTGCTCTTCTGAAATCAGCATAGGCAGCCATCTTTTCAGTCTGTTTGCCAAGATTTTTGCAATAATTTTATAGGCAAAATTGCATAGGCTGATAGGGCGATATTAATCAAGTTTCTCTGGGCGGGGAACCTTTGGGATTAAAGTAATATGCGTTCTGTTAAGGGCTAGATCCAAAACCCTTGATAGAAGAAAACCTCAAACTTCCTTTAAAACATCAGGGCTGATTATATCCCAGTGGTGCTGATTATCATTTCATTGTTTATCTTCTTCATATTTGTGCTTAGAGAAAAGTTTCAAGTCTCAAGCTCACCTTTTTCTTTTTATTCTTTAACAACAATGATGTCCTCAACCACCGACCGTGATGGCTCCGTTGGGTAGGCTCCAGACCTCCAAACGAGAGGTCCAGAGTTCGAAGCCCCTGCAACGCAAGTTGCAAGGAGGCTGGCGGATCATTAGGCGATTTAAGCGTGGCACCCTAGTGGTGGGTCCTAGGCTAGCGTCACCTAGGGGTTTACGTGGCGGCTGTTGGCCAAAGCGGTTCCTCCAAAGATTAAAAAAAAAAAAAAAAAAAAAAAAAAACAATGACGTCCTCAAGCTTACCAATGAGACAAGCCTCCTGATGGGTCACATAGAATGCGTTTGAAAAGATTTTTGGGAAAACTTTCAGGAAAATGCAAAAACCTTTAGTTTAAAGAGTTTTGATAAAATGCAAAAATTGTTTAATAAACCGTAATTGAAAAGTGTATTGGGAAGTAACTTTAGAGAAATGTTATTTGGTAAACATATATTTGAGAAGTCTTGAGCGTGATCAATTTAAGCTTTTTCAATTTTAAATTTTTCAAAATTGAAAATGAAAACAATGATTGTTTTTTATATTTCCGTTAGATGTAATATAAAAGGGATACATTAACAACTTCATAAATAAAAAAATAAAAACATCAAAGCGGACTTTTTCTCAATAAAAAAAGAGAAATTTCGCTATAATAAATATGGTTACATATGCATCGAGAATAGAAATAGGTTATCATTGAAAATTACAAGCATCTTTAAGTATTTACTAAAATCATTGCTATTCAATCAAGTAAATGTGCAATGTAAGAAAATAAATTTATCATTTGAAGTATTAGCTTCCTCATTTGTATCATTAAAGTCAACTAAATATCCATAATTGGGATCCAAATTTATGCTTGCAAAATGTCTTTCATCGATGATGTTTCTTCATACATAATTATGTAAAGTCATTACTGCTATAACAATTATTCATTGTTTTTCAAACAAAAAACTTGGCATATGCTTTAGAATCTTCTACTTTTTCTTCAACACACCAAAGGCTCACTCAATTTTCAATCGTAGCGAGGAATAAGCATGATTGAATACCTCTTGAAAACCTATAGGTGTAGGACCTTGTTGAAATTCTGGTAAATGATATCTAATTTCTTTATATGGTCCCAAATAACCCGTTGGATTTGGATATCCGGCATTTACTATATAATATTTACTTACACAAATATAATGTAAATTTAATCCACATAGAACATATTAATACATATTAATATACAAAAACCATTAACTAACGAACTTGGAGGATGATGAGAAAATTACATATCACGTCTCCCTTTGATTTCATAGAAAATATGAGTATTATGGGCTTGTCCCTTTCAACTAGCCCAAACATAAATAAATTACATGTCAAAATTACATACCGCTAAGACATTTTGAGTCGGTATACATTTTCGACCAATAAAACAAATTTGATATTTTGCAGGCATCGCCACTTGGATATGTGTGCCATTAATAATTCTAATGCAATCCTAAAACAAAAAAGCAACTATTATTATATAATTGAAATTTATATTTAGTTCTTTCTTCCTATTATATAATCAAAACGTACCTTAAAATGGACAGAATCTTCGCTTATTCTTGATCTTCTTTGTAACATCCCTAAATTGCCAATCAGCTCGTTGGATCAAATCTTTTCCCATTTCACATATTTCATCCAATACTAAGTTAAAGTACCTGCCTATGGTTTTCCCAGAGCGTTGAAAGCGCTCTTATGTTTACCTATTACCTATATCATGTCTTAAAATATGAAAAAATAGTACAAGCATTTTTGTAACATCAATATTCATAGTTCTTTCAAGATCATAGTGTGTTACTAAATCATGCATGAAAATACTTATTCATTCTAAACATTTGATAACACGTTATCGGATTAACACCTTTGCTCATCAACTCTTTCAACCATGGATTTAATGTTTATGATGATATCATACAAGATTTTTTTGTAATTATATATTGCTTGATAAGTGATTGCGAATTGAGTGACTCCCACAAGTTGCCAATATTCCATGTTCTCTTTTTCATGGATTTCCCTTTCAAGAGAATTGTCTATATCTATTTAAAGTTATATATATAGATAAGTATAGAAAAAAAGTTATAAATAATCTAAATCATCCATCAATTGAGCAATTATATACAAACTTCACCCAATCAAAAGAACACAAACTAAAAACACATGTCTCACATTAGAACATAATTAGAAATAGAGTTCACAAGTAGTGCAAATCACCAATTGAAAATAAGTTTCACATTACAACAACGTAGAATATGAAAGAGTTCAAACTAACATCCTATTGAGAACTATTATGCTCTTCCAACTTAAATTTCAGTCCCTCAACTTTTTCTTCATTATCATCCAAGTTCATAAAAACTCGTCTGTTGTCTTTCTTTTTACTAAAATGTGAAACTACAAAGAAGAACAACTTCTGATCTTACTTAATCTCATATATGAATTTCAATATTTGTATAATTTATTTGTAAGGATTAAACTCTCTAGCAATTGGTGTTGCATTACTCATACTTTCAATAGCTGAATAAAGTTTATTAATATGCGATTCTAACTTGTAGGTCCGGTCAATTTTTTTCTTTCTTTCCTCGAGCTTGCTTCGTTGAACTTGGCACTGCTCTTTTATGACTCTTACTTTGACTTGGCTGGACATTCATTTCATCTACATCACGCTCTAAAATATCATTAGTAGATCCTAAACAACCACTAATATCATCTTGTATGGCCTCAAGATTCTTATCATTTTATAAACCTTGTGTAAGATTTCAAGTAACACTTCCAATAGCAACTGTATTTTGGAACATTTGATCTAACAAAACTTCAACATTCAAATGTATGTCTTTCGTTCGAAAGACTTTAAACTTATGATTGGCATGTTGTAATAAAATATTTTCATAATTTGTATTTTGTATCATAAAAGATGAACTTACAAAATTTTTAGCAACAAAAGAAAGGATAAATACCTGAATTTTTCTCTGCTACCATTCATCACATTCTAGTCCTATTTCCTTTTGAACCAATTGCTTCTATATTTTCAATTCTTCCTTTAAATTATCCCATTTACTTTTCATTTGATTTTTATCATACTTTTTTCTCTTTAGCTCCTCAAACTTTTTAATTATAACTGTCTATCCACTCTTTTGTTGTTTACAGGACGATTGCCTTTTTCAATTTGTTTAATGCACAATTGACGAAAAGTTTCTACATCTTTAAGGCTTCGATATGCCTTTTCCTTTGATTAATTGCCATCTCCCAATAAAATGAACATGAATATATTTGAAAATTGAAAAAAAAAATGAGGTCAACTATGGCCCAATTTGTGGACATGGACAAACACTTATATATGTAGATTTTGACATACCATTAAGATAGATATAAGGCCACTTAATTTTTATGAAGGTCTTCACTAAATATACATTTTCCTTCAAATTAAGGAAACATAAAGCTACATCATAATCCTACTTGCAACAAAATCACCATGGAGTGCTTAAAACGGTAACAACAATTTAGACACAATTGTGGGAAAACAATTTTTTTTCAATTATGCAAAGATAGAATATCAGGCTGTTATTATATGTAAGGTCACAAAATAAGATAATGGTCATCAGCCCTCAAATCTTAGAAGTTTGTTTTGAGCGAAACAATCATATTGTCCAAAGAAATTCAACAATACATAAAAAACAAAAAACAAAAAAAAAATGAAAGAGCTTCAGATTTTATGAGAAAGACAGTCAACCCATCCAATAACAGCAAATGCCTTGATTCACCAACAACAATGCAAATTAGATACGACTTTCATATTACAAACACATAAACTACATGGTCTCAAAATTGGTAGAAAAAACTCTAAATATCAATCTATTCTCAATAGAATGACAATCATTTTCAATGAAAAGCACAAAATGACATTTAGATCCTATCAAAAACCCACTTTCCTAGGACAAGAACAAATATGTCCTGTGGAGAGACTTAATTCCCAGATAGAAGGCACCAACCTTTCATGAAAAGTTGATCAAAAAGAAAAAACCCAATTCATCTCTCAAGCATCTAAGCATATACCTCCTGTATAGAGAGAGGACTAACTTGAGAAGATGCTTTGCTCCTTGACGAAAGACAACCAAATCTCAAAGCCTGGCAAGGCATTAATGCACGAGGTTGGTGATAGAAAAAAGGATGCCCTCTTATGGGTGCTTCATATGGAAGAGTGCGAAAAATATGATATGGTGCATAATTAATAAAAAGGTAGTGTTTTATTTTATTATTTTTGAGTTGGTGAGACAGAAGGCGTATGGGTGGAGGAGGGTTCCTCTTTGCCTAGATCAAAACCCATTGTTACTAAGTGGTGCTCGGCAATGGGAGCAACCCTATCTCATTCCCTAGTTTTCCTATGCCTAAATCAACTTCTAAGGGCACACATGATAACATTTCTACTTCTCTATTTCTCTGTTCTCTGAAATAGGTTTGGTAACGCAATTTAATTTTTCTATTTCTAGAACATATTTATATTTCAGAAATAGATTTGAAGAAGAAATCAGAAGCTAAAATTTTTAACTTCTCAATTTCTAAAATAGAAATTTGAGGGGTGCATGACAACTAGTAATTTCTGTTTCAGAAACAATTTTTCTATTCCAAACATGTTTCTGGAATATAAATTCGTTTGGTGAAATTATTCCATTTTTCTATTTTTGAAATATATTTTTGTTCCAGAAATAGGTTTTGAATAGAAATTAGAAGTAAAAATATTTTATTTCTCTATTTCTGGAATAGAAATGAGAAATAAAAGTTCTTCTTATTGTGTCCTCCATCCGTTGCCATCGACCATCGTTCGTCGCCGCCGGTTGCCGGTCGTCGATTTTTTTGTCGTTATCAAACGAATTTATATTTTTTGAGTAAAAATTTTATATCGTTATCAAATGGTTATTTTTGCTTAGAAACTCATCTAGAAATAGAAATAGAAAAATCTATTTCTCTTCCAGAAATCAATTTTTAGCAAGAATGGTTATCGTTTGCGCCCTAAGAAATCAATTTCTAGCCAGAAATCAATTTATGTTCCAGAAATTTTGTCATACACACCCTAACATACCATTTCAAATTCCAATAAAAGAAGATTTTCTCTACTAGATGTAAGGATTTAATAAAATAGACACAAAGATGCGACTTTTCATCAACCACATAAGACAAGTGATTTGCACCAAACAACACATCACTCTCTCCGATCAACAAATAAACATGAAGACAACCCTCTGAAATTTACAAAGCAAGGGACACTGCATATAAATTTAAAATCCAATTCACATGAACCCATGAAAGAGCACACCAAGCTGGACATATAAGTGAGGAAAAAGAATTAAAACTGAAGGAATAGAATCAAAAGAACTTGGATTTGAGGTGAGATGAGCAACGCCTTTTGATCCAAGAGAGAGGCAAGTGCTTCAGTTCTGAGTGAAGAGAGAGTTGAGCGCTTGGATTCTAAGTGAAGAGAGAAGCCAGTGTGAGAAAAGCCAATAACTGTTGAATGAAGAGAGAGACTACTAGAGAAAGGCAATTGGAGAGGCGAGCTTCGAAGTTGTAGAGAAGAGAAAGGCAATTGGAGAGGCGAGCTTCGAAGTTGTAGAGAAGAGTGAGATCTCATTGAGAAGAGTAGAGCAAGACAGAAGGTGAGCGCCTCCTTGGAGTAGAGATTCAGGGTTTTTATTTGGAAAATGGTTAAATTTAAAATTTTAATAGAATTTTTAGGGCAATAAAGGAAAAACAAAAATTTTCCTTAATTGTCTTAATTGGCTTGTCGAAATTGTTGGAAAGCCAAGGTAGCCTCCTACCTGCCTTAGGTTTTTAGCCTTTTAAAGTTGGCTTTTGCACGATGGGGTTTCAAAAAAATTTGCCAAAAACCTATAATTTGGCCCAATGGGCTTTGGGAAAATGTTTCCCAAATGCACCCATATTTAACTACTCCTACTCTGGTTCAAGAACTCTCAGGATGGTGACATCTCCTCCTTCTCCACCTCCTTCATCTTTGTTGTTGTCCCTTGAAGCTTGGCGGCCACGACGTTGCCTTCATTGTCTTCACTGTCCTGGACCTTTAAGCCCTACCTAGCCAGTACCTAGGCCTCCTCAATGCAAGTGATGTCGGTTCTTCAACCATCTCTTTGCCTTCAAGCTCAACACCATCCTAGACTTTGAGTTCAGCAACATCAATGACTATCGAATAAGGATTGACATTAGCGGCCAGGTATCCAATGCTTACACTCCATGTGCCTTTAATGTCGGTAACTCTAACTCGACCAAGTTAGACTTGAATCTAAAGATTGAGGGAGAGATTTAGGCATGAATTGATTACGATTCAAGTGAGAAGGTGATCAACATCACAATTGCTCTTGATTTAGCAAAACCCAACAAGCCAAACTTGTTCTTCAATGTGGATCTCTCACTTATTTTCAACGAGTTCATATATGTTGGCTTCTTTGCTTCAATTGATGTGCTTGCTAGCTCTTATTATGTGATAGGTTGGAGTTTTTGCATTGATAAGGTAGAGAGAGCTCTTGAGATTTCGTCTTGTCTTCAAGACATGGATATCACCAGACGGATGAAATTGAATATCATTAGAAGCCAGTTATAATGTGGATATCAACAAGACAAATAATGGATATTATCAAATTTTTCACTTGAATATTCGTAGACGCTAAATATCATCAAAGTCATATGATGGCTAAATATTAGCATGACATCTAACTCTTCCTACATCTTCAAGCTTATCATTTTTGAGAAATCTAATCTCATTTCTCATAGTTAGTAATCTAATTGGATTCTCACATTAGGAGATATTGATTGATCTTCTATCCTTGGATTATCTTTGCGACATAATGCAAGATATCATGATTGATTGACAATCATCTCGAAAAACTCAATGTTTTTGTAGTTGAAGAATCCCATTTTTAAAAACGGAGATTTGTTTGGATAGGCGACCAAATTAGCAGGATCTCTGATTGTTCAATTTCAACGACTACCCAATCTTCTCCAACAATTGTCCAACGGGTGGATTGGAGATCAATCCTCAAAAAATATCCAATGGGAAGTTCAAATGCTAAGGAGTATATAAAAATATTAAGGCATAGAGAGCAAGATAGATCAAGAGTGAACTTCACATATTTTGAATTGTCTTCTAAAGCATATTGTTGTAATCTTTTGAGAGGTGTGAATAGGGGTGTGCAAAAGAACCGGGACCCGCCCAGACCGCCCGAAACCGGTGGTTCTTGAGGGAACCGGTCCAGTTTTCGGTACCAATTTATGGGAACCGGTGGGTACCGGTCCGGTTCCTAGTTCCATAGGTGGATCCGCCCACCCGGATCGGATCGATTATATTATAATAATATATTGATTTTTAATATTAAAATAAATTTCTAAATTACTAATTAGCAAACTTAAATTTTAGGGCTCTATCTCCTCTCAATGTTTCCAAGTTTTTATAAGAATTTAGTATAGTGTGTAAGTTGCTTTTCAACAACTCAACAAATGGTTCCTTCAAAGGATACTTTCGAGACTCACATAGGACATTGTGTTCAAAAAAATGTGAAGTTTCGGTGGAATTGTTTCTACAAAAAGAATTCAGTAAAGCAAAAGTTGCAAGAGATTGAGGGTGCGTTTAGGAACTGCTTTGGAAGGGGCTTTGGAGGGCTAAAGGCCTTTGGGCCAAAATGGAGGTGTTTGGGAACTACTTTGCAAGGGGCTTTGGGGGGATGCTAGCATTTGCAAGGCTAAAAGCTCCTTGGCTGCCTTGGGCTTTTAGCATTCTCAAAATGCCTCGGACATTGTTCATGCTACTGTTCATCTTCCTTTTCCAGCCACACCGCCGATCAGAGAGCTTGCCGGCGAGGTCACGACTGAGGTCGGTGAGGTCGCGATGACCATCACCGACCAGTCGCGGGATCCCGGCGAGTCGCAGCGACCACCCGCGAGTAGCGTCGCTGCGACCCCAGGCGCGACCTAGATTTGGGTCGCTGGAGGTTGCGTGACCTCACGGTGATCGACGTGATCCAGATCTGGTCGATGCGAGGTCCCGCGACCTCCGACGACCAGATCTGGTCGCGGCGACGTCGCGCAACCTCAGGTGCAACCTAGATCTGGTTGCCGCAAGGTCGCACGACCTCCAGCGACCAGATTTGGGTCGCGCCGGTCGCCGCGAGGTCCCGCAACCTCCGGCGACCCAGATTTGGGTCGCGCCGGTCGCCGCGAGGTCGCACGACCTCCAGCGGACCCAGATCTAGGTCAGCTGACCTTTGTGAAGGGCCGCCAGGGGTCGCCTGACCCCATGTGACCCTCGTCGAAGGTCGCTTGACCCTAGGCGGCCCTCACCAGTCGTCTCCGAGGACTACCTGAGGCCGTCGGCGACCACCTGCCGGTCAATTTTTTTTTTTCTTTTAATAATTTTTTTTATCACCAAAGTCCTTTGAACCCCAAATACCATTTTGCTCAAAAGGTACTTCAAATGGGCTTTCAAAGTATAATTTACCAAACACAGTTTGCATTTTAGAAAATACCTTTAACTCAAAGGTCTTTACATTTTCCTAAAGACTTTGCCCAAAAGTCTTCCCAAACTCATCCTGAGCATTGTTAGGGGATAAAGGAAAAGACGATCTACATATGATAATCATCCAAAACCTTGAACTTAAAAAATATTTTAGATTTTAACTGAAATTATTCAAAAACAAGAAAGAAAAAAAACCTATTTCTCTTCTTTGGTAGTGTTTTCCAATAAAATAAAGAAAAATGGTACCCTTAATTAAGCCGGTTCGATTTAAAGAAAAATATTACTTGATATGAAAAGTACTCATGACGAAATTTGGAAAACGATATTATTATTGATGAGACCAGTTCCATGAATCCACCTGGGAACCGGACCGGACCGGCAGTCCGGTTCTCGGGTGGATCCATGCAACTAACGCATGGTTCTCGGTTTCAAATTTTTGGAACCAGTCCTTAGCAAGTGGCTCCCAGTTCTAGGCCGAGAACTGCTCACCCGGACCATGCATACCCCTAGGTGTGAACAATGTTATAAGTGTGCTTAAGTGTGAGATTGAGAAACTTATTAGCTTTAGTAATAGCAACACCTACTTTGTGGAGAAGTACTTGAATATAGCATGCTCATACAACTGTAACTTCTCATCGATTTTAGTGGAATATAGCAAATAGACTGTTAACATGAGAGAATAAATGTAGGCTTATACTAAACCAAATCACTATAAACTCTATGTTCAATGTCTTCTATCTTTCTACTCATATCTACTACCCAATAAAAATATTGCACTCCATAACTTGAATATCACTGGTTTTTTTTACCATGTTCATGCTCTGTTTTACTTTTTTTTTTTTTTTATAATATTCATCTTGACATTTTTAATTCGGCAACATTGCAATCACATGTGACTTGTGAGGCGACGATGGCCACCGAGTAGTGGTGGTATTATGTGTAGGTCAGAGGAGACAAATCGTAGTTGTCCTTCAACAAGATGAAATGTAGTTAACTCCACATTAGTAAAGTTTGTCCACGAATTCCTCCATCGACAAATGGTGGAAAAGTGTTCATAAGTTTGTCAATGAATTTCATGCTTGAAGTTCGAACTATCCAGTTGGTCTGTAACTTATGTCACATCCATTGAATAGGTTTAAACGAAATACTAAATAAGAGGAATACTAGACCTGTTAAGGAACTTTAGGGCGTGCATGGTAACACTCCAAAAAAGTGTTTCCGGAACACTTCTGTACGGATTTTGTTCCCGGGAACAAAAAAAGAACAGAAACGCGTTTGGTTGCGTTTTTGTTCTTTTTTTTTTTTGTTCCGAATAAAATAAGAACAGAAAAAAGAAACATAAAAAAGTAGTTTCTTTTGAAAAGAAACACTTCTTGAAAGGCACAAAAGAACAAAAACCAAAAGAACAAAAAAAAAAATTGGAACAACTGAAGCTCTTCTCCTTCGTGCGTGCTCGTGGCTCCTCTCGTCGGGTGAAGCTTCGTTCTCCCTTTTCCGGCGTCTCTCCCATCTCTCCTGGCGGCTCCCACTCGGGCCGACTCTCCGGCGACTCCTCACTCTGGCGACTCCGGGTATGTTTCCGGTGCTCCTCCTTCTCCGGTGCGTTGCTCCCCCTTCGGCGCTCCTCCTCCGGTCGGCGTTGCTCCCCCTTCGGCGCTCCTTCTCGGTCGGCGTTGCTCCCCCTTCGGCGCGACAGATCTGGGGACGGCTCGCTCGAGAGCGAGCTCGAGCCGCAGCTCGATCTGCAGCTGCTCGAGCTCCCCCCTTCGCTCGAGCAACGGCTCCGGTGATGCGGCGGCGTAGCTCGGAGACGGACCGAGGCGGCGCGGGATCGAGGGAGGGAAGTGGGAGCGGCGGGAGTGATGCGGCGGAAGGCGGAAACTTGGCGCCGAAAAGCCGGCGCGGTCCGGTGTGGAAGAGGAGGAGGTGCTCCTAAGCGGCGACGGCGGCGATGCCGGCGTCGCGTTGAGGAGCGAAGAGGAATTGGAGAGTAAATTGAGGGCGAGGGGTGGGCGACGGGTGATGAGGCGATCGAGCATGGTGGCGAAGCAAGTGATCGCATCGAATCGCTCTTGGCTTGGGGTTCGTCTCTCGGCTCTAGGTGGATACCCTCTCGGTAAGTGACACATCCGAATCTTGGTTCGTGTAGCAAAACCTCGCGTGCTGCGAAGATTGTCCATTGAAAAATTTAGGTGGGTTGTCTTGAAAGGTGACTTTGAACGGTAACGAAGGCTTGTCCTTATAACAACTCCCCGGAGTTTACTAGTATTCGTCTTGGTTCTTGTAGTTTTACGTTGTCTCATTGTGGGAAGCAAAATCTCGTGCTGCGAAGATTATCCAATGAAAAATCTAGACGGGTTGTGCTACGGTCGGTGACTATGAATGTTAATGAAGGCTTAAAAGTGTTGTCTTTATATACCAACTCCCGGAGTTTACTAGTATTCATCTTGGTTCTTGTAGTTTTTCTCGTTCTCGTTGTGGGAAGCAAAATCTCTCGTGCTGCGAAGATTATCCATTGGAAAATCTAGGTGGTTTGTGCTTTAGCATGTGACTGTGAATTGTAAGGAGGCTTAAAAGTGTGGTCTTTATAAACCAACTACTGGAGTTTACCGGTATTCAATTTGAGTCAATCGGAGCGAACCACTTCAACAAAAAGCTAACAAGACGAGATAATAGTAAATGTCATGTTTTTTTTGGTAAAGATAGTAAATGTCATGTTGGTCTGTGCATTTTTTTTTTTTTGCATTTGGTATCTTATTTGTAGTTATCTAAATTTATTCGATAGTTGGAGGAAGATAGAGATGTACATAAGTGAACGCATTTGCTTTCGCACTTGATTGTACTACTTAATCAGCCTTCAAGTCAAGTTTGCCTTGTGAATCACTTAATAATGCAGTATCCATTGGAAAACCAAAGATTAAGGGAAGAATCGGGTCCATTTGCGATCTTGATTATTCTCATATGCTATAAGGACACATTGCATTGCTTATGGGAATTGGAGATTGTCATCTTTAATATGAGATTTTTCTTTGGACTAGTGGAACGTTGTGATTGTGGAAGTGAGGCCGAATTTGCTTTCGGTAATTCGAGAGATTTCTTCTTGAAGATGTCTGCCGGTGCTTTTTGTTTTTCACTTTTTCTTTACCGAGTAACCTTGCATTTCCCTTTTGTCTCGCAAATCATTATGGTGGATGCATTTACTCGTGAAATAGTGAGATGTTCGTTGTTGTTTGTTGTGATGTATATCATTCACAAATTTAAGGTTCAGGGGCTCTAGAGCATCTTTGACATCAACCTTTCAACTTGCTTTTTGGTCCATTTCCCCTTTGTTTCAATCTTATGCACATTCCCCCTACTTAGCAACTTTCATCTCATGTGCCAGGGTTGGTGGGGTGCCCAGAACGTTGGAAAATCCTTCAACGAAGTGGAAGAATATTATGATCTTGAAGAAGATAGATTAGCTAATGATCGCCGCACGAGAAGAGAATTCCAGCGCGGAGATCCCGTCCTAAATCGAGGGAAAATCGGGACGACTTGGACCTTCCAATGGACTTTTTATGATCCCCGGGCATACGCACTATCCCGGCATTTAGCGTACAACCATTACTCTGTGGAGGACCTTCCAGTCGAAGTCCATAAAAGGGCTCTTTGGTGATGCTCGTTACCCGTCGATCGGCTCGAAAGTGCACACAAGAGTCTTTTCGTCAAGTACTATAGTGATTTCGACGAGCATTCGACGGATCTCAAGGAACGACAATGCAATTGGATGCGAGGTTTGGATGAGCAAAAGGAGGCCAAAAGAGTAGGCGATTAAAGATTGACTTGGTAGCTTTTTCCAATCTTTGCTCCAATGCGTTAAGGATTCTTAATGATTTGAGGCATGTATAAAGCCTTGTATTGTGCCAATACCATGAGGTCGATGGGCCCTGCACTATGGCATTCCGTGGAGCACTGTGAATAATTCCATATTGTTGCTAATTCTTTGTCGCAACAGCCACATTGCGCATCTCGCGAAGCTACTCAAGGCGGCGTATGTTTCAAGAACAATTTCATGATTAAAGAAAATAATTTTTTTTCGAAATAATTTTTCAAGAAAATGTCCATTTTCAAGTTAGAAAATTTATTTTTTTAACTTTGAGTATACATGTATCTTTGACCATAATCATTTTTAGCCAACTAAACAAATGAAATTTCAGAAAACTAGTTGGCAGCGAATATTTTTACTTGAGTAAAAGCAAAAAAGAACAATTATTCGATTGGCTGCGTTGCCTAGAAAAATAAAAAAGGTAACTAGTTCATGTTGAGATGTATGAAATTTTCGTTTAAGGGCGCACATATGAGCATGTTGAAAATATTTTTCATTTCACACCCCATTTTTAAAAAATTAAATTTATAAGCATTTAATGAGAATGAGAAATCAATATCAAGTTTTTTTTTTTTTGGTAAAAGAAATCAATATCAAGTTTATATGCTTTAAAACTAAAAAATAAAAAAAAAATGTACTTGAAAAATTTGATACAAACTTTAATTACAACATTTTCTACGAAATATGCCATATGATCATGCTAAAAATGTTTGTCTTTACTAACCATGAACAAAATAAAATTAATGAGCATTTCATAAGAATGAGAATTCAATATCAATTTTAAACTTTATTAAAAAAAAAATTTTAAAAATAAAAAATAAAAACAGAAATTTTTTTGTCGTTTACCAAACGTGTTTACGTTTTTTTTTATTCTAGGAATGAAATTGATCGATTACTAAACATGTTTCTTCTTTTTTTATTCCAAGAACAGTTTTTTACACTTACCAAACGCGTTCTTTTGTTCGCCTGCTCCCCTAACGAAATACTTTTTTTTTTTTCGTTTCCGAACAAAAAAAAAAGTGTTTGTTTCGCGCACTTACTAACTCTTTTACCCGATGACATGTCGAGCTTCTTCATTGTCGAAGCAAATAGGACCTATGTATCAAATAATCAACAAGTGATAAAGAAATTGCCGCATCACTTCATGAGAGAATTTCAGTAAGATTTTTTAGTATACATGACATTTCTTTAACTACTACTATTTTTGTTTCCAAAAGGATTATTTAATTATTATTTTCATTGATTAATTATTTTAATTAGATAAGAGTCCGGAAATGATTGAGATAATGACACAAATGGACCTTGAATTTTGGCAAAATATGTAATGTGATCCTTGAACTTTCAAATTGTTCAATGTAGTTGTTGAATTTAAATTCAATGTGCAATATGATCTATGAACTCTTAATATATTCAATGTTGTCCTCGAAGTTTTCAAGTTCAAAGACAATATAACATTTTTATATAATTCATGGACTAAATTTAATATATACTGAAAGACTAGGGACTATATTAAGCAAATTATAAGTTTAAGGACCACACATTGCACATTGATCTAAAGTTCATGAACCACATTGAATAATTTAAAAATTTAGGGTCCAAAGGTAAGGGAGTTTCCTCCCTACGAGGGCTTCCTCAGCTTGTCCGATAACCCAACGACCTATAATGATGTGTTTCTTATTTTTACATGTCAGTGCTTATATGTCCTGCACCCCTCATTAAAATCTTTCGTTTTTTTGCCCAGATCTAGGCAATAACCTTTACACTGTTTTATACTCTAGGGATCTCGAGGTCCAGATGTGGCCTCAAATGTAGCTTTTAATGTAATGCTAAGGACTTAAATTTCAGGGATTATATGTGTATTTCTAGAAAGGATTTTTAGAAGGGCCAAAGCTTTGGTCCCTGGCTTGAGAAGCACGAATATTCATCCCATGTAGAATCAGCTGTTCGTCTCTATATCTCCATCCACACCTCCACCAACCACAGTGTAGTGGACCCCAATCACCAAATTTGAACCGATTCATATCCTTCTGTACAAATTATCATATTAATTAGCTGGGTCGTATTGATTGACAGGCATCAACGTTACCAAACGATCCACGAACCAATCGGTTGATTCCTGGCCGTCGGATTCACAAGCAAACCTAGTCAAGTCGATCCACCCCGCTCGTTGGGTTTCAAGTCTTTTTCTGGTCAAACTTGCTGGAATTTTTCTGCAAAACCGATAATTTCCATTCTTGTGACCTGGTAAGCTATATAAATCCTAGATTTTTCAAATAATCTTGGAGCGCACGTACTCACTTTTTTCTCTACCCTTTTCCTTTTCTTTTGTTTTCTATATGAATGTCTGTTCGGAAAAAAGCAAACCCTTTTTTAATATTCGAAATGGAAGTCCAAATTTTTGAGAAAAAAATAAAATATGGTTGAGGGTTTCAAATTCTAATATCTTTTGAAAGATTTCTAATGTTTCGAATTTGAATAAAAGTTAAACAGTAGGAGCTGTAGAATTTGAGGAAAAACAAGTTACCGAAATGAATCTTATTAAAACACATGTAGACAATTAATGCCGTTTGAGACGGTGGAAATTGTCTTTTTCATAATTTTTTTTAATATTTTGTTCCTTTAAAGATCACTTCCAACGTTCAAACATGTCCTCTCGAAACCAGCGATAAAAAAAGAGGAAATTAGACCAAAAGATGAACAGGAGGAAATTATAATTTCTGCACCTCTTTTATTTCTACGCCAGAAATTTTAGAACTTCACTGATCTCGAAAATCTGGATGGTTCTTCCAGTGCGAAGCGTGGTCCGCCCGAGAACCCTCGAGCTCCCAATTGCATCTCTGACGCAGTAAGTGATTTGTCAACGTTGATTCATCGCTTTCTTGATCTGGGTTTCGGTGCTTGCTCCCTTTGAAGATACCATGCGAGGGAAATGTCTGAGCTTGTTGGGTTTTTGCGTGCGACGCTCTAAATCGACGTCTCGCGGCTGCGAATTTCTGATCTTTGTTTTGTCTGAACCATGAGGTAGAGCTGAAACTCGTCTGGGTAGGGCTAGGTTAATGGAGTCAGCACGCGCGGACGAAGTTGGGTCATCTTCTCCATCTGGGTCTGATGTTTCCAGGTCCCAATTGACCAAAGATGAGGCCTTTCGCGCCGATGACAGGTGCCCTAAACAAGTATCGCCCATGGGGGTGGTGGGTCGAGAAATACTAGCCCCTTAAGCCGGGCAGGATCAAGAAACACAAGTCCTTCTAGGCAAAAGGTTATTAAGACGAAGCCCCGTGGTCTAGATGAGGAGACAGTGGCTACATTCAGCAAAATAGTGCATCCTGATGTTCAAATGGAGGATAATATATGGGCAATGTTGCCAGAGGACTTGCTGAATGAGGTTCTAGCTAGAGTCCCCCCATTTATGATTTTCCGGCTTCGTTCAGTTTGTAGGCGTTGGAATTCTATCCTCCAGGATAGTAGCTTTCTAAAGTTCCATTCACAAGTGCCGTCTCATGGGCCATGTCTTCTTACATTTTGGAAAAATTCACAAACCCCGCAATGCTCAGTTTTTAGTTTGCCTCTGAAAACATGGTACAGGATTCCATTTAACTTTTTGCCACCTTGGGCATTTTGGTTGATCGGCTCGTCCGGAGGTCTCGTTTGCTTTTCTGGGCTTGATGGGTTGACTTTTAAAACTTTAGTCTGTAACCCTCTTACTCAGACATGGAGGACACTGCCAAGTATGCATTATAATCAGCAAAGGCAGTTGATCATGGTTGTTGATCGGACAGATCGGTCTTTCAAAGTAATTGCAACGAGTGATATATATGGTGACAAGTCGTTGCCAACTGAAGTGTATGATTCGAAGCAAGACACTTGGTCTCTCCACCAGATTATGCCTGCCGTTAATCTATGCTCCTCAAAAATGGCGTTTTGTAATTCTACATTGTATTTGGAAACTCTCTCACCTCTTGGACTGATGTTATTTCGATTGGACAGAGGACTATGGGAACATATCCCCGCTAAGTTTCCAAGGTCCTTGTTGGATGGCTACTTGGTTGCTGGTACTCAAAAACGTTTGTTTCTAGTTGGGAGGATAGGCCTATACAGTACACTTCAGAGTATGAGGATTTGGGAGTTGGATCATGGAAAGAATACCTGGGTGGAGATCAGTAGAATGCCGCCAAAATACTTTCGGGCTCTTTTTAGGTTGTCTGCTGAGAGATTTGAGTGCTTT
Organism: Eucalyptus virginea; assembly: GCA_014182375.1. Taxonomy (NCBI): domain Eukaryota; kingdom Viridiplantae; phylum Streptophyta; class Magnoliopsida; order Myrtales; family Myrtaceae; genus Eucalyptus; species Eucalyptus virginea. The sequence continues at coordinate 598,089 of CM024523.1, forward strand.
GGACAGGATAACTTGATCTGCTTTACATCTTGGAATCAAGGGAAGGGTCTCATATATGATGTAGATAGGAAGGTTTGGTCTTGGATTGCTGGCTGTGCTCTTCAGTCATATAACAGCCAGATTTGCTTCTATGAGCCAAGATTTGATGCTTCCATAAACTGAATGGAGAAACATGGTATCATGCTTCTATGTGACAAGAACTCTGTTGGATTGTTGGCTTCATCGGCACATGCATATATCAGCTACCTCTCGCTTCCCTGTTCCAATTTTTAACTGACCTCATGAATTAGCGGCATTTCTATTGTTTGAGCTCTTCTTTGTGGATCATCCTCTGACATGACTGTGATTGAAAGAAGTAGTTTTGTCTCCATTCAAGAGCACAACTAGTAATGACACTATCCACCAAGCTTTCCGTGCTGATTATTTGAGGATCATTGTGTTTACTCACTTGTATGGAAGTGGCTCTTGAGGGTCGTTAATTCATGGACAATAGCCTCTGGGAAAGTATGTAACTATATCTCCTTTTGTACTCTTGGGGGCTATTATATATGGAAGTTGTATCATTTGATTACTGGGCTCGTTATGTGGCTTTCTTTATCATCACAATTGGCTCCTGATTGTGTCCCCATGTTGGAAATTTTCAGTGTTTTCTATGCGTCCATTCTCCAGCTATTTCTTACTTGTTTTATGGAATCTTGTCTTCCTTTCTGGTTTACAGATTTCGATATAGCCGGTTCAGTTGAATTTTGCTTATTATTAGCATGTTTGTGTGCACCTTTCCTTGTGCTGTAGTGATACATGCGTCAACTTGAGATGTACCTTTACTGCATCTGTGTGAGGAGTTTTGCATGCCAATTTTTCAAAGTTCTTTTTCCCTTGTAATGGTGCTTTTTCCTTGATTTAAGAATGCTTCAGTATAGACCTTCCTTTATGGTAATGTTTAATATGCCAACGGCATTTTTACCTGTTGACAAAAGCGTATGCTGGAATTCCATGTTCATAAAAATCCAGGAAGAGTTCGATTTAGTCTTCTTCACTTTCATGTCATATGGTTCCAGCTAGTCGTAATTTAGAGAATAAAAAAGTAATAGGCACATCAATGCCTTATAAAGCACAACTCTTAGAAGCTGATTTGACTTTGGGCACTAAGTGGCATATTGTGAAAGGCAAACTCCTCGTCCTTAAAGATGAAGGGTATGAGTGTTATGTTAGTGCTTATATTGGTTCTGACAATATTCATCTAACATAATCTGGCTCTTTATTTGTTTTCTCTAGCTGTATGCTATGCCTTTCCTTTCTTGTTTAATTGGGCATGTGGTAAATGGACTACCAGCTTTTAGTTAAGTCCGGTACAATAAAATGGAAGTGGGCGATTGCCAGCTTTTACTTAAGTTTGGGATGCTGAAATGGAATTAGGTTAAATGGATTGAGATGTAGAATAGAATGGAACTCGAACTGAAAATCCATAAATGGAGTGGTCCTTCTTTTCCTTATGTGTGGTCAGCTTCTTCATGGCCATATCCTTACTTAGTGGGAGTGTGCTTTCTATCAGAATAAGCTTCCTGCTTCCAAATACCTGACCAAACAAAGAAGAAGAAGAAGTCTTACTCAGAATGCAATTCTAATTTTGCTGATTCTTTCAAACTAAACGTGAATTGACTTGGCTTATAATTGTGTGTGCAAAAGGGTGCACATAATGCAAAGTTTCATTCATGTCAAACATTTTTTTAACTGTGCTGAATAATCCAGTTGAATTATGCAATCTGAGCTTCTTGCTATCAAGTTTGCTTTGCTGAGAAGTTATGGGTAAGACTGCTGGATATGGACGGTGGAGATTGTTTGATGTGCTATATCTACTAAGAACTACTAATCAATCACTCATTAATACTGTTAAACAATGGGATCAATTGTACCATGGTAAGAATGTCGCAGGAAATGTTTGAGATATATGAAGTGTACTGGAAATGTTTATAGGTGCTAGTTAATTCTCTGAAATCTGCTGAATCTTGTTTATCTGCTATTATGTTCCCAATAGCAATATTACTTCGCTGAGGCTCTCAGCTAATCTGAACTAGAAGAGCGTACTCTTTGAGTTCCTGATGATAGGGTTCTCACTTTTGGGTTTGGTCTTTGAAAGCTATAAAATGAGCCATGTATTTGCACTTTTCTTTAATTCCTGTATAATTGCCCTGTTTGGGTTGTGTAATTTACTGCTGAGGGAGACCATATGGCTTAATTGGGATTTCATCTCCTGGAAATTTCATGTTCTTTATGAGGGAGGACTTCTGATTATGCATCCTGGTAAGTTTTTAGTTGGTTAGATGTCCTGCTTGTAGCTATCAAATGAGCCGTGTATTGTCTACTGAGACTTTTCCTTAGGGTTGGTTTTGACCTCAAACGCATGTGACATATTCTTCTCAGTTTCTCATCGCTAGTCCAAAGTGTTTTTTTTGAAGTAATAGGAGTAGCCACAATTTTATGTCAGTCCTTGGAGGAAGTTCATTCCAAACCAAATGTGCATGAGAGTTCCAATTATGGAAGGTTTCGACCTAGCTCTTAAGGATCTAAAGTATTCTTTTTCTGTACATGAGATTGACGATGCAACTAGTGTAAGCTCAAACAGTGGAGTTGATTAGTCGTTTGGATTTTGAATTCTGTGTGATCATTAACTTGGCTGTGTCTTTTTTATGTTTAACTAAACAACCAAGCTGAACTTGAGAAGTTCTTGATTCTGGAGATTAAATAAAAGAAGACCAAACCAGGAAGATAGAAGAAACCTTGCTTGCCAACCGACATAAAATTTGTGAAGGATCACAATAAGACCTACCGTTTGTTGATATAGCAGAGCTTTTCAGAATGTGAACTCACAACTTCCAAGTCTAGTTACTGGTTGTCAGTTAGACAAGATAGGTAAATTTGGCCTACAGTATCGAAATGAATGACCTTGTACCAGCAATCCCAGTGATTAGAAATTTTCTGTTGTCCATCATTCTCTCAATTAACCATTTTGTATTTTACTTCTGACAATCTGCAAAAGAGGGACATACATCCTCAGGTGTAGGCTATTTCTGTGTGCACCTTTCCTGAACTGAAGTTTTTTTCTTTAATATGATTTCACCTTTGTAGTTTACGAACGGGTAATGTCAAATGATTCAAGGAGGAGGTGCAGACATAGGCAGGCCTGGGATTATGCAAAGACAAAATAGAAGCTTCTAACATTTGGCCCTCGCGGGGGATAGGAATGGGAGAATGCTTGAAACTGCAAAGAGTGATTTTGTGGATAACCACTAAAAGCCAAAGGAGACTAGAAGTGCTTGATATCATAGATATAGCGAATAGTCCATCATGTCATGGGTCTTACCTAAGGGTGAGGCGCTGCGTGATGCCATCTCAATGATTTTTTTTTTTGGGGTACTGACAAGGAGAAGGTTCTCCTTTTTCTTAACTGCTGCAAAATTCGTGAAGAGATGGGTCTATTTTATCTTAACATTTGCCGAGTCTTCTCATGCTTTTACGTGCTGCAGAAGTTTGAGCTTTGGATTGGGGACTGTTATTTGAAGAACTAATCCAAGCTCAGGAGATTATTAGAATTTATGAATGACGTGCTCTGTATTGATGGGAAAAAAAAAAAAAAAGAATACATTCCCTCGCATAACAACCACTCTCTATCTGTCTGAATTGTTGATGGTACCTTGAGTTAGATTCTGCATGCCTTGCATATGCTAAGTCTAGTTGGGACCAGATTGAAGCTGAACCCACTCTGCTGCATTCTTTGCATGCATTCTGAACTCAGAAACTGTGAACCCAATGGATCAATATTCAGTTCTAAAGTCTGAGGCACAAGACAACGACCCAAAGAAGGGAGAACTTATTAGATGTGAAAATTCGCTAGTAGTTTCTGTTTAGCATGTGGTTCCGGGAGTGAGGATTCAGTAGTGACAGTGATACATTTCCTCTGGCATTTTTTGAAGTAGGATATCACCACGAAGCTTCTGGCGCTTGACTTGCTACCTAACCCCCCCATTGCAACGTCACTTTGTCGGTATCAACCTCAGAATCTTTTCTAGAGAGATGTCAGTGCTGGAGGGTTTCTCTTTTGTTTACACATATGGCTACAAAAATTTTGATAGTGGATACGTTGGGGAGAAGGGGTAAGTAAGGAACAGAAAGTAATGGATAAGCTCCGTTGATCAGAGCTTGAATAATTACATAATGAAGAGAAGCATATCAGAGGTTGACTTTTGAGTATAGTTTGGTCTCTAGCATTGGGATGCTATCTCCTCACCAGTCACCAACATCGTTGAGGAATTGCACCATATGGTGCTCTCTCTCGGTTCATCCAAACATGCATGTTTTTGACTATATTATTCAAAGGATTGGTCTGGGGCCAGCCGGCTCCCTAATTTGTCAGCATCCTACCGAATCCTCTATCATGTATTCAAGCGTTGATATAAATGCTACAGAGGTTTTTTTAGTTATTTCAAAAAAATTAAAAATCCCCAAATTCTTCAGCAAGTAAATAAATAAAATAAAAGATTTGCAATTTTAAATCGGACAGGTCAACCATCACATTCCTGTTCCTCCATGTATCCTACTAACTTTGCATGTCTGTGGGGTCGGGAGTTTCAGAGAATTCCCTTATTTGACCAGCTAGCTCCAGTAAACCGATTTATTTTTCATTTATTTATATATTTTTCAAGAAATGATTCATGAATTGATAAAGTATGTTTGGAAATGGAGATCTTGAATAGTTAAAAGTAATATGGAAACAAAAATGGATTAGGAAGCCACTGGAATCAACCTTTTGGTTGTCTTGTCATGGATTTGATCAAACTATGTCCAAACGTTTTGATTTATAAGGTATGTTCGTGTGGTTTTGGCACAACTAAGATTAAGTCATTTAATTTGCTGCAGCATTAAAAAAAAAAAAAAAAAGATAGAAAAGATCTACATAAATGGTCCATGAATTTTGACATAATATGCAATGCAGTTACTAAACTTTTAATTTATTCAATGTGGTCCTTGAACTTTTGTTTAACGTGCAATGTGATCTTTGAATTTTTAATTTATTTAATGTGGTCTCTCAACTTTTGACACTATTCAATATAGTTTTGAATTATATGAATATAATTAATGTTATCCTTCCATTAATTCAAGTTTATGGACAATATTGAACATTTTCATATAGTCTAGGGACTAAATTGAATATGTACTGAAAATTCAAAGATCACATTGAATTATTTAAAAGTTCGAGACTACATTGCATATTAGATAAAAATTCATGGACCAAATTGCATATTAGATCAAAGCTCATGATCAATTTATATCATTTTTCCAAAAGATTTTAACATACTCATTATAAGTAGAATTCAGGAGAATTACCAAAAAAATCCTAAATCTATTGTAGTTGTTCTAGTTCATTCATAAATTCTTTTTTAGCTAATTGGTGCTAAATCTTTTGAATTTGTGTCAATTCAATCTGTCGACTAATTTTAGCCAGAAATCGTTGACGTTAACTTCTTTTATAATATTTTATTATTTTTTAGAATTTATATTCCCTTTTTCTCTTTCTCTTTTTTTTTTTTTCTTCTTCCCTTCCTTATTCCTCCAACCAGTCACCGAAGAAAAAAAAAACGAAAGAGAAAGAAAAGTAAATAAATAAATAAATAAATTGAAAAAAATATCAAAGTATTATTAAAATATAGGGTTAAACCCTGAAAAACCCAAAACTGGTATACTCGTGACAAATTTACTTTAAACTGTTTTTTTACCATGAAAAACCAAAATTGGTACACCTGTAATAAATTTACTCCGATTGACCATAAAAAACCCTAAATTAGTACATTTATGACAAATTTATTTCAAACTAAACCGCAAAAAACCCCAAATTGGTAAATTTGTGACAAATATACCCTCCGCTAAATTGGATTAATACACAAAAAAATCACAAAAATTGTAAACTGCAACAAACAGAGCATAAAATCATAAATTGGTATACCAGTCAACTATCATATGTCATTTAACTTAATTCGAAAAATAGTTTAAGACTAATTAGCATAATTATAATATTTTTAGGACTTTTTAATAATGCACCCTGTAGAATTCTATTAGAGATTTTAGGAATTTATAGTTTGGGGGCGTACAACATCAATATATTCAAATTGTCAATCATCGAAACAACGGTTGAAAAAGCAAAATCGGCCTAAGTATACACATGCATGAAGAAAGGAACTATCGAAAAAGGTCGTAGGTTTTGTTTTTTTTTTTTTTGGGTCAGAAAAAGGTCGTGGTTCAGGCGTGACAAAAGAAGTGACAAAAAGAGAATTATTTTGTAATCCGATTATGTAATCATCCAAAAAATCATTATCTACATGTACTAAGATAATTACCCATATAAAGAAAGTTGAGATTTTATCGCGAATTTTTTTGGCACGGGACGGTGGATGATCCTTTTTAAAAAATGCCATTTAGAGAAATCGAATGTATTAAAAGAAATCAACAGGAGCACAAAAAGAGAACCGACGATTGAAAAAAGAAGAAGAAGAAGGTAACGTGATTGAAATTTACTCATATTCAATTCCAATAAGATAATTACCCATATTGAGAATATTAGAATTCTACATTGATTTTTTTTTTTTTTTTTGGAGTTAATATCAAGAAAAACTTCAAAATAGTAGACATGTAATAAATTTATTCCAAATTAATTTTTTTATCATAAAAAACCTAAACGAGTATATAGTGATAACCAAAATTCCAAACTGATATATTTGTGATAAATTTATCCTTTGGATTAATATCACGAAAAATCCTAGAATGATAAGTTTGTAGTAAATGGAAAATAAAATCCAAACAAATACATTACTTAACTATCACTATTATCAAACTCAATAATTTAATGATAAATAAAGGTAAAATCACCCATGTTGAGAAAGTTATAAATTCAGGATTAGGATTCCACCACGCAATTGTACGATCCCTTTCGAACAATGCCATTTAGGCAAATCAAAAGCATTCGAAGGAAACCAATTGAGTACAAGGATGAGCACCAAGATTGCAAAAGGCATAATAATAAAGGCAAAAAGAAAAAAAATTGGGGAGAGGCGGATATGCCTAAGTCCCTTGTTTCTTTGCACGGTCCCCTCCTCGCAGGTAGCTCCAGAGTACCATCAGTTCTTTGTTAACCGGCTGCTGCTACACAACAAATTCGGCCAACGTTGTGTGCGTACGTCCCACTTGCGCAGACACACATTCCAGGTTTAAATTATTCCACATCTTTTTCCATGTCTTCTAGATCACCATTGGCCCATGCCCACCTCAACTTTCCCTCTTGCCAATAGCCGTGTTTGTTTATTCTCTCTCTCTCTCTCGTCTCTGCGCAGTCTCTTTCTTGAACTGGGTCGTCGCCCCCTCCCCCCCTCGAGCCTTGACTCTTGACCCAGAAGCCACCCTAAAGATGGAGGCTTGCGGTACTGATCGTGCCGACCCAAGTTCAGAATCTTACCTTCGCCAGGAGCTGATCGAGGGAATTTGCTGAATTGGCTGCTGAGCAGGTACAGCTCACGGTTGTTGTTTTCGGGTTGCTAGAAGAAAAGCAGAGGAGGTGATTCCTGCGCGTTTATTGCTTTCTTGGAAGAAAGCGTCGTGCCTTGGTTGTTGTGAATATGATTCTTGCTTTTTGTGGGGGGCTGTCTAGCTTTCTGGGATCGGTCGGAATTGGGTTCTGCTTGTTTTTTAATGGTTGTCATGTTTGAATTCTCAAGTTGGGGAGGTGATAGAGTGTATGCGGTGGAATGGGTGTTTATCTAGTGCCTCCGAATTCGGAAGGTGTGTGCCCATCTGGGGCTTATGATGTTTTCGTGAAAATACGTGTTTGCTTAGGCCATGGCTAGTTGGTGTTCCCTTGGATTCATTGAGTAACAGAATCGATTTCTCTTGGAAATGAATAGTCCACACCGATAGCTGGGAGGCCATGGAAGGCAATTTGTCTCCCCTCATGTTGCAGTTTCACATTCGTCATATATCCTCTAATGAGATTTGAATGAGTGAGAGAAATTGGCCAAGAGGTTGTGTAATTCGCGCAATTGTGATAGGACTCTTCTTCAACCCTGAATCTTTCTAGTCTAGTGAACAATACATATTTCGCACAAAAGCACCATATCCAACTTTTATTTCTCCTTCTTTCATTCTGCCGACATGAAGTTTGTAGACTGATTATCTGCAAAATTGTCTTTGCTTGTTTTGATGATATATGCCGCTTCAAATGATTTATTTCTACTTTGTTATTAATTCTCGATCAGGTACTTGTACAGTTGTACTAGACACAGCTTGTTTAGACTAGCATGCACATCTTTCTATGAAAATTATTTGACTAAAGATGATAATGTCCGATACATGACAGGGATTCTGCAGCATATCTGCCCTTCAAGATGTTTGGTTTGTTTGAAGTCCAAAAGCTGTTGCAGAATGAGTCGATCTGATTTCATTATCATTGGTGTCTCTGTCGGTCTTGCTCTTGTCATTTTGCTAGCTTCGCTAGCATTCTTCGGCATAAGATGGTATGAGAAACATGCTCATCTTCGCAGATGTGCGAATGAGCGTAGTGTGACCACCCTTCCCATTCGCATGAATGGATTAGACACGAGCACTGACTTCAGTGCATCGTTGTCGATCTCAATAGCCAGTGGGGCATCGGAAAACCACCAGAAGAATTCTCCTTTTAACTGGCGGAGCCACCAGAACAAAGAATGGCTTGCATCTGCATCAGGCATACCTCGATATTCTTACAAGTATGCAAACTGACTATCCTCAATAGCTCTAATGTCCTTAAAATTCCCCTTCAACTACATATTCATTGAAATTTGAAATTTGATTCCTGGATATTTTCACTTCAATTCAAGCTTTTTTGAAGTTTATTAATTATATGGCAAAAATATATTGATGGTTTCTGTTGTGTCAAATGGAAGATCAATGTCCCATAAGTTAATGCTCTCTTTTCTTATTGTACGCATGTATGGCTACGTATTTAGTCTTTCTCAATGAATGATATTGTTGCTTCATAGCAACTCCTGATTTGGGAAACAGGGGAGCATGTCTCTTCCATGCTACATTTCAAGCCATGGGCAATAGTTCAAATGATTGCAGGGTGATCAGATCTTTCCACACGTATCATGTTCCCAAAAACTCTTGTGAAAATTTAGTATTTTCGTTAGTAAAGTTGTGTGAGCCTTTGCACATATGCAGGGACATACAAAAAGCTACACAAAACTTCACTACTCTCATAGGACAAGGTTCCTTTGGTCCTGTATATAAAGCTGTAATGGCAACTGGGGAAACTGTAGCTGTCAAGGCGCTTGCCTCTGATTCAAAACAGGGTGAAAAGGAGTTTCAAACAGAGGTATGGGCTGAAGCAACATTAGGCTGAAGGAGCGTATAATTTTTATAAATATAATAGAGTACTTGTCTTTAGCCATGTTCTTCATATTGCAAAATGTTTGTGAATAAGTAAATGCATATGTGGACAAATAGGTAGCTGGATAATAGTCACAGGAGAATGTATGGCAAGGTTCGGAATGGTGGATATTATCAGAGTTTTGTGGGATTATTTTTGTGCTTCTATAAAATCAACTCAATCACTGCAGGCAACTTTTTCATAGCATCTTCTAAAGGAATTTGCACTAAAGCGTGCCAAGTAGTTTTTGACTTTGTTGATGCTATTATAACTTACTCAACTAATGCAGCATGAATACATGAGTGAGCATGTGTGCACTGTGCTGAAATTGAGTTCTTAAATGAGGGGACCTTCTTATATAATCCAGGACCAAGAGTAGCGAAAGGCAACTTGATATACCAGTTACCGACCATGTGATATCCTTACCATTGAATGCATTTTCCCTAGCCTCTTTTATATTTCAAATCTTTAGCACGAGCAACCTTTTCTCAAGTATGGATATGGAGATTAATATAATATGCTTTCTGAAATAGTCAATTATCATAAATCGCATTTGGAGCAAAAGTTTGCCAATGACACAGTCTCCTCTTTTGCAGGTGTCTCTGCTTGGTAGATTGCATCATAGGAATCTTGTAAATTTGGTGGGCTGTTGCGTAGATAAAGGGCAGCACATGTTGATTTATGAGTTCATGAGTAATGGAAGCTTGGCAAATCTTCTTTACAGTAAGTTCAAGGAAACTCACTGATCTGGAACATGCTATACCTTTGCTATGTACATGTAAATTTCAGCCTGACGTGCGATGCATGTAAAGTTTCCTCAATTCAAACTTCCATTTTTGTGATAGGTACAGAAGCTGCTTCACTGTTTCGTCATGACTGTTTCTTTAACTTTATTTTGGAGTCCCTGTTGATAATTATCTTGTTGAATATTCGTAAAAATAGGTATTAAAATAAATTTCAAGAAATTTCTATGACCATTGAACTGTTAGACTCAAAATTAGGAAATAAAATTTTATTGTCGGTTCTCTTTGATTCTCCTCTAATGCTTATTCCTTATGTCAAAGTTTCTGGCTTATGTGGCTGCCTACGTTCTACATCTGTAGCACATTGTGCAGTAAAATACGAGATATAGGTAATGATGGCCAAGTAGAAAAGGTTGTAAAGTCTTGGCATCGCTGTCACAAAAATTGGTTTACTCTATTTGTAGCTAGTACCAGATGGCATCCACTTCCTTTGTTATATTGATTGGTCATCTTAGTATTAGTGTTGATGACTTGTGACAGTAAATGCCCATGCCCATTTCTCGTACCTGCTTGTTTCCTCAATTACGCAAGTGTACAGCCATATGCTTATTGTAGATGCTCAGCCTATTATTTTTCCCCTTGTTACATGTTTAATGCTCCCTTTTGTACATGTAGTAGTGGATTTGCTAATAAGATTTTTCTGCTGCACAATGATCCAGATGAAAAGGAAAGGGTTTTGGATTGGGAAGAAAGGCTTCAAATTGCTCTTGACATATCGCATGGAATTGAATACCTTCATGAAGGGGTATGTTTGCTGACATTAGCTCTTGCTTTTTATGATAAATGGAATATTCGGTTCTCTAACAAAAAAGTTTTGAGCAGGCAGTCCCACCTGTCATACATCGTGACCTAAAATCTGCAAACATATTGCTAGACGGGACCATGAGAGCTAAGGTAAGAATCTTGTGCTCTTTTACATTCAATTTTTAATGTTTTTATGTCCTATTTATGGTATATGATGATGAAATGTAAGCTGCCCTGCGCATTTTGTAGGTGGCTGATTTTGGTCTATCTAAGGAAGAGGTATTTGATGGACGGAATTCTGGCCTGAAAGGTACATATGGCTACATTGACCCAGCATACATATCCACGAACAAATTCACTATGAAGAGTGATATATACAGCTTTGGTGTTATCATCTTCGAGCTCATTACAGCAATTCACCCCCACCAAAACTTGATGGAATATATCGATCTTGTGAGTATTCTTTTAAATCTTCACAACCTTTTTTGTTCTGTCATCTGTACATCAATTCAAACTCATTGGTTGCATATTCTGGTTTATAGGCTTCGATGAGTGCAGATGGTGTTGACGAAATACTCGATAAGCGACTGGTTGGGAAATGCAATCCCAACGAAGTACGAAGACTAGCTAACATTGGTCACAGATGTCTGCATAAATTACAGAGAAAACGGCCTTTGATAGGGGAAGTTTCACGGGCTATATTGAAGGTAAAGGAGAGGTGCCTCGTTAAAAATGACGAAGCGTCTTTTGCAAGATCAGATATATCCAGAACTTTAAGCTTAATAGAGGACTATCAGGTGGAGCTGAGTAATATGGCCAGCATGAAGGAGAGAGATTGAACTATCGCTTGTTTTTCTCCCCTCCTGGTTCATCACTTCTTTTCTTCCTTTCTTCCTTTGTTTCTTTTTCTTTCTTTTTTTCCTTTTCTTCTCGTCTTGTTTTTCTTTCAATTTTCTGGTTTCTCCTGTCATCCTGATCTGTTCTAATTTTTGGCAAGCTTTGCCATAGCATATAGAACGAGGATGTAGGTAGGAGGATGCCGATGAGCTTTTTTACTAGATGAAGTAATCAAAACGAGTGGTGTAGATGACCATCCATGATGTTCAAGTGAGCTCAGCTGTCTAGTTCTTGCAAAGCATATTGCTTTTGCAGAGTTTCTTGGTGGCCCAAGACGCAAGAAACGGTTCCTCTTCTCCTGTGCACGTCTAGTTCCTTGTTTGATATCCTAGTTTTTCTGCGCACCTGAGATGCACTTGATGGATCTCATTTCTCAAAGTTGCCTTCACCTTCTTTGTTGTATGTTGTGGCTGACCTGAATAAAGGCCCACATTGAGCACAAATGCGACGAATTGTAACTGTAGACGCTTTCGAAACTGGCGTGCTGCCTTCACCCCTCTAACGAACCATACACGAGCGAATACTTTAGTAGACCAGTACTCAAGTGTCATCATCTTTGCTCTGCTTCAAGAGAACTACAAGCATCATGCGTGGTAACTCCAAAAAATGGTTTAGCCTCCATCGATTAAGCTTCCATAGGTTACTCGGGTCCAAATTTGTGCGGAGAATAGGAAGATAGCATAATCTATGGTTGTCCCACACTCAACTCATCCCAATCAACCCTCGGATAATTTGACCTCGAACATAAATACCTTCTAGTTCAAAAAACCTCGTTATGACAAAAGTTCAATGCAGTAGATCTAAAATCGCATTCTTTATGGTTCAATCTAACTATATTTCCCCTTCTGAGATAGGAGGGGTTCGAAACCCCGTGTCCCCATTGCGCGATTCACCCGTAGTTGGGCCTGTGGTGGTGGCTCAGTTTGCCCCGGGTTTACGCCGCCGGCTGCCGGCTGTACGGCGGTTCTCGGGTTACAAAAAAAAAAAAAAATCTAACTATATTTTTGTTGATACCTAAATTAAAAGTTATTTCATTTATCATTCATCGCGTAAGAAAATTAGGGATCGAATCGGACTTCTAAATAAGAATATCAGATGCATGATTCGCATTTGTAATACGTTTAGGTTTCATGTTGCTTTTCTTTTCATTTTAGGACTAACATTTGCCATTGGGAACCCCAGATGAACTTGATGAGTGGCCTGGGAATGATTCAGTGTCATTTTTTTCACTTAGTCAAAAGTGGTGGGGCCGAAACGGAGAAAAACCAAGAAAAAGGAGGAAGACTCGATCAATAAACAAGGAAGGTGGGCGCCCAGTCAATTAAAGGGGGCCAACAGCTCCCAAAGCGAAAAGAGGTAAAGAGCGGAAAGAAGAAAAGAAGGGAAAGAAGAAAGTAGAAGGTTTCAGCCGCGCAAGTCAAGGAAGTTTCGCCAAGCCAAAAAGGAGAGTGGTCTCACGCGTGTAAGTTAAAAGGAAGTTTCGTCAAGATAGATTTACATCGCATCGCAACGTTCGATAAGTATTTGCGCTTTTAATTCTTTCAATCAAAGTAGTTTTTGGAATTAGCAAAGTTTTCTCAAAATCAAGCTGCAAAGTATAATTTTTGAGTTTATGAGCTATGGGATTTCATGGAAATGATGGATTGTGACACCGTGAAGTTGTGGAGTTTGACAGGAATTGTTTTAAAGCAACGGTGTTGTTGGAGTAAAATTTTAGAGTTTCATGTGTGAATTACACGTTGCATTTAGATTTGAGTGAGAATCATTTTATTAGTGATTAAGCTTAGTCTAATCGTTTCATAGTTGATGTAGAATTTTTCTCAGTTTTGATGTTGATTCTCATTTAATTATTAAGATTACAAGATTGTTGCTTGCATTAGGATGATCGGTTCCTAGTCCGATTCGATTCCACCTAGGAATTAGAAGCCGAATTGGGAGAACTGGTTCTCAATTTTTGGGACCGATGACCGGCTTGGACGATCCTAAAATTCAGTCAGTCCAGTCCGGTCTCATAGAATAGATCACTTAGCCTAAAAAATTTAAAAATTCTAAAAATATATATTAGAATTGTTACTATTTTTGAGGTTTATCACTGTTTTAATATATATTTTTAAAAGAGTCAGTCCAGTCCGCTCCAATTCCGCCCCCAAAATCGAGAGCCGGACAAACAATCACTAGTTCCCTTTTATGGAACCAAGAACCAGACCTATTCTTGTAGGAACCGAACCAAACAGGCTGGTTCGGTGCACTCTGAGCAGTTTCTACTTTGGGAAGTCCGACATGCTCACCCCTAGCTTGCATAACTATTGCTTTGTTTGGTTTGAGCATTCTTAGATGAGTTGTGCTATTTCTTCTGCGAATTTATAAGCTCATGTCTTGAAAGTGATAAAGATTTGAGTATCGTGTGAGTTATTAAAGTATAATTTTTGCATAATGTCACACCCCAAAACTAACAAGAGTGGGGGATGACACAGCCGCCCTTTCACCCAAAAAACGCAATCTCAAACATAACCAATAACTTGATATCAACATATATATCTTAATCCATATATATTTTAGATAAAACAATAGATTGATTACAACATCAGAATTTCTATAATCCATAATATATATATATATGTGTGTGTGTGTGTGTGTGTGTTAGAACTAAGTCAACCCAATAAATTATCAATAACTATAATATAAAACTCCCTTAAGCCATGCCTAAAATACAACCCCTAAAAGTTTTCTACCAATAGCACTCTTGCCCTACACGCCACTAACCAAGGACTTGAAAACATGAAATACGAGTTAAATGAACAACTATAGAAGTCTAGTGAGTAATACATTTCTTCTAAACATATCGAGCAATCACTGTACACATTTAAAATGCACACATAAACTCATTTACACCAAATCAAGAATACAACAAACTTCAAGATCAAAAGGGGTTATATATTATAGTAGAAGTACTCATTTATATCAGTAATATCGAAGCAAACATCAATGGTCCAGCCCACTTATCAATCTCAATACACATGTCAATGATCTATTCTAATGACCAATCTCGAGCTCAAATATCAAGCATGATCACGCATGACGCCTCGTGACAAGTGATCGAGCTCCTCCCATTGGCAAGGTCTCCATCTATATTGTCAATGGTTGATCCACAATGATAGTATAAACTAGTATGCATACCTACAAGTCCCTTTTTGGGTTCACAGTAATATTAAACATCAACATCAATCAACAACAACATCCTCCATAATCCACGAAACCAAATCTAGAAACCATTTCATATATAGCAATACATTTCACAAACAATTTTAAACTCCATTTTGTAGATCAGTCCATAAATCTATATATGTATAACCTTTTGCAATACATTCCCTAAAACATTTATCAGACTATTCACCAACATGAAAATATAGTAATTGTCCAACGTAGACTTTTATGCAACAAACATGTTTCTTTATAACTCATAATATATTGAATATTTATCGCTAATTCATAGAATTTATAGCACTATCCATCTTCGAATGCCTACAACCAAACAACAAACGTTCCTCGAATTCTCGAACTCGCGATCCTAACAAATAAGCAAGAAACAATGTTAAAATTGAGTAATAAACTACCTCAACTACGAAACGGTTATACTGTGTCTAAACACTAACAAAATGATTTCTATACCCTAACAAATTGCGTACCAAAAGTGATTATTCAAGCCATTCTTAACGCGAAACTTGCACATGAATTCCTAAAATTTGGCTCTGACGTAATTGTTGCTCTAAATCAATTCTCAACAAACCCTACGACTCCATAATATCATAAACCACCGTTTTCATTAAATTTCAAAGCTCCATAACTCAAAAATTAGATTTTGCAACTCAATTTTCACAAAACTTCGAATTTTGACTAATTTCGAAAACTACTCCTACTAGAAGAACGTGGGGCGCAAACATTGTCCGGGCGTTGCAATACATAGTTGAGTTAACTTGGCGAGGCATTTGTAACAAACACACATAAAAACCCCTTTTCTTTTCCTCTCTCTTCTTCTTCTTCGTCTTCTTCCTATTTTTGTCCTCTCCTTCCATGAGCAGGCTCCCGATCTTATAATGCAATCCATTGTGTATCTTTGTTGACCGAGTCTTCTTCTTCTTTTTTTTTTTTTTTTTTTTTTGCTTTTTTTTACTTATTCCCTTTGACTTTTTGACTTTTTGAAAATCTCATATTGTACACAAAACCTGGATCAAATATTTACTACGTTGTGATATTTTTGAATGGTTTAAAAATTATTTTAGGAAATGTGTTGTGAAATGTTATATATTTGTCTGTGAACTTGGTTAATGAAATAAGTTGTTAAATGGTATATGAAATATATTATAGTTCAAGAAACAAGTTCTGAAATGATTTGAGAAATATTTTACAAAAAAGTTTTTTTGGTAGTTGAGTTGAGTTGCGAAAGATTATATGTTTGTTTGTGAAATGTACCTTGGTTGATGAATGAAGTTAAGACTGTTTATGAGTTCTATTTTGAGAAATCAATTTGTAAAATTGATCTGGATTTGATTCTTGATATTGAAGGATGTGTTAATGCTCAATATTGTTGTGAGCCATTGAATACTAGTTACATTTCCAACATTCTTGGAGCTCAATTGCAAACTTACAAGAAAAGGTAGGTCCAGAATCAAATTTTTAACAATGCGGGAGCTTGAAAATAGCTTGATAAGCTTGACAACATGCTTTTCAAGAATGAGAATTCCAAGACTCTTTTCAAGAATGAAAATTCTGAGACTCTGGACAGTAAGTCAAGCAATAATTCAAAAATTGTGAGAATCATATGAGATTTGGACATAATAGATAAGGTGACATCACAAGATACCAAATGGCATGATTTGGAGCCTCCACATACCATCCTAATTCATGACCTTTGTTCCCCTTTCTATAAAACATTCATATCAAATTATAAAATCTCGAATAAAACATCATTTAACCTTGCAAATGGACATATAATCTGAATGGTACATACAAATGGCTATTTCAAACGAGATTCCATTTGCTAACTTTGCAAACGGATCATCAATTATAAACGTGGGTCCTCTCAAACCAGTGCTTTGCATGACATGAATTCATTTTAAGTGTTTAGACAATCTAAAAACATTATCTATGAGTTGCCGCTAGCCTCTTTGTTGAGGGCCGACTAAATGCCCAATCAAGGGTAGAGAGACCTCCCTTGATTTCTGCAAAATTATAATTTCGTGGGTTCCGAGACTTCGATTACGCTAAGGATTTTTATTAGCGCATTTTCAGTACCTATGAGTTTGGTTGTTTATCTAACGTGGTCAAACAATCTTTTTTACATTTTCATGCAATTTGTTTGGAAGGAAAAAGTGACCATGTATGGATAATCATTTCTTGCAATTCTATGCTAACTAATAAATCACACAAAAAATGAAATTGTAGTATGGGAAAGTAAACACCTAAGAAAGCGTGTAAACAATTGTTCTAAGTGCAAGAAATGAAAACTCGCAACTCATCGAGTATTTATACATTATAAATTGAAAACTAGAGACATATGTTGGGGAATAAATTGATACAAATGAACAAAGGTCGGTTTGGACATCGACCATACCGCCATCTTCGAGCCTTCTTGGCCATGCCTATTTCAAGTCGTTTTGACAATCTAATACTAAACTATGCAAGCAATTTGAACAAGGCAAACAAGCAAAAAATAAAGATAATCGAGGATACAAGCAATAGCATTCAATGAACCTATAAAACTCATTCAAATGGTCTCAAATGGCCTTAGGGCGGCCTTTGATTTGCATGTATAGGCCCATTTTGAAGACACATATTTGATTAATTTATGATCAATAGAGATTGGCCATCCCTTGTGTTCACAAGCGGTGGTCAATTCCATTTTGCCCCACATTTGGATCTAATTGTCTTCCAAGGATAACCCGCAATAATGCATCGTCCCTAAGTCATACATCGAAAATCCACATGTGAAAAGAATGAAATTGCGTGCATTTAGGCCAAAAGGCACCGTTTCTCATTCAATCAAGCAATGTGAAGTAAACCAAGACAGGTCACTTAATCAACATAGGACAAGTTGTGGCTATCTCAATCTTTACAATCAAGGACAATAATTTTGTATAATTGCAAAGGAGTTTTAAAAGGAAGATTTTTCATCAAGGACATCAATTTTGTTGAAATTATTAAACATGTTTGATGTTCTTGGGAAATAAATTCTAGAATTCGGGTGACGGATAATTCAGCACACCAATCGAGTTCCTTAAATGACCAAACGTGTGTTAATTTCAACAAAATTGACATCAAAAGAAAGCTGAGATCATCACCTCTCACCTTCAACTTTCATGTTTTGAAGATTTTCAAGTACGAATATTAACTTCATCGAAAGTATGAAAGCACCTTTACGTATCCAAGAAAAACTTAGGTGCGGAATAAATGATACTCTAATAATGTCATTTGTATGCCTTAGCGATTTTTAAATTCAATGAAATTAATGTCAAAATGAAGTTTGAAATGTCCTTTGCAACTTTCATGAAGAATACAATTTGAAATTTGCATCACAGAAATTTATAAAAATTCAAAAATTACTGATGGTCAGTTCTGAAAAACAGAATTTTCAGAGTTTCTGGGACAACACTCATGAAAAATAGAAAATGACATTTTTATTTTCTGAAACTTTTTGACAACAAATATCAAGATATAACAAGAATCTTTCATGGAGACATCATCACCAGATTCAATTCACATGATTTTACAAAAATCGGGGAGAGCATGCCAAGGTCATTTTGGGACAGCAATCTCACAAACAGAACCATGTTCAAATCAAGGCAATTCTCATCTATCTAATTAACCTCATTTTATTTGAAAATTTTACGCAACCCAGATCTCAGAAGTCCTACAACTTTTATGGAGAGGCATACTCTAGATTCTCATCACACAATTTTGTAAAAATTGCAAAACTCATAAAAGCCAATCCGCAAAATAATTTTACTGAAGCTAACATGGATGATTTACAGGTGATTGGACCTATCAAATCATTTTCAAATTTCATGAAAATTTTATTGTAAATCTAGATCTAATGAACAACTTTCATGAAGGTGCTGGCTTAAAAATCCTAACACAAAAATTCCTAAAATATTGACAAACAACAAACGTCGGTTAGAACAGGAAAACCAAAACACAACATTCAAAACAAAACATGCAACATTCCAGATCTGATAATGATATTTCGAAATAAGTTTAAGCTAGCAGACGATGCTAGGTCTAGAAGTATAATATATCAAATCGAAGCTTAGTAAACATAATTCGAATGTCTAGAACATATGTTCATAAGATTTCATCATTTTCTAGCTCATATCCTAGCTCGAAACAGATCAATCCATAAGTGCTATGAATTTTCAGAATAGATAATCAATCATCATCGAGCAATGAATTATTCATCACTCATCTTAGCTCATTCAAATCATCATTCTAAGCCCATATAGTCACCTAGATATTAAATCCTAGTCCCGATCATCTAGAATGATCTTGCTTCATCAGATTCAAAGGTTAGAGGACTTTACCTTGACGCGATTGATCTTCAAGCTCAATGAGCTAATCGGCCACCGGATCTAGCTCAAATCCTGGCTGAAGTAGCTTAGCAATGATCTAGATTGAGATGACAAGATTTGAGTAAGTTTGTGTTCGAATCAACTTTAAAACAATCAACAAATGAAGATTCGTCAAGAATCAGAGGAGCTCCGAGCCTCCGGCCACCACAAGGTCATAGACTTGTCAAGGTTCGCTGTCGGAATGATTAGAGCACCCATGGACTACCGTTGACCATCGGATGATGGCTGCGAACTGTTGGATTCCACCTTCGACATGGAGATCGCCACTCGGTCTAAAAAGGAAATGGCGTTGGCCTAGTAGGCTTTGGCAAGAGACGCGGGCGGCAAGGCTTACGACTGGCAAGGGGACACCGTGAGGGAGGTTGGCGCGTCAGTGTTGCTTGAGGGAGAACGACACACGGTCGGTTGGGCAACGGGAACACAGAGAGAGAGAGAGAGAGAGAGAATATCTGAAAAATGAAGCCTCTCTTTTGAAATTCGGAGGGAAAAGTCTTATATAACTAGGTCAAGATTGAATCCTTGGT
Organism: Eucalyptus virginea; assembly: GCA_014182375.1. Taxonomy (NCBI): domain Eukaryota; kingdom Viridiplantae; phylum Streptophyta; class Magnoliopsida; order Myrtales; family Myrtaceae; genus Eucalyptus; species Eucalyptus virginea. The sequence continues at coordinate 618,127 of CM024523.1, forward strand.
CAATGGCTAGGATTTGATCTATGAAGAGGGGCTAAGCAAAATCTTGTGATTGGCTAAGATTATTATCACATGGGTCAATGAGATGTCACAGCCAATGGTCTAGATGATATTTTGATGAACGGCTAGAATTACATCTCTTCTTGAACCAAAAATTGAACCAAGGACATTTTGGTAATTTTGATACCCTAAGGGCATTTGGTTAATTTCTCTGCACTAGGGAGTGGGCTGGCCACTGGCCATGCCTTGGCTGGTCAAAAAGGCTAATTCCCCGTCAGAAAATGGTCGGAGACAACCATTGAATGCCGGTCCATCAACGCTAATCAAAACCGGGCTAACAAGGTCGGACCGGGTTGAATCGATTTGGTTATGAACCTACTTTTGTCCTATTTTCATGGATATCCCATGCAAATTGGATTAAATTTAATGCAATTGGATTACTTCAAAACTGTTAATTGTACACAAAATGACTTAATCAGATTAATTTCCACTAAAATGAGATTGCAAGCTAAACTAACATTTGTAATTGAACTCTATTAATTGAAGCTTGCTTATGTCAATTGGATGTTAGTCTAGAATGGACTGAGTCGAATTAGCGCAATCAGAACTTATTTACTCGATTTCGTAACTTTTAGATGGGCTCAATCTATCAAATTGAGAAGTTCCCATGTAAATTTGCCAAAATTAATGTTGGGCATGGATAGCCACTAAGAAATTATGCTCTTTGGACGCATCATGTCACTAATCATGAAGAATGACTCAAGACCCTTGATTAGGGCTAAAAATGAAAAATTTTATCCTGACGTGCCAAATCAAAAAATTGGTCAAGCAACTGAATGTGAAATGATCTCTAGATAATATTTTGTAAAATAAGTTAAGCCAAAATATTATTAGAAAAGAAGTAATTTTATTTTTGGTCAATTTTGAACCTAAATTTGAAAAAAAAATTGGAAAATTAGATTCTTAATAGATTTTGGAATAAGTGTTAGGAAGTCTACTGTTTTGTCACGAAAATGCATTTCGGTCATAAAACTTGCAAAAAGTGCATTTAAGTCTAAAATTTGTCAAATTGTTTCAAACGAGTCCTAAGATTGACGCCGTTAGCCTTTTCCGTTAAAAATGCTGACGTGGCATTTTAAATAATTTTTATTTTCCACGTGAATTTTTTAATTATTTTTTAAAAAATTAGATTTAAAAACTAAAAAATTCAAATTTATTCATTTTATCTTATTTTCACCAAAAATTTTAAAAAAAGTTAAAATATTTATTAAAAAAACATTTTAATTAAAAATAAAATTTTTTAGTTAAAATATTTATTAAAAAACATATTTAAAAAGTTAACATTATTTTTTAATTTATTTTTAAAAATTTTAAAAATAAACTTTTTAACTTTTCTTTTTAGTTTTTGTTGAAAATAAGATAAGAATAAATTTAATTTTTTAGTTTTTAAATCTAATTTTTTTTTTTTTTAAAAATGGATAAAAATTAATTAAAAAATAAACCTGGAAAATAAAAAATTATTTAAAATGCTACGTCAGCATTTTTAACGGAAAAGGCTAACGGCGTCGATCTTAGGACTCATTTGAAATAATTTGACAAGTTTTAGGACTTAAATGCACTTTTTGCAAGTTTTAGTGACCGAAATGCATTTTCGTGACAAAGCTTATGATTTCGGAACACTTATCCCATAGATTTTTGATAAATTTTTGTGGCTAAAGTCAAATTGAAGCAAAAATAAGATAACTTGTGGATTTTCACATTTTTCAATTTTTTTGGTTAAAGGAATTAATCACTAAAATGTTAATTTATGGTCAAACCTTTGATTTTTTTTTTTTTTTTTTTCAAAAACTTTTATTGCCAAAATGAAATTGGAACTATCTGGGAACTTTTTGTACAGATAGCCAAATTTTGACCAGGATTGATTTTTTGGTCAAAAGGTTACAAAAAAGTCAAACTCAAAAATCAATTTTGACTTTTTAATTTTTTGATGAAATAATTAGGAAATTACTCATAAATAAAGGGCCAATGAAAAAGAAATAAAAACAACACTTTGTCTCTACTTTTTGCCTGAGAAACAAATTCCGTCGCAATCGGAAATCCTAATTTCAACATTTTACCTTTGATGACATGTCAACTAAAAATAATGTGTCAACGCTCATTGAAGATCACTTAATAAGGGTCCGCAGATTTTGTCAATGCCAAGGTTCCTCAACAGCAGCCATTGTGAGTCGTAAGAAAGTCCGTGCAGAATAAGCATGTCAGGAAAAAAAAGGTACATCCAACTACATGACAATGCCTAGGACATCACAAGAAGTGTAACACAAAGCGTGGACGTACAACTAAAGGGAAATGAAAAGAACCACAATGTGCTCATAAGAAAAATTAGATCAGTCCATCCACACTTTGCTACTAGGTATTCACGATGCTAATCCGCCAAGTCTAATGGCAAGAAAACCAACTTTTTCACGTGTGACAAACAAAAAAGTCCACAACCTAGCATTTGGATGAGATCCTATTGTTGCAGTTAGGGGTGTGTAAAAGAACCGGAACCCACCTGGACCGCCCAAAATTGGACCGGAATCGCCCGAAACCAATGGTTCTTAAGGAAACTGGTTCAGTTCCCAATTCTAATTTATGGGAACCGGTGGGTACTAGTCTAGTTCCCTGTTCCATGAGCGGATCCGCCCACCTGCACGGACCTTATATTATAACAATATATTAATTTTTAATATTAAAAAATTTTGAAATTAGCAAATCTAAAATTGAACTACAATCACCATCTTGTCTCAATTTACTACTTTCCTACTCGATCTCGTCTCTCTTAGTTTATAATCTCCCTGAGCTCCCTCTTCCTCTCCAATTCACCTCCAGATCTACTCATCTCCCTTTGAATCATAGTCCGAACTCGGCGAAACAGTGAGTTGATTTTCTTTTCTTCCCTCGAACTTTAACTCTCTCTCCACGTCGTCGCCACCTCCGCATTCACTGTCACTATCGTCCTCTTCGTTGTTGGGCTCATCCTGCTTCTACCTTCCCTCTTCCTCCTCCCCATCTTCCTCATCTTCGGGGACGGGCGAACTCTAGGTCTAAGAACGGCTCATTGTTCCCGTTGTCCTCCTCATTGTTAGTCTCGAGGGAAGAGTGGGAAACGGTGGAGGCGGTGGCGAAGATGGTGGTGGTGGCCGAGACGAAAGCAGAGCGAGGGTCGCAATCGCTGCCGTCGTGGACACCGCAACGACGCTAGTACTTGAGGAGAATAAAGCTACCATGGCAGGGAGAGCTAGAATAAGCAGACGTGGGGAGGCGAAAAGAGGAAGGCGCGAAGGTTGGACTGGTTCTATAGATTCACCCAGGAAACGGACCGGACTGGTGGTGCGGTTCCCGGGTGGATCCATGTAACTAGCGAGCGGTTCCCGGTTCCCGGTTCCAATTTTTCGAAACCGGTTCTTAGTGGGTGTTTCCCGGTTCTAGGTCGGGAACCACCCACCCGAACCATGCACACCCCTAGTTGCAGTTTATTCTCACAACTTATAAATAGTGGGCAAACTGTAAGTGCCCACACATTAGAATCCAGCTATTGTTGATCCTGCAGATGTTAAAAAGGGTACACTGCAGCTCCGGACAAATAAGTAAAATATATTGCAACTCTGGTAAACTTCATTCTCATAATTGGATATATACACATCACTGTTCCTCTTCCACCCTCCCATTCTCAATTTATTTATGTGATCTTCCACCCTCCCATTCTCAATTTATTTCTGTAAAAACACATAAAGTGAAAGATAAAAAGAAAGATCCTATCCCCATTACACCATATAATTAGATGCAGCAGCAAGTCAATCCTAAGCAGAAATAGTCCTGCAAGAAAATAGACTTGTAAAGTATTCATCTTTCCAAGTATGTTCGACAGCTAACATTCTCCTTGAACATAAGCTATCGTACTGTAATTGTTCAATCTCCCTAGAATTGGCATGAGGTTCCAAGCCTCTGTCTCTGCATATGACCCATACTCGCAGATCTACGACTAGCAAAAGCAGTTAATAGCATCTCCTGAAAATTTTCAAGGAACTGATCCCACTCTTCTTTATCCATATCAGCCAACTTAACAAAATTGCTACTTGCAGGTAGCTGCTCATTCACACTCCTGTTTCCAGATGATGTACCAGCCAAATAGCCAGTCCCCTGCCAGGTGCCCAAGTGCTGCCAGCTCTTCTCTCCATTGTGAACACATTTTAGTGACTTGCACAACTTAGAAAAGCGTGGCTCTAGGTTCCTTGTGAGGTCAGTGTGCTCGTATGTTCTTAAAGCTGTGCTATCATTCCCATTTTCAGTCCCCTCTTCTTCTTCATTATCCTCTGTGCTCTCCTCCAGCTTTGACAGTGGATTACAACCATTTCCAGCTTTTCTGCCAGACCAAAAAGGTTTCGTTTCCAAAATTTCTTCTATGTTAAACATGCATTTTAGTTCTTCACCCCCATTGTCAGTGTCAAACTGAAACTGGTTATCATCTTCTGGCTTAACCTCTTCAAACGCTACTTCTCGCTTGTCTAAGCGATGCCTCGCCTCAATGCAAAAAGACTCAAGTTCACTTGGTTTCTCCTCACGGCCACGAAACTCCCTACTCATCATCTCACCAATTTCTGCAAGACAAAATCCAAAATCCGCTGCTTTCTTTAGGAAAATTGTGCAAATAACCAAGACACGACGGGAAGCCTCTCGGATCATTGGCAACTCCATCCTAAGCATGTCAGAGTCCTTATCCGGGTCAAGATTGCTTATGTACTCAAGTTCATCCTCAGAGAAAGGGATTGATGCCTGTGGCCAATGTATCCACTCAAAGTATGGGTCCTCCAAGCTTTCTGGAAGACACAGTCCATGATCAATGGGAATAAGCTCCATGTCAGCCAGGCTGCCAGTCCCTTCAAGCTTTCTAACCAAGAGGTTTCCAGCATGCCTGTCGGTGTTTAAAATTCGAACATCTAGTATTCCAATCCTATGAACTGCAGAAACAGGAAAGCTTGATGTTCCATGATCACTTGCATCAAAATCATGAGGAATGAATTGCTGCAGTGAAGCAATCTTGCTGATCTGCTTCTTAAAATGACACTTATTTATACTCACCCCATCATTTACATTAAACATGGAGTGGGTGACCTTCACAAGCACTGTAAAGGGTACATTTGCAGAATGATCATGGTCAAGTAGGTAAGCCGCCACTTCTCTAAACCCTGTCTCGCCAACTCGTACTGAGCGCTTCAATCCAGGTTGTCCAAGAGCTTTTCCCACAAAGCCCTTTGGGTTGTTAGGAGCATAAGGTTCCTCATCTGTTGGCTTCACAATAGCAACGTTATCTCCATCTGTGTTTCTGAGATAGTATGCACCGCCAAGACCACCACGAACAGGAATTGGATCAATACCATTCTTCATAGCCTTCACAATCTCCTCAATTAACTTTTTCTTTCCAGCAGAGCTATCAAAACATTTTAATAACTCAATCGGACCACTCTGATCACTCTGGTGAAGATCTTTCCCAGTTGGTGAGAGACATGGAGTGGAAGCGCTTCTGTGCAAAAAGTTCTTCGCAAGAAGCAAGGGAGAATAATTTCTAACAGCACTTAGATCATATCTTAACACCATATCTCCATAAAACAATGAACACTCTTCGGTTGGGACATTGAGAGCAAGCTGCAATCTCCTCTTTACTGTATGAGCATTGTCGCTCCTGTCTAATTCTATGCCCATGACACAACCAGTTTCAGTTTGAACAAAAACACGCCTTCTACTAGAAGGCTTCCCGTCCATCCTATCCCCACCAGACTCGCCTCTCAAAGTCCTCTGAGGGCAGCAGCAGCCATTTGGTTATGTACAGATATTTCCAGATCAGGAGAAACAAAAGGAAGAGAAGTAAAGTATCATCCACTGGTGTCGGAGGAGGCAGCAGAAGAGAGCTGCTCTCTGAAACAGACAACCACCGCAAATGCCAGCAACAAGTGTATCTGGGATACCTTTGTATATATGAAAACCATTTCAGCTTGGCAATGGGTTGAATCTGATCTGTTTATCTTACATCTGATCAGAAATGCTGGGAGGTGTAGAATTAATCAGAAAAAAAGGCTACATTAGAGACTTCGGCGGATATAGCTGGCTGAATAAAAAAATACTAAATGTCAAAAGGATTGACGAGGAGAGAGATAAGGTGAAGTAAATGCAAATCAAAACATTTATGTTGGATCATAAAACTTTCTCCTACAAGTCAAAAACAGTAAATGCTTTAACAGTCTTGTCAACCTCCCCAAAATCCTAGATCGACACTCTATTTAGGAGTCTATATTGCCAACAAAAAACCATCCTGACATTTTTTATTGGAAATTAAGGGTTTGTTTGATCATGAAAGTGTTTTCTTTTTCGAAGAAATGAAAGGGAAAATTCCACTTTTTGTCCCTATACTTTCTTGACTTTCTAATCAAGTCCCTCCACTTTCAATTTTCCTAATCAAATATTCCACTGAAGCTCTCCACCCTCAAAAGGAAAGGACTGGAGATAAAAGAGAGACACAGAAAAAAACAAAAAAAACAAAAAAAAAAAAAAACGAGAAAGAGATCCGGAGCGTATGCTATATGACCTATCCCATTGTAGAACCCCATTGAAAATAAAACCTAAAGTGACAGGAAGACCTTCTTAGGTTGGCTTAATAAACCAAAAAACCTTCATCGCCCTCTTAAAAATTAAATTAGTTTCCCAAAAATGCCAGGTTAAGGCAGTCTTCACTGAAGTCTGGTTATCAAAACCTCAAAGTTCTTGGGAAATTTTCCATATTCCAAGTTCCATATAAGTAATACATTGCACCACGCATTTTCACTTTCTTTGTGATAGAGGAAAACAGAAACAGGGCAAAAGCATTAGAGGCAAATCGGCATGAACAACTGCAAAAGTCTTATAGCCTGAGAAGGAATCAAGTTCAATTCTAAATGACCTTCGCATCACATCTCCAGTATATGCATAAGACATATAACTTGTTCTCTTTTCCGACGGTCAGAAAAGTTGGTTGCTCACTGTTTCAAACCTTGATGTCCCTATACTACGTTTCAGAATTGTATTAAAATCTAGAGACGACTCCCTTGGGTTGTCACAATCTTATATGATCTCTATCACCTCTCTTACACTCAGAAACAGGAATACCATTCTATAGAGGAAAATGAAAACAAGGCATGTCATTACCTACTAGAACATTAGTGTTAAAAAAGAAGCAACCGCAAAAACCCAATATCAGAATAAGAAAGAAAACAGAGACAAACTAAATACTAAGAGAGAACAAGAGTGTTCACCGAGAAAGGATTCTTGCCCTTGACTCAGCCTTCCACAGGGTTAATGGAGAAGTAGGCCTCACCGCCAAATACCCACAAAGCCAACCTTGGATTATCCCTATGTCTGCTCCTTTTGGCATTCATATTATCTGAAACCAGGCATTCAGCATTTTAGGAGACAACCCAGAACAAGAAAAGCGAAATGCACAGCATGAATTCCCAACCTCGACGCTTAAAGTACACGGCGAGGAAACTGTTATGAAACCCAATTCCACATGATCCATTAATGGCTACAATTCGACTCCGAAGAGCCAAAAAAACCGAAAGTTTCATCACTTAATCCGAGCTAATGAGTTACGATCCGCCATCAAGACGCACGCGCACGCTCCGAGAGAGAGAGGGGGATCAAATGCGAGCATTAAAGGGGCTTCAGACCCATGAAGAAGAAGAAGAAGAAGCGAAGAAATGCTGACGCTTCCCGCCGACGAGCAGAAGCTCATCATCGGCAACGGAAATGCGATCGTAATCACACAGCCCCCCGCCCGTTCAGAAATCAGACCAAATTCGACGATCGGAAAACTCGCTAACATCAGTCCAGGGTTCGGATTCTCCGGCGAGTTCGCCGGCGCAACCGAATCTACTCACCGGAGTAGTGGAGGCCAGGCGGCGGCGGTGCCGCCGGCGAGGGATCCGCCGCCGCGGGAAGGGACGGCCGAGATTCGCTACGGTGAAAAATGAAGGGCCGAGATTCGACGATGTTTCCCGGGCCGGGAACCCCTTTGTCAGTCGCCTGTCGCTGTCCCACTCGGTCCGAAGCTTCGAGATGTGCCCATGAGTTAAAACTAACTAGAATTTACTATTTGGCTAAAAAAAACCTATTAAATCCTTTTTTTTACGTTCACCATTAAATTAAAAAAGAAGAATATTTAAATCATTAACAATGGATGCAATAATAACTGTAAAAAATTAATCCTATATTTTAAATCCTATATTACTATTTAAAACTAATTAGTACTCACTTTACTTTTGAAGTTGGAATTTTCTATCAATTTGCATCACCGTGTTTTATTCCGTAAAGATTCAACATCATTGTTAGAGTGCATTTTTAATAAATTTTTTTTATTTTTTTATTTTTAACTAGGCGTAATAGTTGATGTTGATGTTGACATCGACATCTGCCAAATGATGGCCAAAAGTAAAAAATTAGGTGGATCTAAGCCGCTTAAAAACAATTAGGCAGCTCTATTGATGATGAATAATTGAATATGTGGCTTGGTTAGAAATAGAAGCAGGTGAGAGAAATCGGCTAGCATATAATGGCACAATTCAATTACGCCAAAATAAACCAGATTCATCATGTTCTTTTTCTGCAACTTCTTAGGCTTAGCCGAGGCACCGGATTTTTTTCAACCCCCTCATCTCAATCTTTCCAATTCGTTCCGAGGAATTGGAGGTTGAAAAGATTCATGATGGACCCTAACTATGGATTCTTTTGATGTGATTGTGAAGCAAGGCCCTAGTCTCGTATATTGTACACATCTCAATCATTAGAACCATAAGCAATGCCTAAACAAGCGGAGTCGGAGCGTACTATAAAATCACCGAATTACAAAACTGAAATGCTAATATAAGTAGATTACATCTACAAAAATACTTAGTACAAATAATGTGCTTGCGCATACGGTATGATTTCTATACAAGTATCGGTACTTGATCTCTCTCTTGTATTTTTTCAGAGATAGATGATAATTAATCACTTTTTTGGTCAAAAAAAGTTAAGAGTATTTAAAACAAAAGTCTTGACGAAAGGGCATCTAGACATAAGAGATTCTCTATATGTTGGCAAATGTTAGTTTTGAATGATTAAATTTGCAAAGTCGGTCTCCATTTGATTTATCAAAGAATGATTAAATATTTCTTGTGCTTTTAGTTTCGAGTAAAAAGTAAAGAAAATTATGATTTCTTTGGTTAAGCGATAAAAACAAAAAATTTAACTACTTTTTTTTTCCCCTTCGACAGGTAAAGATCATGTTCGCATAATCGAAACGAGTGCATAAAATGGGCCGAAGGCCATAAAGGCCTCGAACAACAAATAAAAGGGCACAAAGGCCCGAGCCATAAAACAGGAAAAATTATGGCCAGAACCAGAAGTAGTTTCAATGGGATTTATCATAATTTTATTTTAATTTAATCCATTATGGGTCGTAATTCGCTCATAGTCGTCCTTTTCTCTATCGTCTGTAACTTCCATGAAATACTGCAAACTTCCTAAATTTATTGTGTATTCTCTTCTTCCAACTCTTACCGACTTCCCTTAATGACTGTAATATACTTTACAATTCGCAAATATAAAGACCTTGTCAATTAGTAATTATCTGTCGTAATCCAAAAAACTCAAATAGCACATATAAGTTGCACTTTGTGAATAAGAACAAGAGGGTTGTTTTATTAAGTGATGTGTTCAACTATGAGCAACCCTTTAAACAAGTAAGTCATATTCATGAACGAATCATAGGCACATCATTTAGTAAATCTATTTTGTGCGCCGATTCTAACGGGTCTACCATTTTTCTTGCTGACATAACTGTTGAGTCCCAAAACAATCATATTTCCTAAGCATAAGGACATTGCCCAACTCTCCTAGGCAATTGGACTCTTCCCATCTTCCTAAACAGTAAACACCAGGGCTTTCAAACTTGGGACAAATTGGAGAAGACGGCGGCTGCTTCCATTCGCGCCCGCGAGGAACTCGTTGGTCTTCGATGGATTTCACAACAGACCGACATGAATATCAGCCAAGAATCCGCGGTTGTCCTGGTGCTCCAGCGCCGCCAAATACACGCCATAACCACCTCTGATCTTTTGTTCAGCGACCCGGAAGAAAATTTCACCATTCCAACCTTATCGGCCTTCTCTTTTTTCTTCTCCTTTTTCTTCTTCTTGTTGATGTTGACTTTGAAAGTCGGAAGTGAACATAAATCTGGAATTTACCCAAACGTTACCTTGTGAGGGGCTGAGAAATGCTTAGAGGCAGCAACGATGGCTGCTTCAGGTGCGGTTCGCTTGATGGGATGCTTCCTATGATCCGCTCTTACTAGCGAAGCCAAGAAAGAAAAGAAGGTCTTGAACCAGGGTATGTTCTTCCCGTCGCCCGTCATCTTCTAACTCAAATTCTACTACTCGCACACCGGCTGAGGGTATCACTTAAATAAGAAATAAGACAGAGAAAGAGAGTGAAGATGGAGGGTGAACTTTTGAACTTGCTTCTTTGATGGGTGATTTGCCGTGTGCTTTCTTTACAAAACCGATCTTATGGGTATATATAGAGGTCGTGTTGCTTAACGTCCAAGGCTATAGCACTTTGCAGTCAGCAAAGAGACGGGTCCAAACCCGCGTTGAAACGTGGGAAACGACTTTTTGACTTCAGGACGAGTATTTTTTTTTTTTTTTTTGACAAGAGGACGAGTATGTTGACTCGGTCCATTTTTGTGGTGTTACTCAGGCAATTCCTTGTGACCTTCGGGGCAGCAACAATTTCGTGGGACTTAGCTGGAAAGCATAACTGAAGCTTCCACTTCCGTAATTAAAATTAGTTGGGTAATCGAGGGCCGGCCTTCAAACAGGTGAACAACTGTGAGTTTCCCATTCAGAGGTATTTTGGTAAGCCATGCCTACGAGTGCTGCCTACAAGAGTCTTCCTCAATGCACGCGCGGGGACATCACATTTTGTGTGCTAAAGGCAGAGTTGTCATGTCAGTACTGGTCTTGTGGAGGTTATCGTGAGATGACGTTTGTGGGTTTTCGATCATCTTTGTACACATTAGGATTGGAATTATGCTGTTTTTCAATGTGAAGGGTAAATTTATATTACACATGATATAGAATTGGAATTTTATTGCCTTTCAATATCACAAAAAAAACCCTAAGTAATAATAAATTTATCCTAAATTAATTTTTTAACCACCAAAATCTCAAACCGGTACCTGTGTAATATGTTTACTCCTCGTCAACTTCCGCCACATATTATTGTTAAATTGCTAACTTGGATGTCATGTGGACTTAAATCAATCAACGGGTTAACATCACAGAAACCTTAAATCGGTGTTGACACATAAATTTTGGCGGCCCATTTAGTCATTTATCGCATTAAAAAATTAGGAGTTAATTTTATCCCTGGAAAAATAGTTAATTGTATAGCATATAGTTTTAGATGCATTTATTTTGCATTTACATTTTTTGCATTTATTTATTGGACTGGTGGCGGATGGGTTCAAATTAGTGGTTCTGAGCTTTAACTTGGCAGACCAGATTAAGCTCACGAAGCGAGCAAATTGGCCTAAGCCCGTTTTCTTTAATTATCTCGTGATAAATAAGAATTTGAAATTTTTCCGGGATATGATGAATCTTTTGGATAGTGTAGATGTGAAAAGCAAATATTATGTTCGAAAAAGCGAATATTGCGAAAGATTTGGAATTTTTTTTTAAAAAAAAAAAACCTAATCGGTGGCCTATTAAAATGTGTAGGGTTTCGAGAGGCCAGACATTGATACATACGGTCACATCGAGGGGAGCGCATAATATAGATACACGCGAAAGAAAAAGAGGGGGAGGTTGCCATCTTGTTCTGGCATCGGCGCCCTCGTTGCCGACGCCCTGCTGCTGCAATTGCTGCTTGAGTCCACAAATTTAAATTCAGCAAATTCCCGACGAAGCTGTTGCTCTCCCAACGTGGTAGTTTCTTTGTGACGTGGATCATACGATGCAGTCATCCAAAACCCCATCGTGAATAGCAAAGCCGCCGCCTTTACCCTGTCGCTGGACCATCAACAACCTGATCCGATCTCCACCAACCCTAACGAGACATCCAAGAGCCGTAAGTTCCAGCACTTGCTCGGGGAGAAAAGTCAAAAGAAATAACATAGAAAGAGGCATTGATTGGTGGAGAATAACCGAATGGGATGAAGCATAAGACGTGTCCATATGAAGCATGAGTCAACAAGTCTTAAGGAATTCTTCTCGGCCTTTGTGAAGATCCATGTTCATCATCCCCTCATCTTCACGTCCTCTACATAATCAAGGAAAGGATGGACCTAAGCAAGTCCTTAAACTGCTTTTGTTCTCGGAATCAACCCTAACAGTAAAATGAGGTAATGATAACTCACCCTTAATTCGGGTCCTCCGACTTTGATTCCCGTAAAACCCTTCTCCTAGTATATTAGGCTGGATTAGGAAAATGAATAAAGGGGATGAAGCATAAGACGTGTCCATGAAGCATGAGTCAACAAGTCTTAAGGAATTCTTTTCGGCCTTTGTGAAGATCCATGTTCATCATCTCCTCATCTTCACGTCCTCTACATAATCAAGGAAAGGCCAAAGGAGGAAAACGTGGAGAAAGAGGAGGGCCGTACCGCACCCACGGAGACAATTTCCACAAGCAAAAAAAAAAAAAATAATAATAATAAAGAAGGCCAAAAGAGAAGACGGCCACGACGACTCCTTTGCCTGACGCTAGTAGCAAACTTCCGGGTTTCCTTGGTGAGGTTCGCTATCGTGACAACAAATTGTCGACCCCCTCGCCGAAGCACCTACACCACTGCCATAGCCATTGCCCTAGAGCAAAGCCGTGCACGAATTTTTATTCTATCTATAAGGCTTTAGATGGAATAATTATTCACATTTAATAAAATTGATATCTTGATCTTTAAGCGCTTAAGATCAATTTATTGATTTTATTAGCAAAATAATCAAGTTTGAATTTCAATTCGAGTGGTGGATAGCGTTTTTGATGACTATGGATGGTTCGATGTTTATCTTTTAATTGTTCTATTTATCCCGAAAATACAAAAAAAAAAAAATTGCATTTGCATTCCATGTAGATTAGAATTGATTGCATGATAGGTTAGTTAGATTTTTTTAAAATGCATGTTTAGAAAGCATTTAGAATAGATAACATGTCACTTTAATTTTTAACTTTAATTAGTTTTTTTTAGTGATTTTTAATTATGAATTTTCATTAAAAAAAAAACAACAACAAAAATCATCATTGCATATTAGGATAAAATTGCATGTTTCATTTAAGTTTAGATTGATTTTCTAGATAGATTGCATCTTAGGTTAGAGATTGCTAGGTTAAGATAATGTCTTAGTTTAAATTAGGATTTAGTCTGACCTAATCTTTAATATAAGCTAGATAAAATTTTAATCTAGATAGATAATTTTTGCATTCTTCTTAATTTCGAATTTCATGAAAAATACAAAAAAAAAATTGTTTTAGAATAAATTCATTTTATTCTCTAGAATAGGTTGCATTTTTAGGATAATAAAAGATCGTGTGCACGTCATATAGAATTAGGTTCATGAAATGCACGTCATTTAGTGATTACTTGGTTTATTTAAATTTCCTTGTCATTAGAGTTAGGCTATTCGGTTAATTTAGATTGCACATTTAATTATTGCATTTCTTTAGAAATTACTTTACTCATGTCATATAGTTTAAGTCATATTTTTATGCCATGTCATTTCATATTAGATTAGTAACATTGCATTGCATATAGATTAGATTCTCATTAAATAAAGTGAAAACAAAAATTGAATGTTTGCGTGTTAATTAGAAATCATATCTAGGACTGTCGATGTGAAATCTGAGCTAACACTGTAGACGCTTTCGCTGTCGATGTGAAATCTGAGCTAACACTGTAGATGATTTCGTTGCCATGAGGTAAGTTTTGCAATTTATTCACTATTTTATCTTGGTGTTAAATTGGTGGTTTGCACACCCGCTTGAGAACCTCACATGTTAAGGAAGTGAATTAAAATCAATTCAAGTTGTTTGCAAAATATTTTTTTCAAAATAAAAGAGAAAGGTACCGAAATTGTGTTAAAGAAATCTAGCGTAATCAAGTCCCCGAACTCACAATCTCTGGTTCGTAGGAGTAAAGTAAATCTCTCATTACTTTACTTGGGTGTCTAATCGACCCACCAAAAATAGATTAGTGGCGACTTCTAGTTAAAAAATCTTTTGCGTGTTATGAATTTAAACCTAAGTCGCGAATTGGTATGGGTTTGGGAGAGGCCAAGTTAAGTCTAGGCTTAACAATCCATTAGCCAAACCCTAGGTGGTGCACCCGAAAATTTGATTGCGACAATCAGTACAGTTACGACATATTTATCATAAGCTAATTTTTAAGTTACTAGATATCTCAAACTGATACATGTATGATACATTCACTCTTTGTTAGCATTTGTCAATATTAACATAAATTTGTTTATCTCATTTTCTTCTCCATGGTCAAAATCAGTCATGAGGCAGAGATTTGCTTCATTATCATTGTCGGATTCACATTCAATATTACTCCATGTTTCAAGCTTTAGTGCTTGTTTCTTCCTTTCGTATTTTTCCTTTCTTTTCTTCAAAGATTGGTAGTTTGATTCTATAAAACCTGGTTTCTGCATTCATAATGGACAACATCCTTACCTTTGAACTCTTCTTCGCTTTTGTATGGCTTTCTATTCTATGAGAATTTCATTGGCTTTTTGCTTTTGAAGTTTTCTCATTTTCACATGAAGCTTTTGAATCTTCTAGTCAATAATGCCATATCCTCACCATTATCTTCACTTCTTCATGATGTTTGTTCACCATCATCAAGTTTGACTTTTAAAGCTATAGCTTTAAAAAGGCGATAGTTTTAAAATTTTGAGAACAACTTTCCCTGTCTCCGTGCATCGGCTAAAACTCTATTATATGTATCACTAGCAAACGTAGCGAATGGAAATTGCTCTAAATTGGGAACTCCGTAATTTCACTTGTATAAACAGCAGCGCTTGATTGGTGGACCAATTCAATGGCGAAGTGGAAGTTTCGATGATGGTTTCCTGAGAAATCCACGAGCTAAGTCAACTGAATCTTCTTGTAGTCAAAGCGTTCAGGCGTCTCCTATTATTCAACGCCGCCAGGTCCAGTGTATTTTGCCAATCGCCAAGTGCTACAGCCTTGGACATCAAGTAACATGACCTCTATATATACAGAGAGATTGATTTTGAAAAATCAAGAAAACGCTTAGCAAATCACCCATCAAAGAAGCAAGTTCAAAAGTTCACACCCCCCACAACAAGAAACATCTCCACTCTCTTTTTCTGTCTTATTTCTTACCTTCTGCTGGTCTGTGAATTAGAAGAATTTTGAGTTAGAAGATGACGGGCGACCGAAAGAACGTACCCTGGTTCAAGACCTTCTTTTCTTTCTTGGCTTTGCCAGTAAGAGCGGATCACAGCAAGCATCCCGCCAAGCGAACTGCGCCTGAAGCCGCCATTGTTGCTGCCTCTAAGCATTTCTCAGCCCCTCATAAGGTGACATTTGGGTAAATTCCAGTTCTATATTCACTTCAATTTTTCAAAGTCAGCATCAAGGAGGAGGAGGAGGAGGAGGAGGAGGCTGCGAAAGTTAAGAATGGTGGCATTTTCTTCTCCGGTAGCTGAACGGAGGATCGGAGGTTGGAGAGTGCAATTGTCACGAAGACTCGTCAATGTCCCGGTGCTTAGGAGATATATTTGTATTGGGACTCAATTGTGATGTGAATGACCAAAATGCTACACTGATTAAAACCAGTTTGAAATATTGATTACTAACCGATGTGTCAATGAATTACAATTTGACATATCAGTTAGTAAATCAACGTTGAAAACCGGTCTCAACAGGTGTAATATTGCTCGATCAATACATAATAAAGGGACTAGTTGTCAGTTTCTCTTAATAAATAAACATCTCATCGCAAAGTTTGACTTATTCGGTCGTTCCATTTCATGGGTGCAATTGGGCTATGAATTGAATGAAACGCTTTCATCTGCTGATTTTGGCCCCCATCTTATACCAGAACTTATGCCCCCGGTGCAAAAACCCAGCCAGAGAAGTTGGACCTGAATGACCTCGAATCCTTTCAGAACAGAATTTTATCTGTTATAATGCTTAATTTAACGTGGAGGATGACTAAATAAGTATAGCCTCCATATAAATTCTGGACAAGAGGACTCATATACATATGAGGCCTATAAAAGCCCCACAATAGTGATGTGGGATAATTTAATAATACCATAATGATATGATGTTATACCATATGTTCCAACATTATGTAGTAGGCGAAGCGGGTCATTTCCAGTATAGAAGCAACAAGAGTACATGGCCCTAACCTGTTCTCAAAAGTTGAAATTGGGGGCTAGATCGGGCGGTTTTTGTTTAGAACACTTTATAGTTTGAGGTAGATTTTCAGTTCTATTCAAAAGTCCTTTCTATGTTATTTTCAACTTTAAACTCTTAGTCGGCTGCATTCGCTCAGAACTATAACAAAAGAAAAATTAAATTCTAGGCAATCCTGAATAGGAGGTAAATGTGTGAAATCTTCATGTAAATAACTCTATGTTTTTCCAGACAATGAGATAAAATTTTGTTTATTAAGTGGTCCAGGCCGGTTGACTTGGAATTAAGTTGGTCGGGATAATGTCACGGTGGAATCAATAACTCTTATTCTAGACATTGCCCCAGTTAACACGACATGGGCCTTGCCGGTTCGACCCATTGGGGATATGGTCGTGCTCTGGGCCAAGGGCCCATGTTCATCGGCACGGCCCAAGAGAGAACGATCCAAGTGGCGGAGAACCCGCAATAATTTTCCTCCCTTTAATGTCCAACAATCTTGCAAGTATCGTGTTGGTATCCATTTAAAAAACCATTGAATTACAAATTCCTTATTCTTTTCTTTTTTTCAGTCGAACATTGAATTACAAATTCAAAAAGAGGAATAAGGCATGCTCTAGGGGTGAGCATATTAGACCGCTTAGACCGAAAACCGCCTAGACTGCATTGGACCAACTTGTTTGGTCATGTTCTGGGGGGGTATCGATCTAGTTCTGGTTCCATAAAAATGGAACTGATGATTTTTAGTCCGATTCCCGATTCTAGGGAGAAACTGAACTAGACCGACTCTTTTTTAATATATTTGATTTCTTAAAAATAGTAATAAATTGTAAAATTATAATAATTATAGTTTTTTTTTTTTTTTTTTTTTTTGCTAAGCAGCCGATTTCATTTAGTCGTACCGTGAACTAATCACCCCTAGTATGCTTCATATTATTTTTCTTGTTGGGCTAGCATGATTCCGAGCATGAGCATGATAGGGACACAAGCACGGGCGTAGCACGAGCACTTGCACCGGCGCGCTTGACTACCTGATACAGAGTGGAATGGGTTGCCCCGTTTTGCCATGTCTCCGTACTTTTAAGTTCGTGACTATACATTATCTTTTCATGTTTGTAATGGGCTATGTTGCATTCAATAAAAAGCTTAAAACTGCTATTCCAATTCACATGGTTTACCGTAAAGAAATAATGGTATTCCATTTTCTTATTAGCGGTCGAGTGATGTCCAAGTAGTTAGTTTTCATGTTACTCAACTAATCTATTTTCCTCAACGATTTTAAGGACTCGCTCCTCCACATTGGCCTGGTGCATTCAGGATTTTAATCCTCAACCACTCTCAACGATGCTTAGACCAAGACTGTAAAGAGAGAAGAAAACTCCATTGTCATTTAAGTCAACATCTTATTAGTGATACGATAATATTCTATTTATGTTTAAATGTAGACAATTAAATAACAACATATCAAATTACTTAACGAATTAATTTTTTAAAAAGTAGATCTTAAATTGATGGCTCCGTGATTACGCATTTATTGAGGCTTGACAATCGCAAGCACCTGTGCCGATGGAAGAAATTTCTAAGTAGACCCTACTTTGAGGAGTGAATTTCCTTCAAGAAAACAAGTAACTTTCAAATGAGTTGGTGGATCTAAGTCGTTGCCAGATTTTCAAAGCATTCCATGGTGCCTTATGGTGTCATAAATAAATGACGAATTACCAAATTCCTTTCACTTAGCATCCCATGTGCTTGCCAAGCAATTTCGCCGTCTGCACCATCTACCCTTACACTCACATTTTGCTTGTGCTCACTTTAGAAAGTGGGACTATGACCTATATACATAGTATATAGCGTGAGAATATGCAATCCTCCTATTGCACTTCCCACCACCCTAGTTATGCCTAGTTTCCCGATTTTTTTTTTTTATTTCCTTGTACTTCATTTTGACTATACCAAATTTATTACAGTCATTAATATAGGCATTTGTCAATCCTGTCGGCTATTTGAGATCCACAATATCAACAGTTGCAGTGAATCCGAGAATAGTCCATACTCGTGACTCACAAGACCTTTCAAAACGGGAGCCTACCAACTTGAACTGAACAAACGGTTTGTGTAGTGCGAACGCTCCGTTGACGAGGCACCACTTGACGAGGAAATTTGAGGATCGCTAGCCCTTAACATACGACAAAATCTTCGGAAAGTTAAGTTCGTCAATCCTATAGGCCATGTGAGATTCAGATATCAACGGTTGTACTGAATCCGGTCTTTTTTCAGTTAGGTTTAAACAAGAAAAAAATTCCATACTCTTACAAGACCTTTCCAAACAGTAGCCTCCCAAATTGAACCCGAAGTAACGGTTTGTGTGGTGCAAAAACTACGTTAAAGAGGACACCACTCTTAAGTCGAAATTGAGGATTGCTAGCCCTCAACATATGAGTCATATGACCAAAGTCATTACAAAGCTACATTTGTCAATTTTGTAAGCCATGTGAGATCCAGAATATTAACGGTTGTGAAAATCCAGTTCTTTTTAAGTCGGATCTAATAAAAAAATATTCCACATTCATGGCTTACAAGACTTTTCAATACGGTAGACTCCCAATTGAACCAAAAGTAACGGTTAGTGTGATGCGGAAGGTACGTTGAAGAGTCACACCTGAAGTCGAAATTTGAGGATCGCCAGCCCCTCAACACACGACCAAAGTCATTGGAAAGCGGCTTCTTGGATCGCCCATCGAAAGGGCACGGAAACACAAGGTCCTCGGATCACCCAGAAATAAAGCTCATCGGATCACTCATTCCCCTCTCTCTCAATAATTCTAATTGCTCCACCCACGATCCCATTTTCTCGGTATCACTATCATATCCTCCTGGACAAACTCGTCGGGACCTTGGTGATCGCACTTGAGATTATTATATTCTTGTTCCACTTTGAGTGGATGTTGGGCAATCATTGATTCATTTTGGGATGATGCCATAGGGCACGATCTCTTCTCTCACTGCACACAACAGTCGGATGTGAGTTTCGCCGAATCGTGCGCACAATGTTTATTTTGTGGAATATGATGAAGACGTCTCTGGTTTCTGGTCAAACTAGCAATACTTAATGCAGATGAACGGCCAACCATGTTGACCGTGGCTTATCCTAAGTCACACGGCAGTGGGGGAGATTTTGTGGACAGACCCAACTAGTATGACTGAGTGCTGCTGAGGAAGCATGAGAAATTCTTGAAATATATAATGCGCTTGTCGACTTCTTGAGTTAAATCTTTCTCTAGTTCCATGAAGTCGCGCCGGGGATTGATTGGTTTGGTAGTGCTGCACCTTTGAAAACATTTTCTGGGTTTTGAACTGATGGAGCAACTCTTTTGTGCAGCATGATGTTAGCATTGCGTGATCCAGTTTTGTTTGCTTCATGTGGCCGCAGATTATGAAAACAGTTAACATGCTTGCGAACTGGAAAATACTCGCGTAACAACAGATAAATTGATATTGAGAGAGAGTCTGGTCCACTGTTCTAAGAAGGCAAATTTTTGCAACGTGTATAACTTGACATTACATCCTTTGAAGTATTACAACTGTTGGACATCTGCACCACCCCCTAATTATGTTTGCAGCTCATGTATGTAATTAATCAATGGCAAGTTTGGAATGATACATGAATCTGATTATTTAAAATTCAAGGTATAACTGTTGGCCAACACTTCTCGTTCATTTACAGTAACCGCCGGTGACCGGAACTCTGAAAAACTTGACCCCGATGTGTTTCTGAGCTTCGACTATGACGTGCACATCAATGCCATTATTGTGAAGGGCACGTCTTGCCGCATTTGTATTCCGATGTTCAGTGGTTGTGATCAGATCATGTACTTACCAGTGGCTCATCTAACAGTTGCAAGCACTCCTGAGGATTGGCATAGAAGTAATCTTCTTCCTTCGGTCTATCTGGAATCACGACTCGCAACTTTGGGCTGCCCATCCGAAGTGAATGAGTTTCCTTAACGAGATAAGAGAACTCATCCCAACCCAACGATCCATTCATGTACCGATCGACCAAACCGACCAGAAGCTTTCTGTCTAGCGAAATAGTCTTTTTGAAGCCCAAGAATCTGAAACAGAGTTTTCAAATGAGGTAAGAGACTCAAATTTCATGCACCAACCTTAATACTAAAGCAGGTTACAAGAGTACCATAAACATATAAGAGACTACACATTAATTTACCTTCGATGGCCTTCAACAACTTTGGCCATATTCCCATCGTACGTTGGAATAAATATATCACTTGCCAACGAGACTAAATAATCTAGTGCAGCCATTTGCGACGAGTGATTCTGGAAAAACTTCAAATCTACGGGTTTCAGCAAAGTCTCTTTCCTTACCTGAACCAAATCAACAGAGTTATCTAAAAAACAGTCACAGACATAATAGGCGGTTAAAGAAGATTCAGAAAATCTGTTTACTTCAACTGACCAAGTTATGAAAAGACGACTTCAGAGTTGCCATCCTTCTCTCTCCACCATATATCTCTCCAGCAGCAATGTATATTTGGACGTTTCGATCAATACCCAATGCATCTAGAACAAGAGCAGTTTCTTCTGGTGTTAAAGGGCAGAAGCCTTCTCTTCTTTTCATCTCTGAGTCTATCACTTTCTCCTTCCACCAGGGGTAAGCATATCTATAAAGTGCGAAATGTCAGACGATTTCTAGAGTAATAATAAAAGGTCCCAATTCGAAGATGCAAAGAAGGATTACCTGAGTCGTGTCAACTCCTCTACCTCCTCACTGTTGCAACCATGAGAGCAGCCGGAGAAAGCGAGCATGTCCATTTCGTATCTCAGATGCAGGACCAAGAAGGGACCCTTTTCCCTCAGGATACTGATGGCTTTTCTACCTAATTCCTCTATCTGGGGAGTAAATCTCAGAGAATTGAAGTTTACTCGACACCGCAGCTTCTGAATTTCCAGAGGCAGCCCATTGTTGGCGAGCCGAGTGTCCGTTCGAGTCAAATGTAGAACTTTGTGCTTTCTCACCAGAGGAAGTATCTGTCGTGGATGGTTCAAAAATTGAGATTCATTCCCCGACAGGACTGATCTAAATAGTAGCTTCGTTTGTATGGACTTACTTGATCAAGGTAGTAAGAAGGGTCAGACCAACTGATGGGCGGCAACGAGTAGATAATTCCTAGTTCCACTCTTTTCTTGAGCCTCGGGGGTAAGTCTTTCAGTATACGGACTTCATCTCTCAAAGAAGAGATGAAATGATCGACATCAAATATGTCTTGGAACTCACTGCCTCATCAAAATTCAACAAAACTTTAAGCTTCTCTTATTTGGATGCATCATCCATACATTGACAAGTCCATGGAGAGATATGGAACTTACCTCGGGTCAGCCCAGAAGGAGGTTTTGTCCAGTTCTGGAACAATTAGAGTGACATTCAAGTATCTGGCGATAGCAACCATGTCACATATCTGTCAAGAAAATTCAAAAGTAAGAGAGATGGAAATTCACATGAGGAATAGCAGGTGAGGATTAAATGATAACCGAAAGTTGACATGGTTCTTTTATGCAACTAAGTTGAGAAGACTCAAAACAACTCACAGCAGCTCGCATT
The DNA here is from genome assembly GCA_014182375.1 of Eucalyptus virginea. NCBI lineage: Eukaryota > Viridiplantae > Streptophyta > Magnoliopsida > Myrtales > Myrtaceae > Eucalyptus > Eucalyptus virginea. The sequence continues at coordinate 640,232 of CM024523.1, forward strand.
TGATTGAGCCCTCCATTGCATGAGACCATAAGATAACCATTGTTGATGTAAACCCCTGAAAAGAAATTATGGGGTTAAGCTAAATACAAATGTCTGGAGGGTATCAAAAAGCTCATGTAAACAAATTTCTCGAAATTCTACATCCCCAGTGAGCCAATTAATCCAGATGAAGTCTCAAGCACACGCATAAAGAAGCATCAGTTGTTTAGTGACTAAACTTTCATTATTCTGTCTAATCTTTTCTTTTCACGGGAAAGGTGTTCACAAGCCAACTTACTTTTTGGGGGAAGCCGGACTTTGGCCGGTATAGAAGATGATTGAACTGCCAAAGAATGATCTGCAGGATTAAAACAAGAAGGCCAGCCCTTCAACAATCTCGGACCCCAAGTCTCCCCGATCGCCATCAGCTGAACGACGCAAATCCAAATCAATGCCGTCGTGGTCGCTCGCAGAATCCAGAGCTTCATTCCAGATTTTGAAACAACCGAGCTCTTGAATTTCTGAACCTTACCCTCTTTCAAGAGTCCCATCCCCATTTCACACTCGTCTCTATGATCACAATCCTCCACGCACTTCTCTAATCTACACATCTTAGCATCTCTCGCTCATGCCACGGAATTCATTCACTCGTTGCTCTTGCGATAAAAACCCAGAATCAGTACCAAGTAACTGTCCCTATCCTCGTAAATTCAGCACGACCATGAGCCAATTAGTGCCACTTGATTGAACAGTGAGAGGGTATCGAAATGGTAACAAAAAATTCAGGAATCTAATCTACTCTGACCCAATCTGAGCTCTCGTAATATTCTAAGAGCCACCATTTATCACCACGAGGCGACCTCATAATCAATAACTCAACCAGCAGAGTAAAGACACCTTGAAACTCTAAAACCTCCTCGATGTACACAAACTTATTCAGCAGTCACAGAAAAACCAATGCACATCTCCATGTCCTCATACCTCAAGTCTCCCAGAAAAAAAACAAACGACGTGATCTTCCCAACTTCAGCATTACAATCTCCAGAATTTAACAAAAACCCAGTAAGGACGGGAGCATCAACTCGTGCTTAAACCAAAGAAGAGCGTTACTCCCTCTGTCTAAGTCACCGCCCGATCCACAAGGCATTCACTGAAGCAAGAAAAAGCCTGGAAAAAGCTAAAACCAACTTCCACCCACACTCTGCAGAAAATAAAAGAAAAACCCTTTTTTGGCTTCTAACAAATTCTTTCCCACCATAAGTTCGAAAGCAAGAATGCCTTCACATGAGCAGATAAACCACAAAGCTCTTTCCTCTTTCAGCTTTCACAAGAACCCACGCTCCCGAAATGAGCACGGACTAAATTCCCGGCGAGACTTTCCGAGCAGATCCCGGCTAGAACACCCCCAAGAAGAGAGAGACAAAGACAGAGACAGGGACAGAGACAGAAACAGAGAGGGGGGTGGCAGTAAATAGCACCGCGAAGGGCAGTGGGAAAAGCCTATGATTAAGGCGCAAGCGTTGATGTGATATCCAAAAAAAAAAAAAAAACGAAACACACATTATATAAAAGAGGCGTGAAAGGTGGGAAGAAAGCCGTACGGGGGCGGATCGCACCGTTTGTTGGTATGCTCTTCTTGTCAACTTAATCATCATAATCATCCACAATGACCCCGCCCGACCTAATTCTTCACAATACGTGTCAAGAAATGATGACCATCAAGAGCCCCGTCAATCAGTCATGCATCCTAAACAAGAGGGTCAAACGCTCTTGATGACAGACAGCCGGCCGGGACAGAGCATCCATCAGTCCTTGCCTTGCCTTGCCCTGATCTAAAATTTCTCAAAATGGGGTTCGCGTCGGATCCTTCCTGTTCTGCCGAATTATAGCTTGACTTGACTTGACTCGGGAGGTGGCCAAAGGGCAGCGCATAGCAGCACCTTGTTTGTTTTTTTCTGCTTCGTTAAGAGTCATCGCCATCGTTATTTCCTTAGCGTGCAATTTTTTGGCTTATGCGCATCGTTCGGCGCTTGCGATGTTTCACCGATTGGGGCTTTGAATTCCTCTTTGCTGAGAAGGGAATGATCCGAATCGACACTGATTCCTTCCCGCGATTGACCGTGATTGACGTGACCTTGACGGGTCCCATCACTAGTCAAAAGGCCGAGGACTGGAGTCGTCATATTGATAGCCTCGTCGGCGTTCCGCGAGGGGTTTGAGAGCCGTTGAACCCCCTACGCTCTCCATGTACTTTTTGGGGCAATTGAATCGGTGACTAGTTACAGCACGTCTTCTGTCTCTCTCTCTCTCTAACATCACGACCCCCTACGGTCTCCATGTACTTTTTGCGGCAATTGAATCGGTGACTAGTTACAGCACGTCTTCTGTCTCTCTCTCTCTCTAACATCACGACCCCCTACGGTCTCCATGTACTTTTTGCGGCAATTGAATCGGTGACTAGCTACAGCAAGTCTTCTCTCTCTCTCTCTCTCTCTCTAACATCGCAAAGAATCTTAAATTGATATATGTGCAATAAATTTACAACTCCAAACCAACACACCTATAACGAATTTATTTACTATTAATTTTCATTAAATGTTACCATCAAATTATTGAGTTAGAATGTATTGATTTTGGGATTTACCATATATTTATCACAAATGTATCAATTTATGATTTTCATGATATTAATCCAATTATGGATAATAAATATATCATAATTATATCAATTTTGGGTTTTTTGTAGTTAAAAAATAAGTTTGCGGTAACTTTGTGACATGTGTACTAATTTTAGGTTTTGGGTAGATAAAAAATTAGTTTGAGATAAATTTATTACAAATATATTAATTTGAGATTTTTCATAATATTAACAATTTTTTTAAAACTATTGGCCGTCAATTTATTGGTTGGTAGAACTAGACCTATCAACAAATCGGTCGGATCGAGTTTGGGTTAAGTCGAAAATGATCCAACTCATATTAACCTGTTTTAATCCATTATACGAAATCTATCCATACATGACCCAACCATACCTAACACATACTCAACCCGACCCATTTTGCTAAAACACTTTATATTTAACTAAGATAAAAGCACGGAATAAGTGAGTGCAAGATTAAGTGAGAGCGAGAGAGACTCATAGAGTAGAGTTGAATCTAAATAAGTTATAAACCCAATTAAATCAATTTATAACTTATTTATTGAATATAACATATTCATATAACAACCCAATCCATCAAACATAGGTCAAGCAAGTGGTCTATGACCCATTTTAACAGGTTTAGGTAGCGCTTATATGACGCCCAATTAGCACCACATGTCCATTTCATAGCATAGATGCCATAAAGCAATTGGGGCTACTGACTAGATGACTTAATTTGACAAATGGAAAAAAAAAATATACACATATGAGGATGCGAGTGTGAAATAGTGAATTTAAAAAAAAAAATCACATGGTCAAGTGGCAAAAACGATGAAATTTAGAGAATCAAGATCGTACTTAACCCATGAACAAATTTTAAAGCTTCATCTAGCAATTGTTACTTTTTTTTTTTCTTTTTTTTTTATGCCAAGGATCCGATCTAGCAACACCAAAAGCACAACACCAATCGATGGAGACTGGCATAGCAACCCACCGCCGGGACCCCCCTTAAATCACGGAACTACTCTGAGAGTCGTGAACAACTCAAGGAGTCAACCCTTGACCTAGTGGCCAAATTAGGGATACGCCTCAACCAACGCAGCCATGCGCGGATGGGTAATTGTTACTTGTTTATACCTACGTAGCAATAGAATTAGACCCAATAATAACAACAACAAATTAGATTACAATGATCGAATCATAGAGTTTTATCCTTTCAATTTATTTGCAAGTTTTTCTTTGAACATCCAACAACCATCCTGTTATGGACTTTTCCTCTCCGAATCCAAATGCTTTGAACGGATCTTTTCTTTCCATGTTGGAGTCTCACAAAACTAGAATTCTGATTTGATTTGTAAAACCTGCGTATATCATCTCAACACGGATTGGGATTGCATGTTATTATCACATGCGAATACTGGATTGTACTTAATTGGGATTGCACGATGAAATTAAAATCGAATGCTATTTTGATGGGATTGGATTTATGCATGTTTGAACAAATGCTTCTTTTGCTGGGATTAGACCAGTCGCCGCCGGTCGTTTCATGGTAGGACATTGTTCGTATACGCCAAATGTATCGATTAGTTTGGCATTAGATTCACTCATGTCTGATTGCGCGTTGTTCGAACGGGATTGGATTCATCCCTTTTAGTTGTTTTCCGTACATGAATTGGATTCGTCCCTATTAGTTGGATTCATCCCTCTTGGCTCTTGCATGCGTGGCAGCGTAGGGGAGGTGTATCGGCCATTGGTTAGGCTTGGATTTATGACTTTTTGAACCTGTACTCGTCCTGAATTGGATTTATCCCTTTGTTTAACTTTTCTAGAGCAAGTTTTGCATTTTTTTTTTCCTGAAAAGATGCTAATCACAGCACGACCAAGCTGACTACATAAATAATACTAGTATCGTAAAATCCCATGATATTACGTGATAGAACTCGACAAAGGAAGGTGGTACCAAAAGAGCGATGTCAGGCGCTAACTCTTCCCCACAAGAAATCGAACCTTTGGATTAGATTTTAATTTGCTTAGAATGGTTGACCTATACTTATATATGGTTGATTGACTTTTCCCAATACATTGAATTTTGGGTTCTTAATTGACCTAAAAGGAATAATTGGTAGTGACTCCTAAAATGATTTAAGATTTTAAATCACATTAGCACACCTAGAGCTAGGCAAACTCTAGGCCATAGATAATTGGGACGGATTTCAAACTTTTTATTCTTTCTACTTTGATCCTCAATTTTGAAAATAAAGTACTTACAAGATCCAAAACGCAGATTGCGAGGCGTTACAAAGTCAATATTTGAAAATCGACCCCAAATGAACTTTAACAATGGAATCTAGGTTTCACATCGCCACATCATTATGTCCTACACATAATTTTGCACATGTCATCACATCATCGTGGATGTTTTTATGTGATTTTATCACATTACTTTACATGTTATCATGCATGTTTGGATAGAGGACGCATTTCATATGACAGTCACATCACAAGATAGAAAATATGTGATGAAACAAGTCAACAAAAAATTGGTAACTACTAATTTAAGCATCACATGTGCCATAATAATTATAGGATGGTGACAGTATAATCGATCAATCACATTACATCGGTTCCGCAACTCACACGATAAAAATTATACCATTCAGAGGCTACGACGTACCTCCGAACCCTCCTTCCCTTGAAGGAATTAAGGTTACTGACCTCGGCAGGAGATGCTGTTTTTGGGCCAAGAGATGGGGATGAGATGTGCGAAGCAAAGGATAGGAGGAGGGGCGCAGGCTTTCCTGAAAGGGCGAGACGCTAGTGGGTCTCACCTGATACAGCCTGTTCTTGTCGAAAGATGCACAGACCGGGATGATCACGTGCGGCGTCTGTCGCCGAGTCGCAGCAGCAGCAGACGGGGACAAAAGCACGATCACGGATACTTGTCGCGAGTCGTGACTGTAAAGCGCCAGCTTTCTACTACGCCGGCCTTTCTCCTCAATGATTTTATTGATTTTTTTTTTTTAAATTGGGCCCATGGAAAAAGACTGTCTCTTTATTGAGAAGTAGAAATTAAAAGGTAAAGATAAAAAAAAGTTATCAGTTTCAGTTGCGCAATAAAATCCTATGAAGGAGTTTAATGAAACTCTGTTAAGAAAAAACTCTAATAAAATAAATTGTCCGATTCGTTCTCTATGAAATTTTGATATAAAGATAAGGAATATGGAGTTGAAAGAGTGGTTGGGCAAATCCGAAGACAACTCTGTCTTATAATACGTATAATACCCATTATATCCAAGATCTAGAAATGGGCATGGGACCGGAAATCACATTACCTATCTCTGCCCTGTGGATGGACGAATCGCCTCCCGCCACTGCCTCGCAGGCTCGCACCCCATGTAGGGTGGGGCTGGGATGCAACAAAAGGTCGAAAAAGGATTTCAGCCACTAGACTAGAAAGAGAGATCGAGAACGTGAGGATGACAATGGAGTGTTTATTTGAGTATTGTTTGTTTTTTTTTTTTTTTTTTTTTTTGTAAGGAATTTATTTGAGTATTGTTAGTTGCTACGATAACAAAGAAGCTCGAAAATTGAATCTGAGAGAGAGAGAGAGGACCATAACGAGATGTGACTTCAACTAACGCTCCGTTCATTTCGTGGAAAATGTAGCATTTCTGGAAAATATTTTACAGAAAAGTCATTTTCCAAGAAAATGTAGTTATTTTCTGATATTCGGATAAAACCTAAAAATGAAGTGGAAAATATTTTTCGCTATTCGGTAAGAAAAATATTTTCCTCCATATACTCTTTTCATTTATTCTATTTTTAAAAATGGATTATTCATATTTTAAAATCGATTTTTAATTATTTTTATTTTCTAAAATCGATTGTTCAATAATTTTTTTCTTTTTATTTTCTTTGTTTTTCATCTTCTTCTTTCTTGGCTGGTCGGCGGTCACGGCGATGGCCGCCGATCGCCCACAAGCGAGCCTCGAGCTTGCCGATCTAGCGATGCTCGAATCCGGCGAGGTCGAGACTCACCAGATCAGCAAGCGTGAGCTTCTGGCCAATGAGCAGCAAGCCTGAGCTCGCTAAAGGTAAGTAAGCGAGCCTCGTGCTCACCGGCGAGCTCGAGACTTGCTTGTGGCCGGTCGCCGCCATCGCCGTGGTCGGCGACTAGCTAAGAAAGAAGCTGGGAAACAAAGAAAAGAAAAAGGAAATTAAAAAAATAATTTGAATTAAAAAAGAAAAAGAAAATTAAAAATGATTCGAATAAAAAAGAAAATAAGAGGAAGAAGGGGGAGAAGGAAGTGATGATTTATAGAGGTGTGAGATAAGAGAGATTAAGTGAGGGAAATATTTTCCACTTTTTAAAAGTGAAAAACATTTTCCCCTAATTTTAAAGACTTTTTTTTTTCTTTTCATGGAAAATGTTTTTCTTAAGGAATTTATTTTCCATAAAATGAATGCTTAAAAATCCAAAAAACATTTTTGTGGAAATTATTTTCCGCGAAACGAACGGAGCTTAAATGTGCAAAGGAAGTAAAGACGGCCTTGACGATAGCAACGAAGCTCAAAGAGGATGGTGGCGGAGAGGAAGGCTCGATAAGAAAATGAGACGGGACAATTCTTATGTTTTTATATTCTTTCATGGCTTTCTTTTTCGGAGAAATATTAATAAAAATAATCAAGCGGGAAAGGGGAAGGGCAAGATGCTGGGCTCTAAGTAACATCCGTCATGTCTAAGACGGGTTGGCTTCGAGTACATGTACATATTACTAATTCTTTCTTATAAGTAGCTTCGTGGCTTGGGGCAAGGTACCGACTCGCCTCGCATAAATCCCCGATTCGCTGACCTGTTTCTCATTTATTTGCATACAATTTCCCCCGAATAGGATAAGGCACTGGACTTCGTGTCCATCGCCAACAAAATCTTCATATACATGGCCAGGTGGTCGACGTGCCCTCATATCAAAAATCCTCTTTTTATGTTAAACTGGTAAGGGTTTGCTCCCACGCACCTTTTTGTCGTCCGTGCAATTTTCCCTTAAGGATTTAATTATGCCTAGACCACTTCAAAAGTGATTTTCGAAATAAACAAGTGATAGAAGCTAAAAACGTATAAATTTAATATGTGTTTGGTAACTATTATGTTCTCGAGAACAAATTTTTAATCAGAAATGATTCTTTTTTATTTTATTTTCAAAAACAATTTCTAAGCATTTGAAAACGTTTAATAACTGCTTAAAATTTCTATTCCAAAAATAAAATTATGTTTGACACAATTCTCAAAATTTTTAATTCAAACCATTTTCTTTTAATTTTTAAAATAATTTTATAACTTTTTTTCTTCTTTTCTTTTTTTCTTTTCTTTCTTCTCTTCTTCAAGTTTTGGCCGGTTGCCAGCCTTGGGACGATTGACGATTGGTCAGACGAGGGTTAGCGACCTTGCTGGAGTGTCACTAGCCCCTGGCAAAACCTGTGACATCCTCAATCCGACCAATTTTCAGAATGGGATTACATTGGCATCCAATCTTCAGACGGGATTACAATGTGGATTGGTAGACCTTAAAAATGCTGAAAATGCCATTTTGAGGTGAAAACTCGATTTTTCATCGGCGAGACGCAAAAGTTTAGAAAAGTGGAAACGGGTCAGGAGCGAGGGCCTAAGTGGGCCCAAACCCATGTTGGGCAACCTAATGGGCCCAAGCCCACGATTGGGCAACCCATGGGCTTGAAAGCCCACTATGGACGGCCCAAATGGGCCTAAGCTCATGTGGGCGGCCTAAGGGCCTCACGCCCAAGATGAGGGACCCAAAGGAGCTAGTGGGTCACCCAAGCCATTTTGGTCATTTGAAATCCCTCATTAATGATCCATGTATGTGAATAGTGAGTGAACAGTATCCAGGGATAGTGAAATTACCATTTTGCCCTTCTATCCTAATAAAACAAAAATTCATGTGCATAAAGAAGGTGTTGGACGTTCAAGGGTGAGGAGGAAAGAGAAGATGACATCATCCCTACCCTATTTACCTTATTTCTACCTTAGGCATGATGGGTGCGTTAAATGGGACTTGGAGGAGAAGTTTTGCAAGAAGTAATCTTGGCCGTCCATTCTTGTCTTGGGAAATAATGATGCATCTTGGCTATCCAATAGCTTGGACATGAGTTCACCTTATTCTCTTTCTCCCCTATCTCATTTAGCCACCCATTTTCTCTCTCATCTCTCTCTCTCTCTCTCTCTCTCTCCACCCCTTTGGACGAATTTCCCCTCAAACTCTCTCCCTTTTTCCCTTGTTGGCAAAGCCCTCTCATCCTTCCCATCCCTTGTCTCACGCCTATATCCCTCTCTTTTCCTCTTGGTTGGAGCCCTTGTGAACCATCGAAAGCCACGCGCCCTTGCCGTCGTTGTGACTAAACCGCCGTCCTTACTACCTCACACTGCCATCCCTTGGTAGTTTTGGCCTTACAGTGGGCTGCCAAGCGTCAACTAGTCATCACAAAGCCTTGCCGAGCCTCACTCTGAGCCGTGCTGCAGCCCACAGCCTTGCCATGATTTGTTTGGAACATGACCAACCATCGCTGAGCACCACAGCAGCTATCCAGCCCTTGCCGCACCTTTGCCATCACTTGTCAAGCTTAGAATCGGGAGTGAGTGGCTTTATAGTCCTTGAATAGGATTGTTGTTGCATTTTGGAGTTAGTTTAGGGTTAGATTAAGGATTAAATGATGTTTTGTTGATGTGATGAGTGGGTTTTGTATGATTGGTTATCATAGGGTTCCGATAGGTTATCTTGATTGCTTATCATGTTTTGGGCAATAGTTTATTTTGTTTTGGGTGATAGCTTATCATGTTGTCGCCAATAGCTTGTCTTGTTTTAGGCAATAGCTTATCATGTTTTAGTCGATAGCTTATCAAGTTTTCGCCGATAGATTATTGCAATTTATCGATAAGTAGTTATGCGATAAACTAGTATGGTGTGATATGTGATGTGATATGTAAAATAAGTTATTGGATAGTTTATGATGGCATGTGATAAGTGAATTTAATAATTTATGTACAAGTGCAATGACTTATCCTATATCGATGAGAGACCAATATGCCATGAGTTTGTGAATCAAATGGTGCATTTATGTGATATAATATGAGGCATGCATATGACATGATGGCATATGGCAATGATTGTTGCATATCGTATGGGTATCACATTGACTAATGAGAAAGATATACAACGAATTGTGTGATGGTATGCTTGTATGATCACCTAAAGACCCTGATGTATTTATGCGGGGTAGTGAACCCGTCCTGATGCATTTATGCAGGTTGATGCCTTATTAAGTTCGGATGCCCCCAAGTCAACAAGATGCCGTTCGCAGACGGATTTCAGAACGAAAGTCCTTACAAGAGTAATTTCTTGATGCATTTACGTGGGACGATATTGTGCTTGATGGGGCAAGATGATGCCCAGTTACGCTGAATGACTGCGAACCTTCGGGTTGGCCTTGGGCTCTAAGTGGCTGTAATAATCTGGGCATAATTGTGTGGAAGTGCATGGGATTCATATGTGGTCATGACACCTGATTATGGGATAAAAATTATGAGGCATGGTATGAGACAAAGCCAAAATAGGTTTTACCTTATAATTGAGACATGTGCAAATGCATTGTGTATAAAACTTATTGGAAGTGTTCTAATTCTGCTTGATACTGCAGAAAGCTATGGCACGTTGTAAATATGATTGTATGCAATGCATGTGCTAAGGCAAGGTAAGAATACCTATGGAGTTTGATTTGATAGCTTGGGTTGGTTATTTGGGGACGAAAGCCATGAAAATGATATTTGAATATGTCTAGATAATTAAAAGACATTTGCTCATGTGACACTACACGTTCTTATTTCTACCACATAAGTTAGTGATTTATTGTGAGAATTGCCTATGTGTTTATGTTATGATGGTGTGAGTTAACCATTAATATTTATAGTTAAGGCAAAGTAAGATATGTTTTGCTATTGATCTATCATCGATAGATAACTTGCACGTTTAGGCCGTTTCGAGGTGAATAACCTCCCTGTGCGAGGTCTAGGAAGTTCACTCATTGAGTTAATCTCACTGTTGTTGTTCAAATATTTTCAGGCCTTAAGAATGTCTGAACCATTCTGCTACGTTCGTTTTGGGGGTGCCTATGAATCACGACACTGAGGTGACTTTCTATCTAGTTGAGGGCAGGGACACTAGATATGAGAAGCAGGCGACCTCAATTTGGTTGAATGAGAGGCTACTTAACCTAGTGTCCCATAGGTTCGAAGCCTAGTACGTTTGGTTTAGAGGGGAGCACTAGGGCCCTCTCTGGTGTTTTGATAAATCATCAGGCGGGGGATTCGAGGATGCTGTTTGGGCCCCATGGTTGTGGATACTCCCGGATGATGGGGTCGTTGACCCGAGGTGGACTCAGATCCGGAGTCGGACCCTTAGCTTGAATCGTGGTATCACAACCTAGACGTGGACTAGACGTGTAAGGGACATTACCCTTTTAAAGTTCCTCTTGTAGTAATAGAAGTGCTAGGTTAGCCCCGAACCCTATTGGACGTATGTATGGCTAAGTTTTTTGATTGTGTATGAAGTTGCATATAGTGGGTGATACATAAGTTTGTATGGAAGTACGTTGTTATGAATGTAAATAAGTGTGTTTTATGCTATCTCTGTATCGAATGGTTGGGTGATTGGTTTCTACTTCCACTTGCGCATAATTAAACAAAAACATGAATGGGTTGGCGACGTCTCTTGGGATGTCGCAATTGAATGACCTAAATAAATTACTAGCGTGGGTTGCTGTGAGTTCAGAGTAGGTCGGGGTGTGGCAAGGCCATTTCTTGTCGACCGAGCCTCTTCAATAGTTAGGCGAAGCTCAACCGAGGCTTGGTCGGGCAAGGAGTCTCGCCCAAATCTTGCGAGGTCGAGCCTCATTGACGGTTGGGCGAGCTTCGTTGAGCCTTTCCCAGCAAGGTGAGGCTTGCCGTTGGCTAGGAGAGACCTGGGCAAGGTTTGCCAGTGGTCGGGAGAGGCTTGGGCGAGACTCGCTTGGCCATTGATGAGCTTGTTGGATGTTGCCCAACCGATCATCGGTGGCGATGGACGACGGTGGCAGCTAATGGCGGTGGAGGTGGAAGAAGAAGAGAGAAAGAGGAAGAACAAGAAGAAAAGAAGAAGAAAAAAGACAAAAAACAAATTTGGGTTCACTTGATTTTAGAAATATTCACGGAACAAAGAAGCAACTTTTTTTAACTCATTGATTCTATTCCAAATTTATTCTCGGGAACAATGTTATCGGGAACAAAAAATTTGTCAAACGAATTTTTGTTCCAAATTTATTTACGGGAACAAAATAATAGAAACGATTAATAAATGACAAGTTGCCAAACACGCCCTTAATGAGGGCATGATGGGTGAGACTTTGTCCCCCAAGTTCAAAAGAAACCCACAATTCAGCTCATATTCTAAGGGCGAGCCTCAGCTATGTTCCAAGGTTATTTGTCATTAGACTTATTTTATCCGACAAACTAGTATATTTCCAACGGTCCTTCGAAGCCTCTAGGATAGAAGTTTGGAGATGGAACCTATTTATTTATCGGGCATTTATTTCGTGGAAAATGAATGAATTAGAAACTATTTTTTCCAAAAATGATTGATTACATCACTCAAAGAAATGGAAGAATAAAAGATATTTTCATCATCCACAAGAATGTCTAAACATAAATTGTCATTGGTAATTAAAACATTTTTCAATGAATAATTATTTTGAGCATTACAAACAATTATTTTTACATTCATTTTCCACAAAACAAATAGAATTTTACTTAACCAACGGAAGGCCTCCTAAGCTAATGGATAATTTTGTTTTACGGAAAATTGATGATTTGAAAATAATTACTTGTATCACATGAAATGAGTAGTTAATGAAAAATATTTTCACTATCGACAACAATTTATCTCCAAATTTTCGTAGATGATAAAAGCATTTTTCATATTCTTCATTTCTGTGAGTAGTACAAGCGATGATTTATCATTCGGACAAAGTACAGCCCAAGTGCCAAAACTTAGAAGGAAGGGACACTTATGTGCCAAAAGTTAAAAAAGTGACACTTATGGCTTGTTTGTTTATTTCCGTTTCTGTTCCCTAGAACACAAATTTTTGTTCTTTTGTTTCGGGGAACAAAAAAAAAAAAACAGAAACACGTTTGTTTATACTTTTGTTCTCGGGAACAGATTTGGAACAGAAATAGAAAGTAGAAAAAACTTGTTTCTTATTCTCGAAAACAATTCCGAGAAACACTTCTTCTTCTTTTTCTCATTTTTCTTCTTCTTTTTTCCTTCCTTCTTCTTCCTTTAGCCTGTCGCCGGCCTCGACCATGGCTGACGACCGACCATTAAAGGTCGGCGACTTCGCCGGAGCGTCACTAGCCCCCAGCGAGAGGCTCGGCCTCACTAGGTTAGGGCGAGGTTGACCTTGTGCCGCCTGGGCAATGTCGAGCCTCGCCAGTGGCCTTGCGAGGCTCACCTAGCCACCGAGGCCACCAACGAGGCTTGGCCTCGCACTAGCGAGGCTGAGCCTTGCGGTGGCCTGGCGAGGCTCTAGCGAGTTCGCTAGACCTCACCTAGCTGGTCACCGGTGACTAGCCACAAAGGAGAGAAGGAAAAAAAAAAAAAAGAAAGAAGAAAAAAATGAAAAATATTAAAAAATTAAAAGAAACAAAAAAAAAAAATTATACAAGTTTACCAAACGTGTTTCGTTCCTAGAGTAGAAATTTTTTTGCAGTTACTAAGCGCATTCTTATACTCATAAATTATTCCCTAGAATAGAAACAAAAAAAAAAAAACTATTTCTGTTTAAAAGTTGTTCTCGGAATAGAAATGTTACCAAACACACCTTTAAGTGTCATTTCCGGCGAGCCCCATCGGAAATCTTACGTGGTATTTTTTTATTATTTTTTTTTTCGTCTACGCGGCTCGCCGGAATACTTACTCAACAAAAAATGGCAAAAACGACATCGTTTTTGAGCGGTTCGAATGTTAATATAAAAATTAATTTAATTATATAAAAATAAATAATTATTATTTTAATTTATTTTTAAAAAAGTGGGGGAGAGGAGGTAGCGGCTGAGGGCTAAGCCCTCGCCTTCCGCTGTCGCCTCTTGCCATCGTCGGGAAGGGTTGGCGACGGTGGGGGAGCGTTGGCCGAGGTCGCCTGCCTCTGGCTAGGGCTTGGTGACCTAGGCTGACCAGATCTGGGGTGAGGTCGCGGCCCTTGCTGCCGATTGGCTGGGGGCCAGTGACCCCGACAGCCCTTCCCCCTCCGTTGTGACCCCTTCCTGGCGGTGGTGGGGAGGTGGCGAGGGCCTATGAGCCCTTGTCACCAGTCAGCCGGCGATCCTAGCTGACCTTCCCCCTCCGTTGCCGCCCCTTCTCAGCGACAGCAAGGAGGCAGTGAAGGCCTACGAGCCCTTGCCGTTGATTGGCCGGGGGCTGATGACCCTGGCTAACCCTCCCTCATTCGTCGCCGCCCCTACTTGGTAACAGTGGGGAGGCAGCAAGGGCCTGTGAGCCCTCGACACCGATCAATTGGGGGCTGGCGACCCTAGCCGATCCTCCCCCCTCTGTCGTCGCCCCTTCCCGACAACAGTGGGGAGGCGACGAGGACTCGTGAGCCCTCGCCGCTAGTTGGCTGGGGGCCGGTGACCCGGCCGACCCTCCCCCTCTTTCGCCGCCCTTTTCCAGCAACCCCTGCAGGTTTCAGCCCTCGGCCGTCTCCCTCTCCCCACCCCCCCCATTTTAAAAAAATATTTTTGTATTTTAATTTTTAAATGTTTTAAATAAATTTAGTTTAAAATAAAATAAAATGATTTTTATATTAATTTTTTATCACGTTAGAGACTAAACAATGTCATTTTTGCATTTTTAGTCACATCGGTGTGCAAAACTACGTCGTTTTGCATTTACCTCGCCGGAAAATCGCTACGTCAGCATTTTGGTTGGATTGGCACTTAAGTGATCCATTTTGCTCTGATTTTGGCTCTTAAGTGTCACTTTCCAAACTTTTGGCACTTAAGTGTCCTTCCATGCCAAGCTTTGGCACTCTAGGTGTATGTACCTCTTTTATCATTCATTCCCTTTTCACAAAATAAACAAAGTCAAAGTTTAAGACACTTTTTCCATATTTGGTAGGCAAGTCTGGATTACAAGAGTATTAGTGGGGGTAAAAGATGCTTTGATACAACAGCAATAAGATTCGTGAAGTGAATCTTGGAAGAGCTCGAATCAAGTAGATTTTGCAATAAGGTTCGTAAAGTGAATCTTGTCGGCAAGAGTGTCTTGACTCTCGCTTATGGCCAACGAGGGTTTGGTTGGCAGCTCTTACTGGCCCTCAATAAAAAAAAAAAAAAAAAAGAGAGTAAAGAATAAAAAAGATAAGAAAAAAAACAAAAAAATATTAAATATATTATTAAAAAATATTTATTTCAATGTTGGTCATGTCACGTAGAATAGTTGTCGTCCACATCAACGATTTTCGACTAAATTAGCTAAATAAAGTCAATTGGTACAAACATAATAAGTTTAAGATTGAATTGATTTAATTAAAAGATATATGATTAAATTGATACAAATACAATAAGTTAATATGTTTTTAAATACTTTTCCCAACAAAAATTTAGTGCGTCAAATGATAAAAAGGGGTTTTGGGCTCAGAAGCATTGATACTCTTCAGGAGCCTTTGTGTCAATCGATATTTCGACACGTGTCCAACATGTAATCAACAGTGTCGAAAATCTAACACGTCATCAACTCTCTCAACATGCTCCGACATGTGAGTCTGAAATTCCGACACATGGTTTTCGACATGCATGGGGTTTAAAATTTTTTAATAAATGAGGGATTAAAATTTAAATATGTAAAAAAAATAAAAAAATAAAACTAACAAAGAGGAAAAGAAGAAAAAACCTAGTCTTCTCCTCTTCTAATTCTTATTTCCCATGACGCACGATTCCCCCTTGGCAAGCATTGCTTCTCTCATTGGTGTTGCTCAAAATTGAAATAATGAATAAAATTAACTAATGGCCATATAACGTTTTTAATGTAAATTCATTTTAGACTCTTTTTTATTATCTATTTATTTGTGAATTTGAATCAAATTAATTTAAATGAAATAATAATAAAAACGATAATTTATCATGTATATGTAAAATACACATTTAATAAACAACGCGTTTCAATATGTCGGAATTCTCTATGTTTCTAGAAATGACGTGTTGATATGTTGTATTGCTTGTCAATGTTGATGCTACTTGTTTACGAGTAATCAACTCTTCAAAAGTAATAATTTTACTAAAACTTTTAAAATTGTTATATGTCGATTTACTTGTTGTCTTTTATGTCATAAATGTTTGGGGTTTTTCAAATCGAAAAAGAGTCAATGTGTACAAGTTGCAAGATTTCGATTAAATAGAAAATAAAAGCTAAAGGCACGCCTTCAATAGCTTAATTACATATTCACGAAATTTTACATCGATCTAAGTTTACATAAAAATGTTTCATCGGCTTCTTTTGTTTACAAAAGTACCATCAACTTGTTTTAATTTGGGCCAAGTACATATCTAGTCCTCCAAGTTTCAGTGTCTCTACAATTTGATCTTATTTTATACAATCAGGTCCTTTAACTTTCTAGATTTGTCCAATTTGATCATCTAAGTTTTATTTTGGGTAATCAAATCCCCTTAACTTTCTTGATCGCAATTAAGTGTCTTGTTTACCCATTATAATTAATATTGCCAAATTACGATTTTTTTCCTTATTTTCAGATTTCTTTTTCATATAGCTATGCATCACGTGTCATTTTTATTGCACGAGCAATGCCACATCACTAATTAATCTAACGGTTTAGTTAGAATAGCTGACCAACCAGTTTGCTAAAAGGATCAAATCGCATAACCTGGAAAGTAAGAAGAGTCGATTGAATAAATTAAAAGTTAGAGAACCATATTTGCATGAATACCGAAACTTCTAAGGATATAACCTGTACTTTAAACCTGAAATTTTGATTCGATTTGATTTAACGGGATGACCCGTCCGATTAGGATGCCCGACCCGACTTATGATTCGTGGGCCTGACTTCGAATCCAATTGATTCAGATGGGCCTCGTAGCCCACCGAGTCGGCGCCTTTCTAGGTTTTCCATCTCCTGTTCTGTTCAATCTCCCTCTATCTCTCTCCTCTCTCTTTCTCTTTCTCTCTCTCCGTCGTCACTGCCCTGTGTCGAATTCCGGTGAGCCATGAGGAAGCTCAAGTTCCACGAGAAGAAGCTGCTGAAGAAGGTCAACTTTCTGGAATGGAAGAGAGAAGGCGGCCACAGGGAAGCTCAGGTTATGCGCCGCTATCACGTTACCGGTCGAGACGATTACAAGAAGTATCTTTCTCTCTCTCTCTCTACCCTCCCTTTTATCTCTACGTGCCCATTCTGCTGTGCTTACGCCGCCTTTCGTTCCTATTTCGCTGCCAAAATGTTGGGTCTCATTCAAATTTTGGTGATGGTTTTGTTTTGGGGGGGTGGAAAAGGTACTTGAGCTTGTGCAGAATGGTGCAGAAGCTGGTCAACATAATGAAGCAGATGGACCCGAGAGACCCTTTTCGTGTTGAGATGACCGATTCGCTTCTTGAGAAGTTGTGAGTTCTGACTCCTCCCTTTTTTGGTTCGCCTTATGTTTGTTTGTTTGTTTTTTTTCTTTTTGATGGGCTAAACTGAAGTGATGGTTCTGTTTTTGGGGAGTTAAATTGGAACTTGTCGTGGGACCTTGTTGTTCGCTTCATGTTGTGGCGAAACTACAATTGGAAGACTGGTTTTTAGATTCTTGTTTTAATGGTGATCAGGCTGTTGATTGTGTGATTGTTTTACATGAGGGTTTGTTGGAAGTTTTCCTTTTAAGCAGAGCTATTTGCTTTGGAATATGAGTTGTGGGAAGGGTTAGGATGGATAAGAAATGGCACAGTTTTGGTTTTGCGTCTTCGTTTTGTTGTAATCTTTTGCATGACGTGCCAGAAGATCAGCTTCACATGTGGATGTGGCTATAGCTATTACTTGGCAAGACCTCCTCTGCATAGCAAGTGAACATCATTCTTCCGCATTTGATGATTTCCTGCTTTGATTTTCCTAAACTACTTGTGTCCAAGCTAGGGTGCTCTGCCCATCCAAAAATCCTTTGAAATTCTTGTGAATGCCGAGGATGGAAAATACCGAGTACTTGTCAAAACCACCTTAGTTGATCATTGATTGGATGGAGGTGATTATCTGGACATGTGTGGTAGCATCTATAAACTGTTGCTTCAGAATTAGTTAAACTATGGTCATGTTCTGGGACTGCTAGATCCAATCTTCTTGGTAAAATATGAATCATAAACAAATTGGATAATTTCAATACCATGAAGGGAGGGCCAACCAAATTCCTAATTTTACTTATAGATGTAATAGCAGTACATCAGAATTTCTTTAGGACTGTTACTTGGTTTGCCACTACATCAGAGTAATCCTGGATTTAGATGTATATTTTGACCAGACTTGATTACCGGAAGCTTCTCCTAGGTTCATGTCTAGACATTAATATTTGCCAATTTGCAAGTCTTCTAATCTGAGTCCTCATCTCCTCTGTTTCCAATTGAGGACATTCAGGCATGTTATATCCATCGAGTGGTAAGGTGTATGGGATTGGTCAGGCAGCTTGACAATGTGTGCTGGGTGTTTGTCTGCAAACTTTGTGCTTCAGACAGTCTTTATGTAATCAGTAACCTTAAAACGATGGTTAGAAGTAACTCATCAGCCGCTTGGTTTCTCAGCTTATTACAATTCTAAATAAAGTGCTGCTTCGTCCATCATTGCCCATCTGGTTTCTTTGTTTAACAGCCTCCCTTCCAGCCTGAAACAGCTTTTATGAGCTCTAAGATTGATCACCACGAGTCATTTGAATGTGTATATGCTTGGTTTTTTCCTCTAATTAGAGCAGTTTAATGCAATACTGGAAGATTTTTAAATTGCTGAAACTATTGCTTTTGCATGACAGGTACAACATGGGAGTAATACCAACACGAAAAAGCTTGGCATTGTGTGATCACTTATCAGTTTCTTCCTTTTGTAGGTGAGTGCATTTTTGCAATGTTATGTGAGTTACCAACTGATTACCAATGGGATGGAAAATGGTGATACAATTCGACTCTTCTGTTCCACATTCTTTCTGTGTGGACGCAAAGATTTGCTCCTTTTCGTAATTTATCAATCACTCACCATGTTTGTGCGTCTGTTTTGCTCTCAGACGGAGGCTTTCGACAGTGCTCGTGCGGTTGAAATTTGCAGAGCACCTGAAGGAAGCAGTTACATATATCGAGCAAGGTCACATCCGAGTTGGTCCTGAAATGGTTACAGATCCAGCATTCCTTGTGACGAGGAATATGGAAGATTTTGTGACATGGGTAGATACCTCGAAGATAAAGAGAAAGGTCCTCCAGTACAACGAGAAGTTGGACGATTATGATGCAATGAACTGCTAAGCTGTTTGCTGGAGGCTCTGTGTTTACATACAGTTAGCCAGCTCACGTCAACGTTCATACCACATTCATACTTCATAGGTTCATATTCCAAAATTCGGATGGCTTGCTTTGCATTGTTTGGATGTAATGGGAGTTGGGAAACAAAATGGAAAAGGTGTTAGTCATCCAAAGCTCCTGCTAATTTTTGTTACTCATTTCTTGATGGCCAAGTTCACAGTAGGCAAATGAGTTTCTGCTGCATTGAAATTACATGTTTGTGAGTGGATTCATGGTTTGAAAGCCTTTGCTGGAAACGCATGCTTGAAACAATTATTGCAAATCCAAGGAAGCCTAATGTTTTGCATTTTTTCACCTGAGGGACCTTCTAAGTTTTAGCTGTTGTTTTGGATAAGGTCGGCGCCAGAAGTAGTGTTTTCCTCTTTCGCCGAGCATAATCAGACTTTGTTGATGAGCGCTTTCTCAAACTCCGGACCGTTTGAAGTTTGTAAGTCCGGTAATATGAAGAACAGATGAAGGAAACAAAACACATTAGTGGGTTCATGATCATTGACTTTTTATCTCTACTGGACCTATGTGGATTGAGAAGATCGGGTTTTGTTTTAGCGTGCTGCTGACTATCTTGCGAGATTGAATCAACCCACTCTTTCGTGAATGAAATATCTTGCTTATAAGAAAAATAAAGAGAAAGACATTATTCTGCGCAAAAAGATAAAAATTTGAAATTCCTGTAAATAAATTTTAAAAAAAGCGAATCAGAGGCTTTTTTCCTGATAACTTGTTGATCAACTATAGATTATTAATTTCCTTTGATAGTTTGAAAATTATAAAATTTTATACTAACTTACTAATTTTTATTTGTTTAACTTACCAACATGTTAAGTTTATCAACTCCTATATATAATTACTAACCTAAACTCGAATGCCTTACGACATTATAGTAAGTTATCAATGATTTGAGGAATTTACGAAGGACAGTTTTAATGGCAAGTTATCTAGCTTTTTAAAAAAAATTGTCGTGGAAAATAAAATCTTACCATCGAAACTAGTAAACGTACCTGGAAAAAATTTATTAACTTACTATACCAAATGGGCTTACTTCTTATAGTGGTAAGTTAATGACTGAGTAAAGGAATTTATTACCGTTCAATTAAATAGTAAGTTGTCAACCTTACATAGAAATAAAATCATACCATTGAGTTAGTAATTTACCATTGGAATTAGTAACTTTTCTGTGAATGCTAAATTTTTTGGGGAAGTAAATTAAGTAAATTACCAACCTATTTATGTGGTTTATCATTGCAAAAAAAAAAGAAAAGAGTCTTGTCAATGAAATTAGAAACTTAACAAGGTTGGTCCGCTTTTTAGCGCATTACCGACGATGGAAGGAATTTACAGAGTTATTGTGAAAAATAAAGAACTTACAAAGTTCAAATTATCGTACTAGTTGATCGAGGGTGGTCAAGCCGTCATTTTCCCGACAAGTTTCATCTTTTTTTTTTTTTTTTTTTTTTCCTTTTGAAATAATCATATAAATAGTTTTCGACTTTTTTTAATATATGATGTCATCTCTAGATTTTTATTTTACTTTATGTGTGTTCCTGAATTATTGATAAATATTCAATCTAGCTTTGAATTATATGAAGATACCTAATGTTATTCTTTCATTAATCTAAGATTGAAGACAATATTAAACATTTTTATATAGTTTAGGGATTAAATTAAACATGTACTAAAAATTTAAAAATCATATTAAATAAATTATAAGGACAAAATTGATATTGGATTAAAGTTTAAATACCATATTAAAAAAAAAAAAAATGAGAGAACCATTACAAGTGAAAGTTTCCTAGGATGGCACCTTATATTTCTATCAAGCGTAAAGGTATTCACATTACAAATCTTATTAAAACTACTCGTTTTTTATCAGAAGCTTGTGATTTAGTTTTTAATACAGCAAGTAGGGGAAAAACAATTTTTAATTGTTGGTATGGAAGTTATACATGAACGTAATGCTCATAACTTCCCTCTAGACCTAGCTGCCATCGAAGTTCCATCTACAAATGGATAAGACGTTGGTCTTAGTATAAGTCTAGCCGAGCTTTTGATTGGAAATGAGCAATAACCAACACTCTTGATAGAAAAAGAAATTGATTATTGTTCATTCATTTAGTTTTTTTTTTTTTTTTTACATAAGTTTTTCTTTACTTCAACATAAGAAAAAGTATTCTAGTCTTAGGGATTGCTTTATGATTGCTTATCATACTTTTTTTTCCTTAGATATCAATTTCTATACATTTTCACCTTTTTTTTTTTCGGACAATTTATTTATTTATTATTGTTATTTTTTTTAAAGTTCTTCAAAAGGAGGAAAGAAGAGGGAAATATAAAAGGCGGGGAAGAGGGAAGAGGGAAGAGAGGAGGGCTCCTCCCATCGTTCAGTTTCATTTGGTCTGACGGGGAGATGAGTCGCCAGAGGAAGAAGAAGGTTTCCCGCGAATCTCCTCCTCCTCCTCCCCCTCATCTCCTCTTCCAAGCCCTAATCTCTGCTCTCCAATCTCCTCCGGTACGTCTCCCTCCTCCTCCTCCTCCTCCATCTCCCCTCGCGTGGTGTCTTCTTCCTTTGCTGCCCCGTCCGAGGCGTTTCCGGCCTCTCTCGCCGTGTCTCGATGTTCCGATTCCGTTCGCTTGCTTTCTCCGTCGCTTCTCCCTAATTCTGTCGGTAGAATCTTGCTCTCTCGTTCAGTCGATTGCATCTTTCCACTTCGGAACGCGAGAGATTTTCGGGTGCCGCACACTATTTCCCATGCCTCGGCCGATTCGTCGGTAAAGGAATGATCTTTTGCTTTCTTTCTTCCCACCGTTCGACTGCATCCCTGCTGCTTGTCACGAGCTTGGAACGCCTTGAGTTTTCGAACTTTTCTCGAGCTTGTTCTCTTGAGGTGATTCATTTATGAGGAGATTGGTGGGGTTTAAATAGCGAGACCCTTGTTGTTCGCTGAGTTTCTCCATCATCAAAGTCGCGTGAGCTTCCATTATCTGGTTACGAGTTGACTAATATAAGGAGCAAAATGTCACGTAGGTTTCGTATAATTTCTTACCAAGGTGAATGGCGTCGCTAACAACTACTGTGTAGAAGTCTTTCACAATGGTAGTTCGATTTTACCCAAGTAGGTGCATATGGGTGTAGGCTGACATCTCTATAGGATGTGATTACCGATGAATGAGAATGCTTGAGTAGCTAGTTCTTTTTGTTAATTGCAGCGGTTTGTTATTGCAGTGTCCGAAGCCACCGCTCTTGAAACGATTGCGTGCACTGTTGATGTGCTTCTCTTTGAGAATGCCGGACAGCTCTTGCCTTGTCGATGTTTTACCTCAAGAGGATATATGTAAGCTGTCCGAAATCCTATACGAGGAACTTTGTGAAAAGTCTCAACAACTATTCTCTGCTTTGCGGGAAACTTCCATTGGTCAGGAGCATGCAAGGACGCCATCATCGCCCAAATTGTGGAATGACGTAGAAGAGCTAACCTTGTTGTTAAGGTGCTGTTTGTCAGTATTAACTCTTCTCAGCTTTGACCAAAATCTGATCCTTGAGAAAGCACGAGTTCTTCTTTCAATACTCAGCAAGTTAATTTCTTTTACTTCAAGCGGAAGTGATGAGGATGCTTCTATTTCCTTTAAGAGGTTCCATCGGGAATGCAATTACTGTGAAAATGGTTGCACTACTTCGGTTGCAGAGGACCTTGTTGCATCCTTACATTTTCTTCAACCTTCAGATCCACACAGGTCACTCTTAAGTGCGCTTTTAGAGGTACTTTGATAATTTTTGCATGCCCTGTTATGTTATTGTGAAAATATCAGGTGTGTTCTCCAGTTTAGATTCGTTCTTTTCTTTTGCTTTTAGTGCAACTGCTCACTGAGAAATAGACTATTGAATTTCCACTTTTTGGGTTTGAGAAGTTCTTATTATTAGTGCAATATGCATATTTACCTGTTGATGGGTGAAGTAAGTTCTGCTCTCATGTACCATTTTTGAAAACCATAATTCATCAAAATTAAGAAATGCCATTGCTTATTGACAGGTCTCTATTAGAGTTAAGACTGAAGCGATTGTGTCTGGTACAACCTTGTTGAATGGGATGACTTGTCACTAGATCTAGAAACTAAGAAAAATGGACTTTGCCCATATTGCTATCAATGTCTTTATGTTGCACAACCTCTAACCTTTCACCGTTCAGCTTTCTTATGGTGTAAGGGCTTGAGGCTTGTTTTCAATTAGGCATTTATTATTGTACTATTGTTGTTGGGAAAGGGCCATTATACAAGCTGAAACATGAGATACTCCATGCAAATAGATCAAGATGTTCAAATCATACTTAAAGTTTTAGAGGCTAGGGTTGAATTTTGGAGGTGGCACAAGATCTCATTTCCTCAGCTTTTAAAAGTCCTTCAGATGGTTTCAAGTAACACTTTGTATGAAGTGTGGATATTCTAAAAAATTGTTTTACGTGAGACGAATTGCAATAACAAGAGCCTAAAGATAAGTAATTATTGGTGTGATTAAATGTAAGAATCCAATAAGAATAGCTCCTTCAGGGGTTGGGATGTGGAGTTCGTCAGGGATGATGAGGATCCAGAATGGGATACTAAATCCTTTTTCTTCTCTTTTCTAGCTACTTTACGTGTAGTGGATAAATTCTTTCTAGGATAATCAACTGAGATGGATGTTAGAGTTGATCTAGCTTATTTACAGTAAATCATTTTTAAGCAGGGCTACTTTAAGAAATAATCTGCATGGCAAGTCATATACGACATGGAGGATTATTTTGTTGACATCCCCTCTCATGTGCAAACTGGATTGAGAATGGCATGTGAGAACCTCACACGAGACATAAACTGGGTGGATCCTGGCTTTGTTATTATGTTAAAAAGTCCAATTTAAAAGCTTAAATTATTAATGGTGTGAGACTACATTAATATAAGGCCCCTTAATACTCCATATACAAGTGATGTGGGAACCTTAAAAAGAACCATGTGCCAAACGAAATATAAAATAGGAATGAAGAATTGAGCTATGATAGCATGTTAGAGATCTCACTTGGTGCTCATAAATTAACTTCCTGGGTAAGGAGGGAAAAAGGAAAATAGAAAAAGGTGTTTCCTTTACTTGTTGATTCCTTTTTGACTATAATTGTGAATCCTGTTGAGCATTGTCTTATCTTCAGGTTTTTGCAGATGAACTCCTGTTAGAAGAATCACTGAGGGGTCTCTTGGTATCTGTTGATTCTGCTTTCTTCCCTAGTGAAAATCTATTTATGCTTAATGGTAATCATCATAATGTTGGAGTGGTGCTCGAACTGATGGCAGCTCATCTTATGCTGCTGGATTGTAATGAGGAAGCAATTGAAAAATTTTTGAACAGAATAGATGGGCGCCATCGGAAGGAAAACGAAATTCCTGAACTTAGTTTGACTGCAGCCTTGGCATTACTTGTGAACCCTATTGCGCCTTTTGTGCCAAAGATGCTTCAGGCACATTTAGTTCTGCTAGTTTCTGAAGTTATGGATTCTCGCATGTTCTCTTTAAGCAAAGGGCCAGATCTTGCAGAGATGGATCTCTATCTGAAAGCATTTGAAAGGTCTGTCAATCTGTACAAGATGCATATGTGTAACGTTCATGTATGTTGTTATGCTCCAAGTTCTGAAGATCCATTTCCTCTGTGCATGCTTGGGAGAAGTCAGCCATCCTTTCAATCTTGTATTAAGCACGTGACCAAGGAGAAACTTGATCTTTTTGTTGCCAAATTAGAAAATTCATGGAGCTCTTACAGGCAGAAAATGATTTTGGAAAGCAAAACAGACATGTTATCTGCATCTATAGCATATGTCAAGTATATTTGCAATGTTGGGAATTGGTCAGACATCAATGAGATCTTATCAGTTTTAGAGTGCATGATTATGAAAGCGTATAATCATGACCCTAGTGATAGCATCCCTCACAAAAATGGGGGAGTGAGTTTTCAGGATGTCTATCTCCTTTCATCCATTCTGAATTTGATGAGCAATTCCATGTTCCAAGTAATATGGCTCTTCAGGATTAATGGGTACACAAGTTGCTTACAGACCTCACAGGATTTATCTTTCCAGAGACAGCACGATTTCTTGCTTGAGATGGTTCGCTGCTTTCAACAATTTGGCATTCATTTACCAGTTCAACATTTCTTATTTGAGAGGATGAAAGTGCACAAATTGAGGCATGAAGAGTGTACAGGGGCACTCTTTCATTTTTTGGGACTGCTATCATTATGCTTTGACACAAGGTTTGACTTTTTAGTTAAGGCTTGCTTGTCCATGATCATGGTGCTCTTGAATCTAATTATTTTGGAAGAAGGGGATTTAGATGCAGTAAGGTTGTTACTGGCTCTAGAAGGAGAATCTTCATCTCACGGATTTTTCTCTAAAGAAGAGGTAAGTTTTGGTTTGATCCTTGTGGTCTTATGCATTTGTTTGTCAATTTTTTGATCTTTCATGCTTCTAAAATTGACAGATCCCTGTGGTTGACAATTCTACTCAAAAAGTTGCTTCCACATTTCACAAAATTCAGAGACAGTATCTGAGGTTAGAGGTTTTTTTGTTTATCATGCAGAACAATGGTTGCTTATTAGTTTAATTGTGTATAAGCTTTGTTGGATTGATGATAAACTGGCGTTTCAGTTAGAACTATTATTAGTGGGTGATTCAGTTGAACTTATGATCGGGGGTGTACAAAATACCTGATGAGCCCCAAAAACCAATGAACTGGTTGAACCTAACTGAAATCTTGGTTTTATGAAGCTCATTTTGCTTTTTGGTGGAAATTTCTTTTGCTTATCGGGTTTGCTTCAGGCCATTAGATCTAAAAATTGCGGACCGTGAGGCACGGTCTGACCATGTATGGCAGAACCTCTGGTTTTGTATTTCTGAATTGTGATAACCTTTCATCTATCATTTTTCTCAAAAGGCATCATTAATTTTTGGGTGTTAAGCCATGACTCTGACAGTCCACATCTAGGAGTTTGACCCTCTCTCTCTCTCTCAAGAGGAAGATGAAAGAAGTGGGATGAAACCCATGAACCAAACTAATAGAACGAGTTCTTAATGGTGACGCTTAGCCTTCTGCATCTGTCTGTCTGTCTGTCTGTCTCTCTCTCATGTGGGAGAGAAAAGAAGAAGGGTGAAACCCATGGTCTGAACCGATAGAACCAGTTCGCTTGAGTCTTTGAGGCATGTATCTGATTGTGGTTTCACTTTTGAATGTTTCAAACTCATGCAAACATTCACACCCACACTTATGATTATGATTCCTTTCTCATTGGTACTTATGTCCATGTTAACCCTGCTTAATTTGATTCTAGCGGGAGTTTGCTTGCTTACACATTATTATTCCTGGGCACCCAGAAGAGTATACTATCAGTCTAATACTATTGTGATCTGCTCCTTGGTTCATGGGCTAGTCATGTCTTTTCTAGTCTGTCAGTGTGAAATTCTGTTATTTGGCTGGTCGCCAGTGTTACATGAACTGACTGAAGTAGGATCTCCAAAATATTGAAGGCAAATAAGAATATGAAATGTTTACCTTCTCATAGCATTCTCGTTCTGTTTTTTTACATGTAGCCCTCTATAATAAAATGCACCTTCATATATTAGTTAGGTTAGTTTCTACATCTTTTCTAAAGTTGCCAAACATCGTCTAATTGCTTTGGTTCAACACCATTTTGGTCTAATTACCAAACAGAACTCATTATTCTTGTTTGACATATTTTACCATGCTCCAATTCAAAGAGTAAGGTCTTGCCATCAATTCTCTTTTTGGGGACAGCATTTTATGCTGCTGTATAGTTTACAAAGACATTTGAAAGCAAGGTTTTAGAAATGAAATGCATGCAACGCTGTTCTTTTGACCTTGCTATCTTCAGTTTTTTATTCCCCCTATTGTGTATACAGGATGGTTCCTACCAGATGCTTAAGCAGCAACATCCAAGAAGTGGAGAACGATCCTTCTAATATTGCCTTGGGACTGAATCATACAGAGTCTTTCTGCATGGAAGAGAGTACAGAAGAAACCTGCAATGGGGAAATCTTTCTTAAGTGTCTCCTAGAAGAAGGCTCAAAAAGTCATGTGATTATGATGATTTAGTAGATTTCATTGAGCTGAAGAAAGGGAAGGATTACAATGGCTGGTTGAGGAATAGGGCGAAATACCGAAGGAGGAAAAGCGAGAGGATGGCTGTCTTGAGGTGGAAGAAAAGGAAAATGACTTGGAGAATGATGAAAGGTAAGAAAAGCTAAGCTCGTGTTCAGTCTCATGTCCGTCACCATTTTTCTCGGGAGACAAACAGCAAACTCTTCTTTGTATGTCTACATGACGTGTTATTTATTGTCCTGGGCAGTTTCCCAGAGTGTTGTACATAATAGTGACTGTATTAGGATCCTGGAACAAGTGGTGTGTCAAGAATTTAATTCCCTTGTTTATAGTGTATTACAGGGTTTGTATTTGTTCTAGTGTCAGTCTTCATTTGTTTAAATATAATATCAAAATTTCTCAAGCATGGATCAAGCTTAGTATATGGGTAAATCAGACTTAAGTTCGTTTCTAATTTATATTGATGGTTGCAGTTTCATTTTTCTGGTCTGACGTCTATTCTTGTTATGACTGACCTTTCTTTGCACTCTTAGGACCTGTTTGGTAACCGGTCAAATAATGCTAATTTCTATTCTTTTGTTTCCGGGAGTAGATTAGGGACAAAAATCGCGTTTTGTAAATTTTTGTTCCCGGGAATAGATTTGGAGTAGAATCAAAAAAAAAAAAAAAAAAGTTGATTCTTATTCCCCGGGAACAATTATAAAATCAAGCATCTATTTTCTCATTTTCTTTTTCTTTTTCTTGTTCTTCTTCCCTTTTTCTTTTTTTTCATATGTTGCCACCGTTGCGGTACTGTTACCGGTCATGGCAACCGGTCCGGTGAGCTCGTCGGAGGCAAGCCCAGCCAAGGCTCGACCTCGCTTTTATTCTGGGAATTAAAATTTTAGATAGTTACTAAACGGCTTAAAATGCTTAGAAATTATTCCGGAAAATAGAATAAAAAAAATATTTTTGATTAGAAATTATTTCCGGGAATAAAATCGTTATCAAATACGCCCTTACTTAAGGCTATCTTGCTTTTCTTGGCAAAGCTGTGTTATGAGATAGAGCTTTCCCTTTCGGAGCCGCCGCCTTCATCGGGTCTAACATTTGTCGGGATATTTATGAGGTCTGTCGTCTGCTGAGAAAATTCTTATTTAACATAGGTGGGTAGATGGTATAGGTGCATTCCAGTTGGTTTATTATCCAATTTCGATGTTGCTCGTCCCCCATCATGTAATTGGGAAGTATACAATAGTCAAAGAAAATGGATGATATCGATGCATTCCCCTCAACCCCCAAACCCCCCCCCCCCCACCCACCCCCCGCGACAATTCCAGAACCGCGCCCTTCCCCCGACAATTCCTTCCAGAAATTGCAAAGTTAGGTCAAGCTCCACTTGATAATCACTCAAGATCGACCGAAATGCCTTGGGCAGTTATTCCGAAATTGCAAAGTCTGGAGTAGGGGCATAACAGAGTCAAGCTACTCGCCAGTAATTCGGGCTTTGCTCAATGATTACACGAGATTATTTCGTCTAATTTTGAGTCTGAGTTTGAAGTTGAGGTACTTGAATTTCTTGTAAAGTCAAGCTCGATTTTGCCAATACTAAACTTGATAGGCCCTGACCAAAATCGACCCTAATCAAATTTTTATGTTTATTAGATTTCTTTCAAAAAATGTTGTATGATTGTAGGTGACAGAGAAACCTTTAAATTTATTTGTTGTACCCACGTAGATATGAATGCACGGCTAGTAGTCAAGCTTATTGAGGGTTTTTTTTTTTTTTTTCTGGTAAATGTCATAGAGTGAAATATTTCATCAACTAGAAAAGATCGAAGGGCTTGATAAATGGCCTTCAGTACAAAAAAGCTCTCAAAATTTTTTGGGAGGGGACAAAACCCAATTCAAAAGTAAAGAGTTTCTTCTCTGAGCCTTGGCAATTCAATCTGTGATTGAGGTAGCCTCTCTAATGCAATGGCCGACATTAATATTTGAAAAGGACAACAACAAATCTTTGTACTCTAGGATGATAGCATGAGCTTTCGACGGAACCTGTCTAAACTCTCCACAGCTTTGATCAAATTTAAGTTGTCAGACACAAGTACGAGGACTTTGTTTCTTTTAGGATACATATGACTTATGAGTTAGGGCTTTCTAAGGGGGCAAGAGCCTCAGCCCCGAATGTTGATGACGCTTATTAAACTTGAACTTGAGTTTATGTATAACTCTTTTAATGGGGTTGAGCTTGAGTATTTGGAATTTCTATCCGAGTCGAGCTTGAGACTACATTTTCAAGGAAGTGTGGGCTGAGTTTGGAGCATTAAGCATACAAATTGAGTTAAGTTCGAGCTTGGCACTGTATTGGCTTGATTACGTTGCTAGTTTGGAGTAGGAATGTAACTCAATTAAAAAAAAAAATATTGAATAAGGAAGTCATTGGTGTGATTGGAAGAACATTTTTTTTTCTCCCACTCATGCTCAAAGAATTGATTAATTTCAGATGGTAGCATTAAAAGTTCCTTCAGGAGGTTATTGGTTGGGCAATCAGCGCACATACGTTAAGAAATTAGAATGGGTAACGTAGGAGCAAATTAAATTAGTGATGGGAAGATTATAAAAGGAGCCGGCCTTTTGTTTTTTCCCTCCAAATTTGCAACTGTAAACTGTCCGACCCAAAGCTTTCGGAAAAAAAAGGACAGAATTTTTTTTTTTTATTATCTTATCCATTACACGTATACTTGATTTATTAATGAGGTCAATTGATCAAAAATAAAAAATCTCTTAATTATTATTTAGTTTCGTATACAAAATTGACTCCTCCTCATTAAGGAGGTCAATTAATTTTAAAAATTTTAAATCCATTAAATTATCATCATTTTGATTTTGTATTTACATAAACTTGACTCCTCATTAACGACACCAATAAGGATGGATAGAAAAGTGATTTTAATTACTTATTGAAATTCCAAATAATAATTAGAGTTGGCCAGATGAGTATCTATTGCTTGCTAATTATACGGGGGGATCTATCAGAATTACGTGTTTTTCTTAGATGGGCTCAATAAAACTTTCTTCTATGTATTTTTTATTTGTTTGGGCTTTTATGTAGGTGTCGTGGATAACTAGACACCTTAGTTCCGTATTATTAACATATAGAGCAGCTGACAAAAATTAGATGCAAGATCGCTCGTTTATGCTGTCAAGTTCATTTAAATGAAATAAGGAAAAATTTGCGGACCAACACCATATTTTAATTTGAAAAATTTCAAATAAGGGCATAAGTGCCCTCATTTTCTCAAATAATAGCTTGAAGTGGATATTATTTCAAATAAGAATTTGAAATACCATCATTTTTTCAAATAAAGATTTGAAATAAATCTTGTTTTTTTTTTTTTTGATTCGAAAAATGAATCTTGTTTCACATAAAGGCTAAAGTGGCATCTCTCTCTCATGCACAAATATTTATACTTTTCAGAATTTTAAACCAACCATGAAATAAATTCCAAGCACGTTAAAATAACTCATCCCGAATCTTTTTTTGGTCAAAACTTATCCCTAATTTTTTTTTTCCTGAAAACTCACTCTAATTGACTTTTTTTTTTTTTTTCTGGCTCATAAAATATGTTGCAATTCTTTCGGATTTCGTCATGTTTCTTTGGTGTCATCAACACTAAGATATCTATCCTTCTAAAATTCTAGAATTTGAAATATGTCCCAGTGGATTTTGTGACTTTATAAATTCCTTCAAGTATCCTTCATGATTAACAAACAAGGTAAGAAGTTCTCGGTTAGTTTGGTTTCAAATTATTTCCTATCAAACTAAATGAGTAACTATGCAATTACACTGATGAAAAGATGAATAATGTGGGTCTGCAAATTGACGTTTTGTATGATGCACTAGATAAAATCCCATTGGCAAGTGTTTGATAGTAATATAACATTTTATCTTTGCACCGTTCTTTTTCTGTCTTTGGACCGAAGGGAGCTCCTCTCTTTCTTCTCTCTATGAGTGTGCGCGTGTTGGCCTGCCCAAGTTAAGAAGCCTAGGGCGTCTCTGTTGTCATTGTTGGAAATTATGTACAGTTTATTTCCTTCATTTTTCTATTTGTTTTTGCTTAATTTCGTTCCGTGGACAACGGATTCGGAGCATGTTAGCAGAGTTCTTAAAAGCAAATGTTATTTTCATATCAATGATTAGCTGATTGGACTTTCTCTTATCAAGTTTGCTTTTGCTTAATTTCGTTCCTTGGACAACTGATTCAGATCTTAAAAGAAAATGTTATTTTCATATCAATGATTAGCTGATTGGACTTTCTCTTATCAAGTTCTTTATAATTATTTCGATTTATAGGCTTTTTACGTTCTTTATTTCATTTACTAATTATTTTATTGTTTAATATATTTTTTCAATTTGATATGAAGTTTCTTTCCAAGCAAAATATACACGTGGAGCTAAATGAGTAGACATGTGCTTTCCTAGATTGGGTTATATATTAATACATTTAGTTAATATGAATTGGGTTGGATATAGATCATTAAATTTATATTGAATGAAAATGAGTCAAAACGGATTTAATGGGTCAATATGAATTAGACAATTATCGACTCAACTCGACTCATCCATTTGACAACCGATCTAGTATTTAAATCATTCTTTTTCTTTGTCATTGTGATTATGCTCTTGCTAGATCAATATTAACATACTACTATGGTTTTTTTTTCCCTTCCAATATCCGGTATCAGCCCCATCAGGTAATAAATTACCAAATACTTTAAAATCTAGTGCGAGTAGTAGATGATCAAGTATTTTAAAATTACTAGTGGACGCATCAAATGTTTTATAAATTACGAATAAAATAACGATGTTACCACAACACATCTGATAGTATACTATCAAGTGCTTACATTGTTGCGAGTGGGTCCCTTTGCTCAGTGATAAAATTTTAAAGAAGTCAATAACATACTATTCCAATTGTGTTGGTAAATTCCTTAAAACGTTTTCAATTTCACTAGTAAGTTCTTAGTTTCACCAATTATATATATATATTTTATTTATTTATTTATTTATTTATTTATTTATTTTTTCCAACAGCCACATCCTTCATAGAATGATAAACTTTCTATTGAATTTGATGTTGTCACATTTCGTTCTTCTTCTGGCACTTTCTACCTCAAAAGCACTAATTTCACCGGTACTTCTATTAACATCAAAGGTGAAGCTTTACAACTTAATTTTGAATTCAACGTCAGTAAGTTTTTCGAATTTTTGGTAACTAACTACACTAAAAGCGCGTCTATGCAGGCATGTAACTCATTTCAATGATAGGTTACTAATTTCAATTTTATTTCCAATGGCAAATTCCTTAGTTTGTTGATAATTTTACTAACTTGTAAAGAGACCGGCTTTGGTGGTAAGTTATTAATTTGGGCTTTGCTAGCATAATTAGAGATACTGTGAGAATAACAGTCTATTATGAGTTACAAATTCTTAAAGAAGTGGATTTTATAACAATTTACAATTATTTGTGATTTTACTTTTTTGTAATCCAAAGTAGACTGTTTTTCTCACAATATATTAAAGATTATCACGCAATCATTTGTCAAATGTCGGACACTTGGAATGCTAAAACTTAGCACGGGAATACTTAAGTGCCAAAAGTTATGAAAATGACATATAAGTGCCACTTCTTTGAAAAGTAAAACACTTGAGTGCCAAGTTTGACGTAGGTGGCCGAAAATGTTACATGACAATTTTTTAATAATATCACTTGCCTACATGTTACAATAGAGAGTTGAGTGAACGATGATGAACTAAAACGACGTCGTTTTGTTTGTTTGTTTTTTTTTTTTTTGAATTTTAATATAAATATTAATTAAATTAAAATATTTATATTTATATAAACTTCATAATATTTATTTTTAGATAAAAGGAGAGGAGGAGGAGGGAGCAAGCTAAGGTAGAGCCCTCATCGCTACCTCCCTACTGTCGCCAGGAATGGTTGGCGATGATGGGGGAAGGGTTAGTTGGAGTGGCTGAGCCTTGGCCAAGGGCCAATGACCTTTGTTGATTAGTGGCAAGGGCTTGGGAGCCCTTGCCCAGATCTGGGGCGAGGGTCATGGCCCTCCCCCAACCCTCGCCCTAGATCCGGCGAGGGTCGCCGGCCTTCTCTTGGGCAGGCCAAGGGTCGTCGCCCGTTGTCCTGTTCGCCCTCTCCATCTTACCTTTTCTAAATATAAATATAAATATAAATATAAATATATATTTATTTTTAAATTTAATTTAATTAATATTTATATTAATTAGCTACCACGTCATTAGCAAAACAACGTCGTTTTTGCACTTGTTTAGCCACGTTGCCTAATTGCAATGTTAGCATTTTGGCTGGATTTTCTCACCGTAGACACTTAATTGATCTATTTTGCTTTGATTTTGATACTTAAGTGTCATTTTTGTAACTTTTGATACTTAAGTGTTCCTTTGTGCCAAGTTTTGACACTCCATGTGTTCTTTTCCCATCATTTCTCTATAAATTTCACTGATAAGTTGCTAATTTTGCCATAAAATATTTACAGCGGTAAATTTCTGAAAATAAGTAAATACCATGATTGTCTTTAATGTTGGTGAAATGCTAATGTTGTAAGTAATTACCATGCATGAAAGTTGGTTCCGCTTTTGGCAAACGGACTATTAGTATTCTGCTAAATTCTCATTCATGTTGCAATAAAACAAGAAGGGACATTCACTCGCAGGGTGCTGCAGCTTGTGCAAATGGA
The DNA here is from genome assembly GCA_014182375.1 of Eucalyptus virginea. NCBI lineage: Eukaryota > Viridiplantae > Streptophyta > Magnoliopsida > Myrtales > Myrtaceae > Eucalyptus > Eucalyptus virginea. The sequence goes on from CM024523.1 coordinate 674,372, forward strand.
AGGTTATTTTTAGCATTATTATTCGCAGGTTACAATATAAAAGAAGCCCAACAAACTTCCCCTACAACATCAGATCCGAATCCTCCAGCCACTTCCTCCACAACGCCATTACCGGGATCATAGAAAGGCCACGAAAGAAAACGGACGATACACAAGGTGCATATAGTTACACAAGGTGCATATAGTCTCTCCGGGAGAGCTTCACGTGGACATATGTTAAGTGCCACATGCTCCATCAAGGAGTAGTCTTCGTTGGACGAGACGAAGCGGGTGGGACTCCCGGGAAGCCCGGCGGAGGCTGGAGCGGGAGTTGAGGAAGGGGAGCCGGAAAGGACGGCAAAGGGATTGGTAGTCCTGGAATTTGCGGAAGTGGGGTCACCGGCTCCAATGGTGGCTGGAGCGGGTTCGGTGGCTGGACTGGGCCCGGCTGAAATGGGTTCTCTGCCAAATGATGAGTAGTGAAGAGCTTCGATGAACTCGTCTCTCGATCAAGTGATGGACTGACGAGCATGGGCTTGGAACCGTCGTTGCCGGGTTTGTCTTTGGAAGGTGGCCAGAAAGCTGGGGGCAGGTTTGGGAGCCCTGGAAGAGGAGGGAGAAGAGGGAGTTGCGGCAGCGGCGGAAGCTGGGGAAGCAGCGGGATCGAAGGCACCGGGTTGGTCAATGGTGGGAGGTACGGCGTGGGAGGGTCTTGAAGTGGAGGGGGGAACGTCGGATCATAACGAGGAGCTGGAAACCTGAAGTATTTCTCGGAGCCGAATTCTGAGCTCGGCTTTTCGTTGCACAGGTGGGGTCGTTGCAGGGGCTTGAACGTGAAGAACCCGGCCGAGAACACGTGGTCTCCGTTCTTTCTCATTTTGAAATGGAGGGAGGACGAAGTCACCGGGGAGGCCACGGCGCAGTTTGGCTCGCTGCTGCTGATCAACTTCACAGAGCAACCCTCGATTCTTCTCACGTGCTTGCCGATGGAGAAGGGCAAGGAGACTTCGAACTCCCCATGCTCGTCAGTCTTCGCTTCTTTGTGAAAGCTCAGTTTGGCGCTTCCGTCTTTGCATTCGACTGCCACAGATGCTCCTGCACACAACAATTACCACACACTATCAGCCATGATGTATGAACCGTAAAGTTCACAGAAACAACAAACCAAGGCTAATATGTCGTATAGCCTAGTGCAGATTGGACCTGGAATGAAGTGGCTGGCCTCCGAGAACCCTTGCGTGAAGCATGTGTTGCAGTAGACCGTGCCGACGACCACGGTGGAAGGAAGCTTCTTCTGGTGAGTGGCTTCGGAGATACTAAATGTGAAACTCAGGAACAAGAATGCTATCAGAAACCAAGACATTGTTATGGTCTATCTAGAAGTTATTCTTGAGACAGAACTGGAAAAAGACAAGGCCCCAAACGATATTCCGCTGCCGCCGTCACTTGTTCCTCTTTTAGCAGAGTCCGAGGCGTATAAATAACATGCTCATCAGCTTGTGAAGAAGCCATTACCCCTACCAAAGTCCTCCTTTATGACAGTCATGCCGAAGCCAGTCAACTAAAAGCACAGTAGCAGTGAATGTAGGAGCTGGTTCCACCCACCAAACACCCCGGAAGCATGCGAATTGGATGATAGAAGGCCAGAAAAAGGTAAGGGAGGGAAAAAAAAAAAAAAAAAAAGAGGTCCTGGCATGATTGCTGTTGGGCGTTAGAATGTGAAGTTACACTCGACATTTATTGAGTTCGTTCCTTTGTTGGTCTGGGAACTCTGTCCAGAGAATAGTTAGGTCATTTGTTGGCTCACGAGATCCTGTTTTTTTTTTTTGGTCGGTCACGAGATCCTGTTGATGAGCCACAAGTCTCATGGGTTCATCTTGAGGAAAATTCGTGGATCGTATGGGGAATTTTCAGGGGAAGTTACTGTCCTGGAGCACCTACTTGTCCTTTTCAACGTCGATCTAGCTGAACATCTTTTAGAACTAGGACACGAGGTCGAAAGAACTAAGTAGGAGCCTTTGCATTTGCATGTGATGGATGTGGAATGAATGGAATATTTTGGGCTTCATTGGGCAAAAGAGGGATCGATCCACTTAAACGTGGAGATGCCCAATTAAAGCCAAAACATAAATCGACTCCTCTCAAATGTTACACATGAAAAATTATCCAAAAAATCTTGAATCTACTGTACGAAAATTAATTCAATCCTAAACCTTTCTACTGTACCATTTTTTTTTCCGACTAATTGTACCAATTTAGTTTTAAAACTTTGACGATTTGTTAATTTAGTCTTAAATCTTTTGATGATTTGCTAATGTAGTCATTTTGGCCAAATATCTAAATAATGAGTTTAAGACTAAATTTGCAAATCTTCAAAAGATTTTTGACTAAATTGAGACGAAGAAAGGTCTAGGATTAAATTGGCTTGAAAGAATTAAGAACAAATTAGTACAATTAAATATATAGAAATGAATTGGGTGCCATATAATAGGTTTAGGACTTTTTTGAACAACTACCCCAATGTTATAAATAGCATACATGCATACCACCAAACATGAACATGCATGTACATCATGATCACATGCCATGTCATGCATCATCGACCATTGCCACGTTATCTAGCATATGCCATATCATCACGCATGTCTGCCATGCATGTTGTCAAGTCATCCATACTGACATGATTGTACACTAATAAATCTGCAATATGAAATCAAGAGAGGTAAAGTTTATCAATTTTGTATTGACATATAAAATAGGCGCAATCTCCAATTTCAAATGACACGAATGATTCCTCTCATTCCTTTTTTTAATAATATTCTACAGATAATTAGAAAGCTTTGATGGCATCATCTCGGATTGAGCAATACGAAGCTTTATCTTCTTTGAACGGAATTGGACAGCTTCAATGGCGTGATGTTGAATGAGATTGTACTATTTTTGGTTCTTTGCAGTTGATGGATTCTAAAGTGTTGATGACTTGATCTGAAATAAAAGATGGTCAAGGTCCTAATGACATCAATCTTCGACGAGGTCATGATGACCTAAATTTAACCAGGTTCCTTCACCCTCTTGAAAGTGTTCTGGTCTCTAAATACTTGATGACGGCAATTTCACGAAATTTGAGTATGTCCTTGTGTTGAGAATGTCTTGAACTTTTAATAGGCTTGGGCCAACATTAAGGTTTCGGGGCAATATAGATATTGTTTTTCTTAGTTATTAGGTTAGGAAGTTGAGACAGAAAAAATCTTAATTTTTAGAGCCATCTTTTGTAGTTTTTGAAATTTTATGGTGGATTTCGCTTCTGCCCCCCCCTCCCCCAAGTGGTTTTTCTCGCAAGAGTTTCCACATAAATCTAGTATTCTTTTATTCTTCTTAGTTTCGATTTCGTTATAGTTTCAACATTTGCCATAACAAACCGATATTAGAGCCTTAGGTTCTTGATCTTTTGGTTAGGGCTTCAAGTTCAACAATGAGATTTGATATTGAGAAGTTTGATGGGAGTGGCAATTTCAACCTATGGCAATTTCATATATTGGTTATTCTTACACAACAGGGTTTGAAGAAAACTCTATTTGGGAAAGGGAAGAAACCGAAAGGCACGTAAGATGAAATATGGGGGGAATTGAATGAAAAGGCCATGCATGCTATTCAATTATGTCTCATGAATGAAATTCTGCAAGCGATACTAGATTAGAAAATAGCTGTAGGTTTATGGAATAAATTGGAGATTTTGTTTTTTTTGGACAAAACTCCTCACCAATTGATTGAGACTTAAGCAACGACTCTTGACTCTTCATAAGGCTGAGGGTGCTTCTCTTAAATATAATATTTTTGAGTTCAATTCTATTATATCATAATTAAGAAGTATTGATGTTAAGATTGAAGATGAGGATTAGGCCCTCTTATTATTAGTTTCACTACCTCCCTCTTATAAGAATTTTAGAGGGACCATGATTGTTAGTAGAGAAACCATTGATGTTGAAGATGTCAAGACTAGTCTTCTAAATAAGTAGAAATTAGATACATAATTGACTTTAGAAGGCAGTAATGATCATGGGCCTAATTTAGTTGCTAGAGGAAGGTTTGTTGAAAGAAGTAATTGTGATAGGATCATACTAAAATTGAAGCATAAGGATTTGATTTGCAACTATTGTAAGTCTAAGGGGCATATCAAGATAAATTGTCTAAAATTGAAGGCAAAACAGCAAAGAGAAACTCATATGAATTAGCAAAATCAAGAAAATGCAAATCGGCAGAACAATCATAACTACCATATTAGACATAATCAAGGAAACAAAAATCCCGCTTAAGCTAATTTTTTTTTTTTTTTTTTTTTTTTTTGGGTAAAGGTAATATATAAATAGATAGAGGAAAAGCCAAATGTACAAAAGATCACAACACCAAAAATTTGCGCTCAAGATGAGAGATCATCATGAGTGAAAGGATGCCATGATGTAAAAAACCCACAACCGTGGCGTCCAAAAACAAGGACGAAACACAACCACAATAGCAAGCATGGCAGGAAAAACAATCGGCTAGACACAACCACCTCAACAAGGAGGAGAAACACCCCTCCAGGTTCCACCAAAAGGCCGATCACGAACCCCCCGTGAAGATAATGGGATCAAAGCCCCAACTCCTCTGCAACCTTCTGTTCTTGAAGTTGTCCTCCACATTCTTGAAGGTATTAGCCCTATCTCTCACTATCTTAAACAGATGGTTCTTCATCGTCGGGACGGTGAGGGGTTGATCCCTAAATAGAATGCTATTCCTATTCTTCCAAATAATATGGCAAAGAGCTCCAAAACAGAAGCGAGTAATGCATTTAAAGAAGTCCTTGCCCATTAAGAAGGAAGTGGCCCATCGGAGGTTTTCTCCCCAAGATCTATTGCGCCAAGGCAAATTGCATCTAGCCGCCCAAAAGAAAACAATACCAGCCAAATTCAGTCTAGCTGAAGACGAAAATTAAGATTAGTTATTGGTTGCAAATGATAAAGACAAATTCAGTGATAGTTGGATTTTCGATTCAAGCTATTTGTACCACATGTGACTTAATTGTGACTAGTTCTTCATGTACACAATATATAATAGTGGAGTTATTCTAATAGGAAACAACGCCAAATGCAAAGTAGTTTGGATTGGGATTGTCGTCATTAAGATGCACGATGGCATCATCATAACTTTTGATAATGTCAGACATGATCTTGATTTGAAGAAAAATCTCATCTTTTTGGGTGCACTTGATGCTAACGGTTGTAGGTTTATAGCCGAAAGTGAAGTTATGAAGATTATGGAAGGTCCACTTCTATTGATGAAATGGTTGAAAATTGGCACTTTGATCAGCTACAAGGAACTACAGTTACTAGTTTAGCTGCAGTCTCATTTTCCTATGACAATCATATAACACTAAATTATGGCATATAAGATTAGGTATCAGAGGGATGGAGCAGCTGAGTAAGAGAGGTTTTTTGCATGGTTAGAAAATTGGAAAATTGAATTTATGTGAGCATTGTGTTTTTCGAAAATAGGAAATGATCAATTTCAAGACTAGAATTCACACAACAAAGGGCACTTTGGATTATATTCACTTTGATCTTTGGAGGCCTGCGGAAGTCCCTTCAAAAGGCATTGGTTTGAGGTATTTACTCACTTTCATTGATGATTTTTCGAGAAAGGTTTGGATATATCTTCTAAAATAGAAAAAAAAATGATGTTTTCATTACATTTAAATAATTGAAAACATTGACTGAAAAGTAAACTGGTAAGAAGATTAAGTGATTGATAACAGATAAAGGGTTGAAATTTTATGGATGTGAGTTTAATGAGTTCTACAAAATTGAAGAGATTGTGAGGCATCATACTATAATGAATAGACCACAACAGATTGGTATTGCAGAATGTAGAAATAGAATCTTATTAGAAATGATTAGATGCCTATTGTCCAACGGTGGTTTAGGCAAAAAGTTCTGGGCTAAAGCAGTTAATATAGTTGCTTGGTTGATCAATCGCTCTACTTGCACATGTATTGAGTGCAAGACATCTAAGGAGGTATGGTCAAGTAAACTTGCTAATTATTCTTCTTTTCAAGTATTTGAATGTCTAGCATGTGCACATATTAGTGAAGGCAAACTAAAGCCTAGAGCAGATAATAATAATAATAATAATAATAATAATAATAATAATAATAATAATAATAATAATAATAATAATAATAATAATAATAATAATAAATAATAATAAATAATAATAATAATAATAATAATAATAATAATAATAATAATAATAATAATAATAATAATAATAATAATAATAATAATAATAATAATAATAATAATAATAATAATAATAATGCATCTTTCTTGGTTATGCTTCTGGTGTAAAAGGTAATAGATTTCTTGGTTATGCTTCTGGTGTAAAAGGTAATAGATTTTGGTGAGCTGATTCATATAAGATTATTATTAGTAGAGATGTTAATTTTGACAAGTCTGCTATGCTTCATCCCACAGAATCATCTGATCCTTGTGATGGAATCTAGAAAGTGTTGCGAAGAAGATAGAGTTTGAAGTAATTTCTTCACAACTAGTTTAATTGTCTACTGGTAATATTTAGAATAAAAAACCTGAAGAGAAATAGTATTCTATTGCTAGAGATAGACTAAGAAGGACAACCAAACCCCTATAGAAATATGGTTTCTCAGATTTTGTTGCTTACACTCTTTTAGTTGCAGAGTTAGTAGAGTATTATGAGTTTAAAACCTATAAAGAAGTTGTCTCTTCAAATGATTTAGTAAAGTGATTAGTTGCCATGAACAACAAAATGAAATCTCTTGAAAAGAATGAAACTTGGGAGCTTATTAAGCCACTAAAATAAAAGAAATTGTGGGTTGTAAATAGGTTTTTTTTTTTTTTTTTTTAAAAGGAAGGTATTCTTGGAGTTGAAGACATTAGGTTCAAAGTTCATCTAGTTGGTATTATACTCAAATTAAGGGAGTTGATTTTAATAATATGTTTTCATCTGTTGTTAAACACAATTCCAATCAAGTTTTTCTTACATTAGTTGCTATGCATGATTTAGTGTTGGAATAACTCGATGTGAAAATAACTTTCTTGCTTGGTGAACTTGAAGAGAAAATCTTTATGGGTCGACCTGATGGTTTTCAATTTGAAGGTAAGGAAGATTATGTTTACCTATCAAAAAAGTCTATATATGGCTTAAAGTAATCGCCTAGATTGTAGTATAAAATGTTTGATTCGTTTATGATGTAACTTGGCTATTATAGGAGCAAATATGATAGCTGTATATATTCACAAAAACTTCCAAGTGACTCTTTCATTTATCTGCTATTACATGTTAATGATGTGTTGATTATGGCTAAAGATAAATCTAATATATAGAATTTGAAGAAATAGTTGAGCATTGAATTTAAGAAGAAGGATTTATGTGCAGTGAAGAAAATCTTAGGCATGGAAATATGGTGAAATCGAAAAAGGGGAAAATTATATCTCTTTTAGAGAAGCTGCATTGAGAAGGTGTTAGATCGTTTTACTATGAAAGATACCAAACTAGTAAATATTCCTCTTGCTGCTCATTTTAGATTATCAGCTAATTTATGTTCCCAAACAAATGAGGATATGAAATATCCGTCACATGTTTCATACTCTATTACAGTTAGTAGCCTTATGTATGCCATGTTTTGTATTCAACCTAACATTTCACACACTGTTAGCGTGGTAAGTAGATATTTATCATGCTTAGGCAAAGTTCATTGGCAAGTTGTGAAGTAGATTTTGAAATATTTGTAAGGTTTTTCTGATTTTGGTTTAGAGTTTGGGAAAATTTGTGACATTCTAACCTGATATGTTGATTGGGATTATGCTGATGACCTTGATAAGAGGAAATTTTTGATTGAGTACATCTTTACTATTGGAGGTTGTGTAGTTAGTTGGAAAGCTACTTTACAACATATAGTTAAGAGGCTTATTTGGAGAGCTTAATATGGATCATGAGGTGACTATTGTCCATTGCGATAGTCAGAGTGCTATATATCTTGCTAAAAATCATATGTATCATGAGAGGACAAAGCACATTGATGTACAACATCATTTTATTTGAGACATTCTTGCTTATGGCTATATCAAGGTCTTGAAGATTGGCACATAAAATAATCCAGTCGATATGTTGATGAAGCCTTTGCCTATTGCCAAATTCAATTATTGCTTGGATTTGGTTAATGTTTGTTACAACTGAGTTTTACTCTAATGGGAGGAGAAGATTGTTTGTTGTTTATGTAGAATTCAAGCCAATGTGGAGATTTATTGAGTATGTCAAATTTTAACGGGCTTGAGCGAACATTAAGGCTTAAGGGTAATATAAATATTGTTTTTCTCAAGTTATTAGATTAGGAAGTTGAGATAGAAAAATCTTAGTTTTTTAGAGCTATCTTTTATAATTCTTAAAATTCTATAGTGGATTTTGCTTCTCCTCCCTTATCATTTTCCTTACTAGGAAATTCACATAAATTTGGTGTTCTTTTATGCTTTTCAGTTTTTATTTTGTTATAGTTTCCGCATTTATCATGACACTCTGTATATCAACAATTTCTAAGAGATTAGAGCAGTATTTTATATAGGGAATGAATAGAACCTTCGATCTTCATACTTGACCCTAATTGGTCTATTCAAGATTTGTCATTCATAATGCTACATTTGAACATATATCCAATCTACTTCAAATTTGACCTAAATAATGTCAATTTTCGTCTACAATTTTCAACTATAACAAATATCCAATCTATTCTAAATTTGATTTCAATAATTGTCAATTTAATTTTTATAATAGACTAATTTTCTTCTAGACATTTAATTAGCCAATTAGCAAATCAATGACATATTGCCCGATTTTAATTGGACAATTATGCTAAGTTTTCGTGGCTGGCAATTTCTCAATTTACAATGGCAAATGTGAATATTCTAGTAGCCATAAATAATCTTCTACTAAAAATGGATTTCATGACATTTAATCATAGACAAAAAAATTATTGATGTCTTCGAGTGCCGAAATGTTCACTTTTTGGCCCTATTTTTGGACTTTTTTTTAAGCTCCATTTACTTCGTGAAAAATGAATGATTTGAAAAATATTTTCTTAAAAATAATTGCTTACAAAAATAAATAAATGAATCATATTTTCATCATCCACAAAACTATTTAAATATAAATTGTTGTCGATAATAAAATCATTAGCTAATTGTTTTAAGCGATTAATTTTAGTAAATTATTTTCAAGATTATTTATTTTTCGTGAAACAAACAGAGCTGGTGAATTGATGTTGACTTTAATTGTGAACTATTAGCCTGTGATATACTTTTGCCAAGATATTTGCACGGGCAATATTTTGATCAATGCCAAAGTAGACACTACTTTGAATCTTCCTTGATAACTGGCCATGTTGGTTAAGTCCCTTGCACCAAGAAGGGCTCGTCCAACATGTTTGTTATCCTAAACCTTTTTGAATCTCTTGTCCATGGATGACTCTTTGGAGACCATCATCTATCTTCAACTAACTCTGATTGGGGAAACGCTATCAGTGAGCTGTTATAAATACCGTTCACTCAAACATATGAAAAACCTAGGTTCATTTTTGTTGGGATTCTCATGTAATCTTTATTAAGATATTAATTATGTTGAGAAAACTTTCTATGTATTTTGAAGATGATAAGACATTAAGTGAGAACTAATATTTATACTTGACTCTGGCAATATATACAAATGATGATAATAGAGGTGATCGGGTCTAGGGTAGGTAGGTTCCAAACCCTAGACTTTGTACTTGACCATGTTATAACCGGTTTTCCTTTTTTGGACTCTATACTCGACCCTGTTTGCAGTGGACCCTGTTATAACCGGTTCTCCAGGGTAGGTAGGTTCCAAACCCTGGACTCTGTACCTGACCATGTTATAACCGGTTCTCCTTTTTTGGATTCGGTCCTCGACTCTATTTGCAATGGACCCTGTACCCTACCCACATTGTTTTTCCGGTTTAGTTCCAGGGTTAACCCTATTTATATTGGAACCTCTTTTGCAACTGCCCATCCTATATGACTTTGAATTTTATATTAATACGCCAGAAAACAACACGATTCTTCATCTCTAACAATTTCAGTTGGACTATTATCTTCGGTTTGGTTTATTTTATTACTGCACTAGACCTTGTGGAGCTAACCCCGAATTTGTCAGGTAGGTCACAATATAGACATTGTAGAGCCATCCATGATGATGACAGCAGCGATGCCAAATATCTCCTTTCTACAATCTAATCGCGTTACAATCAACTCTCACCAGCAGAAGCACTAATAACGATCAATGTGCTTGTAGTGAGACCTGAGTTTTGTCAGCAACATAATCTACCGTGTTAATGATGAAATTTTAGGATGGCTATGATCTCCATCCCCTTAATGAGCCTAGTGGTCACTAATGGATTAGCATATGGAATTCATATAAAAATTGTTGTACAGCAACCTCACATATCAATTTCTTGAAAACAAGTTCTCTCATTTCTCGGCATGTCGGGTTCCTCTATTTCTTCACAACTCAGACCCAAAGCTAATCAAAACCACATACTTAACCAATATCCTCTAATTGCGTAGCACCATATTTGCATAGCAATGAGCTAACTTGTGTCCCTTATCCTCACTTTGCACCACAGATAAACTTATTCTCCAATTTTTCTAGTCATTAACAGTCAAATCATTCACTTTCAGCAAACTGCGAGGATTAGCGATAAAAACACTGTCAATCGAAATGCTAATGACTCTCATTCTCATCCAAAAGTTCCTAGGTATCACCATGCACGCTTTCAAACCATCAGAATAATCAATATCAAAGAAAATAGAACTTCTCTAATTTCAAAATCGAAATACAAATTGAATCCCAACCGAAAATCCGCCGACGATTTACACAAACAGCTTCCATATTCCATTGCTAATTGGTAAATCAGAAGTACAGCTACAACTACATGAACGAACAAAACTGGAGAAAAAGAGAGTGCGAGAGAGCGAGATGAATTTCAAATGAGATTGAAAGGAAGAGGCCAAGGAGTAGACCTGGGGACCTCAACCTTGTCCTTGATGCGCTTGATCTTCTTCTCCTTCTTCGGCTTCACGTTCCCATACGGTCCTTTGAACCTCTTCCCTTTCTTCATCATGAGTAAAATACTGCATATAGAAGCTTTTCATTTGTCTAAAATAGTTAACAAATCTTTGGCGCAAGCATAACTCCTCCAAAAGTGAAATCAACATAACTCCTCCAACAGTGAAATTAGGCGAGCCAATCCACGTGGTACAAAATCTCTGACAAAAACTTAAAATTCATATATAAAGAAAAATCAACAAGAAATTATGCTCTAAAGATATATGCAAAAGTTATGATTTAACCAAATCTATTTACTTACCACAAAATCAGAGTTTCCATAAAATGAAGTTTATTTTCCAATGATAATATCCTCAGTAAGACAATCCAAATCTAAAAAGAGAGAGAGAGAGAGAGAGAGAGAGAGAGAGAGAGATTAAATAAGGCATTCACTTAATAGATAGTTATGCGAATGAATTACAAGATAGAAAGAAATTACCCGCCTCAAACTTTTCCGCATTCTTAATGCACTCTTCAACATTAATCAGTGCGCGAACAATTCTCAACCAATCTTGAGTACAAATCAAATCTTCAACCAGTCTAAGAGTCAAAGAACTTCGAAAGCCATCCTGATGTACTAAAAGCCGACTTTGAAGCAACGGTAGTTACGAGAATAGATAAAACATCTCGAGCCATCAAAGATAAGATTTTATACTTTGATCCAGTACTCTTCCACCACATCAAAAGATCGAGATTAAGGATATCTTCATTTTCAGCTTCAAGATACTAATTAAACTCAAATTTCTTTTCATCCAACACTTTTTCTTTGCGTGGAGAAAACTTTTGTGCAAAGCATGGATTTCACACTCATTGTCATCAATATCGGCATTGGAAGTACTACTAATGTTACTCACACTTGAACCACCAATTTTTTTTTTTTTTTTTTTTTTGGTGACCCAGGAACCTCGTACAGCCGGCAGCTGGCGAGTAAAACCTGAGGGGACACGTAAGCGGGAGGACCCACTACCCCCGGCGTCCCACTTAAGACCCCAAGTGACCGTGAGGGGATTTGAACTTCTCTCCTTCATGAGAGGAAGAGAGCCCAAATCATCGCGGCCACCAAGGCGGTGGTTGAACCACCAAATTTTTCTTTATTAGAAAATATTGCTCTTAAGATTTATACAAATTCTCTAAGGTGACTTTCATTTTATCATGCATTTCATCAATTTTCGCTTCATCATCATAAATTTGTTCAAAACATAACTTTACATAATTCAACTTCTTTGTAGGATCTAATGTAACCGCAATCAATACTATCATATTAACTTTATCCAAACTCCCACAATACTTGTCAAACTTCTCTTTCATTGTTAAACCTATAGCTTGAAGCTTTGGGTCTAAAGAATTCGCCGCATTATTCAAATACTTATACAACATATCTATCCCCTCAAAATAATAATTTGAAATAACATATGAACTATCTGACATCCTTTTGGTTGCATCATATAACCATCTAAGAAATTTAGAAAGAATGATAGCATTTTCCTAATTTTCATTTTGAGGAGAATCATTGTCAATTTCCCTTAAGAAAAATAAATCATCTTCTTCAAGTCTTTGAAAAGCTTTCTTGAACTTTATGACGATGTCTAACATCATATAAGTAAGGTTCTATCAAGTGTTAACATCAAGACAGACCGAACCCTTGTATGCAATCCTCTCACTCTCAATGCAAGATTTGAATGTCTTAACTCTTAGCGGAGAATTTCTCACATACCAAACTACATTTCGGATGCGTGCAATAGAATCATACACCTCATTCAATCCGTCTCTTACTATCAAATTAAGTATATGAGTAATGCATCTCATATGTAAAGTATCGCCATTCAAAATAAAAAAAATTCTTCTTCTGAAAATTTTTCTTTCAAATAACCAACAGCCACATAATTTGAACTAGTATTATCCACGGTTATTATGGACACTTTTTTTTTTTCTATTCCCCAGTCACAAATGTATTTTTCCACCATTTTCCCAATCTCCATACCTTGTGACTATACATTAACACAAAATTGATTATTCTTTTATGCAACTGCCAATTTTCATCAATATAATATGCAGTGAGATACAAATAGTTCAAGTTTTGAATGGAACTCTACATATTTGTTGTGAGTGCAATCCTAGATTTAAGCTTATCAAAATAAGCTTTCAAACAAGTGCTTTCACTTAGATATAATTTTATACAATCTCTTGGCACCGTAAATCGTGAAAGATGTTGGAAAAGAGGTTGTAATTCAGTAACAAAATTGCAAGAACCAACACGCTGAACCATGGAAAATGGTTGTTCATCAATAATAATCATTCGAGTAGGCATATGCTTATAACGTTCTTGATCAAACTTCCATGTCGTTAAGACACTACTATCACTAGTAGTATTATCCCCTATCTCGCCAGCCACATCTTTGTCACGTGATGCAAACAACATTTACTTTTTATTTGCATGAGGATACTTTTTGCACTTTCTCAAGTGCTTCCACATAGTAGAGGTTCCATGATCAGCATTATACACATAATCAATCTTGCAATAAATGCACTTCACCCTAATTGTTTTATGTGTTTTCTCATCTATGATTCTCGAAAAATTATCCAAAGTCTCTGATTGATTAACTCGTTTTTTACTCGAAGGAGGATGAGAGTTAGGTACCCTCACCTACCCTCACCTTGTTTGTTGCACCCATAGTCACAAATTCCACTTCATCAATTCCATGGAATGGCAATTTCATGAGCGAACTCATTTCATTATGTCCCTCCACTTCAATTGATATGTTTTTGTCTTGATCCATTGATTGAAAACAAATTATATAACATTAGGATTCTACAAAAACAAATTAGTTTTCATAGTTACGATGAAAGGAACTCCAAATTGTGTGGTTTGTAAATGTCCATCCAGAAGATTTACAAGCTTTGTTTGATTCCTGATTTCCAATTAATAATTAAAACTAAGGACTACAGTTTACTTTCCATTTGCGGTTTATAATAAAATTTCTCAAGGACCCCATTTTTATTCTATTACCACATGGCAAGTCAATATACAACAAATTGTACATCTAAATAATCACAATTTGACTCTCTTACCTTGTGCAGATAAAATTTGATATCCCCAATGCTGATCACAATATCAGTTGCCAGCTCGGTTGCAACATACTTATAAACAAAGATAGAGGTAGTTAACAAGAAGAATTTCACCGTTATATAGGTATGTAAGTACATAATTGATATATAAAACAAGCAGGGTACAGAGAATAGAGGCACGTGCTGTGGCATCCCAAAAATTCAAGACAACCTCTAGATGAATTAAAAGCCCATGATTAGGTAATGAAATTTCCTATGGTCTATGCTTTAGCCATTGATTTTCTATTAATACCAAGTGTTATAAGTTATTAAAAATTAGTATCATAGGATAAATTAATGAGAAGAATTTATTCTTGGCTATGCACCTCATAGATTCAATCCCTATAGATTAAATATTACAAGATTTTGGCCATGTGAAATTTAAAACTTGAAATATATACAAAAGAAAGAATTAAAGATGAATTAGTAAAAGTAAAATTTGGGGTTTAATTAGGCTTGGGCCTTAGGCCCAAGAGTATGGACTTTTGGTGGGCCAAATGGCCGGCCCATTGAAGCCCACAAGGGAGAGGCCGGCCATAATTCTTCCAAGCCCACTCCCAAGCCCATCTTGCATGTCTTGCCAAGTGGCAAAAAGAAGACCCCATGCATTGGCCATTGAGGGTGGCTACTAATCATGACTAATGATGGGGTTTAGGGGAAACAAAAGAGGGAGAGTGGCCGTTGAGGGGCTGTCGCCCAAGCCAAGAGAGAGAGAGAGAGAGTTGCGAGAGAGAGAGAGGAACCGAGAGAGGAAGAAGGAGCCGTCGCCCGCCTGTCGCCCGTCGTCCGTCACCCGTAGTCGCCGCCCGTCGCCGTCCGTGTGCCGTTGTTCGCTTGATTTTGGAGGCAAGTTAGGATCCATTTACTGCTCTTGCATGTGTGTTTTGCATGTGTGTTTGGAATGGTGTTGAATCTTGGGTGTTTAGGAGTGAGAAACCGAAGCTATTGTAGTTTGTTTTTGAAATAGCTTGCTGTTTTCGTGTATACGACCTGACCCAGAAATTTGTAGAGGCTTGCATGCGTGTTTTGAGTTGGATTTTGGCTTAGACTTCTTCATGAAAGTTGTAGAAAACATCTCAAAGTATAAAATAATAAATTTTGAGACAAAATGGTTGAGTTTTAAGGGGTGAAACCCATCCTCTACGAAAAGACTAGATCTGAAACTGTTTCGTCGACCTCTTGATGGTTTTGTGTGATGCATGTCGCTTTTTACCAAGAATATCCCTTCGACTTCTTCACGAAAGTTGTAGAGAACATCCTAAAGAATAACATACTCAAATTTGAGGTAAAATGAGCAAGTGTAGCCTAGTGAAACGATTTTCTTTTGAAGACGGTAAATCTGGAAATACGGTACTGGACACCCGAGACTTCTTAGACCTATATGGTGACTATTCTTTGAGAATCTCACTTAGATCACTTAATGAAAGTTATAGGGGACCTCTTGAGGCACAACATATAAAAATTTCAGAGGAAACGAAGAAAGATAGGTAGGCGAAACCTCGATATTTCGGAGATAGCTAAACCGGACGGCTCGGTACTAGAAACAGGAACTTCGAACGTCTATATAAAATTATCTAGAACTAATCTGGCCTATATGTCTTCATTAAAAATCTACCTTAAGGTCTTGACTATAACCTGGTAAAATTTCATAATTTTCGGAGGTCATTCGGGTATTTTAATCGAAATATTTCAAGAACTGCGCAATCTGATTTTATCCGAATTTACATGCTGTATTGTTGTGAATTATGTCTTCTCGTGTGAAGCTCTTTTGGGCATGTGTTCTTCATGAAATTGTTACCTTACTGTCTTGTCTATCACATGTCCTAATTTCATGATTTTTGAAAATCATATGGATATTTAATTTAAATGTTTTCTAAACTTGTGCAAGCTGGAATTTAGTAAATTTCAAAAAGGCATGATATATGGACTATTCTAAGTTGTATGGACCCCATGGATTGTATTGTCATTTGTGGTTGTATCTTGCTGCATGTATGATGATGATTGGAAATGCATATATGAATCAAATGATCTTGTTTGCCATCACATCATATGCCATGTTAAAAATTGAGTTATAATTGAGAATGTGAACTAAGATAAGTGAGAAGGCCATCGGAGGTGTGAGCCGACGATGCCCCGGGAGTGTCGGGATGCCTAGCTAGAAGGGTAAAGGCCGGTTGCCCGGTGGCCTTAAATGGCTAGATGCCGGAGGGTCCTCGGGAGTTTCGAGATGCCCGGAGCATGGGGGAGCCGGAAGCTTGGCAGGTATTGTGCCGGGGGATTCCTCGTGATGCCAGTTGAGGTACGAGATGCTTGGCAAGTATTGTGCCGATGCTCGGCAGGTATTGTGCCGGAGGGTTCTCGCGATGCCAGGATTGGGTGTGAGTGGTAAATGTGGGATGCAAACATTGGTCCCGGGAAAGAGAAATGTGGCGGCCCAAAATGAAAGAATGAAATTGGGAAATTGAAATTGAATTATGCATGATGGTATATGTATGACATGATGATGATGAGTGCATGTGACATGATGATGATGAGTGCATGGATACATGATGATGGCGAGTGCATGGATGTATGTGCACTTATACATGATGGTACATGTGATGTGATGATGATGAGTGCATGGATACATGATGATGGTGAGTGCATGGATGTATGTGCACCTATGGCATGATGGTACATGTGACATGATGATGGTAAGTATGTAACATGATGGTGATGATTATATGATGATGTATGTACATGCGGTATGATGACATGTGCATGATATCAAGGTAAATTGTGCATGGATGCTTGAATGACATGTGTTATGCTATGGTTGTGATGATTGTATTGTATGATGCATTGAGTGGTTTATTGGTCCTTTACCTACTGAGTGGATGTACTCACCCCCCTCGGGGACCAACATTTCAGATTAGAAAGATGCCGCTCCCTGCTGTCACGCGGGGCGTCTTTTATGGCCTTCCTTCGGATGTGGAGGTCGAGTGTGTGGAGATCGACTGTCCCACCATCCCTGATCTGACGTTTATTCGAGTATGCATGTTAGTGATGTATGATGTGGGCCTGGCTGAGGGCCCTGTCATTCAAAAGTTTATATTTGTTCACGTTCGTCGAGACGGAGTGATGCGAGGGATGTTGCCGCCGCCATCGTCTGATGCACCGGGATGGGTGTGACGGCCCGTTCGTGAAGAGTAGGAGCTGCAACTTTTTGGGATGATAGCCGATACTAGTTGATGGGGGATTTTGCATGATAGACATAGTGGGTCGAGTGTCCCTTTTTGGGGGTTATGACCGAGTATAGCTAAAAGTCTTGGCCTTTCTTTTGTTGTACCGACCAGAGAAAATCCATCATGAAAATATGTAAATAAAAGTGTCTTGGCTTTATCTTTTCTTATGATGTTAGTGGTGTGCCATTGTTTCATGGTTGTTGAATGGGGAATTAGTAAGATTCGATTATGCTTATGCAAATAAGATGCGCTCGGACCGTTTAAAAAAAAAATGTATACCTAGGAACTTAGGTACTTCTTTGGTAAGATGTGGTGACCTTGGGCGTTTCGGGGTGCCACACGTGCAAAGCAACTTAGGCTAGCAATATTGTATCAAAGAAAAAAATCTCGAGTAGCAGAATTAAAAGAACAAGTATTGGCCATCACACAGGTCGTGAACTAACGTGGGTAAATATATTTTTTGAAAGCATAAACATGATGAAAGAACCTCATTTTTTCTTTTTCAAAGAAAGTTGATGTAACCAGAACCTCTCTATTGCAGAGGCAAATCTTGAAGGAACTTGCAAGGTGCTTTAGTGGCTGGGCTATTTTTGTAAATATGAATCTCAAAATCCAAACCAATAGGCATATGCTTAGTTCATGTAAATCAAATCTTTCAACATAACTTTGGAGACAGAGTGCTGATGAAAGGGACAAAGTCAACCTGAGAATTGATACTAAATTATGTATACTTACAGTTCGACACGGGCCAAACATTGGGAAAAACCGAGAAGAACCCAGCTTCAATCTGAAAGAAAATTCTAGAAAAACCAAGGAAATTTGCGAGCTTACAAATGAGGAAGCTGGCGATGGATGAAATAGAGCGACGGGGAGCTGGGATGGAGCAACTATGAGCCAGCCGATGATGGATGGAAGCGAGCGAGGAAGACACACAAAAGATGAAGGAAAACGCCGATTTTAGACCCTACCTAGTCCTCCCTAATCCAAGGCGAGCTCGAAGAAGAGGTATTGTTTGTGTCTTTGTCCCTAACAGAAGTTCGAACAAGAATTTTCCTAAGAAGTTGGGAAATTTTTGACGGAACTTGTGGGGCACAGAGAACTCTAGAGCTGGAGGGTCAGTTTGGTTTGGGAAGCAGATGAACGATGAAGGAAAATGCTGAAGTCTGCGAGTGTGAGAGGTAAAGAAAGAAACGGGGGAACAAATTAGGGTTTTGGGCTTTTGGGTTGGGCTTACAAACCGGTTCCCGAACCGTTTCGGTCAATTCGGTTCTCGGGTGGGTAATCATTCGGAACCGGTTCCAATGGGAGGCGGTTCTCAACCCTGTTTTTCGGGTGGGCCAGTTCGGTTCCTGGGTATACCTGGTCCGGTTGCACACCCCTAAACAATCGAACTTCTGTGCTAGTGAAGGCCTTTAAGTGAAGAACAAGATACTGAATGTAGAAAAGTCTGAATTAAAATACCTTTAAGTTTTGGTGAACAAGGTAGGAAGTGGGATTGCCGAGGTGCTTGGATGGGCCTAATAGAATGAGAACAACTTGAATAACATAAATACATCAATATTCTTGGAAGGATCTAAGTGCAACATATGAACATATTGGGATTTAGTAGAATCGTCAAGTCCGGATAAACCATAACGAGAGAAGGTTCGCGAAGTTGATTTGATTTAATTTCAAATTGGTGCTTTGGAGCCAATTTGGAACTTTGGAAAATCCTCAAAAAATGTTGTGGAGAAGTCACATCGGGTTTGCCATTTTCGGCTAAGTAAAGGAAGTGTTAGTCGAGTTTGTAGTAGTAATTTGGTCTGTTTTGGGCAAGGTTTATTAATTAGCTCAATGTGATTGCTATGAAATAAGAATAGTATTGTGCAACGGTTACTTTGACCTATTTGAAGTATTCAACGTGCTTAGGAGGGCTATATATAAGTGTCAAAGTGAAAGTTGAAAGTGGTTGAGGGGATCAAAATGTTCTCAAACTTGTTTTATTTATTGTACTTAATCTTTGGTTACACTTGTGTAATCATTGTAAAGAGTTTGCTTCCAGTGTAAAGTGAAGTGTGTACACATTTGGAGTGAGTTACATAACTTTTAGAGAGGTGACTTCATTTGTAAATATTGTCAAAGACTTCAAGGAGTGCACTAGTAAATTCTAACTTGTTATGGGGTTATTAGAGTTGGGAAATTGGAGTAGGTCAAATGGAAAGATTGGATCACTATAAATTGATTTGCAACATCTACTATTTCTTACTCTTTTACATTTTTGTTGCTAGAAGTTACTTGGTTTACAAACACTGTTTCATCCTCTACATATGTTTTGTATAAAAAAGTTTAAAATCATACGGCAAACAATTCAAACCCCTCTCTTAGTTCTCAAGACTAGTCCATTTCAAATATTAGCAAAGCCTAAGCACTTAAAATATGTGAATATGAGAGAAGGTAGATTGATGCCCCTCTCTCTCTAAACCTTAGGTTAGCGTTTCCTTTCTTTTCCTTTGAAGCCGCTGCGTCTTTATAGTGTCATCCTTGGGGAAGGAAGAGAGAGAGTCCCTCCCTCCCTCCTCTCCCTCTCTGCTTGTCTTTTCCTTCTTTTGAAGTTTTCTATCTTTATTTTCTCTTTAGATTTGTTCAGGGAGTTTATGTGTGTGAATAAATTCCCGCATCTGATCTTGGGTGAACATGTAAACCAGTTTGGCCATTCGTCTAGTAGACAGCCACCAAGGAGGATGTTTGTAACATGGTTCCATAATTTCTCCGAGATTAGGCTGTTCTCATCTCCCCACTTAGATTTAGGTCAAGTTTTAGAGGTTTTACTCTCTCGAATTAGATCTAAATATAGATATGGGACCTCCTTACATGTATTTGATATGTATTTTTTCTATATTTTGAAGTTAGTGTCTTTGCATGGTGATGGTGATGAAGACATTGAACCTAAACATGCATCGTAAGTCGTTGCAAATGGAGCGGGAGATTGTGGTGTGTGCTCATAATTGAATTTGGTGATTGACCGTCCATCATTTATAGTGTCAAATATGTTCTTGAGGGGTGAGAATGTGTTTTTAGCTAGGAGTGTGCAAAACGGACCAACCAATTTGGGAATTGCATGGATCAGACTAGCTAGTTTGATTTGGTTCTTGACAGCATTGGTTTGGTTCCCGGTTCCTAAAAGTGGAACTAGTGTCTAGATGGTCCGATTCCTAATTCTCAGTTCCAAGAGAAAATTGAATCAAGTTGGCTAAATAGACTTTTTTATTTTATTATTTCTTAGAAAAAAAATTAGTAAAATACGAATTAAACACAATCTTAGTTGGATTTCTAGTACTATGAAAAAAGTAGTAAGAAAGAATTAGTGACCACTTCCATTAGATCGGATTGAAGTTGGACTGGACCGATGATGTGATCTGATTGTCGATCTTAGAACCAACTAGTCTAGTGTTTGGTTCCAAATTTTGGGAAAGGGTTCTCTCAGTGTGATTTCGATTTCCACCTTAGAACCCAATCGAATCAGGAACTGATCTTCCGTTACTTTTAGCTGCAAACTGTACTTTATCATTTGCTTTTTGGCTTTTGATTTGTTTTGCAGTTATTTGGGAGTTGTTAGGCTTGAAAGCCTACTTTGTACCTCTCAAGAATTATTTTGATATATAAATAATATCTTTTTCCGACCAAAACAAAAAATGTGAATGATCTATTAGTGGCCAAAATTGTGGGCATCTTTTGGTAAAGGTCGATCTATCACAAAGCAACATGTATTTGATAGAAGTAACTATGCTTATTAAAAATGCAAGAAGAAAGTGATCGTGCAACCAATTGATTATGAACTATGGAGCATAATTCAAAATGGTCCATTTGAGTAATCGAGGGTAATGACAACAAGTGCACCTTTGCTAATCCCACATTAGCAACTTCACCTTCAAATTCAATATTTACTATAGTGTCAATTCCTCTAGCACAAGAAAAGATTTTCCAAGAAGAGCAAAGAAGAAGACTTACATTAAATGCTAAAGCTACTCACATTATGCATAGTGCCCTATCTTCTATTGAGTTTGGTAAATTCTCATCTTGTGTCATAGTTAAGGAGATTTGGAAATGACTGGAGCTCACATATAAAGGAATGGATCATCTTTAATGGATAGTATACTTGGGCAATATGAGTTATTCAAAACGAAGGTAAGAAGAATCATAAATAAATTGTTCATTTGCTTCATCGATATTGTGAATGGGCTCTCATCTTGGGGGCACAACATATACAAATATTGACCAAGTGAATTAAAACTCACGGCCCTTGTATTACGAAATCCTACGCTGATTCCACAAAAAAACTGCAAGCAAAACAATCCACTAGGATAATATAACAATAGAAAGGATAGAATTAGAAAAACATGTTAGAAAATTTGTTATCTAAGTTCACTCAAACCTGAGCTATGCCTCCGCATAGTGGCACTTTGCGAATCCACTATACTTCGAAGAAAGTTGAAATATAATGATGATCGTCTCTCAAAATCAATGCATAAACAGATTGAGAAACCTCATGAAGAAAAAAATTACTTTTTTCTTTTCTCTTTCTGTCCTCTCTATTTTCTTTTTAAGCGTCTTAACGGCAAGCCTTTCTATCACTAATATGAATGTGTAACTTTTAACCTAAAAACAAATCTAATTGAAAAGACAAAAAAGTCCCTAATAAAGATTTGGTTTCATCCACAACAATTTCTCACTTGAAGACAAATACACTCAATGTACCATGCAATTTTGCAACTATCTTTTTCAAAAACTAGCAACTGAAAAACTTGTGTCTCTGCGGTACTTCTCATCAGTCAACATAAAGTAATACCAATAGTAGTAGTACAAAAAATATACTTCTCTCTATTTATTACTTTGGTTGATATGTCAGTTGGATTCTTTGAACCATCAATCTTCTATAACTTTAACTCATTATCTTTTAATGCCTAGTTAATAAAGTGATAATGCTTCTTGATATATTTAGTCACTGAGCGATAAGCTGCATTTTTTGCCAAGTGCACTATACTTTGACTATCACTCTACAGTGTATTGACTAACTGTTTTCGATATAGCTCCTTTTATATAATCTTGTAATCACATGATTTCCTCGAAGGTTTCCGTGATCGCCACATATTCTGCTTCTGTCATTGATAGAGCCACTACTTTTTATAGTTGAGATACCCAACTCACTATTGTACCTACAATTGTAAAGATATGCAAGTGGTACTCTTACCATTATCTCGATCATTTGAGTAATCCGCATCTACATAACCCTGTAACTCGAGAGATGTACCATTATAACAAAGACAGTAATTTGATGTACTTGCCGGATATCTCAATATCCATTTCACTGCATGCCAATGCTTTATGCTCGGGTTTTACATATGTCAACTCAACTCTCACTACTTGTGCAATGTTTGGTTTCGTGCTCACCATGGCATATCAAACTCTCATTGCTAATGTATATGGAACTACCACCATCTCATCTTTCAAACCTCAAGTGCTAGAACACATATCCTTTAAAAGTTTGAAGTGACTCGTTAGAGGAGTCGCAATTGATTTTGCCTTATCCACATTAAATCTCTTTAACACATTATTCACATAATCTTTCTACAACAGCCATAATTTCTTTTTTTTCCTATCCTTCATGATTTTCATGCCTAAAATATTCTTGGCCTCTTTCAAGTCTTTCATAGTAAACTACGATGACAACATCTTCTTCACTTCTACGATTCTCTTCATATTGGAGCTAGCCACCAGCATGTCATCTACATTTAAAGAGAGATACATGATATTACCATTGTCATACTGGTGAAATAAATACAATGATTAGACTTATAGTGTGCAAATCCTTTTTCTTCCATTAAACTATCAAACTTCAGGTACCCTTACCACGGAGTTTGTTTCAAGCCATACAAGTTTTTTTTAAGCGACATACCATGTGCTCTTTACCTTTGACTTTAAAACCTTTAGATTGCGTCATGTATAATTCTTTATGTAAGTCACCGTGTAAAAATGCCGTTTTCATGTTTCATTACTTAAGATGAAGATCTTCCACTGCAACTATATTCAGCAGAACTCTAATTGATGTCATTTTCACTATTGGTGAAAATATCTTAGAGTAGTCACTCCCTTCTTTTTAAGAAAAGCCCTTGACTATTAAATCTCACCTTATATCTGATACTACCATCTGCTTCATCCTTAATCCTGTACATCCACTTATTTAACGAAGCTTTTTTTTTTTTTACTTATGGACAACTTGGTGACCTTCGAAGTTTTGTTCTAAAGTAATGAGCTCAGCATTCTCCTACTATAAGTGAGATTTTCTTTCTTTGCCTCATCACAAGTCTCTAGTTTTCCCGAATCTGCATATAAGACATGGCTTATAATAGTATTAATTGATAGATAAAAAATTACCTTTGACTCCTCAAGACAAGTACTTTAGGGTCGTTAGTTTGCTCCGCATTGTTGTGTCCTCTTGAACTGCATTCTCACTGATAATAGGCTCATCTTGAACTTTTCCTTTAGATGCACTATGATCTATTGTAACCACCTTTATAGGCATTGTGTCCAGTTCAACATATTCTGGTTCTATTGCCTACTCATGCTCTGTCTGACGATTCTTGTACATCTTTTCTTCATAAAATACCACGTTTCGACTGTGTATGACTTTGTTATTCTTATTATCCCAAAACCTATAGCCATATTCATCACCACCATATCCGATAAAGACTCATTTTTGGGACTTAACATCAAGTTTCTTCTTATCCTTCCTTGCAATCAAAGCATATACAATACAACCAAACACTTTTACATGTGAACAATTAACCTTTTTACCTGACCATTGCTCTTACAAAATTTCTCCATCCAACTCACTAAATGAACTTATGTTGATAAGATAAACAACTGTATCAATTGTGGCAGCACGTAAGTGTAACGAGAGACCTGCGTGTAGCCTCATGCATTTTGCATGTTCTAGAATAGTCCTGTTTATTCTCTCAACTACACCGTTTAGTTGAGGAGTTCTAGAAATAGTCTTCAACCTGTGTATGCCTTCCCGACTCAAGTATTCTGCAAATTCTTTGCTTGTATATTCACCACCAATATCAGACTTCAGAGCTTTAATATTATAACCCATCTTTTTTTCTACCATGGTCTTCCATATTTTGAACATCCCAAATACTTCCGATTTTTTTCTAAGAGCATAGACCCAAGTCTTCCTTGTTGCATCATCGATGAAAGTGATAATATATCTCTAATCACCACAAGAGAGTTCCTGAGCCGGTCTCTACACATCAGTATGAACTAACTTTAGCTTTTGGCTTTTATTTTGTTGCTCATTCAATTGAAAATTGATTGCCTTTTGTTTTCTATAAATGCAACTTTCACAGAAATCTAACTCAACTTTTTGTAAACCCGAATGTAGTTTTTTTGAGTGTAATTGCTTTACACCATTTTCATCAAGATGTCCTAAACGATAATGCTAAAGAGTAGACAAATTACTTGTAGCGACTGTAGTTGCAATCATATTACTAATATTGTCTATTTGAGAAGGTAAAGTGTATTAGTACGCTTTCCCTTTACTACTAATCTTGTCCCTGATGTTATCTTCCACTCTCCGCATCCAAAGGTTGTTATCAAACCTTCTTGGTCAATTTTATTGGTCGAGAACGGATTTTTCTTTATTTTAGAATATGCATAATTTCACGCAAAAGTACCTATTGAGATATTCACAACCACAGTTCCTATTCTAATAATTGGACACATGTGGCCGTTTCTTCACAACTACTTTCCTGAAATCTCCACTAGTATAATCATCAAATATGTCTTTTTGCGAGGTGCAATGTAAAGAAGCATCAGAATCAATAAACCACTTATTTGTCGTCAAGTCAAGTCCAATAGACGAACACAAGTTTTCTAGCAAAGGTTCATCCCTACCCATATTAGCTCCTTGATCCTCATCTTGCTACATTTTTTTGTAGGCTTCACATTGAAACCTCTGATGTCTAATTTGGTGATAAAACCAACACTCATCTTTTGTAGCCTGTCTTTTATTTTTTGATTGTGACCTATCACGCCCACTGAATTTTTCTCTACTTTTACTTCTTCCACAGTTCTCCACCGCTAGTGTTGTTGAAGATGTAAATGCCAAAAAATAATCTCCACGTGAGACTTTCCATCGTATCTCTTTGTCCACAACATCATCCAAAGTTAAATCATCCTTTATGGTGCTCGAAATTCCTTGCACCACAGTATTGTAGCTTTCTAGAAGGGAACATAAAAATAATAAAGCTTGGAACTTTATATCTAGATTTATGCCTATGGATTTCAACTGACTTGTGATCCGCGTGAAACTATTAATATGCTCTACTACAAAACCTCTGTTAGATAACTTCATATTAACCAGTTTCTTCAGTAAAAATATCTAATTTGACGTGGACGGCTTCTTATAAATATTCGTTAACATATTCATGGTTTCTTTTGCAGTTTTTGTTTTTGCGATGTGGTACCCTATCCTTAGACAAATCGCACCTAATGCCTTTTGATCAAGAATTTTCCATCCTGCTTCTATTGTCGAATCCACTTCCGCCATCTCGGGTTTCCAATCCTTAAATGGTGCATATAGATCTTTCTGATAAAGATAGTCCTTGATTTGGAGTCTCCACCATTTGAAATCCTACTCATTGAACTTATCGATTCTGATTTTATCTTCTGCCATACTATTCACTTTCAATTGAACTTCACCAAAGAAACCCTCAATGTTCTTGATTAGCTAACCCAAGCTTTGATACCAATTGTTATAAAATCATGCGCTAATTCCAGAAAAAACACCGTAAGCAAACAATCCACCAAGCAGTATAATAATAAAGAACGGAATTGGAAAAACACGCTAGAAAATTTGTTGTTGAAGTTCACACAAACCTAAACTACATCTCCACGTAGAGATACTTTGTGAATCTATTAGACTTTGAAAAAAATTGAAAAATAACGATGATCTTCTCTAAAGATCAGGGCATAAAAAGATTGAGAACCATCACGAAGAAAAAATTCATTTTTTTCTTCTCTCTTTTTATTTCCTCTCTATTTTCTTTTTCAACATCTTGATGGCTAGCCTTTCTATCGCTAACCTTAAAGCAAATCTAATAGAAAAGACAAAAAAAAAAAAAACTCTAAAAAGGATTTGGCTTCATCAACACCTTGGGCATGCAACCTAGTGGTAAGGGAGCTAGTGGTAAGGGAGCTGGAGGTCGGGCTACTATTATCACAGGTGCTGGGTTGACTCTCACTTTTACAAAGAGGTAGAATAAAAGTGAGAGAGAGAGAGAGAGAGAGGAGAGCTTCAGAACAGGTAAAAAAAAGGTATGAACAATGATGACTTATAAATGGAACTTAACCATGAAGAAGAAATCACATAAAGTAAAAAAAAAAAGAGGTAGAATAAAAGTTAGAGAGAGAGAGAGAGAGAGCTTTAGAACAGGTGAAAAAAAGGTACGAACATGATGACTTATAAATGTAACTTAACCATGAAGAAGAAATCACATATAGTTAAAAAAGGTGATTGCTTTTTTACGTCATTGCTTCTTATGCGGAGAAAGCTTTGTCCAAAGATGACTTATAAAGGTACTTTTGACCCAAAAGGTAAAATGTTTGATAAGGAAAAAGAAAATATTACAAAGGAAAGATTTGTACAACAAAGGAGTCTACAAGAAACTCCAAGGGCAAAGAAGAATCTAAAGGAAGCAAAACTATATATTTCGAGTGTAGAAAGCCCAACCACATCAAATTAGAGTGTCCTTTGTTGAAAAGAAAGAGAAGAAAATTTGCGAAGAGGGCAAAAGCTCTAAAGGTATAGGTAGGGAGCAACTCATAATGAGCATCCAATAATGAGGACATTGACGAACCAAACATTTTTCTCCAAGTAATACGGATATAGATGATGACGAGGTAGATTCTGAACTTAAAAATATAATAAAATGCATGAAATGCTTAAGGAGATTGTTTGCTGATTTGAGAAAAGCCATGATGAAAAGCTCTGACCGTAGAAAGGAAATTTCGTCACCAATCGAAAATAATGATTTACGGTAGGAAGAGATTCTCTTCCGACCGGAGCATCCGGCACGCTGGGCCCGAAACTGCAGACCGAGCGCTCACAGTGGCATGATGGTAAAATATGCCAAACTCCAAGGGCATCCATGTTTCGTGGGGGATTCGGAGCACCGCCCGGACGCGAACCGAAATCAAAACGAAGAACAAAAGTCCGGTTCGTCCAAAAGAACCGGACCGATCGACCGGCTCGCTCCCGGTCCAACCGTTTCCTCGTCGCCTCTATAAAACCGCCGTTGCTCCGTCTTCTACCTCTTGGCGCTCCGCAAATACGCAGAGAATCAGAGCTGGACGAGCTTCTCCTCCTCTCCCGAGATCCTCTCATGAGGATCTTGACGAAACCCTTCGTCCTCGAGGTCTATCGGTAGTTCTTCCGATACTGCTGATAGAAACCCTAGATCGGCCGTTCCGTCCCCGCCAATTCGTGCGGTCGGTCTCTCCTCGCATTGGCGCTATGGCGGTGGATTGCCCTAGGCCTCCAGCACAACCTCGACGAGCCGTGCCGCTCTGATCGTGTGTAGATTCTTGAGAACAATCGATCTATCGGACGGTGTAGATGGCCAGCGGGCAGGTGATTAAGCGTGCCAAGTACAAGACTACAGTGAAGGACCCCGGAACTGCTGGCGTTCTCAAAATGGTACCCCTGTTTCTCCGTTCGTGTAATCTTGTTGGTTATCTTTTCGTCCCTCGTGCGCTGCTTCATTTGATGAATCGATCCACCTCTGAGGCCCAGGTGTGACTATGCTTGAAGTGGTGGCGCAATCTAGTGTGATGGTGTTCTGTTCTTCCGTTTGAATTCGGAAACTTCGAATGCGGCGAGGGTATTAATGTGGAATGAAATTCTGTAAACCATTGTGATTGACGTTTAGTTCAGCTCACCGGTACATTTTTTCGATATGGTTTGGCATGTGAGATCATGTGACTCGTGCCATAGTACGGTTCAAAATTGGTTGGAAATGTAGTCATCCTTTAATATAACATTGCTTGATAATGAAATACAGAGTTTGAGCCTTCAAGAAAGTGGCTTTTCAGGTTGGTTATTGGAGAAGCAGTTGAAAGGATTACCATCATTGTCAATACTTCTGTTTTCTATGGTCTCTTCCTTAATTTAGGCATTAAAGTTACGGCCTTTGTAAACTCTACTTATCATTCATATTTTGCTCCTTCTTTAATAGTAAAATTTTACTTTATGCAGGCTTGGGACAGATTTATTTTCACTCCTAATCATCCCAACTCTGCGTCAAAGCTTGATGTGGAGTTTAGATTTATTAAAGGTACCTTTTTTAATGAGTGGGTCTGTTATTTTGTGAAATTCAATAGGCCAGTCTCTTCAGAGGCAAGATTTGCTTTTGGAAGTAAATGCTGAGTTTTGTATGATATGAACATTATTTAACAAGTGTACTGTTAGTATTGAAGATTTCTAATGCAGGACAGTCTGTATTACTTTCTCCAATTATTTGAAATGTTTTGACCGTCTAGTACCCACGATTTCCATTACTTAGTGCAAGTTTATGCAGATGATAGCATGTCATGATGTTTCGAACCAAACTCTGGATGTCACAGGTCATAAAAACACCAAGGAGGGATCAAATAAACCACCATGGCTCAACCTCACGAATGATCAAGTTAAGTTTCTGAATGACTCATTGTTATTTACTGTCACTTTGCTTGAGATGAGGATATCTAGCTTGGAGACATGTAACATGGCCATTGTGACCATGTTTTTATCTTACCTATATTTAATTGTTTTTCCACTTATGGAACAAGTATTTTGCTGCTCTAGTTTGTGTTTCATTAATTATACTCAACAATTCGGTGCTCTTTATAATTGAAGCATGATAGTCACCGTCTCTTTGCAGGGTGGAAGTTACATATTTGAATTTGAAAGTTATCCCGATCTCCACACGTGCAGAGATTTTGTAGGTACGGCTAATTCTGACAGCAAACATTTTCTGCCTTCATGTTAATGTGCTGGAGCCTAGTATATTGGCAAAGAGGCTAGTTCCAATTTAAGTGTCGGAGTTTTCACTGTGTTGTAGGAGCTGCTCATTCTTTTCATTTAACGAACAGTAGAGAACAGCTTTCTGTTATTTTTAGACGCTGTATTCTTTTTTCTATAAGGGAGAAATTTTTTCTTGCTATGTCCATGGATTCTATTTCCTTTTCCTTTTGTTTTGCCGATAGTATTGTAAGCCAGGTTATATAATTTTTCATTTTAGCTACCACAGGAGGGATGAAACTATGACTTTGGTGTGCATGGCTGACAAGTTGTCTATGACTGGTTTTGTTCTTGCCATGTTTTTTAATGTATCAAAGGTCAGTGCACTTCTTTTTTATTTTTGCCTTTGATGAGGAAGGGAATCCGAGTATTGTGAGTATATTTGATTCCGACACAATGCAGATGGCTAAATGCATGCCTCATGTTGCTCCCTAAGGAGGCATGCTTTATGTAGGTTGTGCGTTTCTTTTTTTCCTTTGAAATCTTTTTGTGGGGCCCGATTGATGGAAGTCTTTGTCTCTGTTCCAGTTAGTTACATGGGCACTAGTTTTGTTTTTCCTTATCACCTTTTGGTGTGAGTAATTCTCTTTTACACGTAATAATTTATTTGTAATTTCATTCTATCATAAATCTTTATTTGGTGCTTCTTATAGGAAAATCCATTGGGAGATCCGGGGAGACTCCAACGGCTGCCTCCGGAAAGACTGATGCCTCACTTCCTGATGAACAAATCAGCACAGCTGAATTGGAGCTCCGCATCAAGCTTTTGAGAGAAAACAGGTAAAGTTGTCTTGTCTGACCACCCATGGTTATATTAAAATTATTAGGGTAAGGACTCACTCATACTCCATTTGGCTTGGTGGTGTGAACAGTTCGAGCAGTTAATGGTATATATCCACAGGCCGTGTAATGGCTTGATGTTGATTATGGCCTTCTCTAGTTGGTTTTATTTTCTAATGACTTTCATCATGGACCTATGCCCTAAAAGATTTTTTTGGGAAAATAAGATCATTTCCTAATACCTATTTTGACTAGATCACATAAATGGTTTGCTAATTTGGCAAATCAACTCTGTAGCCTGTACTTCTCTGTTCTAATAATTCTTTTGTTTGTATATTACATTATATCTCTTAGAATTACCTGATTTCACGAAAGTTTGCCCATCACAGTGAGTTGCAGAAACTTCACAAGCAACTTGTGATTGGTGGGATCCTGACAGAAGCAGAGTTTTGGGCGACAAGGAAGGTGAGTAATTTGAAGATAGAAAGCTGCTTGGACTCGATATATTTTTATTTTTAATGGAAATGATATAGACACATATGATTACATTTATTGATTTGGTTCTTTCTGCTGCTTATTTTATTTTTGCAGAAGTTGCTGGATCGAGAGTCAAGTAGAAAATCAAAACAACGTGTGGGCTTCAAAAGCGCCATGATTTCAGACATTAAACCAGCAACAGATGGCAGGGTATAATACAGATCTCTCCAACCAACATGCCCATGTCATAATTTTATCCTGGATTTTGCGGGACTTGTGGCAGGTTTATTTGCAACAAGAACTTATGAGTGTTCCTTTCCTGTTTATCTGCAGACAAACAAAGTTACGTTTAGTTTGACACCAGAAGTAATCCTTCAGGTATTGTTTCTTCTCTGAAAGGGGGATTTTTTTTTTTTTTTAAATTTCTGATTCCATTTTTTGGGTAATCTGGAAAGGTAGAAATAGGCGGGCTTTTAAAAATGAGGAAAGTTCTGTATGTGCTGTAAAGGGTAGTTGGCTTTCCACCTTATCCTTTTGGCATTGTGTCTGAGAGCTCTTTGACAGTGAGTCTTTCAATTTCTCAGTTGTTTTCTAGCTTCTAGGTTGTAACGGAAGGGCACTCCCTTGCTGCTCTTTAATATACTTGCCTTCTTCCCAAAGAGGGTGATCATTTCCTGGTGTCACTGCCACACAACTATACTGAATCTTTGATGAGAGCTGAATTTTGGGTGCCAGTCATTAATAGGGAATCATAAATCTCTAACCATTTTGTTCAGACATGAATCTGAGTATCACTGGGTGGAATGTCTAATATATAAAATGCAAAATAATGGGCAGTAAAAATGTAAAATGCAGAGAAGTTTAAACATGCATTTTGGTTATGAATAATGTGGCTTAGACACTTGTGCCCCTGCTTACTGGAACAAAGGAATGCTTCTTTGTCTCAGTCTTGAGTAGTGTGGAAAAGACATTTCTGCTTGCCTCTTTTGTCTCAGTCTTGAGTAATGTGGAAGAGACATATCTAATAGTATTGTGTATCTGTATATAGTGTGTTTAGCATGAGATGCACTCTCTTTGCACCTCTTTTTTATCTGTCTAGGACAGAAAGATGCTGGTATTGTTTTGGTGGAGATTGGCTTGATGTATAAATTCCTAATATTAAAGTAATACTTATTTCCATTCTACTTTTGAATTGCTAATGTGTATATGTACCCCAGATTTTTGCTGAGAAGCCTGCGGTTCATGCAGCATTCTTGAAATATGTTCCCAATAAGGTAATTGGAATGTTGCTGCTTGTTCCATCATTTTCCAGACTTGTCGCCCCTGTAAATACTTACATTGTGATGAAGCATTTGCTTATTGTTTGTTAGATTGTTCGAAGCAACACATGACCCTGAACTATGGTTTCTTGAATCATTTCCTGTACTTCAGATGACAGAGAAGGACTTCTGGACCAAGTACTTTAAAGCAGAGTACCTTCACAGCACAAGAAATGCTGTTGCTGCTGCTGCGGAGGCTGCTGAAGATGAAGAGCTTGCTATTTTTCTCAGGAATGATGATATATTGGCCAAGGAAGCACGACAGAAGGTGCTTGTTTTGGAATTTGAGACTCTTCTGACTCTTATACTTGAGAATGTTTGAGAGAATTTCCTCTCATGTTTCCTTCTTTCTTGATTAGTCTGCGTTGATGTTTGAGTTTTTCTAACAGTTTGCTTTTTTTGCAGATCCGGCGGGTTGATCCTACTGTAAACATGGAAGCTGACCAAGGAGATGACTACATGCACTTGCCTGTACGATGATCGTGCATTAGTCTGGTTATAATTTCACATGTGTCCTTGTGACTATGTACATCTGAACTCTGGTTTCCTTGAAAATCCTTTCCCATATTGCTTGGAGAACCAGTTGACCTGCTATAGCTAGCTATATGGGATCAAATTTGTTACACTAGCCATCTTGAAGTGCCTTTCAAGTAACTATTGTGTGAAGAAATCACCTTGCTTTAAGAGCAAGTATAAATTTTCTACTACCTTTGTCTGTTTGATTTTTCCCTAGGGCATTGCATGGCTTACTTTAGGACTGTCTCAAGTTTTAATTGATGATGACATGCTGACAATAGGGTCGACACAAAAGATGGAGCTAAACTTCAAATCAGTTTGCATGTTTTGGACATGCAGGATCATGGACTTTTTCGTGACGGTGGCAAAGATATAATTGAATCTCAGCATGAGCTGTACAGGAGGACTTTAGCTCACGACCTGAATCGGCATGCTGCAGTTGTGCTTGAGGGAAGAACAGTAGGTGGGTGATAACTTTTCAATAATTAGTGTTTTCATGTACAATAATTCCTCACTTTAAGTTTTAACTTTAGGCTTTTTGTTAATCTTAGATTTTAGACATGAGAAATGAGGTCTGAGTTGGAATAAAGTTTTTCCTCTTTTCTTAATGTTTTTAATCTTTAGACTAAGGCATGTGAGGTTAAACCTATGCCTTTCTAAATGATCATGCAGAGGTGGAATTGGAAGACACAAGGACAGTTGCAGAGGCACTTGCCAAGTTGAAACGGGGTTAGCCCAATTCCTAATTCTACTGTCAAATTAATTCTTTGGTTCTTCTATCGTGACTCAATATTTTCCATTTTCTACTATTCATATAGTTGAGTCCGCTAATGAGGATTCTGATGGGAACGCCAATCAGGGGATATCGGAAAGGATTGCTCGTATCACAGAGATTGAGGACCTTCAGGCATCTCATGGCCCGCCACTTGCTCCACTCTGCATAAAAGTATATCATTATTTACCTCTGAAAACTTTTGAGTTGCGAAACAGATACCGTGAAATGGATGCTTCATGTCAGTTTGCATCCAGGATCCTCGAGACTACTTTGATTCCCAGCAAGTAATTGCCGTTAAAGCCCCGGCAGCAGAGGGAAAAAAGTGCAATTTGAGCTCCAGAGAAGCATACGGATCTCTGAGGGACTCGATATCACAGACTAAACAAATGGGACTTCTTAATCCTGTTGTAAAGACTAAAGATGCTCTGCAGGTAAAAGTCGTTTCTTAAGTTATTGCTCAGGACTCATACAGCTGTGGGACTAGTATGCTGAATATTTGTTTTCCAATGCTATAGCTCATATGAGTTCCCTTCCTTAATGCATGATATAGGTTTTCAATGCACTGTCCCATGATATATCAAGAACCAAATATGACGTTGGAAAGAATTCTC
Organism: Eucalyptus virginea; assembly: GCA_014182375.1. NCBI lineage: Eukaryota > Viridiplantae > Streptophyta > Magnoliopsida > Myrtales > Myrtaceae > Eucalyptus > Eucalyptus virginea. Next base: position 708,442 of record CM024523.1, read on the forward strand.
AGGATAGTGTTCTGGACAAGTTGCCAAGCACAACCAAGGAGCAGCTTCTTCATGTAAGTTGACAACTCACCCAAGCTTTTGCTTTTGATGTCTCCTGATAATAATTTGGTCATATTGTCTAAGTTGTCATTGCAACTATTCTTGATGACAGCATTGGACGTCCATACAAGAATTATTGAGGCACTTTTGGTCATCATATCCAATTACAAGTTCTTACCTTTATGCAAAGGTAAATGTTTGTTATTTCTCCTTGGTCACTATTAGGGGGTCTCATTAAAGGTTGAACAAAGGACCCTTGGCAGCCAATATACTACAAATGTGATAGGTAATTTTGTGTGTGTGGAAGTCACATGCCGAGGTATAACACTAATTCTATTGAGGTTATGAGTATCATTAATATAGTTGCGGGGTTTGACAGCAAGCCCTATTAGTAGGTTTCTCTTTAAACTTACATGACTACCCAGTTATGGCCCTCCGTGTCTGTTGCAAGCAAAAAGATAGGACACAGGGAACCGGTTTTCCCAAGACATTTCCTTTGAACGATTGCTCAGTTGGTGAAGTAGGTGGGGGAACTGAAAATTAGGATTAAGTCACAGCACTTGCCTAGGAACTTGAGTATCATTGAATTATGGAAAACTGAAGTTTCTTTGTTTCGCATTAAACTGGATTAATCACTGCTTGCTTGTTTATTTACTAATGTGCAGGTAAACAGACTGAAGGATGCCATGTCACAAATATACCCACAGCTTGAAGTATGTTCCTTGTTAATATCCTAGAATTCGTTACGTGGTTGATTAATGAAAAACCTCTTGGGAAAAATATGATCCTTTTCTCATTTAAGTGGTATTGTAGGGTTCTCATCCTTAATTTTATGTTGATCTGTTTCCACTGGTGGCCTTGTAAAGGGTCATGTCTGTATGTAATCCTTGTCAACTAACTTCATGACACTATACTCTCGTTGAAAACTTACAGTGTTTAATATGATTTTGCTCTTCAAGAATTAGAATTTAAAGAGGAATCTAATGTTAGAAGCAAATTAATAAAATGTTTTTTTTTCTCCTGCTAAAAAGAAAGCAACAGCTTCTTCTAGGCATTTGAAGAATCATGTTCTTCAATTTTTTCTGCAAGATAGCCTTTTTAAGAGTTGAGAATTCATCCTGAGGCAGTTGTTTTGAAGGTGGCAACCGATATAGATTATGGATTTGTTCTCAATCCAAGCAGGCTTTGTGGAGAAATTCTCATGTCGTTTGTTGAAGCTCTGCATCGCTCATGTAAAGTGATGTTACTACATGAAACTATCATATACCTGGTCAAAATTATTGTCATTGCACATGGATGTGACTAGCTAGGTGTCTGGGAGTCTGCTTTTTGCTTCCAAAAAGCTACGGTATGTCCATTAGGGTGTTTGGCATACATACCTTGTTGGGCCTGCTTGGTAGGGCCAGGATAAAGTTGATGTCCTTCGTGGGTGGGCCGGGCTGAACTCAGGCCTGATCAAGTCTGAGGCTGGCCGGTGTAAAGTAGAATGCCAAGCCCCAGCTAACCTCGACCTTTTTGTTCATCATAGATCTTTCATATATCCGTGAAAGCCAGAAAAAATTGTCCAAAAGGGAAACTTTAAAGAATATAATACTAAAGAATCATTTTTTTAACCTAAAATTAAGTGCCACCTATGTTTCCACCAATTCTCTCTTTACGAGCTGGTCTTTTTGCCTCTCCTCTCTGTGCTGTACTTCTGCTTTGGTCCTCAAGAGTCCTCCATTATCAACTGAAAGCTACCGGGTGTGCTTTTTATAATTGTCTTTTTACTCATAATATGATGAACAACATAAGGTAGAAACTCCACATCCTTAAAATCATTGAAGCACCTATCTAGCCACAGCAACAGTGCTTACTGGTACAACAAAGCATTCAAGTAATTTACAATAACGTCAATGGTGCTTGGTGTATCATCCAATCTGCTTCTCTTGTGACTTTCATTTTAGGATTACAAATTTTCAATGGCTTTGTTAGCAACCCCTGGCTGTTGTTTAGAACTTTTTTGAACCTTTTTGTTCTTCAAATTACAGGAGATCAAGAAATCTGTGCCAGCCAACCACAAGCAGCATGTTTCTGTTCTTGTTCGCCAAATGCATCAGGTATGGGATTTCCTTTTAATAACAATTGTGCCTGCAGTGAGTTTTCTAGTCTTTGTGCTGGACTTAAGTGGTTTCACTAGAAGCTATTTCATCAGAAATTTGCAGAAATGCTTACTGGACCATGAGTATTAGGGACATAATGCACTGATTGATGGATATGCTGGAGAGCTAGTGTACCTTGGGGCACATAGGTGGCAAATGGACTGAGAGATCTAACAGAAACTTCATTTGATGCAGGCCTTAGATGCTGCTTTTCAACATTATGATGCAGACTTGCAGAAACGATCTGCAAAGAGCAGCGAGAGACCAAATGGATATGTGTAGATGAATTTTATGCTCATTGTGCAAGTTTACATGCCGAGACTAGTGGCGGTCCCTGGAAGAAGTTGGGGATGGAGAAATGGCCCATTTTGACGATATTGCAAGATCGACGGCCACACTATCCGTGCTCAGTGCACTGGTTTTGCCAAATTTCCATTGATTGAATGAACTCCGTCACAGATCAATTTTGTTGTGTGCCTATATTTATTGTAGGAAAAAAAAAGTTGAGATGGGCATTGAGGCCATTAATTTGATCTACTGTTTTATAAGAGTTCCACAAATGTGAGGGAACCATCAAAGAGATTTGATGTGAGGCACACAACTCATTTTCCCCTCTTTTAAGTTGATATGGGCTACTATAGTGTGTAAGCTACTCTTAATCCTCGTTTTCTGCAGAGCAAGTATCACATCCGGAAGATACGCCTTTTGGCTTTTTTCTCTCTTTGAAGCTTTATTGAATTTTGTTACTTCTATTCCTACAGAGGATTGAATCTTTCCATAACGCAATCTTGCAATATGTTTGTGTTTATGACCTATAAGAGCTGAGATAGTATTTTGTAGTAATTGGATTACGGAAAGTTTTTGTCTTTGGCCAACAGACAAAAGAAAAGGTTTGGTAAAGGTAAAATTATAAGCGTCCTGTGCATATATAGGTTCATTAACAGCCTAGCATATTATGAGTTATCTAATCTTCAATTTTTGTCCCAACAATATTCTGCATTTTCTTCTTTTAATATAAAAATCTCACTGTCAATCCGAAACATTGGAAATTGTTTCTCCATTTCAATTGTAGAGGATTCAAGTTAGTGATTTCCATCTCTACCTGAAATTGTATCTCTATTTCAATTGTGTGGAATAATAATCAGAATGCGAACTCATTTTTCATTTCTTTGGATGTGAAGACTCATTGGAACTCAACAAACGTGATATTAGAAGTAGCTTTGAAGTTTCATGAAGCTTTTAGCTCATTGGAACTTCAAGGTGGCAATTTTGTTGAAGAACTTTCCAAGGCGAAAGGGTAGCTCACTACTAATGATTATATTCCTTTCCTAAAGTTGTTCTTTGATACGACTTTATAAGTTTTGGATTCTTCTTATATCACTAGTAATGATATGGCAAAGGATGTATACGGCAATGTTGTGAGAATAAGGACTAAAGTTTGTAGGAAATGCCTAAGAGAATGAAAACCAAATTCAATAAGTATTTTGGTAATGTGAAGCACATCAATCTTACTTTGTTTATTACTTGCATGCTTGACCTGCGACATAAGTGGGCATATGTGGAGTGGATGATTAATGATTTTTTTTTTTTTCGAATGATGATTAATGATGTTTATGGAAGCAAGCATGCATAAACTTTATGAGATAAGAGTAACATCTTTGACTTCATTGTTCAAGCAATACCGCACTGGTGTATGCTCCTAAAACAACTTGAGATTAAAGGGTACAAGGATAGTAAGTGTGTCGAAATCTCCTGTGGTTGGTGTTAATTATATGATTGCAAAGTATCTTAGCCAAACTGAATAATAATATTTGGAAGGAAAATCTGAATTGGACTAGTATTTGGAGGAAGAAAGTGAATGTTATAATGTTGAATTTGATGTCTTAAGTTGGTGGAAAGCAAACTCTTCAAGATATCCTATCATTTCTTCCATTGCTTGAGATATTTGGCCGTGCCCATCTTGATTGTAGCATTAGAGGCTACATTTAACATAGGAGGTCGGGTGCTTGATGTGTTTAATAGCTCATTGACCCAAGGATGGTGGAGGCTCTTATATGTGCTTAAGATTGGTTACATCCACCCCGCTTTCACGTTTGATTGAGGATTGAAATCTTTGATTCAAGTGAAAAAAATATCGTTGTAGAATATTTATACCTTGTTATATTTCAATGGATATGTTAATTCTAATTTTCATTGTGAATTTAATGCATAATTGGCAGCTAAAACCATGGAACCGGACTCAATATCGATTTCTCTAGATCGATGAAGTTGGAGCTTGGGTACTTGATAACCAATGTTTTTATTTTTACCGTGAATTCACTTCTTCATATTTTGCATCAGGGACTTGGTGATTGTTGTCTTCTTCATTTCCTACTAAGGTTCAGTTAGTTTTGGGGAAAAGTACCAAAAAAGTCCTAAACCTATTGCATTGGTACCAATTTAGTTCTAAAATTTTCAATTGGACCAATTTAGTCCTAAACCTTTTAATATTAGTACCAATTCAGTCCATCCGGCTAATTTTGGCCGACCGGCGCTGACGTGGACATCGGCCAGTAGCGGACGCCGACGTGGCAATTTTAATGATTTTTTAATGATTTTTCGAATTTTTATTAATTTTTATTGATTTTTTATTGATTTTTATTAAATTTTTCTTTTTTTCTTTTTTTCTTTTCTGCCTTCTTCTTCTTGGGTGGAGGCTCGCCGGCCACTGGGCGAGGGCCGCGAAGCCCTCGCCTGCCGCCGGTGAGGGTCGCGGCTCTCACCCGGCCTCTCCCAGGCCGCTGGCGAGGCGGCTTCGCCCGGATCTGGGAGGCTAGCCTCGCCCGCGATTGGCGAGGCCAGGGCGGAGGCGAGGGCAGCGAAGCCCTTGCCAGCTATCGGCGAGGGCTTTGCGGCCCTTGAGGCTCGCCAGCCACCCCAGGAAGAAGGCAGAAAAGAAAAAAGAATAAGAAAAGAAAAAGAAAAATTTAATAAAAAATCAATAAAAATTAATAAAAATTCTGAAAAATCATTAAAAAATCAATTAAAATTGCCACGTCAGCATTCGGCCACCGGCCGACGTCCACGTCAGCGCCGGCCGGCCAAAATTGGCCAGATGGACTGAATTGGTACTAATATTAAAAGGTTTAGGACTGAATTGGTCCAATTGAAAAGTTTAAGACTGAATTGGTACCAATGCAATAGGTTTAGGACTTTTTTGGTACTTTTCCCGTTAGTTTTGCCTAATATTCATAATCGGTCTTATGATGAATCCATATGCAATCATTAATATGTTAAACCTTTTGTTCTGGTCTTCTAGATGATGGCGAAGGGAGCTTTGCTGATGATTTTGGTAAGACCGATAATCTGGTAACTCTATCATGGTACCTCAACCTTCTGTCTCGTTGAAATGTGGTCTTGTGTTCAGTTGACGATCTTTGCCCAGACTTGATTCTCGATGGGAACTAATCAATGGAAATCTGCAGGATGATGAGGATGAGGAGGATCAGCGGAAACCAACATGATCAAAGAATTGTAGGAATTTTCCGTTGTGGTTGTTTACCAGAGGCTGGATTGATAATATTTGTAATATGCATGTTCAACTAAATTGTTTGCCACCAAGTTTTCCGCGCAGAAGGTGGAGAGGGAGAGAGCGGGCATGAAGAGCTGAGGTGGATTAGCTGATTATTTGCTGTTGTGGACCTGACTGAGTTTTGCCATAGATATGAGCTTTCTTCTTGGTAGATAGTAGGCCCTTAGTGGAGCATTCCCCGAGCAGAGGAAAGGTTTTGGAAGAAAATTTGGTTGCTTCTGGAGGTCACAACTCATGTGAAATCTCGTGGCCAATCTTTTGATTTAATGACTATTGACGATTAGCTGATTATTGATAATTGTGGGCATAACTGCGAATCTTTTGATTCAATGGTGTTAATAACTTCTGTGGCCTTCTTTTCGGATAACTTCTTTTGTTCGATATATCAATACCCGATCAGAGAGCATTTGGTTGCTTTATGATGATTGCGTACTCAGATGGATTTTCTTTCTTATCTCTATTCTATCGGCTCGGTGTACTGGGTGCACTAGCAGGAATTGTTATTTTCAATTTGTGTGAGAAAATCATATTTATTGTTCTTCAAAAGTTAAAGTACCTTTCACTGGGAAAGTATTTATCAAAATCGTCTGCTAAAGAAGAGTTGCCCAAAAAAAAAAAAAAAAAAAAAAAAAACAAAACAAAACCAGGAAAACCAGACCTAACTCGAGTTTAACTTCGGGTCTAATGTGTTTCGAGTCAGGATAGTTCGGGTTAGCGCACACGCCCTAATGATTCAGGTTGGATAGCATCAAAATCCGACTCGACCTGACTCATTGACACCTATATTAAAACCTACTAGTTTTTGGGGAATAAAACTTAGAAGGTAACAAGCAAGAGTCAAAATTCTTAATTATGAGTTTGTTTGTATTGCGATAAACGAATGATTTGAGAAACTTATCTTTAAAGATGATTGTCAATCAATAAAAAGTATTTTCAACATCAATAATAATTTATATCAATATATTTTTGTGTATAGTAAAAATAATTTATATGAATAATATAAACAGATTAATATTAGATAAATATTTGAGAAAAAATCATAAAAAATCCCAAACTTTACTCAGAGTGATAAAGTTATCCCAAATTTTTTTGTTATACAAAAAACTTTAAACTTTACGAACTGTAATATATTTACCTCATTTTTTTTTTCATGATAAAAAAATAAGGCATTTTTGTCTTTTATCGTTTTTTTTTTTTTCTCTTCTTCTCTTTCCCTTCGTCGGCCATGGCGAAAGGAAGTTAGCCTCAGGCGAGGGCAACCCTGGCCTGATGTAGGTGAGGGTAGCCCTTGTTCCGCATTGAGCGAGGGCATTCCTTGCTAGATTCGGCTCAAGTGAGTGTCGCCTTTGCCTAGCATCAAGTGAGGGCTGCCCTCACCGCATCGAGCGAGGGCTATCCTCGCTTGGGTTGGTGAGAGCTGTTCTCGCCCGACCTAGGTGAGGCTGCCCTCGTGTGAGTCCGACCCTCCGCCATGGGCAGTGAAGGGAAGAGAGAAGAAGAGAAAAGGAAAAAGAAAAAAAAATTAAAATATAAAAGATGAAAATGCTCTTCGACCATAGAATTTAGGGTAAATATGTTACGGTTGATAAAGTTTGGAAGTTTTTATGTTAAAAAAAAAATTGGAGATAAATTTATCAAATTGAGTAAAGTTTTGATTTTTTTGATGACTTTTTCCCTAAATATTTTACAAAACCATCTAATTTGCGTTTAAGATTACAAATTCGTCCGGACACACAAAACGCGCGAGGGAGAGGAAGGGGTTACAGGCGCTACTCATTCATCCTGGTAGGGTTTTTCGACTGGCCAGCCAGCGCGGACAAGCTCCATGTCCTCCTATAAATCATAAGCTCCCGCACCTTTCACGTTTCCTTTTCCACCTCACAAAACTCCGCGAAGAAGAACCCCACCGTCGTCGTCGTCGTCGTCGTCGTCCCGACCTCTCTGCCTTCCGTCCCTAGCGAAGCGATTATCGACCCCGGCCTCCCCCGCATCGTTATATAGGCGGCGAGCCATGTCGACGGATCTCAACGACTTCAAGATCATCAAAGAAGGGGAGGCGGAGATTCTCATGCACGCTAAAAATGAAGTCTTTTACAACAAGACCCAGGTGCGTGGTTGCTGCGAATGCATTCGTTGATGAAGCGAGTCGTTTGGTGGTGTTTAAGGGATGTGGGTCTTTGATTGGTTAGCGGTAGTTTTCAATGCTTTAATTTTACCTTTTGCTGAGATTTCTCCCCAAGTATTTTAAGAAAGAGGTAAGACGGATTCTGGTTCGGTTCGGTTCGGTTCGGTTTGGTTTGGTTTGGTGTGGTTTTTGGCGCTAGGATTCAGTTTGGCACGTGATGGCTTGATTCTTGTGCTTGATTTTCAGTCGGGCTGTTGGGATAAACTGGCCAAAAAAATGGGTTTTTAGCTGGGAAGTGAGGGATCAAGTGGAAATTCCTGAACGCTTTTTCCTGTTTCAAGTTTGAGCATAGGTGGTGATTATTCTGATAGATGCACCCGACTTGAGCAATGTCTTGTTACTGTTTTTGTAGCCTTCCGAGATGTTCTAGTTGAAGTGCCTAGCCATTAACAACCAATTTAATGAATTTCTACCATTTTCATGGTTGAAGATGAATGAATGAACTTGTTTTGCAAAGTGGCACTGGTATACTTGAATTATATTTGACGCATCTCATGGTGTGAGCAATTACTAAACGCACCAGACGTGGTGAATGGGGTATGAACAAGACCGTAAGTAATGTATATGCCGCATCATAAAAAGTTCAGTGTGGAAAGTCATCTCTTCTTCAAGACTCAAAAAGACGTTCTCTGTGTGTGTTATTTTGGTGTTCAGTATTCTTCATCTTTAATTCGACAAGTTGTTATCTAGTTAGTGAGTGTGAGGGGGATTTTAGCCTATCTCATCATAACTTCTTTACATATGCAAAAGCTTTCCATGAAAATGTCATGTCATGTCTGCATTATATTTATTCTAGTATTTTTTTCTCTAGGAAACTTGCAACTGGAAATATAACAAGGTTGTAGATGTCTCTTGTATTTAATTGCTCCTTGAAAGGATCCTGATTGTTCTCTCTTGTAATCAGGTTAACAATAGGGACTTATCGATTGCGGTTCTGAGGACATTTATAGAAAAACAAAAGCTGGAGCACGAGGCCTTCTTGACAAGAAGGACAAAATCAGCAGAAAAGGTACTTGAGAAAGAATTGGAATCTGTTCCCAATTCAGAACCCAATGAACTGCCAAAGGATGATGTAAAATTTAATGGAGAGCGAGAAATGCTTGATGAGACGCCTCAAGAAGAACCGTGCAGTGTCCATAAGGACATTCCTGAGAGCACAAATGGAAAAGGGAAGAGAGAGCTGAAGCCACCAAGAGTTCTCGAGGTACTCCTTAACCAGTGTACCTCTCTCAGTTCATTTCACTAATGAAATAGTGCTGCATATATATTCTGATCGTTTCCTTGTGACTGAAGGCTTTATCAGCATCTGGGTTAAGAGCTCTAAGATATGCCCGTGAAGTAGAAGGGATAGGTCAAGTCGTGGCCCTAGACAATGATAAAGGTTGGTTCAATTTGGGAAAGGAATTTTCTTTTAATAATACCTCCTCCTTAGAAATTTATCCTGCTGTTTACTTTTGGTAATGCATGTACTGTTTGTCCTTTACTAGGATGCACATTTGCACTTGTGTCATTTGCAAAGAGGAAGTTTTTTCTCTGCCTTTTGTGTCTATCTGCATGTGACTGATGTGGCAGAGTGGCTTTTGAATGTCCATTCATTTTATAATGTTGTATCTTTGATTTCCTTTACATGAAAAAGTTAATTTGCTCTTTAAAATTTTGGGTAATGGTCCTGGGTTAATGTGTTCCCTTTAACATGATTTCGAGCATTCTTCTTTGCTGCCTGGTGCTTCTTGTATAGATTAAATGTATGCCCTGATATTCAGCCCTTTTTATTGTCCCTGCAGCGTCAGTTGAAGCTTGCCGGCGTAACATTAAATTTAATGGTTCTGTCGCTTGTTCGAAGGTGGAATCGCATCTTGCTGATGCTCGAGTATTCATGCTCACCCACCCAAAAGAGTTTGATGTGGTATGGGAGCTACTTTTATACCCAAGTCTTAAATTTGTTAACTGACTTCTGGCTGGTCCTTATTTAGGAGAACAGATCATCAATTGTGACTGCTTTCATCAAAATCTCTAATTGTTCAGAATGATCCTCATTCATCCTGTATTGTCTTGTCTCAGGTTGATCTTGATCCATATGGTTCTCCTTCTGTATTCTTAGACTCTGCTGTTCAATCCGTAGTTGATGGGGGAATGCTGATGTGCACAGCAACTGACATGGCTGTGCTCTGTGGTGGAAATGGTGAGGTTTGCTATTCCAAGTAAGTTTCTGAAGTTGTTGCTTTCCTATCACCTTTGAATTTCTTTAAGTGAATCCATTATATCTGCTTATGTCTTTCTTTCTTGGATTTAGATATGGTTCCTATCCCCTAAGAGGGAAGTATTGCCATGAAATGGCCTTGAGGATCCTTCTAGCCTGCATTGAGGTGATTTTTAGTGTTTCTCAAGTCAATCTTGATTTCTGGCCCAAAAAAAAAAGTCAATCTTGATCAAGGATCATATCAGGCTTGTCTCAAGAAAGATTCCTTAGTAACCATAAGTAGTACCTCAGCTATCTTTTCCAATATAATTGAGCAGCAGTTATCTTTTCCTTAATGAAATTATAAATTTAATTCCACATTTACAAGAGAAGGAGATTTACAGAAGCATGCATCTGGGCCTTTTTTTGGTTCAAGTGCTACGCTTAGGTGTGGTTGTTTCTGAAAGGAACTAGATTGCAATATTTCTTCGAGCTTACAGAATTTTTTAGGAATGCACATCTATCATTGGTGATCTACATGATATCAGCATGTTAGATGGTGGTTTCATCAAAAAAATTTTTAAGGGACATATTAGCCTCAACTTTTCTGTCTTTTCAAGATCACTTTTTTGGTTTCTCTTGAAAGTTAGACAACTTACTGGTCATTTTTTCATTTTTGTTTGTTACGCAGAGCCATGCAAATCGGTACAAGCGGTACATTGTTCCTGTGCTATCTGTTCAGATGGATTTCTACATACGAGTTTTTGTTCGGATATACACGTAGGTGGTTAACCTCATCTGCATTAGATATTGGTAGAATATGAATTGTGAATAGGGATCTCTCTAAATCACGGTCTGATGGCTGATGTAATTGATGCAGGTCTGCAAGTGCAATGAAGAATACTCCCCTTAAGCTGTCATATGTTTATCAATGCACGGGTTGTGATTCTTTTCATCTTCAGCAGATAGGAAGAACAGTTTCCAAGGTTTGTATCCCGTTTTAGAGCACTTTGCCACGTAGCTAGTTGCTTGGGAATGTTACCACTTGCTTGACCTGAGGTAAATGATAAAAAACTAATTGTTGGTTAACAATGTTATGCTCTGAAAAATGCATAAGAGTTGTGGCATGCTGGAGTTGATCAAGCTTGACCTATGATTACTGCTCAGGTCATGGTTCAGTTGTTTTCCAGTTTAAGCAATGCACTTCGGTGCTCATTTTTCTTTTGGCTAGTCATGAGATCAAGTTCACCGGTTTATAAGCACAATACCATCCCAATACCGTGGGTGTGTTCCTGGTTTGGCCTGATAGAAAGCACAGGACTTGGTCCACCTTATGTTATTAGTTCTCATAAGTTTTGATGTTGAATGGCTGGAACAAGGATTGACATGTCTAATCCGAGGTTGAGATCAAAATAAGTTTGTAATTGCAGTGTAAATAGTGTCCAAGACACTTTGAAGCAGTTGTATCAAAAAGTTGTATCCTCAAATTTCTGTTTGTGCTTTTACTTAATTTTTGTGGCCACTTGGCTGTGTGACACAGGATTATCTTTGTGTTTATAAATAAAAATCCTTTGTTATAATTCATTTTTGCTATCTTTTACATATTCAACCATGTCAAGGCTCAGCATCTTCAGTTTCTTATTTTCAGTCATTCTAGTCAATGTGTTGATTAAACAATTTTGCCCTCTAGAATAACAGCATGAGGTATTTACCTGGGTTTGGTCCTGTTGTTCCTCAAGAATGCACTGACTGTGGGAAGAAATTTAATATGGGAGGTCCTATATGGTCGGCGCCCATCCATGATCACGAATGGGTGACTTCGATACTTGCAGATTTGAAATCCATGAAGGATCGATATCCTGCTTATGATCGTATCTCCGCTGTACTGACAACAATCTCAGAGGTGAACTTTTCCTCTTTTTTCTTCATCTAAATAACTTGAGAGTTGCATGAACTTAAACGAAGAGCTGCAATTGTAATATAATAGCTTTTACAGAAGTAGCCCTTGTGGTGTTTAGTTCGGCTCCCTTCCACTCTTTCTGTTGTAGTTAGAGTGTAAGTTTTGGCGCCGTCTTTCTGTAATTTTGTCCAAAGCTCAATATTGCTTACTTTTACCCAAAAAAAAAAAAAAAAGTATAATGACCAAAGTGAATGAATTGTACGGGTTCAATATATGTCCAAATGACGTATTTGGTCTTTTTATGTCTCAATATACTACTGAGTCTTCTTTTGAACATTGTTTCATGGAGGCTGTCCTTTGGGTGCTACGTATTGCTCCCTCATTATTTTGATGACATATTTTTACTCAGTTATATTTGCGCAGACAGACAAAAGCTTTGACCAGTGTGCTTTGCTTGCTCATTAAAATTATACCTTGCTTTTTTGGCTTGATCAATTGACTCTTGGAGGATATGATGTTTGCAGGAACTGCCTGATATTCCTTTATTTCTAAGTTTGCACAACCTCTGTGCCACCCTAAAATGCACCTCACCGTCGGCAGTTATCTTCCGTTCTGCTGTTATTAATGCCGGATATAGAATCTCCGGAACTCATGTGAATCCATTGGGGCTGAAGACAGATGCCCCCATGGATGTTATTTGGGACATAATGCGATGCTGGGTAAGGACTCCTGATTCTTCTTGAGCTACAAACTGGAAGATGATAGATGCCCCATGGATGTTTGTGGTATTTGCAGATGTTCTTTCACATTCCATTGTCATAAAAAAACAAGGTCATAGAGTTTTTGTTATGTTTCCTATGTAGGTTAAAAGTCATCCCGTCAAAGAACAACCTTCAGATCAGCCTGGAAGTGTGATACTGGCCAAGGAACCAGCTTTCCAAGTGCGTTTCTACTCTTACAGCTGTTCCTTTTCTTCTTCTGTTCATTTTTCTTTTACGTACATGACACACTATACGATTCCCTCACTTATGCTATGAAAATATGATTCATGTGGGTGCATGGTCTTGGCAAACATACCACTCACTCATAAGAGGTTTTAATTATCTGTAGAGGTTCTTTCAGCTAAAAGTTTTGTTTGGAGCAGGCAAATTTTGCTCGAGCTGTCGCATCTCTGAGCAAGGCACAAGCCAAGAAGGTTGCGCGCTTCCTTCCAAACCCTGAAAGGCATTGGGGTCCAAAGCTGAGAGCAGGTCGTCAAATCACCAGCAAGCACATTTCTCTTTTGGGTCCAGAGGCAGTAAATGGATCTCTCAAGCATGATGATGACGACGATGATGAAGAGGCTCAAGGTGAAGCAAAGCGTCAAAAGACTGAAGATCCCACTTTAGTTTCATGATATTGACTAAAATAGAGTGTCTAACTTGGGCTTAAATTTTATTCAATTTGCAGTCGTCCTAAATTTTGATCTCGGGTTTTGCTAGGCTGGCTCCAATGGAGGAATGCCCTTATTTGTGGCCTATATTGTCATTTATTCTTGTAATGTGACATAGAGTCTAGAACTTTCAGTTGATTTATTACCTGCCTTAGCTCCATGGTTGTGTAATTTAAACCATGCTCTTTGGCCAAGTGAAGCCTTTTCACGCTTAAGAATGTGCATATGAAATTGTTTGCTTGGCCTCTGTTTCGGCTTCCATCAAGTACTTGTCTCTTTTCTTTTTGTATTCCCTTTCTTCTGTAGGCATATCCTTGATGGCCAGGTCCTGAAATTTCTGAGATGACGATGCCAAATGTTTTCGCCGTGGGTTAGGAACTTGATGGAAGCTGGAAAGGATTGGCTTTATAACTTGAAATGTTTCCTTGGGACATCATCAAGCAACAATTACTATGCGTTGATAATGAAGAGGTAGTCAAGATTCTGCAAATGATTTAACTACAATAAAATGGGCTTGTCCGATTGCCTTTCTTGTTTAGGTACTCAATGACTGGTTGCGGTGACTACTGAGTACCGTTAATTTCTACTAAATTTTACTGTATGCTTAATCTGTATTGCGTTACCTTTTGAAAAAGCATCGATTTGTTACAAGCCCAGCTAGTCTAATTATGGAGGTGTATATGGTGCGGCTTGAGGGGCTAATTCACGCTTCACCAGTGAAATGTTTGGTTCAAGGTTCTCTAAATCCTCGTAGACAAAAATCCATCTATCAAAAGCAAACCTAATCCAAACTGAGTGCTTTTAATCTATTTAGCCCAATCGTACGGTCAGAATCGCTTGTTCAATTAGGCCGGTTTATGCGACGAAGTAAAACCACTCCCAAGCGAACGTGGGTGCCTTCAGAGGGTTCATTCCATGGCCTTGTCAATTTGGTTCTAGGCCGGTTTCTGGAACTTTTGAAATCGCCGCTCAGTTGGGTTGATTTCACGTTCCATGGATTCAATCTGAGAACACAAGTCGGGGCCGGTTTAGCGGGAACGAGGCCCTTGCAGAAAATTCCAGCACTACGGTTTTTCCTCCTGCCCGTTCACACGGAGGCGCAGTACCCATATCTTGCTGGGGTAAACACGATAGGAAAATCCAACCTTGGACCAGGTATGTTTCAAGGTAGACCATTCCATTTTCTTGGAAAATCGAAAGGTTTTGTCGGGCATGATGTATGCTCAACTCGATGAACGATGCAAGAGAAAGAAGTTTTGTGGATTTGTGGCTGCATGAATGTCTCGGCCTGAATATAGCCGGTGTGCAGCGTGCTTGTGGATTCAGAGTTTATTCGGTTTTTCTTTACCGGCTTTCTAGAGGCAGCAGGGGACAAAAAATCAAGCCCAAACTTTCTTTCTTCAAGAAATTAACCTCTCCATGTGCTTTTCTCCCAAAGCCGAACTACAGGGACAAGTCTAACATGCGTGATTGCGTCATTTCCAGATTCCTGATTCGCTCATGGCATCACCCATCTCACGTGAATCTCATGTGCACAATTGCACGTGTACCTAACTTATACGAAACCATCATTAACGTGCAAATCAAGGTCACACAATAAGCGGGCAATGGTCGGTTGATCACCGGTCAATTCATATCCGGTATGTGCTAACTAGAGATCCAGTTCTTCACAAATGTGTTCCGTTTTACATATCGTCCCTCTTACGAAAAAGCTCAGTAAGATCTGACTCTAATGTGCAATCCATTTGGTGCTTCAACTCTCGGGAATTTCATCAGTTTCTCTCCTCCGACTTCTTCCCATCTGCACATGAAATGAATTAAGTTTCATTCATTCACATGTCAGCCAAGTCAATCATCTCTAGCGTTGCTAATAAATGCATTGACGGTGTATCGTTTACCTGTATCTAGTTACAAAGTAGTGAAGAAATGTAGAAATCTCGGCAATCCCAAGTTCCTTTCCGGGACACAGCCTTGTGCCTCCACCAAATAGTAAGAAGTAGTTTTGAGATTCCATGCTTCGGTCCTGAGTAAAGAATTGAAAATATCAGGGTCAACAATCTTCATGCGAATAAAAGCAAGAGATGTTGAACCAGGGGTTCTGATCCGATCAACACGAACCATCCATCTCCATGGATTGAAAGCGAGGGGCTCTTCATACAAATGAGGGTCGTAGTTTATCTCCCTCGTGTAGACATATATTCTCCATCCCTTTGGAATTGTAAAACCTGCATAGAGAGAGACAGTAACAACTTCCAATCATCATTTGCTTCTGTTGTTATAACATTCAAAGCGCATCGTCAGCAGCGGTGCACCTGTTGTTTTTTAATAGTTCCCAAGTTCTTGATTAGTCAAATGAATCTCAAAACATATATTAAACGGTTGCATCATCACAGGTTCATATGAAGTTGATCTTTTAAAGAAATGTTCAATTGTAAGAGTTATGGCTGAAACTATCTTAAATAAAAATTTTGGGCACTCTGGGAATTAGATGAAATTTTACCACTGAGTTCCATATCCCGAGTTGTTTTCCTCAGCACCCCATTTACAACAGTGGCCAATCTGGACGTTTCAAGGATCACCTGCATAAGAAAAAAGCAGAGCATGCACAGTTAGTCAAGACTCCTGTTTTCATATGTATCACATAATGATTGTTTCCTAGACGAGATTATGTTGGGTTGCGTCTTACTGCACGTGTGAACGGCATTGATTTGAAATCGTTCCAGTCAATTGGATCTTCAGGCTCTTTGGCCCCTCTGATCGCCAAATGTTCTCTCTGCCGGATTTTGAAGCCGAGTCAGATTCTCAAGCAACTGAAAAGAAATGAACAGGCGTATTCGGAAGCAAGCACCGAAAAGGAAGACTGACCCTCAGTTCTTGAAGCACCCTTGGGTGATCATGCAGGTACTTGATGGTCATCATGGTTGTTGTTGAGACAGTTTCATACCCAGAGTACAAAACGGCAATTGTCTGGTCTATTATCTCTTCATCCGTCAATTTATATCTATTTTCATCTTCTCTCATAAAAAAGCCAAGCATGTCTTGGTGGGTTTCTCGCGAAGCCCTTCTCTCCTCCATTAGTTGCCTCAACAAGCTGACAATGTTCTTCCTTGCCTAAAAAATGCAGGAAACAAAAAAAAAAAGTTCAAGTCGATTGACATCGGGAAAATTCTGTTTGAACTCTTCCTTTCTATCAAAATGGACCTAAATAGGGGGGCTTGCCTGAAACCCGCGGCGATAATTTGTGCCGGGAAAATCAATGGGCAGGGACAGAGTTCCTAGGACCAACTTGAAAAATTCATCCGTGAATGCCTTAACTTTTGCGCCGGATTCGATACCAGCAATTTGCTTTAGAGATGATAGAAATGCCATCTGAATTGAAGAAAAGAAGATGGAACAAGATCACTGACCGCACACTATAAGCGTAAAAAACTAGATGAATCAATAGTATCATATATGATGCTCTATACCTGTTTGGTCTTCTCCTGAATGTCGATGGTGTGATGATCAGCCCAGTTGCTGAGGTGGGATCTCATGAACTCATCGATCTTGGGCAAGAGATGGTCCCTGATCATGGCGGGGCTGACCAGGGCGAGCAATGCCCCTCTCATGTGCCGGTGGGCGGACCCGTGGACGGCGGCGATGTTGTTCTTGCCCAATATGTCGAGCATGGACTGCGGGTAACCGGGCACCAGGCCTTTCGCTTCGTTCATGAGGATGAACCTGTTGAGCTCTGGGTCCATGGACACAACTGTCGGGCACCCGAGAATGTGGGACTTGTACAAACTCCCATACCTGTCAACAACAGTATAAAAAAGATCAAGCACCTCGGACCAAATTTTTAGTAGGGTCACTGAAAAAAGAAGAGAAAAATGAACTGTTTCAGACATCAGAAAATCTTCTCTTCTTCACAGTTACATTTTACAGAGAAGTCAGGAGGGCCGTTTCGTGGCTATAGCCAGGTTCGAGTCCTGCGCAGGCAACAGAGGCCGAGTTCGTATAGTTTGCCTTTAGACTTAGCCCGGAGAGGTGGACCAGTGGCTATCCGCCTAGTAGACATCCCATACCGAACCCCAAAAAAGGGAAAAAAAGGAGGAAACATTCATAGAAAAATTGCGAAGTCTGCAGCTATTGAAGTGACAAGAGCCACACCCTCAAGAAAAAAACACAGGAAAGGATGAAGCACATTCCACATACAAAAATGTAGTCAGGGAAATCACAAGAATAAATCTTCTTTCTACAAAAATGAAATACAGCAGTGCAGAGAAAGTGGGTGAAGTGACCTTGCTCTCTGGTTTTTCATGAAGTTTGGGCCCTGTTTCAGGAACTCTGTGGTCTCGCCAAACAAGGGCCAGCCCATCGTGCCCGGAGGCAACCCTTTCTTCCTCCGGTACTTCACCTCATTCCACTTCAATAAAGCAGTGCATGCACTGAGCAGCGTGAAGGCCACAAGAAGCAGCAGAACGTGAACGGCCATTGATGCTCTCAAGAAGCTCAGCTCAAGCCCTCACTTGCTCCTCTGTTCTTCAGAAAAGTTGCAAAGGTTACGAAAGCTTGGGATTCTGTCGGTAAGTAAGTACGTGTATATATAGGCCTGCTTGGGTGGCAATTACAATAAGTAAATCAACCAGATCGTTCAAAAGCATCTTTTTAAATTGATTACAATTAGCTCTTCTATTATCATAATGACACTAAGCCAAGTTGTCACCCTATGTGGTTTTCATCCTTTCTTGCCTTTTGGTGGGGGAAGGGGAGAGATAGAGAGAGAGAGTAGGCCAACTGCGGAACCTCTTGGGAGACCTGCAGGCCCAAGAATTAGATTGGCCGAAAAAGAAAAGTTTCTTTTCAACACTTTTTACAAGGCACACGGCTCAACTCAACAGTGAAGGAAAGAAAAGTAAGGCGGATCGTCTCGACTATTGCGATCAGAGATCAGCCGGTGGATTTAAAAAGTTGCATGCAAATACGCACTGCGGAGTCAATTCGTCTCCCAACACACCCCTGCATTTTGACTTTGTTGACAAATGTGGGCAAGAGTAGGGGGTGCGACATAGACTATTCACGGCTACAAGCACTAGAGTTATTGAAGATGGGTCGTGGACTGATAGGGTGGTTTCCAGAAAATCATTTGGAAATCATTTTATTATTTGTTAGAGAGAGAGAGGAGCTGCACATGTGCACGGAGCGTTGACTGAACCCAAACGGAAAAGCTAGTCCAACAGCCCCAAGAGGTCAAGAAACACTTGCTGACGCGGATCTACTTACTCGGATTTGTGTTAATAATGTGAATTTCATTTGAACCCTATCCAGAAGCTCACAAGACCTATTGGTACAATATATTCAATCCAGCTCTCAGTCAAGAATTTTCATAGGCGCTCTCAAAATATTTATTAGAGCGTCAAGAAGATCCACCCTAGAAATCCCAATATAACCACACGAAGACACGGGAGGGTCTTTTCGACCATGTGAACGTGAGAGATGAGAGAGGATTCGGTTCCTGCTTTAACAATTTTCGTTTCTTATAGGAGTCTGAAGCTGTGGACATGGCTGGAATTTCTCGGACGCTGTGCTGTGCCATTGACTTGCGGGCTCTGACCATGAACACGGTTTAAAATACACTGAAAATGGCACCGCCTTTTGTTCCTTCCGATGGTCCATGCGAAAAGTACATAGATTCCACGCGGGGTAAAAAAATCGAAGTGCAATCCTCTTCAAATAAAGATTTAGTTGGGAGAGACTCGGGTAGAAAATTATGCACATAAACAACTAATCAATCAAGAGGAATTGGATCGATATATGACTGTAAAACACCGAAATCAATAAGCACAGCAAAAGAAAACGTACCTATTTGAAAGATAGATCAATCTGATAATTAGAGATCTATCGAAATGCCAAATCTACCTCTCTATGATCTATTTCGATGTAGCAGCTTTCAATGGGATTAAAGCAACTGATAGGTAGAAGCTACCCTTTTATAGGCTAGAGAAGAGACCTAGTAAACCCTAATCAAACTGGGCCATTCCTATTATGGGCTTTAGTTAAATACAATTACCTAAACTTTGCTGCTCAACTAGGCCCATTATTAATAAATGTCAATACCCGCTTCAATAATATCACTGTAGGGTTTAATAAATATTGTAATATCCATTAACCCAATTATTTAAAATAAAAAATTAATTAATTAATGTAAGCTCATATTATAGAAAATTTCCAATATTCTCCCACTTGAGCTACATTAATTAACTTATTTTATTTTGAAAAAGATTTTATATATTGAAAACGACATTATTGGGTTAATAACTGAAAATTTTGTTTTATGTGGGCACAACTTTAAAAAAATAAAATAAAATCCAATGACAGCATCTCAAAACCAATCCAATTCTATATAACCTCAGTATAGGATTACGGAGATCAATGTGTTAAGAAAATGCCATACACAAGACCTTTCATAATCACATATAATAAGCATTATATTTTCATGAATCATGGGCCCAGTAATGTCGTAAGAAATAGTGCCAACATGTGATCAAAATATTCACTATTTCTTATCGGTTCTCAATGCAGTTTCATCTATTTAGGTTATCACCGACAGTGATAGCCACGCGTTTTGAAGCTATATAGCTAATACTTCACAATTTATATATATTATGAAAGTAAGCACACATATTTAACTTAGGGTTTGTTTGTTTCGGAGAAAATATAATATAAGGGAAAATACTATCTAAAAGATCATTTTTCAGCAAAACGATTTTTCATTTTCAAGTTAAAGAATTTATTTTCCTAATTAAAAGCATGCATAATTTCTTTGATTGTGAATGATTCTTCGTTAATTGATCATCTTCAGCAAACTAAATAAGTGAAAGTATAGAAAACTAATTTGCAGAAAATTCTTTCGCTTAAATATACACATCCTTAATTATGAAAACACAAATCACAAAAACTTGAAAAAACGAACAAGATTTAGATTAATATAAGTGTGAGTATCTAAAGAAAAATAAAATTTTGTTTCCAAATATCCTAATGAAAACGGTGTACTTAAATTGCAGGAATATTAAAATGATACAACTTTAAGTTCAGTTTTTACAATTATAAAGATCACAAGCTAAAATACACTTGAATGGAACTACTGCAATATTTAAAAAGACAAAAAAGTTTACAAGATAATAAATAGACAGCATTTCTTTTTTGTTGATTTAGGAAATGCATTGAAATTAAAAATGTCTAAAATTGGGGGCATAGTGTAATTATGAAAACTTGTAATTAGTATCGAAGAACTTATTTGACTTTATTATGGAAAGTTGAGGGACTAGATTGAACAAATTGGAAGTTTATGGTGACTTTCTCTCTTGTTTGATCAAACAAAATGACTATAGTGACATTTAAGAATAGTTCAAGCACCACATTAAATAATATAAAATTCCAAGGTTAAGCTTGCATGTTGGTCCATAAATTATTAGTGCCATTTTCCCTTAAAAAGAACAATAACATGGAAATTGAGCACTTGGTTGAATATCATTGCATAAATAAACCATATGGAAAATACAAACAACTGTTGTTTGTTAATTCCTTTTCTTGATTGATGTGGGTCGGGAAGCTTGATATGCTTTTTCGAATGAAAGAAGATAATAGTTGACCTCAAAGTTATGATTATAAGCCAAATTTCCAAATAATAAGATAGAAAAGAAAATTTAATATCAAAGAGAAGTGTTCTGTTAATGGAAATTTTCTGCACCTTTGTATGAAGGGAAACACTTAAAGCAGTTTCTTTTACATAATTGTTTATTAAAATTTATAAGTTGGGTATTTAACGTCTTGGGTCTCCACTGTACACATATTGTCCGCTTTGGACACTAAGTCCTTACAGTTTTGTTTCTCTTGGGGAAGCCCATACTACCCAAAGAAAACGCGTTTGTACAGTTAGAGGGACCCAAGCCTTGTAAGCTACCCCAGGACTCCCTTTTTAGGCGATATGAGACAAGAGAGGGACCCATTCCTTGCACACGTTTGGGGATCGAGGCGCGGACGCACCGCCGTCCCTCCTCCCCGCGCACTGTCGCCCGGGCCGTCACATTCTCCCCCGAGGGAGCATAGCGTCCTTGTTGTGACCCCACACGAGGTCGGGAGTCGGAGTAGCATCCTCACTGTGGTCCCACACGCGGTCGGGAGTCAGGAGTTACAAGTGGTATCAGAGCCGGGGCGACGGTGCGTGGGAAACTTAGAAATTTTGTTTCGGACAAACCATAAGCTCAAATCATGAGCTGTAAAATCCCACGGCTCCACAACACCCTAAACTACCATTCCTACAAAAATACATGGCTCAACGACTCCAAAATCGGACTTCGCCGCTCGATTTTCCAAAAATTCCAAATTTGAACCCTAAACCCATAAATTTTCTTCAATTGGACGAACGAGGGGCTTAATCTCTTACTGTGTGCTGCGTTATGGAGTTGAGTCAGCTTGGCGAGGCATCCGTGGCGTGCACATGCCAAAACCCATTTCCTTTCTTCCCATTTCTCTTCTTCTTCTTCTTCTTCTTCTTCTTCTTTCTTTCTTTCTTTTTTGGTTGAGGTCAGCTTCTATTTAACCGACCCCTCTCCCCTCTCCTTTTTGCTTATTGACTTTTCAACTTTTTTTTTCTTCTTTTGGGGCCCACTAACCTAATATTACATTCTACCCTCCTTAAAAAAAAAATTTTGTCCTCGAAATTTACATGTACTTCAATCATGAAACAAGACAGAGTATCTGTGTCTTGTCTCCTCCTCGAGTTTCCAAGTAGCCTCTCTCTCGATGTGGTTTTGCCATTGTATTTTGACATAAGGAATAGTTCGTTGCCGCAACTCCTAATCCTTCTTATCGACAATGCGAATAGGTTGCTCCTCATATGTCAAGTTCTCCCGTAATCTCAATGGAGTAAAGTCTAGCACATGTTCGGGATTTGACACATATTTCCGCAACAAAGAGACATGGAATACATTATGGACACCTGATAGTGCTGGTGGCAATGCCAATTTATAAGCGACTCACCAATTTTCTCTAAGATCAAGAACGGTCCCACGTACCTTGGACTTATCTTCCTATGTGTGTCAAATCTCATTACACCCTTCGTAGGAGAAACTTTTAAGAACACGTGATCCCCCACATTAAATTCTAACTTGTGTCTTTTCAGTTCTGCATAACTTTTTTGACGACTTTGAGCCGTTCTAAGATGTTTCCGAACCAACCTAACTTTCTCTTCTGATTGTTGAATGAACTCAGGGCCAGTTAGTCTTTTCTCACCAACGTCGTCCCAACAAATAGGACTTCTGCATTTTCGGCCATATAAAGCTTCAAAGGGTGCCATCTTAATGCTGGAGTGATAGCTGTTGTTATAAGAAAATTCTACCAAATATAGATGTTCATCACAGGAACTGCCAAAGTCAATGATGCATGATCTCAACATATCCTTTAATGTCTGGATCGTTCTCTTTGACTGTCCATCTGTTTGTGGATGAAAAGCTGTACTCAAGTTGAGTTTAGTGCCCAAAGCTCCTTGCAAACTCTTCTAAAAGTTAGACACAAACCTAGGATCCCTATCAGAAACAATGCTTATAGGAACTCCATGAAGCTTCACTATCTCATTAACATATCGCTTTGCCATATCTTCCATTGAAAGACCAAATCGATATGACAAAAAGTGAGCGGACTTAGTCAATCGATCAACAATCACCCAAATAGCATTCATACCACTTGACATCCTTGGTAGACCAACTACAAAGTCCATGGCAATATGCTCCCACTTCTATTTAGGTATCTCTAGAGGTTGCAACTGTCCACCTAGTTTTTGATGCTCAATTTTCACTTGCTGACAAACTAAACATTGATCGACAAATTTTATAATATCATCTTTCATGTTGATCCACCAATAGTTTTCTCTCAAGTCCCTATACATTTTAGTGCTTCCCGAATGAATTGAAAATCTAGTACTGTAAGCTTCTTGCAGGATCTCCTTTTTCAGCTTTGTGTCCTTAGGAACACATAGTCGACCACAAAACTTCAAGGATCCATCTATGTGTAAACTAAAATCCGCTTGTCTTTCAGCTTCGACATCTTCTCTAATTTTTTGTAATTATGGATCTTCATTCTGTTTAGCCTTAATTCTGTCAGTCAACATAGGTTGTACTTGAAGATTAGCTAATTGAGCACCAAGCTGCTGCACCAACATCTCCAAGTCTAACTTCCTCATATCTTCAAGAATAAGTTTTTGAGAAGTGAGCAAAGCTGCCATATTTCCAAAGGATTTACGACTCAAAGCATCCGCTACCACATTAGCCTTACCCGGATGGTAATTAATGGATAAGTCATAATCCTTCAAAAGTTCTAGCCATCTTCTTTGCCTCATGTTCAGTTCTTTCTAAGTAAAGATATACTTCAGACTCTTGTGATCGGTAAAGACTTCACATTTTTCACCATGCAAATAGTACCGCCATATCTTCAAGGCAAACACAACTGCCGCTAACTCCAAATCATGAGTGGGGTAGTTCTTCTCATGTAATTTCAATTGTCTAGAAGCGTAAGCAACAACTTTGATGTCTTGCATAAGAACACAACCCAAACCTTCTTTGGATGCGTTGCAGTAGATTACGAAGCCGCCACTTCCAGCAGGTAGAGTTAGAATAGGAGCCGACACCAGCCGTCTCTTCAACTCTTGAAAACTGTGTTCACATTGGTCTGACCATTCAAATTTAATTTTCTTCTAAGTTAGACGGGTAAGTGGATCGGCAATCTTTGAGAATCTCTCTACAAATTGCCTATAATAGCCAGCTAGCCCAAGAAAACTTCTCACTTCTGTAACATTAGTTGGACGATTCCACTTAACAACTGCTTCAACCTTTTTGGATCCACTAATATGCTATCCTTCGAGATCACATGACTCAAGAATTCTATATGATCAAGCCAAAAATCACACTTACTAAATTTGGCATACAACTTCTTTTCATGCAAAGTCTGCAAGACAAATCTCAAGTGTTCTTCGTGTTCCCCTAAACTCTTCGAATACACTAGGATGTCATCAATGAACACCACAATAAATTTGTCTAGATATTCCCTGAACACTTTGTTCATCAAGTGCATGAAGGCAGTAGGTACATTTGTTAATCCAAAAGGCATGATGAGAAATTCATAATGGCAACATCTTGTTCTGAAAGCGGTTTTAAGCACATCAACTATCTTTATCTTCAACTGATGATACCCAGAACGAAGGTCGATTTTGGAAAATACTTGAGCTCCTTGAAGTTGATCAAATAAATCCTCAATTCAAGGCAAAGGATATTTGTTTTCACCGTTACCTTGTTAAGCTCTTGAAAATCTATGCAAAGCCGCTTACTACCATCCTTCTTTTTCACAAATAGAACATGAACTCCCTAAGGCGAAGCACTAGGTCTGATGAAACCCTTATTAAAAAGCTCTTGCAGCTGCGTTTTCAATTCTTTCAATTCAGTGGGTGCCATCCGATATGGTGCCTTAGAGATTGGTGCTGTATTGGGCATCAATTCAATACAAAACTCAATTTCTCTATCAAGAGGCAAGCCTGGTAAATCCTTAGGAAACACACTTGGAAACTCTCTAACGACAGGAACATCTTCCAACTTTACTACAACCTTATTTGTGTCTTTTACACAAGCTAAATAACCATAACAACCCTTTCTCAAAAGTTTCCTCGCTTGCAAAGCCGAGATCAACCTTGGAGAAGTATTTTGACAACTTCCTGAAAAAGAGAATTCGGGTTGATTTGAAAATCTAAATATCACTTTCTTTGAAAAACAATCAACAATAGGACGAGAGGTAGATAACCAATCCATCCCTATAATAACATCGAAATCTCGAATATTTAACTCCACTAGATCCGTGGGCATTTCAACATTATTAATCCGAATCACACATCTCTTGAACACATGATGACCAACTAAGAAATCACCAGTAGGAGTATCAACACACAATTCACATTCAAGAGGGTCAGGCAACACATCGAGCTTATTTGCAAATTTAGTTGAAATGAAGGAGTGTGTAGCACCGGGATCAAATAACGCATAAGAACATTGCGAGGCAATAGAAATATTACCTGCAACAACTGCGTTAGATGCTGCCGCACCCTCCTTCGTCATCGCAAAAACTTTCCCACTTGTACTTTGTCTTTGTTGGCTCTCTTGGGGCCTACCAACCAAAGGGGTATTCCTTCGCATGGAACAATGGTGTGGTAGGTGCACTTGTCACCCACATAGATAACATGATCTATTGTCAATAGGAGGATTCCTTTGTGTTGGGCAATCTTGCCACATGTGTCCCGCTTTCCCACATGAGAAGCATACTCCGGTTTTCCGATGACACTCACTGCGATGATAACTTCCACATGTATTACAGGGGTGCCAGTTACTCGGATTTCTGAACTGTCTTGGTTGGCTGAAACCTCTTTGCCTTCCACTACCATTAGTATGGCTACCTTGTACATTTGTGGGCTTAAACCTTTTGGGTTGAGGCGCTCCTTGTGTGCCATGCTTCAGAATGCTTTGTTCCACCTTGATTGCTCGTTCTAGCACATTCTTATAAGTTGTTAATATGAAAGGTGCAAGTGCGGAATGAATTTTCAAGTCGGAGCCCTCCTAGGAAAAGGTCGACCTTATCCATTTCATATTCATTTCTCAAATCATCATAAACCTTTTCATAAATCAGTCGCAAAGCAATTTAATATATATTTCTCCACTTACTTTGTATAATAGGCTTTTCAAACATCCACAATCAACCAAAGAGTAGCAATTGCTCGACCTAGCCTTTATGCAATAAAAATGCTCTTCTTGATTCAATATATATACATATATATACTTCAAGAGATGATTTTACAAAACCAAAGAAGATATAGTACCACTCACCTCGTCGTCTACGATCAAATGATGAACGATACTCGTATCGTCGAACTCAAGGCCCTACCAAATAATCGAGAAAAATGTTAAAATCTAATAAAACTCTATCTCAACTACGAAACAACTAAATTACGCCTTAACTCTAACAAAAGGACTTCTACGTGCTAACAAATCACATAACCAAAACAATTGTTCAAGCCATTCGTGACGCAGAGTTTAAGCGCAAAACTAGTTACGCAATAACTTCCTTCTCCGAACCCCGTTCCGAATGTTCTTATAGTCAATAGAGAGCCCTTGACACATATTACAAGAATTCCAACTTGACCGTCCCAAAATCAAGTCAAAAAATGACAAAATACGAGCCCAAAGCTAGCCCAGGACTCCCTCCCTAGGCGATGTGGGACAAGAGATGCGCCACCTCCCTGCGCAAGTCCGGGGATCGAGGCGTGAACGCATCGCCATCCCTCGTCCCCGCGCACCGTCGCCTGGGCCGTCACACTCTCCCCCCCTTAGGAGCACAGCGTCCTCGCTGTGGCCCCACATGAGGTCGGGAGTCAGAATAACGTCCTCGCTGTGATCCCACACGCGGTCGAGATTTGGCTCTAATACCACTTGTAACATCCCGGGTCTCCACTAAACACATATTGTCCGCTTTGGACATTAAGTCCTCACGGTTTTGTTCCTCTTAGGGTAGCCAATACTACCCCAAGAAAACGCATATGTACAGTTAGAGGGACCTAAGCCTTATAAGCTAGCCCATGACTCTCTTCCTAGGCGATGTGGGACAAGAGATGCACACGTTCGGGGACCGATGCGCTAATGCATCGCCATCCCTCCTCTCCGCGCATCGTTGCCTAGGCCGTCACACTCTCTCCCCCTTGGGAGCATAGCGTCCTCGCTGTGTACAGTGGAGACCTAGGATGTTACAAGTGGTATCAGAGCCAACTCCTGACTACGTGTGAGGCCACAGCGAGGATGCTGTGCTTCTAAGAGGTGGAGAGTGTGACGATCTAGACTCGGGGTAGTACAGAGAGACAAACTAAGATTGCCTCGGTAGTACGCGGGTGGGGAGAGTGTGATGGCCCGAGCGGCGGTGTGAGGGGAGGAGGGATGGCGGTGTGTCCGCGCCTCGGTCCCCGGCCGTGTGCAAGGAAGGAGTCTCTCTCTTGTCCCACATCGCCTAAGGAGAATATTTTGGGCTGCCTTATAAGGCAATGGGCCCTCTAACTATACATACACGTTTTCTTGGGGTAGTTTGGGCTGCCCTAAGAGGAACAAAACCGTGAGGACTTAGTGTCCAAAGCGGACAATATGTGTACAGTGGAGACCCGGGACATTACAGGGTAAATCCACTACTAGAATACTTGAGCTAAGACTCTAGAAGCTAACTTAGCAAACAATGAGCATGCAAAGATAGCTTATAATTGGTAGAATCATCATTTATTTGTTTGCTTTTTCTATATATAGTTTATAGGTGGAATGTAGTAGGAAAAAACATGAAATGCTTATATTAAAAACCCTAATATTATGATAGTCAACCCTAGTTTGTAATAGCAAAGGAATGGCAAGGTGTCCTCGTTGATCCAAAGGCTAAATAGCTTAAGGCTTCCAGTCTCCGAATCGATTAGGTGTTTGAGCAAATCCTAGAGCTTGTTGATCATTGCATTTTGAAATAATTTTAAAAATTATTTGCTTAAAGAGATGTGTTTTATTTCGTTTTCTAATCATAGTCGCAAAGGGGATAAATGTTTCTCTTTAGTTGTTACCATGGGCCCGAGAAAGCCGAAGAATAGTTGACTGACCTGTTCCAGAGTCTGCATCCATGTCTATAATATGCCATGTTGTCATTGTATGCCATATCATTAATATGCCATGTCATCATTGCATGACAACATTGTTGGTCACGTTATTGTTGCAGGTCTGCAAGTGCAATGAAGAATACTCCCCTTAAGCTGTCATATGTTTATCAATGCACGGGTTGTGATTCTTTTCATCTTCAGCAGATAGGAAGAACAGTTTCCAAGGTTTGTATCCTGTTTAGAGCACTTTGCCACGTCGCTAGTTGCTTGGGAATGTTACAACTTGCTTGACCTGAGGTAAATGATAAAAAACTAATTGTTGGTTAACAAAGTTATGCTCTGAAAAATGCATTAGAGTTGTGGCATGCTGGAGTTGATGAAGCTTGACCTATGATTACTGTTCAGGTCATGGTTCAGTTGTTTTCCTGTTTAAGCAATTCATTTCGATGCTCATTTTTCTTTTGGCTAGTCATGGGATCAAGTTCACGGGCTTATAAGCACAAGACCATCCCAATACCGTGTGTGTGTTCCTAGTTTGGCCTGAGAGAAAGCACAGGACTTGGTCCACCTTATGTTATTAGTTCTCATAAGTTTTCATTTGATGGGCCCATAATGTTGAATGGCTGGAACAAGGATTCACATGTCTAATCCGAGGTTGAGATCAAAATAAGTTTGTAACTGTAGTGTCAATAGTGTCCAAGACACTTTGAAGCAGTTGTATCAAAAAGCTGTATCCTTAAATTTCTGTTTGTGCTTTTACTTAATTTTTGTGGCCACTTGGCTGTGTGACACAGGATTGTCTTTGTGTTGATAAATAAAAATCCTTTGTTATAATTCATTTTTGCTATCTTTTACACATTCAACCATGTCAAGGCTCAGCATCTTTAGTTTCTTATTTTCAGTCATTCTAGTCAATGTGTTGATTAAACAATTTTGCCCTCTAGAATAACAGCATGAGGTATTTACCTGGGTTTGGTCCTGTTGTTCCACAAGAATGCACCGACTGTGGGAAGAAATTTAATATGGGAGGTCCAATATGGTCGGCGCCCATCCATGATCACGAATGGGTGACTTCGATACTTGCAGATTTGAAATCCATGAAGGATCGATGTCCTGCTTATGATCGTATCTCCGCTGTACTGACAACAATCTCAGCGGTGAACTTTTCCACTTTTTTCTTCTTCATCTAAATAACTTGAGAGTTGCATGAACTTGAACCAAGAGCTGCAATTGTAAAATAATAGCTTTTACAGAAGTAGCATGGCCTCATCTCTTTTCAACTGTAGATTGGCAATTAAGTTTTTGTGGGCTCTAGAAAAGATAAATTTTAATGACCAAAGTGAATGAAATTGTACGGGTTCAATATATGTCCAAATGACGTATTTAGTCTTTATATGTCTCAATATACTACTGAGTCTTCTTTTGAACATTGTTTCATGGAGGCTGTCCTTTGAATGCTAGGTATTGCTTCCTCATTATTTTGATGACATATTTTTACTCAATTATATTTGCGCAGACAGATAAAAGCTTTGACCAGTGTGCTTTGCTTGCTCATTACAATTATACTTTGCTTTTTTGGCTCGATCAATGAGTTAACTCTTGGAGGATATGGTGTTTGCAGGAACTGCCCGATATTCCTTTATTTTTAAGTTTGCACAATCTCTGTGCCACCCTAAAATGCACCTCACCGTCGGCAGTTACCTTCCGTTCTGCTGTTATTAATGCCGGATATAGAATCTCTGGAACTCATGTGAATCCATTGGGGTTGAAGACAGATGCCCCCATGGACGTTATTTGGGACATCATGCGATGCTGGGTAAGGACTCTCCTGATTCTTCTTGAGCTACGAACTGGAAGATGATAGATGCCCCATGGATGTTTGTGGTATTTGCAGATGTTCTGTCACATTCCATTGTCATAAAAAAACAAGTTCATAGCATTTTTGTTGTGTTTCCTATGTAGGTTAAAAGTCATCCCGTCAAAGAACAACCTTCAGATCAGCCTGGAAGTGTGATACTGGCCAAGGAACCAATGTAGGAATGCCCTCGGGTTTTGCTAGGCCGGCTCCAATGTAGGAATGCCCTTCTTTGTGGCCTATATTGTCATTTATTCTTGTAATGTGACATAGAGTCTAGAACTTTCCGTTGATTTATTGTTAAAACTCATAAAGCAACAATCAAAACAGAAAAATTTCTGTTTTTTTGAGAGAGAGAAAAGATAAAAAAAAAAAAATAGAGCATAGCACTTCATACGTCTTGTGCAAAAGAAAAAACTGTCGAGTACAACAACTAAATACAAAGTACAAACTGCTCACATATGTGCAACACATAACTGGACACAAACGTGTTATTAACTTCCTAGAAAATAGCAAAAACACTAACTGCATAACTTAATTTACTTGGCTGTTTTTTTATAAAAAAACAGAGGAAAACAGAGGAAATATGACTGAAAACAGCAGCTGAGATAATTCCAACAAACTCCTCCTTGGATAAGTTGTTGCTGCAGATTCCTATTTTCTCTCTTAACAGCTCAAATCTTCCAGCCTGAAGTGGTTTTGTGAACATATTTGCAAGCTGATCTTTAGATCTGCAATAGACCAACTTAACTTCGTCACTTTGTTGCACCTCACGCAGAAAGAAAAATTTGACTTTGAAATGCTTGGTTTTGCCATGGAAAACTGGATTATGTGATATTGCTAAAGCAGCATGATTATCCACATTAACTTCAATGCAATCACTAAAATTCAACCACAGATCCTTCATTATCTTCTTCAGCCACAAAGCTTGATTTGCAGCTGCAGTAGCTGCTATAAACTCAGCCTCTGCAGTAGACTGAGCTACAATCTCTTGCTTTTTAGAATACCGGAGAAACAAGCGAGAACCAAAATCGAAACAATATCCGACGTACTCTTCATGTCATCTACTGAACCAGCCCAGTCACTATCATAAAATCCTTGCAAATTAAACTTCTGACCTTTCTTAAACTTCACACCAAAGAACAATGTTCCTTTGAGATATCTCAATACCCTTTTTGCTGCAACCAAATGTAATTGACTAGGACTACTCATAAACCTGGATAAAACACTCACAGCAAATAGAATATCTGGTTTGGTTGCTGTAAGATACATGAGACACCCAATCAGACTTCTATAGATAGAAGCATCTACTGCATCTGTTCCATCATTCTTCTGCAGCTTCTCTTTAGCAGCCATAAGAGTGCTTACACTTCGACAATCTTCCATCTGAAACTTTTTTAGATTTTCCTTCAAGTATTTTTTCTGACAGATGAAGATCTCATATGAAGCCTGTTTGACTTCCAGACCCAAAAAATAAGCCATCTTTCTCAAGTCTGACATTTCAAAACCTGCAAATAGATCTTGCTTCACATTCTCTATCAATTCCATATCATTCCTTGTCACTAATAGATCATCTACATAAAGTGACAGAATTACAACACTGTGATTCACCTTCTTGACATAAAGAGTGAACTCACTTAAGCTTTTTACAAAATCAAAATCCTGCAAATATCGATCTATCTTCCCATACCAAGCTCTTGGAGCCTGCTTCAGTCCATATAGAGCTTTCCTCAACCTGTATACACTCTCTTCTTGGCCTTTGATACTGAAGCCTTTAGGTTGTTCAACAAAAATCTCCTCCTCAAGCTCTCCATTCAGGAATACAGACTTGACATCTAACTGAAATATAGGCCACCCCTTCTCTGCTGCAATAGCTAACAGTAGCCTTATTGTATTAAGTCGTGCAACAGGAGCAAATGTTTCAGAATAGTCTACTTCCCAGATTTGTGCATAGCCTTTCACCACTAGTCTAGCTTTGTGTTTATTGACAGAACCATCAGGATTAAGTTTTGTTCTAAACACTCACTTAACCCCAATCACATTCTTATGAGATGGTCTGTCAACAAGCTCCCATGTGTGGTTTTTCTGGATCATTGCAATCTCCTCTTGCATTGCTGCAATCCACCTCTGATCCTCCTTAGCTTCCACAAAGTTAGATGGTTCGAGCATTGCCATATTGCTTCTTTCATAGATTTCAGCTAGTGACCTTGTGCCTCTCACTGGTAAATCATCCATACTATCTTCCAATCCATCTATAACTTCATTAACCTCTACATCTGTTGCAGGTTGTTTTTTGAACTGCTGCTATTCTGCACTCTTTCCTTCCATCCAATTCCATTCATCTTCCTCTAGAAAAATAAAATCTCTGCTTGTAGTCACCTTCCCTGTTATAGGGTGAAAAATTCTGTAAGCCTTTGATTGGAGACTGTACTCGATGAAGATTCCAAGCTCTGCTTTCTTATCCAGCTTGTCCCTCTTGACCTCAGGAATATGAGTGTAACATAAACACCCAAAAACCTTCAAATTTTTCACGAAGGTTTAACAAAGATACCGACTTCAAAAGGTGTTGACCTCTCTAAGGCCTTTGTGGGCAATGTTCAACAGAACACACTGCAAAGTATTAGCTGCTTCAGCCCAGAACTTCTTAGGTAACTTATTCTCCTGCATCATACATCTAGCCATCTGCATAATGCTTCTGTTTTTCCTCTCACTGACCCCATTCTGTTGAGGTGAATAGGGAGCAGTGAATTGTTGCGCAATTCCTGCTTGCTCACAATTCAACTTAAACTTGTGAGCAGTATACTTAGAACCATTATCAGACCTGAGCATTTTAATTTTCTTCCCACTCTGATTCTCAACTAAGGCTTTAAACTTCACAAACACATCAGCAACTTCAGACTTGGCTCGCAGAAAATAAATCCAACGCATCCTAGTCATATCATTAGTGAAGGTAATGAAATACCTGCTACCATTGAGAGAAGACTCAGACATAGGTCCACATAGATCTGTGTAGACTAATTGCAGCTTCTCACATGCTCTCCAGCCTCCTCCTTTGAAAGGAAATCTGGCTTGCTTGCCAAGAAGACAAGTTTTACACTATGGAAATTCCTCCTCCAAACTTGGCAAGTCATTTGCCAAGCTATTTCTCTGCATAAACGACATGCTCTTCCTGTGAACATGCCCAAGTCTTTTATGCCATAGCTCTGCATTTTCTTCTTTGCACTTAAAAGCCATTTGTTGCATCTCTTGTGGCTTGAACATGAAACTCTTGTCCCTCATTGGGATTCTTAGCACTTCTTTGCTATTTGCATTATTAATAAAACATTCATTCCCTTCGAACTTCACTTTATAGCCCTTCTCAACTAATTGACCAACATTTAATAGATTCTGGTCAATGTTTGGTACAAAAAGAACATCACTGATCAGCTTCACCTCCTGATTTCCTTCAGTAGCCACTGTACCCTTCCCTTGCACTTCGATACACCGTCCGTTGCCAATTCTGACTCTGGACTTGACTGACCTGTCTAGACTCCTAAACAGCTTTGAATTGCCAGTCATATGATTGGTACAGCCACTATCCACCAGCCATGCATCATTCCCAACAGAAGATTAAAAAAGAAGAAGCTACAAATAAATGCTCTTCCTCAGTTTCATTCACTACTACCTGTGCTTTTTCTGCTTGCTGGTAATTTTTTTCTTTGCAGATGGCTTCCATGTGACCCAACTAGTGACATCTTCTGCATCTAGCATAAGGTTTTCTCCAACATCTAAAAAACTGATGATTAGTTCCACCACAGTATTGACAAGACTTTTTGTTCATCTTCCATTTGCTAGACTCACCAGAATTTCCTTCTTTTGCTACAAACTTGGAGTCACCAGCATTTTCTCTGGACTGAATCAATTTCTTCCCTTTGCCTCCATCATTTAACTATACTTTAGCTTGCAGCGCACCCTCTACAAACTCTTCTCTTCTCATCAGTCTTCTGTGCTCCTGTGCCTGCAGAGCATTTAACAATTATGCAAGCTTTATATCAGCTAAGTCTGTTGTATTTTCCAGAGAAGCTATGGTGGCTTCGAACTTCTCTGGAAGAGACACCATGATCTTCTAAACAAGCCTTTCATCCTTCAAGTCAGTCCCTAAAACTCTGATTTTTTCAGCTATCCCAACCAACCTATCAGAGTACTCCTTCACTGACTCTGAATCCTTCATCTGCTGTCTCTCAAACTCCCTCGAGAGATTCAGCACCTTCATGCCTCTTATCTTCTCATCTCCCTCGTATTCATCCTTCAAGAAATCCCA
Organism: Eucalyptus virginea; assembly: GCA_014182375.1. Taxonomy (NCBI): domain Eukaryota; kingdom Viridiplantae; phylum Streptophyta; class Magnoliopsida; order Myrtales; family Myrtaceae; genus Eucalyptus; species Eucalyptus virginea. The sequence continues at coordinate 742,733 of CM024523.1, forward strand.
TATTGCCTTTGCAGAATCACATCTCACGATCCTTATGAAGATAGTGGGTGAAACAGCAGCATACAGGCAAGACTTTGTCTTAGCCTTCCTTGTGATTCTCTCTTTGTGGTGCTTTATCTAATTCAAGGTCGGATTGTCTGGAAGTGGAACAACATCATAATCATTCTCCACAGCTTCCCATAAATCATGACCCTCCAAGAATGCCGTCATCTTGACAGCCCAAGCTTGATAATTTTCCCCAGTAAAGACTGGAGCAGCCATTGCAGAGAATCCACTCGATCCTGCCTCCATCAGCTTTTTCTTTGCAGATTGGAAGCAATCTTCACTCACTTACCCTCACTTTACAGTCCCTTAAGATCCCACAAACACTCTGATACCAATGTTAAAGCTCATAAAGCAACAATCAAAACAGAAAAATTTCTGTTTTTTTGAGAGAGAGAAAAGATAAAAAAAAAAAACAGAGCATAGCACTTCATACATCTTGTGCAAAAGAAAAAACTGTTGAGTACAACAACTAAATACAAAGTAGAAACTGCTCACATATGTGCAACACATAATTGCACACAAACGTGCTATTAACTTCCTAGAAAATAGCAAAAACACTAACTGCATAACTTAATTTACTTGGCTGTTTTTTTTTAAAAAAAAAAAAAAAAACAGAGGAAAACAGAGGAAATATGACTGAAAACAGCAGCTGAGATAATTCCAACATTTATTACCTGCCTTAGCTCCATGGTTGTGTAATTTAAACCATGCTCTTTGGCCAAGTGAAGCTTTTTCACGCTTAAGAATGTGCATATGAAATTGTTTGCTTAGCCTCTGTTTCGGCTTCCATCAAGTACTTGCCTCTTTTCTTTTTGTATTTACTTTCTTCCGTAGGCATATCCTTGGGGCCCAGGTCCTGAAATTTCTGAGATGACGATGCCCAATGTTTCGGCAGTAGGTTAGGAACTTGATGGAAGCTGGAAAGGATTGGCTTGGTATCTTGAAATGTTTCCTTGGGACATCATCAAGCTACAATTACTATGCGTTGATAATGAAGAGGTAGTCAAGATTCTGCAAATGATTTAACTACAATAAAATGGGCTTGTCCGATTGCCTTTCTTGTTTAAGTACTCAATGACTGGTTGCGGTGACTAGTGAGTACCGTTAATTTCCACTAAATTTTACTGTACGCTCAATTTGGATTGCGTTGCCTTTTGAAAAAGCGTCGATTTATTACAAGCCCAGCTAGTCTAATTGTCGAGGTGTATATGGTGCGGTTTGATGGGCACATTCACGTTCCACCGGTGAAATGTTTGGTTCAAGGTTCTCTAAATCCTCGTAGACGAAAATCCATCTATCAACAGCAAACCTCATCCAAACTGAGTGCTTTTGATCTAAGCTACCTGGAACAAAAATCACTTTCCTTCTATAGGGAATTTGGTTGCATCCTTTAAGGGGTGGCTTTTGAGTAGATTTTCCTCTTGTATATCTCATTCTATAGAATGTTTAAATCATCTTTTCGTCAATAGTGGGATTGCAGGAAGAACTATATATAGATAGGGACTCTTTTCGTCATAGGGACTCTTTTCGTCAATAGTGGGATTGCAGGAAGAACTATATATATAGATAGGGACTTTTAAAGTCTTTTCATTATCCAAAAGAAGCTGGAATCATAGCTTTCGCATCGGCAAGAGTCACCTGTCTCACTAGACTTGTCCCTTGTTTTCTGTATGGGAAACCCATTCTTTAATGAGAGAAAGAAAAGAGTTTTTGAAAGGCCTTTCTCAAGGTCATCCCAGGGATGGATGTAATTCAGGTGAGACCAAAGGGAGCCATACTAATACTGGCCTTAAAGCTATTATTGTAGGCAAAATACACAAGTGGTAGGTAAGCATCTCAACTACCTGGAAAACCATTAAACAAGCTATTAGCATGGTTCTAGGCCGGTTTCTGGAACTTTTGGAATCGCCGCTCAGTTGGGTTGATTTCACGTTCCATGGATTCAGTCTGAGAACACAAGTCGGGGCCGGTTTAGCGGGAGCGAGGCCCTTGCAGAAAATTCCAGCACTACGGTTTTTCCTCTTGCCCGTTCACACGGAGGCGCAGTACCCATATCTTGTGGGGTAAACACGATAGGAAAATCCAACCTTGGACCAGGTATGTTTCAAGGTAGACCATTCCATTTTCTTGGAAAATCGAAAGGTTTTGTCGGGCATGATGTATGCTCCACTTGATGAACGATGCAAGAGAAAGAAGTTTTGTGGATTTGTGGTTGCGTGAATGTCTCGGCCTGAATATAGCCGGTGCGCTTGTGGATTCAGAGTCTATTCGGTTTTTCTTTACCGGCTTTCTAGAGGCAGCAGGGGACAAAAAATCAAGCCCAAACTTTCTTTCTTCAAGAAATTAACCTCTCCATGTGCTTTTCTCCCAAAGCCGAACTACAGGGACAAGTCTAACATGCGCGATTGCGTCATTTCCAGATTCCTGATTCGCTCATAGCATCACCCATCTCACGTGAATCTCATGTGCACAATTGCACGTGTACCTAACTTATACGAAACTATCATGAACGTGCAAATCAAGGTCACACAATAAGCGGGCAATGGTCGGTTGATCACCGGTCAATTCATATCCGGTATATGCTAACTAGAGATCCAGTTATTCACGAATGTGTTCCTTTTTACATATCGTCCCTCTTACGAAAAAGCTCAGTAAGATCTGACTCTAATGTGCAATCCATTTGGTGCTTCGACTCTCGGGAATTTCATCAGTTTCTCTCCTCCAACTTCTTCCCATCTGCACATGAAATGAATTAAGTTTCATTCATTCACATATCAGCCAAGTCAATCATCTCTAGCGTCGCTAATAAATGCATTGACAGTGTATCGTTTACCTGTATCTAGTTACAAAGTAGTGAAGAAATGTAGAAATCTCGGCAATCCCAAGTTCCTTTCCGGGACACTGCCTTGTGCCTCCACCAAATAGTAAGAAGTAGTTTTGAGATTCCATGCTTCGGTCCTGAGTAAAGAATTGAAAATATCAGGGTCAACATGTTCATGCGAATTAAAGTAAGAGATGTTGAACCAGGGGTTCTGATCCGATCAACACGAACCATCCATCTCCATGGATTGAAAGCGAGGGGCTCTTCATACAAATGAGGGTCGTAGTTTATCTCCCTCGTGTAAACATATATTCTCCATCCCTTTGGAATTGTAAAACCTGCATAGAGAGAGACAGTAACAACTTCCAATCATCATTTGCTTCTGTTGTTGTTATAACACTCAAAGCGCATCGTCAGCAGCTGTGCAACTGTTGTTTTTTAATAGTTCCCAAGTTCTTGATTAGTCAAATGAATCTCAAAACATATATTAAACGGTTGCATCATCACAGGTTCATATGAAGTTGATCTTTTAAAGAAGTGTTCAATTGTAAGAGTTATGGCTGAAACTATCTTAAATAAAAATTTTGGGCACTCTGGGAATTAGATGAAATTTTACCACTGAGTTCCATATCCCGAGTTGTTTTCCTCAACACCCCATTTACAACAGTGGCCAATCTGGACGTTTCAAGGATCACCTGCATAAGAAAAAAGCAGAGCATGCACAGTTAGTCAAGACTCCTGTTTTCATATGTATCACATAATGATTGTTTCCTAGACGAGACTATGTTGGGTTGCGTCTTACTGCCCGTGTGAACGGCATTGATTTGAAATCGTTCCAGTCAATTGGATCTTCAGGCTCTTTGGCCCCTCTGATCGCCAAATGTTCTCTCTGCCGGATTTTGAAGCCGAGTCAGATTTTCAAGCAACTGAAAAGAAATGAACAAGCGTATTCGGAAGCAAGCACCGAAAAGGAAGACTGACCCTCAGTTCTTGAAGCACCTTTGGGTGATCATGCAGGTACTTGATGGTCATCATGGTTGTTGTTGAGACAGTTTCATACCCAGAGTACAAAACGGCAATTGTCTGGTCTATTATCTCTTCATCCGTCAGCTTATATCTATTTTCATCTTCTCTCATCAAAAAGCCAAGCATGTCTTGGTGGGTTTCTCGCGAAGCCCTTCTCTCCTCCATTAGTTGCCTCAACAAGCTGACAATGTTCTTCCTTGCCTAAAAAGTGCAGGAAAAAAAAAAGTTCAAGTCGATTGACATCGGGAAAATTCTGTTTGAACTCTTCCTTTCTATCAAAATGGACCTAAATAGGGGGGCTTGCCTGAAACCCGCGGCGATAATTTGTGCCGGGAAAATCAATGGGCAGGGACAGAGTTCCTAGGACCAACTTGAAAAATTCATCCGTGAATGCCTTAACTTTTGCGCCGGATTCGATACCAGCAATTTGCTTTAGAGATGATAGAAATGCCATCTGATTTGAAGAAAAGAAGATGGAACAAGATCACCGACTGTACACTATAAACGTAAAAAACTAGATGAATCAATAGTATCATATATGATGCTCTATACCTGTTTGGTCTTCTCCTGAATGTCGATGGTGTGATGATCAGCCCAGTTGCTGAGGTGGGATCTCATGAACTCATCGATCTTGGGCAAGAGATGGTCCCTGATCATGGCGGGGCTGACCAGGGCGAGCAATGCCCCTCTCATGTGCCGGTGGGCGGACCCGTGGACGGCGGCAATGTTGCTCTTGCCCAATATGTCGAGCATGGACTGGGGGTAACCGGGCACCAGGCCTTTCGCTTCGTTCATGAGGATGAACCTGTTGAGCTCTGGGTCCATGGACACAACTGTCGGGCACCCGAGAATGTGGGACTTGTACAAACTCCCATACCTGTCAACAACGGTATAAAAAAGATCAAGCACCTCGGACCAAATTTTTAGTAGGGTCACTGAAAAAAGAAGAGAAAAATGAACTGTTTCAGACATCAGAAAATCTTCTCTTCTTCACAGTTACATTTTACAGAGAAGTCAGGAGGGCCGTTTCGTGGCTATACCCAGGTTCGAGTCCTGAGCAGGCAACAGAGGCCGAGTTTGTATAGTTTGCCTTTAGACTTGGCCCGGAGAGGTGGACCAGTGGCTATCCGCCTAGCAGACACCCCATACCGAGCCCCAAAAAAGGGAAAAAAAGGAGGAAACATTCATAGAAAAATTGCGAAGTCTGCAGCTATTGAAGTGACAAGAGCCACACCCTCAAGAAAAAAAAAAAACTCGAAAGGATGAAGCACATTCCACATACAAAAATGTAGTCGGGGATCGCAAGAATAAATCTTCTTTCTACAAAAATGAAATGCAGCAATGCAGAAAAAGTGGGTGAAATGACCTTGCTCTCTGGTTTTTCATGAAGTTTGGGCCCTGTTTCAGGAACTCTGTGGTCTCGCCAAACAAGGGCCAGCCCATCGTGCCCGGAGGCAACCCCTTCTTCCTCCGGTACTTCACCTCATTCCACTTCAATAAAGCAGTGCATGCACTGAGCAGCGTGAAGGCCACAAGAAGCAGCAGAACGTGAACGGCCATTGATGCTCTCAAGAAGCTCAGCTCAAGCCCTCGCTCCTCTGTTCTTCAGAAAAGTTGCAAAGGTTATGAAAGCTTGGGATTCTGTTGGTTAGTAAGTACGTGTATAAATAGGCCTGCTTGGGTGGCAATTACAATAAGTAAATCAACCAAATCGTTCAAAAGCATCGTTTTAAAATTAATTACAATTAGCTCTTCTATTATCATAATGACAATAAGCCAAGTTGTCACCCTATGTGGTTTTCATCCTTTCTTGCCTTTTGGTGGGGGAAGGGGAGAGAGAGAGAGAGAGAGTAGGCCAACTGCGGAGCCTCTTGGGAGACCTGCAAGCCCAAGAATTAGATTGGCCGAAAAGGAAAGGTTTCTTTTCAACACTTTTTACAAGGCACACGGCTCAACTTAACAGTGAAGGAAAGAAAAGTAAGGCGGATCGTCTCGACTATTGCGATCAGAGATCAGCCGGTGGATTTAAAAAGTTGCATGCAAATACGCACTGCGGAGTAAATTCGTCTCCGAACACACCTCTGCATTTTGACTTTGTTGACAAATGTGGGCAAGAGTAGGGGGTGCGACATAGACTATTCACAGCTACAAGCACTAGGGTTATTGAAGATGGGTCGTGGACTGATAGTTGGGTTTCCAAGAAAATCATTTGGGAATCATTTTATTTTTTGTTAGAGAGAGAGAGAGAGAGAGAGAGAGAGAGAGAGAGGTGCACATGTGCACGGAGCATTGACTGAACCCATAAGAAAAAGCTTGTCCAACAGCCCCAAGAGCTCAAGAAACACTTTTGCTGACGCGGGTCTACATACTCGGATTTCTCACAATTGTTAATAATGTGAATTTCATGTGAACCCTGTTGAGAAGCTCACAAGACCTATCGGTATAATATATTCAATCCAGCTCGTAGTCAAGAATTTCCATAGGCGCTCTCAAAATATTTATTAGAGTGTCAAGAAGATCCACCCCAGAAATCCCAATATAACCACAAGAAGACACGGCAGGGTCTTTTCAACCATGTGAACGTGAGAGATGAGAGAGGATACGGTTCCTGCTTTATCAATTTTCGTTTCTTATAGGAGTTTGAAGCTTTAGACATGGCTGGAATTTCTCGGACGCTGAGCTGTGATATTGACTTTGTGTGCTTTGACCATGAACACGGTTGAAAATACATTGAAAATGGCACCGCCTTTCGTTCCTTCCGATGGTCCATGCGAAAAGTAAATAGATTCCACCGTCTTACGCGGGGTAAAAAAATCGAAGTGCGATCCTCTTCAAATGAAGATTTAGTTGGGAGAGACTCGTGGACAGAGAGGTGCATGCGGGAAACTAGAAACCATAGACCATAACAGGACCCCAATAATGGTTCTCGTTCCCCTTTTAGGACTATGGTCTTGAACAACTGTGAAAAAGGTCAAAAGAGAAAGTGCTTCCGCAGTCATATGTCTAAAAGACTATTCAGGTTATCACTGACAGTGATAGCCATGCGTGTTTTTTTTTTTGGAACGGAAAACTTCATTTAATTTATAGAAACATTACAACCCGCTTCCCTAACATCCGAAATAAGTAGATCTAATAAAATAGCCATGCGTTTTGAAATGGTACAGCTAATACTTCACAATATATATATATATATATATATATATATATATATATATATATTTACGTATTTAACTTAGGGTTTGTTTGTTTCGGAGAAAATATATTATAAGGGAAAATACTATTTGAAAGATCATTTTTCAGCAAAATGATTTTCCATTTTCAAGTTAGGGAACTTATTTTCCTAATTAAAAGCATGCATAATTTCTTTGATTGTGAACGATTTTTCATTAATTGATCATCTTTAGCAAACTAAACAAGTGAAAGTATACTAATTTGCGTAAAATTCTTTTGCTTAAATATACACATCCTAAATTATGAAAACACGAGTCACAAAAACTTGAAAAAGTGAACAAGATTTAGATTAATATAAGTGTGAGTATCTATAGAAAAGTAAAATTTTGTTTCCAAATATCCTAATGAAAACAATGTACTTAAATTACAGGAATATTAAAATGATACAACTTTTAGTTCAGATTTTACAATTATAAAGATCACAAGCTAAAATACACTTGAATGGAACTACTGCAATATTTAAACAGATTTTTTTTTTTTTTAAAAGATAATAAATAGATAGCATTTCTTTTTTGTTGATTTAGGAAATGGATTGAAATAAAAAAAAATTGTCTAAAATCTAGGGCATAGTGTAATTATGAAAACTTGTAATTAGTATCGAAGGACTTATTTGACTTTATTATGGAAAGTTGAGGGACTAGATTGAACAAATTGGAAGTTTATGGTGACTTTCTCTCTTGTTTGATCAAACAAAATGACTATAGTGACATTTAAGAATAGTTCAAGTACCACATTAAATAATATAAAATTCCAAGGTTGAGCTTGCATGTTGGTCCATAAATTATTAGTGCCATTTTCCCTTAAAAAGAACAATTAACATGGAAATTGAGCACTTAGTTGAATATCATTGCATAAATAAACAATGTGGAAAATACAAACAACTGTAGTTTGTTAACTCCTTTTCTTGACTGATGTAGGACGGGAAGCGTGATATGCTTTTTTGAATGAAAGAAGATAATAGTTGACCTCAATGTTACGATTATAAGCCAAATTTCCAAATCATAAGATATAAAAGAAAATTTAATATCAAAGAGAAGTGTTCTGTTAATGGAAGTTCTCTGCACCTTTTTTAAGAAGGGAAACGCTTAAGGCAGTTTCTTTTAAATAATTGTTTATTAAAATTTATAAGTTGGGTAAATCCACTGCCAGAATACTTGAGCTTAGCAATAAGACTCTAGAAGCTGACTTAGCAAACAATGAGCATGCAAAGATAGCTTAGAATTGCTAGAATTATCATTTATTTTTTTGCTTTTTCTATATATAGTTTATAGGTGGAATGTAGTAGGAAAAAACATGAAATGCATGTATTAAAAACCCTAATATTATGATAGTCAACCCTAGTTTGTAATAGCAAAGGAATGGCAAGGTGTCCTCATTGATCCAAAGGCTAAATAGCTGAAGGCTTCTAGTGTCACACCCCAATCCATAAGAACAAGGGCATGATACGGCTGTCCTTTCACCAAAGGATGCAGCCTCAACATAACCAAGATTCAACCCGATATCAACATATATACATCCATATATATATATATATATATATATATATATATCAAAGTAAATCTATAATCCACCAAATCAAGACATATACATTCTGCAAAGACTAACTTATAAACTTATCAACTATGCACACGTTATACCAAAAAGTTTCCACCACAAAAGTCCTCCCTAAACGAACGCTCACGCCTATACGCGACTCGCTGAAGAACCTGAAAAAGACAAGTATAAGAGAGGATTGAGCTACTACGGCTTAGTGAATAACACATTTCTTCTAAGTGGATCGAGAAATCACTATGCACATTCAAAACAAAATCGTAACTCACTTTATCATATACATAATCATAACTCAAATACCAAAGATACCAATGGTCCAGTCCATTAGTCAATCTCATAAAATATGTATCAATAGTCTATTCCATTGATTAATCTCTTCAAATCACATCGATGGTCCATTCCATCAACCAAATTCAAATTACACGTCAATAGTCCACTCCATTGACCAATTCATGCTCAAATGTCTAACCATGGTCACGTGTAACACCCGTGATAAGATGACCAAGATTCCCCCCTTAGCAAGGTCTCCACCTATTATTAGCTGGTGGCTCGGCCCACAAGAATATCTTAGACTAATATACACATACCCACACACCCCTCAGGGTCCACAGAGATATTGAGCGCCAACAACCAATCATAATATCTAGTAATCCGACATCAGAAAGAAAGTTATATCGCAACTCAAAATTTGATATATAAGTACCAAAGCATTCTTCAAAACATTTCAAGATTCTTTCATAAAGAATTTCACAAATCCTTTTTCAAACAATCATTCAAATTGAAGTCGAAATATAACTCCATTCGAACAACAAAAATGGCAGTAATAGCTCGATCCTATTTTATGTAACAAAATATGCTTTTTATCAACTCATAGAATATATAATGCACAATGTTTCTCAAAACATGAGTTTAAAATATAAAGAAGAAATAGTATCACTCACCTGGGAAAAGCCAAAAATCAACTACGACGCATACTCGAACCACGCACTCGGATCCCTAACAATTAACGGAAAAAAAATATCAAAAGGCCGAGTAAAAAAAAGGATATTCTTATAACGACTCGCCTATACTAGACCTATTTGTTGATAAAACGACACCTATGTGTCATAAAAGCTCACATTTAGCGGAAACCCATCATTTTTCTGCTAGGCGCGGTCCATGCGCCAACTTCGTCACTTCATAACTTCCTCCACAAAATTCTGTTTCTAGCCATCTTACAGTCTTTAGAAAGCTCTCTTAACGTACAACAACAACCCCAACTCAGCCGCCCCAAAACACTACCGAAAAAAAAAAGGCTTGAAGCTATTGTTCGCTACAGTTTCAGATTGCGCCCCAAACTTTAAAATTTCGTTCCGGACAAACCGCAAGCTCAAATCACGATCCGTAAGATGCTATAGCTTCATAACATCCCAGAGTACCATTTCTACAAAAATATACAGCTCAACGACTCAACAATCGGACTTTGCCACACAAATATCCAAGAAATCCGAATTTCGAGCCCTAATTGCGGCGATTGCTTCAAGTAGGTGATTAAAAACTTCGATTTCTTACCAGCTTTGCAAAACACACTTGAGTCAGCTTGATGAGGTGTCCAGATCATGAGTGTGCCAAATTTTTTCCCCTTTTCCCTTTTTCCTTTCTCTTCTTTCTCTCCTCTCCCCTGTTTCTTTCTTTCCCTTGCTTCTACCGGTGCTATTCTCTTTCTCTCCCTCTCTCTATCTTTCTAAAACATAGCCAAAGCTTCCTCCACTTTCCTTCAGCTTCTTTGTTGACTTTTCAACCCTTTCTTTTCCTTTTTTTTTAAAGCCCATATATTACATCTAGTCTCCGAATTGATTAGGTGTTTGAGCAAATCCTAGAGCTTGTTGATCATTGCATTTTGAAATAATTTTAAAAATTATTTGCATAAAGAGATGTGTTTTATTTCGTTTTCTAATCATAGTCGCAAAGGGGATAAATGTTTCTCTTTAGTTGTTACCATGGGCCCGAGAAAGCTGAAGAATAGTCGATTGACTTGTTCCAAGAGTCTGCATCCATGTCTGTAATATGCCATGTTGTCATTGTATGCCGTATCATTAATATGCCATGTCATCATTGTATGACATTATTGTTGGTCAGATTATTAACATATGTCACGTCACTGTTAGATGCCACTTCATGTCACAGGGGTCATTATATCGCCCTCATATGATTCGTGGCGCCATATTACCTTTTATAACATATCTCCATCATTTTAAAAAAAAAAAATTAATCTTTAGATCTGTTTGTTTGAATGAAATCTGTTTTTGGAAAATTATTCTCCACTTTCCTCGCATTTATATTAAAAAAACTAATTAACTTAGGAAAAATGTTTTCTATAGACTGAAAACAATAAGATTACATTGGAAGAAAATGACTTCTTTTAATGAGAAGGAATACACTTTCTTTGAATCATCAGGTATACAAAAATTAATAATTTTCCTCAAGAATTTTCATTGAACCATAGTCTTAATATCTTTTAATATTACTCGGACGTCTATCATATCCTTGTTGTCTAGCAACACAGGGATATTTAGACATCAAATCACATCGTCATCGAATAATTTTGAAATAAACAATTGCCTTGAAAGTAAGTACCTTAAGGTTGCGATTCAGACCTTCTGCGGATTGTTTGTAGCCCAAAATAAAAAAAGAAGTCGTCTGACCAAAGTGTGTGCTGACTTAGACAGAGACATAAATGTTGAGAGAGAATTATCATCGACTCTGTATTTACGCGAGTTCTCTAAACACTTTTCGAGGCCGACCATGAAAGTCAACTGGGATTTTATTCGAGAGTGGCTTAGGACTCACCAACCCGCTGCCATTAAGACTCGCATGCAACTTAGCGTCATTGCAAAGCTACTGCTTATAAATGGCAGCATACAGTACTTTGTGAAGGAAAAGCGTTGCCATGTTCGTTCGTAGAATAAATCCCTTCGACTCATGGGGTCCGGTTAAAAAGTTGCATTGAGTCATAGTCCAAGTTTTTTATATAAGCGATAAACTTTTAGACGTAAGTCCTACAGATATCCGTGAGACTAAATTCATGTGCTTCAGGGACAAAGGTGATGTGCATATAGAGATTGAAGGTACGCCAAGACAGGAGATTTAGACTTTGTATATACACACAAATCCTGACTAAGTGTGACGGCCCGAGCGGCGGTGCGCGGGGAGGAGGGATGACGGTGCGTCCGCGCCTCGGTCCCCGGACGTGCGCAAGGAAGGGATCCCTCTCCCTTTTGTCCCACATCGCTTAGGGGGGGAGTCCTGAGCCAGTTTATAATGGTTTGGACCCTTTAATCTGTATAATGCGTTTTAAAGCCGTGAGGACTCAGTGTCCAAAGCGGACAATATTATACAGTGGGGCTCGGGTCGTTACACTAAGCACACCCAAGCGATGTGGGACTGAGTCTTTGCTCGGATACCTCTAATTTTGTGCCCCGCAAGCCTGTGAGCTTGGTCACACCAGTATCTTTAATGCTTACCACTAATCAAAATAGTCATAGTCCAATTAGATTCAATTAGGTGCGGTTATTTGAGTTCATCGGTGAGTAAAGTTAAATTATAAATTTGGAGAGGATAACTCTAGTTACCCTCTAAAGTTAGGTTAATGGTAGGTCTCTTTTGGCTAATGTCAGGATGATGAATTGGCTCATGAATACAAAGGAGAGCGTTGCGATGCGATGTATTCCATAAATTTAGGATGCGTATGACAACGTTTCTATTTTGGGAACTATTTCTTTTCAGAAATAGTTTTTTTTTTTTTTTATTTCTATTGTAAGAACAATTTTTGAGTAAAATAAGGTACTTGGTAATTATACAAAATTTCTATTCTTGAAATAGAAAAAGAATAGAAATGCGTTTGGTAAAAAATTATAAATTTGTGTATTCATTTGTTTTTTCTTCTTACTCATGGACCACCGACCGTTGCCTGCCTCCGCATGATCGCCGCACGATCGTCCCATGACGACCGTCACACGATCGCTGCATGACCGTCGATCGTCGCTGCTGACCGCCGCCACAGGATTGACGCCCACCGCCTGCGGGAGGGGGCAGCGGCCAATGGGCTGTGGGCGGTAGTTGGCAGCAACGGTCGGCAGTCATGTAGTGGCAGGCGGCAGTCGTGCGACGGTCGTGTGGTGGTTGGCGATGGTAGGTTGTAGGTGGATGGTGGCGGTCGTTGGCTGATGGGTTATAGGCGGCGGTCGGTGGGCTACGAGCGGTGGTGACCATCGCCGGTAGTTGCCGGCGGTCGGCTGCCGACGGTGGCCGTAGGCGGCAAGAGGTGGCCGGCGGTTGGCGGTGGCTAACGGTGGCTGCAACAAGGAAGAAGAATAAAAGATAAATAGAAAAGGAAAAAAACTTATTTCTAGAAATTGTTCTCGGGAACAAGAAGCTAGTTTTTTTTTTTTCTTGTTTCTGTTCCAAATCTATTCCCGGCCACTTTTCTATTCCAGGGAATAGAAAAATAAGTTGGTGATACCAAACAGATTTATGTTCTTTTTTAGTTTCGGGAAACAAAAGAACAGAAATCGGGAGAAATAAAAACGTTACCATGCATGCCCTTAGAGTATCTCATTCCTTGCCTTTAGGGTGCGAGGAAACGCATCTTGTGGATAAAATTACACATAAAGTCAACACTTCCTATTGATGGCAAGTGCAATAAAAGTTAATCGTTCTGCTTTTAACTTCACATATATCCGGACCATTACTTTGTTTGGGAAAATGATGTTTACGATGTTGACGGGTTGAGAGATTCAAAGTCTTGCCTTTAATAATTTAGGTAGGAAACTTGTTTTCATCATCTGTTTGGATATGTATATTGAAAGGAAAATGATAGAGAGGATTAAAAATGAATATGGGTGCCTCATCATATTACTCTTTGTTTATCTAAGTTTGAAAATAAAAGTGAAAGGTATAATGGTGAGAGAATATGGAAAAACTGATTTTCTCGCATTACCTTAGGGGGATATATGCTTGACTCCAAATAATTTCAAGTATAATGAAATCCCAAAAATGTGAATGATAACAACGCTGGGGAAAGGACAATATTTATGCCAAAACTATTGTGCGATGCTCTCTTTGGTGTAAAATTTTTTCAAACATAATTTAAATATCATAATTTTTTAGAATTGATCACTTAAATGACCCTGTGCCGTATAATTTGATGTAATATTATTTTAATAATAAGAATGCATAGGAGTACTCAAATTGATAGTTTGCAAAGTTTTGATACTAAAGTGATTTTTCATAAAGTTTTGACACTAAATTGATTATTCATAATGCTTTGCACTAGACATTTTTAATTGTTTAACGCACAACTTACCTATCAAACAAAGTCATTGAATGTATCGAATTCCCACCAATGGAGACATTAGGCTTAAATTGGTTTCCAAACATGTGACCTTGCTTCACAGTCCACTATCAGAAAGCTCTAAGCCTCGTTGCTCATTCTCCAAAGAAAGCAAGGTCAAACTAGAAACAAATGAAGCTAGGGATGGGATGTCAAGAATTTTTTTCTAATTTCGTTCTTTAATGGAGGAAAGCAAATAGATACTTTGATTCTAAATGAAATTCTTTGGAGAGAGAATGTTTGCTCGATGATTGCTTCTGAGTTTAACAAAGAAAAATGGTGGCATAGCTAGAATATGTCGATTTTTGCTTGTAACTCACGATGTCGGTTCGTCAAGTTTCTATTTTTATATAGTTTTTATGGCTCAAACGTTACCAACGTTCAACTAATACCAAAAAATCATGAGTTAGACCATCTATCTAAGACCATATATTCAAGTGACTTGGGCCTTTTATTACTAAAATAATTCCACGTAAAACTTTAGAGCACCGGAGCCATTTAACTAAAGATCGACTTTTTAAAAGTAATGAAATTCAAATGATGACTGAAAAAGTTTGACACCAAATTATTTGCCATACGATAATGCTGCCCCTGAAACTACACTTACAGTTAGGAGAAAACAAGAGATGCACCGAGATGAAGATCCTGTACCATCACATGTTTTGCTCACCCGATGCTGTTGCAAGTATGTCACTTGCATTCTACCGCCGTTGCAATTAACAAAAGATGGAGAGATAGTGGAAGATTTAAGAATCGTAAAAGTGTATGACTTTTACTTGTCACTAGACATGTCAAAAAGGGTAAATTGGGTCGGGTTAAGTTGAAAATGCTTTAATCCAAATTAATTTATTTTGACTCATTTCCATGCAATATAAATCTAGTGACCCATATTTGACTTGATCCATACCCAACCTGATCCATATTATTAAAACATTTCTATATTTGATCTAACTTATAAAAACTCATATCCAAACTTAGGTAAAAGCAAGGAGTGAGTGAGTGGGATTGAGTGAGGGCAAGAGAAAGTGAAGAGAGAGTTATAAAGATGGGTTAAGTCTAAGTAACTTGCGAACCCTTTTAACACCTATAATAAATCCATTTATGATCCATAGAGTTGGATCAATTTATTATTGGCATGAGCTAGAATCCCCTAATTTTTAAGGGATCTTATTTTCCAGCCCCTAATTTGTAGGGGATTTTATTTTCCTCCTGATTTGTAGAAGATTCTACTTTCCTAATTTGTGACTATGACGACCTAGACTCTGGGCAGTATGGAGGGATGGACTAAGATAACTTCGGGAGTACGTAGGCAAGGCTAAGTGCATGTCTCATGTCCCACATCTTTTAGGGGGAGTCTGGGGCTGGCTTATAAGGCTTGGGTTTTTCTAACTATACATACGCATTTTCTTGGGATAGTATGAGTTGCCCGAGAAGAACAAAACAATGAGGACTTAGTGTCCAAAGCAGACAATATATGTATAGTGGTGAGCTTTAGGACCTTATAAGTGGTATCAGAGTTGACTCTCGTAACGTGGGGAGCCATAACAAGGGCATTGTGTCGTAAAGGATGGAGAATGTGCCATATGGAGGGATGGACTAAGATCGCTTAGGGGGGATAGGGTCGTCACATTCTCCACCCCTTACGACTCTAATACCTACTGAAGGTCTTTTGGCCTACCACTATACATAAATTGTCCACTTTAGACATTAAGTCCTCACAGTTTTGTTCTTTTTGATATAGTCCATACTACCCCAAGAAAACGCATATATATAGTTAGAGGAACCTAGGCCTTATAAGCCAGCCTAGGATGAACCCCCTAGCAATGTGGGACAGGAGAATATGCTTAGCCTTTCCCATGTACTGCCGAGGTGATCTTAGTTCGTTCCTCCATATTGACTCTGGTTTGGGTCATCACAGTAACGGCTCGATTTGTGAAAGAAGTTTGTCTGATTGTTTATATATGGGTCTATACAGACTTGATGATAAAGGAGAAAAAATAAAAATAAAAATAAAAAGAGGGTTGGGGAGGCTTGCCCAATGATGTAGGCACACTACCAAACCTCGTTGATTCTTGTGTTTTTCTCCTCTTCTTCTTGATTTGCATTTAGATTGTTAACATGATATTAGAGTAATAGATCTAGGGACCCAAAAAAACCTTTAACACCATGCCACTGCCATCATGACTTGCCCACATCAAATCGTCGTCATTGTCGCCACTGCAATTCAATAGACCTAGTTGTCACCACTGCACGATCCTTATGTTGCCATTGCTTCGTCTGACTCGATCAGACCACTGCGACATCTATTGTTGTCGTGTCGTTCAAAACTTTATCTCTGAGATTGTAGTGACACAAATCGCTACGTCGACCAGATTTCTTTGCGGTGATCCAAACCGCCGTGCTGATTAGACCCATTGCTGTGATATTAGTCGCCGCATTGACTAGATCCCCAAACACTCAGAGATTGCTGTGGCTGCCTTAGTTTCATGTGGTTGCCATGCCAACTAGCTCAATGACCTAAGAGATTCACTACTATTTTTAATTCATGCCTATACACTGACCCATGGCAAATCAAAATCCTCCATGAGCAGGATTCCCCATCAAAATCAAATGGGAGAGTTCTACAATAGACGTGCTTTTGGAAAATTTGACAACTAAATTAACTCAGATTCTAACCCAAAATTAGTCCCTGAGCCCTACACCACAAAACAATCCATCTTCAGCACATAATTGTAGTCAAATTGGATGGGATTAATTATGGCTTGTGGTCTCAAGTGGTAGAGATGTATATCACGGGGAAGGATAAGCTAGGATACATTAATGGTGACCTTCCTCGACCTTCATCTATGGACCTGAGGTATTGCAAGTGGAAGACTGAAGATTCCACCGTAAAAGTATGGCTGATAAACTCCATGAACCTAGCTTTAATCATTAACTTTGTTTGCTTCCCAATCATGAAAGCAGTTTGGGATGCAGTGACTATTATTATTATTATTTTTTGATGGGATTGATGTTTATCAGTTTATGATTTGAAGAGGCATGTGACCCAAATGAGACAGGTTGGAAGACCTATTGATGCTTACTATAACGACCTTCAAGGGTTGTGGAGAAAGATCGACTTTTGTTGCCTAAATCCAATTGTATGCCTAGACGATATTGCAAGATACAACTTAGCCATTCAAAAAATTTGTGTGTACATTTCCTCAATGGTTTAGACGATCGCCTAAATAAGATACAAGCTAATGTACTACACATGCAACCATTCCCTACAGTTGAGCAGGCCTATGCTCGTGTTCGTAGGGAGGATATATGATAGACAGTGATATTGAACAATGAGAGTACAATCCGTGGTGTTGTGACTATGTTATTGTGAGGAGGCAAGCCTAGCCTTAAAGAAGCTCAGGAGTCGACTTTATAAATGGTTAAACTAGGAGGTGAACGAACCAGTATAGCCTTGAAACAAAAAACCCCTCCAGTAGGTGGCTACTCCCATTGTGGGAATGCCAAATGCACTCGAGAGATGTTCTTTAAGCTTCATGGATATCCTAACTGGTGGAAGGAGCTCAAAGCTCAAAATCAAGCAGAGGGAGAAGTGAATAATGGCAAAGGGAAGATGTCTCTAATTATGGGAGAGCCTCAATTGTCACTAGTGCCACAGCTTGAACCACAAAGTAAGATGCCTACAAAAGGTGAAGGTAACTATCGTTTTGCTTTGGTTGCTTCTTTATTGAATGATTGTGATCAGTAGCTGAGTTATTGATTCATGTGCTACTGATCACATGACTTTTACTGCGGATGATTTTTGAACCTTGATGTTATAGTGTCTCAAATGCCAACGGAGTGCCCTATCCACTAAGCGGAGCTGGAGTTGTTAATATTTCCCCTTCCCTCTCACTGCCAAATACACTCCTTATCCCATCACTTTCTACAAAACTAATTTCAGTTGGGTAGGTTGCAGAGGAATTAAATTATGTTGTGCTTATGTATCCACATTTCTATTTGTTTTAGGATATTCTCCAAAGGATATCATTGGGCGTGGTACTAAGGGAGGACTATATTATGGGGATGACTTCAGTTCTGGGAATGTCAATCAGGTCCAAGGGTCGTCTACAAGCTAGGAAACATAGATATGACTCTGGCATAAGTGATTGGGGCATCCGTCATTTGGTTACATGAAGAAGTTATTTCCTAAGTTATGTTTTGGTTCGAATGATTATCAGTTTGATTGTCAGACTTGCATTTTCGGGAAAAGCCATCGAATACATTTTCTGATCAGTTTAAATAAAAGGCAATTCCTTTCTCTTAAATTATTTTCAATGTATGGGGTGCTTCTCCTCTTACTTCTGTGTCTGGTAGTCGATGGTTTGTCCTTTTTGTTGATGATTGCACTAGAGTGACATTGCTATATTTGATGAAAACTAAGGATGAAGTTGCCAATGTGTTTAAAAATATCCGTACTATGTTGCAAACTCAATTTGGTGGGAAGGTCTAGATCCTTCGTAGTGATAATGGTAATGAGTACATTAATCAATATCTCAAAAAATATTTTTTACAGCATGGCTTATTCCATGAAATGTCATGCTTAGGAACGCCCCAATGGGGTAGTAGAAAGGAAGAACATGCATATCCTTGAGACAACTTGGTCATTATTATTTGAAAATGATGTCCCTCACCATCTTTGGGATAATGTGATGGCTACAACAGTCCACCTTATTAATCAAATGCCATTGGAGGCATTAAAATTTCAGACACCATTGAAGGCTTTCTCCTTTCATGTACACTTACCATCAATTCTTACTATTTCTCTAGAGGTGTTTAGCTACATCGCCTTTGTTCACATCCCCGAAACACAACGCACAAAACTTGAATCGTGTGTTGTGTGGTGTGTGTTTTTAGGCTATAGTTCACATTAGAAAGGTTATTGGTGCTATAATACATCTATTAAGAAGACATATATTATAATGGATGTGACATTCCTTGAAACAGAATATTTCTTTCGAGAAACCACTTCTTCTTTTTAGGGGGAGATACAGACGGAAAAGTAAAATTGGTGGGAGATTGAGACTAGTGATGGTATTATGGCCCTAAGGGGTACAAATCGGTGTAGTATTAGCATTGTCGCTGATAGCTAGGGTTGAACTAGGCCAGAATTTACTGACGGATATTGAACAAGAAGGGCTGGAATGTAGGCAAGGTGTTTTGGAAATTTCAAAGCAAATCTCCTCAGGGGAAGGTTAGGTCCTTGAGGAACTAAGTTTGCAAGACTAGCCGGCGCTTCTAGAATAGCTTCCCCCATCTTCTTTGGTGCCCAAACCAATTCCTAAGGAAATTCATAAGGTAACTTCTCCTACTACTAGTTTACATGATGATTATAATTTTTCTGTGGGATATAAATTATTTGCCCGGCACAATCGAGGAAAGCCCCCGAATCAATACTCACCATATGGTGAAGGGAAGAAGAAGTTTGCCTATTCGATCACTAACTATGTTTTAGTTGACAAATTGTATGAGCCATCGAGGGTATTTGCTTCAAATGTATCATTAACTTATATTCCAAGTGGAGTATAGGACGCCTTGAAAGATCCTAAGTAGGGTTCAAGCTATGAAGGAAGAGATGGAGGCGTTGCAAGAAAATCAATTCTTGGAAGTTGGTTGAAACAATATGATGCAAATAGATGTTCTCGGTCAAGTATAAAGCAGATGAGTCTATTGAAAGGTATAAGGTGAGGTTGGTAGCAAAAGGATATACACAGACATATGGGATGGATTTTCAGGAAACTTTTTCACGTGTTGCGAAACTAAATACCTTACGAGTGTTACTATCTCTTGCAGCTAATTTAGATTGGCCTTTACACTAGTTTGATGTCAAGAATGCATTTCTCTATGGTGACCTTGAAGAGGAGATCTATATGGATATTCCACTAGGTTATAGTCCTTCTTCACAACTAGGATTGACTTGTAAGTTGGAGCGATCATTAAATCGATTGAAATAGTCTCCTCGAGCTTGGTTTGGATGGTTCAGTGTGGTTATGAAAAGTATGGGTATGTTTAGAGTGATTCTGATCACACCTTGTTTTTGAGGTGAAGTCGAGGTAAGACAATTGTGTTGATTATTCATGTAAATGATATGACTATCACAAGAGATGATCATGAGGAAATCATGAAACAGTCTCCTCGAGCTTGGTTTGGATGGTTTAGTGTGGTTATGAAAAGGTATGGGTATGTTTAGAGTGATTTTGATCACACCTTGTTTTTGAGGTGAAGTTGAGGTAAGATAATTGTGTTAATTATTCATGTAAATGATATGACTATCACAAGAGATGATCATGAGGAAATCATGAAGTTATAGTAGAAGCTCTCAACGGAATTCAAGATGAAAAATCTTGGTGGACTCAAGTACTTTTTGGGGATAGAAATAACAAGATCTAAGAGAGGTACTTTTCTATCTCAGAGAAAGTATATTTTGCATTTGTTGGCTAAGGTGAGAATGCTAGATTGCGAACCTACAGACACATTGACTATTTAGGGGGTGCATGACAACCACCTATTTCTGTTCCAGAAATAATTTTTCTATTCCAGACTTGTTTCTGGAATAGAAATCCGTTTGATAAACTTATTCCATTTTTCTATTTCTGAAATAGATTTTTTTTTCTAGAAATAGGTTTGGAATATAAATCGAAGTAGAAATTTTCTACTTCTCTATTTCTGGAACAGAAATGAGAAATAAAAAATTTTCTCATCGTTCATCAATCGGTCTTTCATCCGTCGCCACCAACCACCGTCCATTGGTTGCTGGCCGTCGCCGCTGCCATCGCCGCCGCCATCACTGCCACCAGTCGCCGCCGCTGGTTGTCGGTTGCCGTCACCAGTCGCCGGCTGCCAGCCAGTCGCTAGTCCACCACCGTCCGCCAATCCACCGTCGTCTGAAATGAAGAAATTTTATATTGTTATCAAACAAATTTTTATTTTTAGAGTAGAAATTTTATATTATTATCAAACAGTTATTTTTGCTTAAAAACTCATCTAGAAATAGAAATATAAAAATTTATTTCTCTTCCAGAAATCAATTTATGGCCAAAATGGTTATCATTCACGCCCTTAGAATCACAGAATTGGAGAGTATTCTGATTAGGTGCTCACAAATAAAGAAATATATCAAAGGTTGGCAAATTAATTTATTTGTTGCATACACATCCTAATATTGCCTATGTAGTAAGTGTTGTAAGTCAGTTTATGCATGCTCCAAGTGAAGACCATATGGATGGTGTAATGCGAATCCTTCAATATTTAAAGGGAGCTTTAAGGAGAGGGCTTCAATTTTAGAAGAGTGGGCATCTTAAGATCGAAGGTTTTATTGATGTAGACTAGGCTAAAAGTCTGTCAGACAGAAGATTAACTTCGGGGTACTTTACCTTTGTGGGAGGGAATTTGGTTACTTGGAGGAGCAAAAAGCAAAAAGTTGTAGCTCTCTCAAGTGTAGAGGCATAGCTTAGAGGAATGGCTAAGGGACTGTTTGAACTCCTATGGCTTTGGAAACTGATGATAGAACTCTATTTTACTCCTATGTCTGAAATTGAGTTATTTTGTGATAACAAAGTAGCTATATATATCTCTCACAATCCTATCCAATACGATCGCACCACACATATTGAGGTGAATCATCACTTCATTAAGTAGAACTTAGATTCCAAGGTGATTCAGTTTCCATTCGTGAAATTTGAAGACCAACTAGTAGATATTATGATGATGGTTTTTTCAAGTAGGACATTCTACAGCTCACTAGACAAGTTGCGCATGTGAGGTATGTATGCGATAACTTGAGGGGGAGTGTTGGCGTGAGCTGGAATCCCCCAATTTGAAGGGATTTTATTTTATAGCCCCTAATTTTTAGGGTATTTTATTTTTCTCCTGATTTGTAGAAGATTCTATTTTCCTAATTTGTAGAAGGCTTGACTTGTAGAAGAAGTCCATTTGATTGTATATACATGGGTCCGTACATATTAGATGACAAAGGAGGAAAAAGAAAAATAAAAAGAGGGTCTAGGAGGTTTACCCGAGGATGTAGGCACAATGCCAGACCTCGTTAATTCTTGTGTTTTATCCTCTTCTTCTTTATCTACGTTTAGATTGTTAACATTAATGACCCATTTACTAAATATAATTAATCCAATCCATTGAATATGTGTTAAGAAATGAGATTATTACCACTTTAACAGATCTACTCATCACCCACCAATCATGGTAGGAGTAACGCACATCAGTCGTAATTAATGACCGGTTGACAAAGATATTCCAACAAGTTATGTTAGACTATCTAATCCAACCCAAATGGTCTAAATCATTATGTGGAGGGAAACTACATAATGATTTACAGGTTTGAATATGCATTTTACTGATCCTCAGTGCGGGGAGTTTACTGGCCTCAGATCAAGAAGGTCATCCAAACTATCCTAAAGGTAAAAATTGCGCTGGCATCATCGGTGAGGGAAGAGAAACAAAGAAGAAAAATCCAACAAGTGCTTTAGGACACAGACCATCATCCTTAATCGATCACAAGGTTTTGTTCCAATCCTGCGTGCATCCAACCAACATTTGGCATATGGTTGGTAGCTTTTGCTGGTCCACTTCACGAGCTAATGCACAACCTGCCCAAGACTTAAATGTACATGCTACGGCCCTTCCAATTCTTCTTCTCTGGATTTGATTTGATATGGTCAGGCTGGTCCTGTATATGAGCTTTATGAGCTTTATTTTCCTCCCAATTCTTCTCCATCACCTGGGTAAAAGCGAGCTGATTCACGAGAATGAGGGCACTGTTCATCACCTTGCAAAATCTACCACCCTTCGCTTCACTGGCACCTTCATGCTCCATTCTATGACCCGATCTTGGAAGCCGTCCACCTAGGTGTAGCACAATGCTCACCCATGTCTCCATGTTGCTCATGTATTAGGCAAGGTCTTAGCCAATTGACTTGATCCAAGCACTCCAGCTCCCTCACTGACTTGGTGAGTTGGTTGGCGAAGTTGCACATTCTTGAGAAGCAGCACTTTAGGGAGAAAAATTGTTAAAACTTGGAGCTTGGGTTGGGTTGGGTTGAGTCCAGATTAGGTTCGGGTATGGATTAATAAATTATATTATATGAAATTGGGTCAATATGAGTTAAATAAGTTAATTTGAATGTGGCAATTTTCGATCTAACTTGACTCGACCCCGACCTCAACCTGTTCCACCAGTTTTACAAGGCCACTCATATGCGTTCTTTTCCTAGTAATTTAATTTCACTATCACTTTAGAAAATATTTTATCATAATCAATTTGTAATTCTTATACATGTTTTGGTAATAAATCTCTAATTGATGTACAATAGAATAAAAGTTATTCATATTTTGGTGATAAAATCCTAGCAAATCTCTTATCAGTATGCATATTTTACTAGTAAATCCCTGATTGATGTATATTTCGTAATAAAATCCTAGAAATTTCAATTTTCATGATTACTTTAGATAACCTCTAATCCTAACAAATCTCCAATATATATACATATTTTGGTTTTAAATCTTTAATTGATACACAATAAATAATGGAGTTATGCAGATTTTGGTAATAAATACTACCAAGTCTCTACCTCTTTTGTATATTTTATAAATATATCCATAATTGATGTACATGAAATAATAGAGCTATGCATATTTTGGTAATAATTAAAATAACTGTATATGCTTATATAGATTTTATTTAGATGAATGATTGCGAATATGTGGAAGGTAAAATAATATATATATATATATATATATATATATATATATATTCTCAAATCTCTTTTTTTTTTCTCTGAATTTAAGTTATATAACATGATCATTCTTATCACTTACATGAGACCAAAGTTCTGCATCGAGTTATATTACGCGATTAATTTTTATCAATATCTATAAGGCTTGTATAATGCTACAATTGATTATCAGAAAAATAAAAATAAATGAGCGACATCATTTCATAGATTCTGCATCGAGATTTTATTACACAGTGATTCTTATCACTATTGATGAGGCTCATTACTACAATTAATTATGAAAAAAGAAACTAAATGAACAAATTCACATCCCTTGTAGCAATTGAAGGACTAAAATAAATGTTGAAAATAATTTGTTATAGCGATTGAATTTAGAATATGATATATTCCTCAAAGAGTACTCTTAATTATTACAAATTTTTTATAGAAGTAAAGATAAATGTTAGATGGCGCACATAAAGTATACCCTTTTTTTTTCAATAAAATATAAGTTTAACCATAATTTTTTTTATAGCTTTTGATTTACGAATTATAAATAAGTTTATTAATCGCTACAAAAAAGTTTATAAAAGACAAACGATAAAGTGTAGAGTTTTTGTTACCTGCACGTATATTTAAAAAAAAAATGTAAACATAATTATTTATGCGGTAGATAGTACTATATGCAGTAATTTTTTGTGGTGATTAACTTTCATATTTAGAATCAAAATTTCCTAAAACAAGTTCGATAGTTCATTGATAGTAATTTTTTTTTCAAATTTAGGCTCCGTTCGTTTTACGAAAAATAATTTCAAGCATTTTTTTCGGATTTTTTGGCATTCGGTTCACGGAAAATAAACTAGTTAAAGAAAATAATTGAATTCTTTTCCGCCAATCAAAAGTCCATTTGCTTTATTTCATCTCTAGGCCAAGCAATTTTATTTTCACCATACACCTTTTTCCTTTTTCTTATTTTTATATTTATTAAAAAATTGAATTCTTTAATTTCTATTCTTTTTCTGTTTCTTTTTTTCCATTTCTTTCTTTTTCTTTTGCTTCTTCCTCGATTGGTTGCTGGCCACAGTGGTGACTGACGACTGGTCATAGGTGAGATTGAGGCTTGCCATGGGTCGTGAGCTTGTCGTTGATTGGTGAGCTCAAGTTGTGCTAAGCTCGCTGCCATTTGTGAGCTCGAGGTTTGTTGTGGTCGTTCACTAGCCATCGCCGTGGTTGGCGATCTCTGAAGAAGAAGGAGGAGAAAAAGAAAAAAATAAAAGAGGAAAAAGAAAAAAGAAGAAAAACAAAGAGAAAATTAAAAATTAAAAATTATATTTTTAAAAAAATAATTTTAAAAAAAAGGAATGCACAATAATCAAAACGAATTTTCCACATCGAATGGCTACAAATATTTTCTAGTTCATTTTCAAGCTTTAGGCAAACACTAGAAAATATAAGAATTTTTCTAGAAAATAGTTTTTAGGAAAATAATTTCTACAAACGCCATGTTTTTCGTGAAATGAACGAAGCCTTAATGTTGAAAACATATGGCTTATAAATTTATAGAATTATAGTCAAGTCCACTATCATTACAAGAAAATATTTGCACCTTCATCTTTGGATGGGTGCCAAATGTATTTGAAGTTAGTTTTGTAACTAAATTGTTCCATATATAAAAAGTTTCATAGTAATGTGTACATGTACCTTGAACCAGCATCGTGAACGTTATAAAAGTCCAAATTCGTATTACTTCGTGAGTGTATGGATGTAAAATTATATAAAAATTTTGTCACATTTACGATTACAATATAGATACTTAATAAATATAAAACATAAGATTTTATTCATACGATTAAATAACACATGTAAGGGTAGGTCAATATAACCAAATGCTAATTAGAGATAAATTTCATCAATTTGCCATTGATAAAAGCAAATTTATTTAGAATAAATGATAATTTTTCTAAAGTCAACTTTTGTATGGATTAATTGAAATTTTGAAAGAGGGATATTTCAATTTATTTTTTGTTAATTAACATTTCAATAAAAAAGGTGTAATCAAGTCATGAGCTCGTCGTTAATGGAATGTGATATTTGTTGGAACCACATCCAACTATTCTAAAAACTTAAGATTTATATGAATGTGTAGTTCAATATTTAAATATTTTATCACACTCCCTCACATTAGTCTGGTCTTTTTGCCTAGTAATACATGTGGAAAAATCACTCCCCCTCGTGCTTTAAACTGGGACATTCTATTTTGATACAAGTTTTGGTAAGATTGTAACTAATTGTCCAAAAACTTATACTGTTAGATGAATGTATGGTTTAATTTCAAAATATACTATCAAGAAATCCTACATGACTCTTAGGTAAATGACTAGCTGGCATTTAAAAAAGGCAATGTAGGAACCACATAAATCCACCAATTGCGAGCTTAGGATAGGATCGCAAATTTGTTCAAAATGTTCCGGACTTAATTCATCAAAGTAAAAAGATAAGAACCCAATTGATAAATGACCCGAGAACTGCTTACGTACTTATCCTCGCAATCAATCATACATAAGAAAATGCATCTCAATCATTGTCTTTCTCCATAGGATTCGATGTCAAACCTTGTGTGTGTGTATTTTTATTTTTGTTTTTGTTGCCCGGGGAGAGAGAGAGAGGGGTGGGAGGGGGGATTGGTGTGGGGGACAGCATTCAAATCCCCGTATTTTAATTGTTATCTGCCTATACCATTGTCATTAGATTAAGCTCTTCTCTTCTTGACTAGAAAGGGGTACGAAAATCAATGTGAGATAGGGGTTGCACGCTAGGGCCAACAATCGCCTCGTGGGGGTGGGGGCTCGCGATCTTTGACAACGAAACAACAAAGAAAACAGAGCCAAAAAACCGCATGTTACCCCCTCGTGGGGGCATCGCGATCGTCCTCGGGTACGACAACGGGACAGGTATTATATAAAGCGATGATCACAACCATGAGTGTGATGTGTACTGAATATCATTTTTGCCCTTTTCATTTTGTGGATTTAAGGTCACCGGACTTTTCTCTCTACATATAGAAATTGAAATGGAAATTATGATGTATCGGGTAAAAGTCAAGGTAGCCAAAAAGTTAATCTGTGTCCATCAGTTCGTCCGTTCCATTTTGTGGAGGACCAAAAATATCCTATAAAGATTTGTGTGTACTTCTATATATGTCGAATTTATTTACATAAAATTCACAAACCTTATTGATCTAGACAGACTGCATCACAATTTTTTCAAAATGTTGGTCGAGATGGAACTAGGATCTTTTGTTTAGTGGGGACAATGAAGTAATTGACCTGATTAAAAAAGAGAAAAAAGAAGATTAGATGTGGAAACTAAAAGCAGGTATCATGTTATTGAGATTTACTGTTTTCATAAACTTTGTATATTTAGATTATACAAAAACCTTACGATTTTTTAGACTTTCAAGCAACTCGAGTAGAGTCTTTTCGAGTTTAAGCTGGAGTCAATTCTTTATGAATCTAGTCTACTTGAAATCATGTCCAACTAAATAGAGACAAGATGGTCGACTATTCAATGAACGTAGATTCACTGCAACAAAATTGGGCATGCATTTGATAATGCCACTATAAGGAATGGCAACACTTTACCCAAGCGAAACCCTCGTTTTATGCCACATGAGTGACACTTGTTTCAAGCAATATACACAACTCGAGGTCTACCTAACATTCTTCTTGTCTATCCACTCTCCCATGCATTTACTTTTTCATTGTTCTAAGTCACTCCAGAACTTCTTTAGCCTGCTATATTAATGCACAACGGCGTATTCAGAGCAATATTTTACGGGGTAATGAGCTACATGCACAGGATCATACATGAATGTTGTGAGTCTAGTTCCTCACATGAATGCATCTAGAGGCAGAGCAAAGTCAGACACGGGATGCATTGCAATCACCTTATTTGACCTACCGGCACATGTTTAATCATAGAACCAAATCCTTTGAACTCTGTTTCTAGTTGAAATATCACAACAGTCTTCCCTAACCAGTCAATAAATAAGAGAGATGCAGACAAAATCGCAGTTAGCGGAGAGAGAGACCAGTTTCTGTTCAGGCTCGAAGCCATGGACACGCCTCTGGACTGTGGCCAATTTGACAAAGCTCTCAATAGGCCAAAAATAGTTTAATGAACCAATGTTTATCGACCAAAAAAAGAAAAAGCAATGTTCGCGTTTGGCTTGGCAACGAAGCTCTGGTGAAGCTCGACGACAATTTTAGATCGATTAACTTAATTTTAATTGGAGCAATTTGAGTATCTTGTTGAGTCCTCAAGCCCATCAATACAAAACTTAATAGGCTCACGAGCTAAGTCAGACCTAATTGAGCTTTTAGTATTTTGAAAGATATATTTAACTAATATAAAATAAACACTGAGTACTTAAAATTTGAGCTTATAAATCTTGAGCTTTTGTTATAAGTTATTGTAATTGAGTTGAGCTGAGATTGAGCATTTCAATTTTCTAATCGAGTTGACCTCCAGCAGAAAAATTAATATTCAATCCTGCTCTACTAGACTTTCGAGCATAAAGCATGTGACTTGAGTTAAGCTAGAGTTTTGCAGTGTATCAACTTGATTGCACACGTAGACTCAAATATATGTCGGATGTCTTTAGATTATTGATAATATGCACAACCGAATCATCCTAATATAAAAATCGAGTCCCCCAATTTTCAAAAATCACACGGAGTGAATTTCTTGAGTCGTAAAGAATGTAAATGACCCCACACAATATTGAATGCTTGATTGATTGGGGAACCCTATGTCTGACTGTTTATATCAAGTCTAGTTCTATAAAGATTTTGAAATTATATGCTTGAGCACATGTAATGAAAGATACCTCCTAATCTATCTGCCTATTGGCAGATCAGATCACATGTCCGTGTGACTAGATAGATGTCTCTATTTAGAGTATCATTCCGTCAAAAAGTTCAATCAAGCAACATTTTCGAATACCCTCCGTCAGTGCTTTGACCTAGAGCAACATTTTCGAATACCCTCCGTCAGTGCTTTGACCTAGAGCAACATTTTCGAATACCCTCCGTCAGTTCTTTGACCTAGACTTGCCTTGGCAGGATTTTGGCTGAGCGCCCAATTTTCCTTTTCTTAATCTTTTTGTCTTGGAAAAAATGTCCTCGAGGACACTATTCATTAGCCACGTGAATTTCGATCTCAATGTCAATTTCTGATAAGGTTCATTCGCCAACCCCACCTAGGTGTACATCATTTTACTTCGAGGGCAGCCACCTAAGAAATTTAGCACCCGATCAATCAGTACACGATCTATTACGTTAGCAAGCCATCTTATTATTAACAATGTCTTTATCATTTGATCCAAAATGAGAAAGAAATTCTTACATGAAATTTTAAAAAATATATTATACGAGATTAATAGAAAAAAAAAATCTCGTTAAGCACCTGATTGTTGACAATGAGCACCGCCACAATTTGACCAACATTACGGACGTAACATTTCTTGAGTAGGCCCTTGTTTCTTGTATATGCACGAATTTGGTGAGCTCTCATTTTCATTAAAAGTAAATGTGATCGATTCAATGATAAGTAAAAATATTAATTCGATGGTGAGTAGATCACTTGCAACTATTAAAAATCAAATCATTGTTTTTGAGAGGGTTAAGTGAAAGGAGGAATGGCATGAGCTTAACCAGTTGCGAGTTACCAACAAGTAAGTTTACCCTTAAGTTTACCCTTAAGTTTCTATTGCAGAAAAGGAAGAATCACGATCACATCCTGCTGGAATCCGACTGCTCAGTGCTTGTCGATGCCGTACGAAACCCTAATTTGATTCCATGGAAACAAGAAGCTCTGTTTGCTGAAGCTCTGTCGTTTTTGCCCTGTTTCCCGCACCTTCAGATCCAGCACTGTAGACGGACAGCAAATTTCCTCGCTGAGTGGGTTGCCAAAGCCCATGGGCTCTCCTTACTCCCCTCTAATTGGGTTGTCTCTCCTCCGCGCTATCTGTTGGATCTTCTGTATTCTGAAGCTATGTACAGTGGTTGTTCAAACGTGAGTTAATATATAAAACCGCTGTTTTGACCAAAAAAAAAAAAAAAACTGATAGATTCCCAAACAGCCTACCAGAAGCCCTTGGGCCTTGGCCAACCACAAGCATAAGGTTTTCAAGTTCTAACACCGTAAACTATTCTTTGAGACCAACTCAACACATATTTGCGCGTATGTTTCACTAAAAATTTTATAATAAAGAAAAATATTTTCTTTAAAATCATTTTCAATGAAAATGTTAGTTTCCATTTATGAAAGTAATTTCCTTTTTACTAAAAATGAAGTCGTTTTCCCTCAATCTAAACTTCTTATTTAGTTTAGTCCATGGAAAACATTTTATACATATTGATTAGTTTTCCATCATCCAAACACCCAAAAGTTGGAGAATAATTTTCCGAAAATAGTTTTGCTCGAAACAAATGAACTCTTGTATGAGAAATAGCGAAGAGAAATGCTAGATTTGCTAAAATTGATCATACTAAATGATGTGGCAAATTGTTATTGGCCGTTGAATATGCCCAATTATTTAATTGGCTACTTGCAGAATGCCACAACATTTAGTATACAGAATTTGTAAACTAGCCTTACCATGCCTAGCATTGAGACCCACGTCTTACGAAGAACTTTTACTAGGATAGACCCTTCTCATGTCAAGAAGCAAGGGAACTCCGATTACGCCTATGTAATCGATTGGTATCAACACGACATAATTCGATTTGTGCTCCATTTGAACACCTAAAAAAGGAAACAAGTACCATCTAAAAAAGAACAAACTCAATCTGCAGGGCATGAGAAACGGGAAAATGTATACTACCTTTGGAGCTTTCCCTTTTGCCGGTATTGCGCTAAAGAGATATAATTCCATTTCAATTCTCTTGATTGGTAGGTATCCGCTATTCCGACTGTATCACTGTAGTCTTACATAAAAAAAGGTAGCAAAATTGAACTTATTTCCTTATTTGTTGGAGGCTCGGCATGAATTGCAATGTGCATTTTTTCGTTCCTAGTTGCAGAAGTTGTTGTAGTTCCCTTTGTTCTAATCAGGATATTTTTGTTTTCTATGGAGAGCATGTTGGACGCAAATTGCGCAACCCCAAGATCTCCATAACCAGAATAAGAACATGCATAATTGAGTAGAAAGATTAACGCACCTATTTTGGGATCCATCGTTCTTAAAGCGAAAGTGGAAAAAGGATTACCCACATATATCAAGGGGATCCACGCATCAAGTCCTTCTCCTCTATTGCCCTCCGTATCACTGGCTCAATGAGGCGGCCGCCCTCACGTGCAGCGTTAGGTAAACGCCCCTTAGGTGAGGATACATGTGAGAATTAGGGTTAGAGGAGAGACTTGAGCACTATTTATAGAGTTTCCAGCCAGTCCCTCTCATTACGGGCCAGGCTCAACTCGGCCCACACTAACCAGCCCATATTAGACTAATTAAGAAATCTTCTATCTCACCTTAGACCAATCCCCGTAAAACGGTAAACGTTAAACGGTAAATTACAATATCAATTAATGTAGTCCATAATTAGAAAAAACTCTTACATTCTCCCACTTGAACTATATTAATTGAAATCGTACTGTATGTGCGCACATTGGTCCAGAGATAATTCTTAATAGTCAATCCTATCCCATAAAGTCTTAAACACCGAATCATGGCGGTAACTGCATGTATACACACAGAGCCTTCCATGATCACGAATGTTCTTAACTTTAATGATATGGATTCAATATGGTAGTGTGGCAAATTGATAACATCTCTTATAGAGAGATCCCATTTGTCAGTCACCATTCTCTTAACTTTAGGCGTCACAAAAACTTATGCCACTAGAAAATGCTTTATGGTTCCAATGAACCCACATATGTCTTGTCCTTTTGGTTAACCTTTATTTATGTATCACAAGACATATGCACAAGGCTAATAATCGGATACCCGGATGCCCCTAGCCTTCACTCAAGGTTTATACAATCCCTTGAGACTTTATCAATATGTATTCAGCATAATAACAATACATTCAAAAATATTTTATTGAATGCAAAAGTTGATACATATCAAACCGTTACAAAGTGTAACGAACATAGATGAAACTTTTATCAGAGTAAAGCTAAAATAGCTCCCACTAAACAACAGCATCATCTATGAAAATATATTACATTAAAACGTCACCTTTCTGTACCGTTTGCTTTTGGTCAAAAATTTTGACCACCATATATTTAGACCCCTTGAGACCTCTGTAGTAAATAAATAATACTACAAATTTGTTATCTCAATACAACCGCATGGATTTATCCATAAAGTTAAAACGATCAACTCCTTCATGAGGTTCTGGAGCCTAAAAGCCCAAGTAACAGCCTAAAAGAATATTACTAACACTGCCTACATAGTAGAAGATGACATAGAACTTTATTTACTGCACTTACTGCTAACATAAATATGTATTATGTTATTGATTGTATGTCAGTTTACATCTAAATACCCTATTAACTGCAAGAATTGAACATGTCTATAAATTAGCATATAATCTCTTGTCTTCTTTAAGTACCTTTAAATCTTCTTGGCAGCAACCCAGTGATCGCGTTCTGGATTTGATCGATATCTGCCTAGAAGTCCCGTCACAAAGACAACATTTAATCTAGTGCAAATTCGAGCATACATTATACTTTTAAGTGCACTGACACAAGGTACACCATTTAATTAGATTTTCTCAATATTTAAATAAGGACAATGTGATAGATTTAGTCCATCACCCTTAACAACAGGAGCAATTCCTGGCTTGCAATGATGTATATTGAATATTTCTAATATACAATCAGCAAATATCCTCCGAGAAAATCTAATATAATATGGCAAAAACAATCCTTACAGACTTCAGTACAAAGGATATAAGATGTCTCAAAGTCACAACTTGTAAGAAAAATATCAAGTACATAAAGTATGAGAAAAAATAAATTTCCTCCCACTGACCTTGCAGTATATTGAATTACTTTGTTCCCAATTGAACAAAATAACAATACTATAAAACTTTAATAATATTGTCTGGAAACTTGCCTAACTCTGAAAGAATATTTAAAGAAATAATTATTTCTTCACTATAAACAATCCACCCCTCTTTCAGAGTTAAAACTTTAGTTACCAATTTGGTTTTAATTTGGCATCTAATCACATACTTGATTGAGAATAAGAAACGACATTTATAAAAATGTCATTACATCAACTATATAGTGGATATTGTAATCATGCTCTCACAAATAGATTATATAGTCTGATGGTATAACTAATCGTCTTTCCTTAACAAATCTCCTTAATAAAGCTGCAACCACTTCATTCTGCACTTGAGAGGTTTAAGAAATTTCATTATAAACTATATCAAGAATGGTACCTTGAACCTCAACAAGTTTAGTCTATGGTACAGGAGATTCCATAATTATCTGTATAGGTAAAGACAAAAACACAGTAACATCTATCATACTATTATCT
The DNA here is from genome assembly GCA_014182375.1 of Eucalyptus virginea. Lineage (NCBI taxonomy): Eukaryota > Viridiplantae > Streptophyta > Magnoliopsida > Myrtales > Myrtaceae > Eucalyptus > Eucalyptus virginea. The sequence goes on from CM024523.1 coordinate 776,101, forward strand.
TTAATAGTCTGAGAGCAGCTATCATCTACAATTACGTTAATCTTTAGAAACTTTAGAGTATGTGATTCCATAATTCTTGTATCTTCTTTAGAGTCTTAAAATCAATACCCTTTTGAACAATCTAGGTAAGATACAAAATAATTTCGAGTGAATCTTTCGTCAGGATTTTCAGACATAGTAATTAAGTTACCACCCCAGAATCTACCAAGTATTTGACAAATGACCCTTTAAGCTATTTCGCATTGTCATATTTGCCAAAATACTCACGGCCACTGTTAAGCCTGACAACCTTTTAACCATATACGATATGTATATGTCATTAGGATTTAAACACAATCTTTGCATATGTGTCCTAATTTCAATATCAGACAAGACATAATTTCAAGCAACTAAGGCTTCTATCATCTTATAGCAGTGCAGTCCGCAGGCAAACCTCTTTTCAAATGTTCCAGAATGGAACGCTTCATGGACAGTAAGCAAATTCAATTGCTCTTTTCTCAAGCAACAAATCATATGTCCACAACTTAAAATTTGAAGCAGTAAAAACCTAAATAATAGTGAAGTTATTAATTACAGAAAAGGTGACTGAAAACCAAGCAATGTATATAATTAGCATCATATGAGTACCGTGTAACTTGACGTACAAGTACACATCCAGAGAGTTACACGCATAATCATATAATCACCTTTGGGCAGAATATATGACATGCAGTTGTATACTTCCCATATGATAGCGGTTATGAGAATATATTCCAATTCTTCGTGAATTCATCACCTTTGGGCATATGAATCACTAGAATCAGTCACTCCTCCACCACACTATCATGTATCCCTCCATGAACTAATACACAATCACCTCCTTTGGGAGTATGACCACGCATTAGATCAGGAGACATCCCAATCATCATATGAGATCGAAATTTCTCAAACCCAATCAAGCGTGCCACTTTGGCGGTCACTACTCAATTGAATCATTGAAATTCTCTCATACCAGGGATATAAACTTTACTTCTCACATACACTATATACATGTGATTTTAACTTTAGTGATAGGGGCAACATATCACCAAAATCACATATCATGCTAATTACATTGCTTTATTCATTAATAAAATATTTATTTATACATATGTATAAATATATATATATATATATATATATATATATATATATATATATACATATATATATAGCGAACCTGAAAGACAGATTCCAATGAGATCACTGATCATAGTAACACAAGAAAATTCTCATAACAGAGAATAAAACATCTCTTATGCACCCCGATTACATATTACCAGAACAACATAAAAAGAATGCTGATCTAAAATATCTCTCACAAGTTAACATCAATAGCAATACAGGATATACCAAATCGACAAGCTTGACAGCTAATCAACTATTGCTCATGAGTTTCATACGGCAAAACATGACTCCAAGGCCAACAACTGATTTATTAGCCAATTTTTAAGTAACAAATTATCATTGTAATCAACCAGTGGCCTATTAATTGAGTCAAACCAGATAACCAAATATCTAAAAATTCAACAGTAGATAATATTGCTCTGCATAAATATTGCCATACTCCCTTACCATAAAAAATATTCAACTTGATAGATATTAACAAGTGATCATATGAGTTCATGTACAATATGCAGTAACTTAATTGACATGCATTACCCACATTCAGCAGATGTGTTCAGTACAATCAGTTTGGTCACGAGTCCTTAAGTCGTCCATTATTCAAAGATTACCAGTGTGTAAAGGAGTATACTTGAGTAACAAAAGTTTCATAATCTTTACTGTTTCTCATCAGCTCAATACATAGCTCAATACAATCTCATACGAATTGTATCTCATTAAGTCAGCTTCAGTTCACAATAAAGTTTGATTTTTATTGATGAATCACACCTTTATAATGATTATGTGATAACATACTAGTAACCCATCACTTGTATTTCCAAAATCACAGAAAATACAAGAAAAATACGCAAAAATACATTAAAAATACACGTATTTATGATTCCGTATGTATTTTCACATCCATAAAATTATCAAACATGTAAAATAAATATACCACGAGATAGGAAATCACCATACGAGTCCAACGCCGCTAACCACGCGCCGATCGGAGCCTCCACGCGCCTACACGCGACGCCTGAGTGTGCGGCGCGTGGAGCTCACGCGCGGCGTGCGTTCGACGCCCAGGCGGCGCGTGGGGGCGCGTGCGGCCTCCGCCGGCGACGCGCCGCCGACCGTCTTGCTCGTCTCGTCGAGCCCAGTCCGAATTTGTGATTTAATTTTATTTTTATTGAACAAAAAGTCTCGAAAATCACAAATTAGGGCAAAAACTTTATGCGTTCAAGTTCTAGGGTTACGGTTGCTCTAATATCACATGTTGGACGCAAATTGCGCAACCCCAAGATCTCCATAACCAGACAAGAACATGCATAATTGAGTAGAAAGATTAACGCACCTATTTTGGGATCCATCGTTCTTCAAGCGAAAGTGGAAAAAGGATTACCCACATATATCAAGGGGATCCACGCATCAAGTCCTTCTCCTCTATTGCCCTCGGTATCACTGGCTCAATGAGGCGGCCCTCCTCATGTGCAGCGTTAGGTAAACGCCCCTTAGGTGAGGATACATGTGAGAATTAGGGTTAGAGGAGAGACTTGAGTACTATTTATAGAGTTTCCAGCCAGTCCTTCTCATTACGGGCCAGGCTCAACTCGGCCTACACTAGCCAGCCCATATTAGACTAATTAAGAAATCTTCTATCTCACCTTAGACCAATCCCCGTAAAACGGTAAACGTTAAACGGTAAATTACAATATCAATTAATGTAGTCCATAATTAGAAAAAACTCTTACAGAGCACGCCCCAGAAGTCGAACCTGGCTGACTCGACCTTTTGACAAGGATCACGCATCCACCGTAATGCCAACATTGAGAAGAGAACATGCTTCTTGCTTCAGAGAAATAGAACAGCATCTCAGGTTTAACTTACCACGCCCGCCTGCACATCGTCACATCCACATAGCAGCTTCCCATTTAGAGTGTCTACTGCTTGAAATGATCCTCCTCCCTCGCTCCTCTGCATAAACGCAAAGACCTTCCAGTGTCAATGCTTTTCCAAAACTTTTTCATTCTGAAAAATGCAGGTTTAAATCTATCGAGCAATTTGGTCAGGCAATATTAATATTACTATAATCGACTTCTAGGCATGTCTATCTAGCTCAAAGAAGAGCATGAGCCCAAGGTGCGTACTATCTGCAAGTGTGTCAACTAGTATATACAAGGAAAAGACGATATCCCTGTACTTCCTTAAATTTCAGAAGGGTGTATAGACAGGGAAAAGCATTGAGAAGATTCAAGAACTTGTACCTTATAAAAATCAACAGCGACAAAATTAGCCCATCTGATGCTGGCCGGGCCATAACAAGAACAAGGCATGTCAATGAGGTCGCCCAAGTTGTTCTCACAACCGAGTTGCTTGATGGGCACAGACCGGAAGTTGCTCCTGTCATCAAGAGGAGCCGATTCAGCTCTGTTTAGACAGCTTCCTCCTTGCATTCCACCATCGCCATCTTCAAATTACTAATTAAATAACATACAACATGTCAACGATGAGTCGTGTTTGAAAAATTTGGGCCAAATAGCCGAGAAGATTCTCTCTGGTATCTTTGACTATGCACATACATTGATTCTCAACCATGTAATTCCACTGATAAGCAATCCTTTCCCTCTGTTCCTTCAACTGAATAGAAGAAAACACGAGCAGCCGCTGGCTATTAGCCACCATGTCTCTAATTAGTGGCCAATCTTGACTGTTCTTAGGCATGTTTGATACCGGAAACCAGAGTACTTCATCAAGCCAACACCTGTAAAGATCTTTGTCAATCCATTTGGTGCCTGAATGTAGTCCTCGAGTACAAAGTGAATATCTCCGCCGGGTCGGATAGTACAGCTTCAATTTCCTTGAGAGTGTCTAGTACTGGTTCCTCCGTGGCAAACAAGGATCCTCAGCATTTGAGGTGCACCAAGAAGATATGTGAAGCAAGAATAGAAAATTTTCTATGAGGAGGAAAATAATAAAGCACAAAGTGGACAAAAAAAACTATCAGTTTAAGGACAGAGTACCTACAAATGAGTTGTAGTGATGACATTGACTTTAAAGAAGGGCACAACCACACTTATCCTTCAAAATCATAGCATCAATTCTCGAACTCCATTCTGGAAATGGAAAAATGCCACTGGCGACATTAAATTGAGATCAATGAGGAAAAACTAAAAAGTAAGCTGTTGAGTGATGGTATCCTCTTGATTTGCAAACGTCACTCTTGGTACAGGTGTGTGGAGTGGCTCTCCATCAATATCATATGCTTTGTGGGTAGATCTATCAATTGGACGGGCCTGGCTAGGCCATAATTGGTCTGATCCAATTTGACATATTTACACGTTCATGACCAATTTATTTGCAATACAAATATGTTGATCCATACCTAACCCATCTCAAGATTCATTTTTAGCACTTTTCTCTTCATATTATTCACTTTGAAGAATAAATGGCTCCATGGATTGGTATGTCGAGGTTGCAAGGGAGCTTAGGGTCGAGTTATGGATCGGGGCGTGAGTTGATGAAAGTCTAGCCCAGGGCATCCACAAATCATGAAATGGGTTCAAACTTTGATTTTGGTTTAAACATAAACGAGATCTTAATATATTTATTAATGCCCATTTAATGATACATTATTTGATGAGATATTTTTTTGTTTTCATTACTGATTATGCAGTTCTAATACCGTACAAACAATATAAAGTAACAATTCAATAATCTTAATAATACATTCATAAAAAAGAAAGCTTAGAAACAACCCAAGCCATGTCAAGTAAAATCAATACAAGACCGTGTAGAAAAGGAAACGACCGGACATCTAATGAGAGTCCGACACCATGAACAGCAAAAGAAAAGTTCCGAGAGAAGCCAGAGAGTTGGAAATTACAGGCTGATAGACCAGCAGTTGCAGGTGCAATAAGTGAAGTGAGCTTCGAAATCGATTTAAGCAAAATGAAGCGAATCGGCTGCGTCTCTTCCTCTCTCTTGGGAATTTCGTCGAGTACCTGGTCGGCACTTCTAGAATGGCTTGTATCAATGTAGACGGAGGATACTGATAATAAATCAGAGGCTCCACATTGTAACCAGAGATCAAAATCGAGCCGATAATTCAAATAACAAGCTCTCCTCGAACAGTCACAGCATCGTCGTTGGATCATCAACGCCAGCTCTGTGCCGTGCAGAGGATGCAATGATGGCGACTCTAAACAGAGAGAATCCAGCTCAAGTGCCGCGTTCCTCATGAAGTTGACTAAGGCGACGGAGCACCTGAAAGGCAAAGGCGAGCGCCCCTCGCAGACTCAGCCTGCCTTGAGAAACCGCCCGGGGGTCGCCACCACCTCTAGCAACCAATCCACCACCTTGGCCAAGTGGGTTGTAGACAGGTTCACAATGTACCCATTTATAAACCCTTGTTTTGGCCTATCTATTTTGTAAATTCATTTACGTTGACTTACAGAATTTGTTATGACTCATTTAAATACTTTTTGATTATTAAATGGGTTTTGGACCGATTTTAACAGGTTTAATTGCGGGTTGTCAAGAATGCATATTTCTCATCAAAAAAAGAAAAAGAAAAAAAGAATGCATACTTTTTTTGGTCGTCAAGAATGCATACTTGTTGGAAGGAAGAGAATTTTTCTCATGAAAAAGTTAAATGTGTTGGATATTTCAGCAGTTTTGTAATATTTATTAGAAATTATAACAAAGTCATCATTTTCGTAACGGTTTTATAACGGTTTTATAACAGTTGTATAACCGCTTTCTAATAGCCATGTAAGAGTTTTCTACTAAGGGCCGCATAACGGTTGGCTTTATAACTTTTGATTTATTACTTTATAAGCTCTTCATTATTTTATAACGGTCATCATTTTAATTATTAATTAAAATGACCTTCACGGCGTTCGATGGAAATGAACTAAGGGCATAGGAATGTGAACCATAACAGATATCAAAGACAAATCCGTAAGAAATATGACGGCATTTCCTGAGCATCACGGAGCAGGATATACGACAACAGAGCTAGAGATGCAGCGGAAGATCAAATATAAGGCTGCCGGAGTCATCGTTGCCCCACTGGAATTGCAATCAATGGAGTGAATTGAGTCACGGTTGATTAAAAAGAACCGCAACGATGGTATAACTATGAGCCAACATCAAATTGCCAGAGAAACTGCTGCGAGACAGCAGGGACTAGGGAACAATTATCCTTAAGATTGTTGGAAAAATATTAAAATACATAAAACAATAATGACTATCAGAAATACATTACAAAATATTAGAAAATAAGATTAAATGTCTGTAGAGTGCAAGCACTGTCTTTAAGGATAATTCTGACTTTTGGAGTATGAAACTTGGTACGTAAGGCTTAGCAGTTATCCTTTAAGATACAACAGACCCTCTTCTATACTCCACGTTGAATATTAGAAGGAAACATAACAACTTTTGTATATAGCCCAACACAAAGAAAATGAAAGATATGAGAACGTATTGTATCATCAAAGATTATGATTTATAACGGTTTCCTAATGGCTCTCTATTTATCTTGTTCGTGGATTACCCAATCTGTCATACCAAAAGTCTGATCTATAAACACCATGTGTGTTGGGAAAACATGTAAGAAACTCATTCAAACCAATAAATCAAGTTTCCACTAATCGTGTACTGCAGCTCTTGCATATGGATCTCTTTGGACCAACCAGAACTCAGAGCATTGGAGGTAAGAAATACTGTTTAGTGATTGTGGATGATTATTTACGATTCACTTGGGTATATTTTTTGGTAAGTAAGTTTGAAACATTTTCTTATTTTATAAAGTTTGCTAAAAAGGTCAAAAATGAGAAAGGGTATGTTATTTCAAGTATACAGACATACCATGGAGGTGGATTTGAAAATCAAGACTTTACAAAATTCTGTGATGAATCTGGTTTTCAGCATGTGTTCTCTTCACCATATACTCCAGAGCAAAATGAAGTCGTGGAAAGAAAGAATAGGCCGCTTCAGGAAATGGCTAGAACTCTTTTAATTGAAAGTAACATCTCTTCTCATTTTTGGGCTGAAGCAGTTTCTACCGCATGTTATATTATTAATAGTCTTTTTAAGGCCTATTCTGGATAAAACTCCATATGAGTTATTCAAAGGAAAGAAGCCCATTGTTTCATATTTTCATGTGTTTGGATATAAATGTTTTATATTGAAAAATGCAAATGATCGAGTTGGTAAGTTTGAAGAAAAATCAGATGAAGGTATTTTCCTTGGATATTCTGTGGCATCCCAAAATTCATGGCAACCTCTAGTTACATTAAAGTCTATGAATAGGTGATGGAAGTACCATCAAGTTATTTTATGGCCATTTAATCCATAATTTGCAATAAGATATATGGCCAAGCTTTTAATGGATAATTATGTGATAGGAAAGAAAATTCTATCATTGGCCATGTGCATCATAAATTGGAATTTATGGATTTGTGACTATAAGTTTAATGGCCTTATTATTTATGCAATTAGATATTTTATTTAAATAATGATTAAGATATATTATAAAAATAAAATAAAATAAACTTGGGCCATTTAAGTTTGGACCTTAGGCCCAAGTGAGATGGGCCTAAAGTGGGCCATAAGCCCGGCCCATTGTCGGCGCATGGAGGGGGAAGGAGGAGCCGCATGGCTTCCTCCAAGTGTCTTTAACCAAGGAGACACTTGTCTCCTTCTTAGGGACAAGTGTCCCCCATGCAAAGAGGGGATGCATGCAATATAAATACAACCAAAAAGGAAGAGAGAGAGGGAGTGGCTGGTTTTGAGAGAGTGAGAGAGAGGGAGAGAGTTGCCGAGAGAGAGTGAGGGGCTGAGAGAGAGAGGGAGGAGCCGAGCAAGGGAGGAGGTCCGTTCGTCCGTCGCCGTCCATCCGCTCGTTCATCGCCGTCCGTGTGCCGTTGTTTGCTCGATTTTGGAGGCAAGTTGGAGTCCTCTAGCTGCTCTTGCATGTGTGTGTGTTACATGTATGTCGAATTTTGGGTGATTAGGTGAGGAAAACCGAAGCTTGGAATGGCTTGTTCTTGAGTAAGGTTGCTGTTTTGTTTGAATCCGCCCGAGTCAGAATGTTGTGAGAGCTTGCATTCATGTTTAGAGTCCGATTTTGGCTTCGATTTCTTCATGAAAATTGTAGCTAACATCTTAAAATACAACATAATAAAATTTTGTGGAAAATGATGGAGATTTGAGGGGTCAAACTCTCATTCTACGGAGACCTCAGATCTGGAACGATTTCACTGACATCTTGATGGATTTGTGGTTGCATGTTGATTTGTGCTAAGAATCTCTCTTCGATTTCTTCATGAAAATTGTATCTAACATCTTAAAATACAACATACTCAAATTTGAAGCAAAATGAACAAGTATAACCTAGTAAATCGACTAGATCTTGAAGACGGAAATTCTGGAGATGTATTATAGGACACCCGAGACGTCATGGAGCTAAATGACGACTATAATCTGGTTATTTGACTTAGATCTCTTCATGAAACTTGTAGAGAATATCTTGATGTAAAACATATCTAAATTTCAGAGGAAATGAAGAAGAATAGGTATGTGAAAACTCGGTATTTCGGAGAAGCATGTACTGGACGATTCGGTGTTGGATCCAGAAGCTTCGTGAGACAGTAGAAACTAATCTAGAAAGAATCTGGCTTGGAAGTCTTCATGAAAGATGTACGAAAATGTCTTGTCTATAACATGATAAAATTTCGTAATTTTTGGAGGTCGTATGGATATTTCAATCGAATTTCTTCGGAAACTGTGCATTTTGATTTCATCCGAAAATTATATGCTGTTTGTGTGAATTATGGAATTGTGTGAAATTCTAATTGGCCATGTATTTTGCATGTAATTATTATCTTATTGTCTTGTTTATCACTTGCCTTAATTTTTATAATTTGATATGATGATGATCACCCATGGCATGACATGTGCATGATATGATGATGATATATGATATGGCATGATGACCTGCATATATGTTGTGATATGATGATGCCATGATGATGATGACATGTGTATAATATGATGATGATGACATGTATGATATGATGATGTCATGATGATGATTATATGGGTATAGCATGATGATGATGATGACATGTATGTGATATAATTGTGATTGTGAGAATGTATGATGGTATATGTATGGCTTCAAGGTAAGTAATGCCTGGAATGCATGTATGACATGTATTATGCTATGATTGTATTGTATGATGCTTTGAGTGGTTATCGGATCTTTTACCTGCTGAGTGGCTGTACTCACCCCTTTTGGGGACCAACATTTCAGATTAGTAGATGGATTGAGTGGTTGTATATGACCGCGAGGAGGAGGATAGCAAAGGAAGGAACCTTTGGACGCTGACACTGGTTGATGAACCTTAAGCATACGATTGTGGGAGGAGAAGTCGGTCATCTTTTGAAGTATAGCCTAGTATAGAAAACTATGGTATTTTGATGTACCGACTAAAGATGTCCATTTGCTTTATGTAAATAAACGTGTTCGGCTTTAACTTATATAAGATGTTTAGTAGGTGTGCATCGTTTTCTGAATATAAGGAAGGGAGTTGTTGGATGTGCTTCCGTATATAAATTGCGCAAGGGACCGATCTAAAAGATGTAAACCCCCAAGTTGTATGGACTCGCTGCAATTGAAAAGTCTATCAGAGTGACATGTTATTAGGAAAAGTGAAAGGTAAGCGAGCTGTGGCGACCCTAACGGATTGGGGGCCATCGAGGGGTGCCACATATTCTATCACAAGCAAAGCTTACAAAGTTTACAACAAGAAGACTCAATCTGTTGAGGAATCAATGAATGTCAAATTTCAAGATTTTATGCAAAACCAATCGATTCACACTCATCTTGAAGAATCTGAACCTGCTCTAGACTCTACAAAGTCTAAATCTCCAGAAGCAGCTTAACCTTCAGAAGACGAGCAACAAATGATCAACGAAGATTCAAATGAGGAAAAAGATCAATAGTCTGACAAATCAACCAGCAACTGGAAGCATAAGTCCAATCATCCCAAAGATCTCATTATTGATGATATTAATGAAGGAATTCGCACAAGATCCAAAAGGCGCGAAGAGTCTAGTGCCGTGGCTCTTATTTTTGAAATAGAACCCAAGAGCATAGAAGAAGCTTTAACTGATGAAAGCTAGATTGAAGTTATGCAAGAAGAACTCAGGCAATTCAGCATCAATGATGTTTGGGAATTGACTCCTAAACCGAAAGGTAAATCCATCATTGGAGCTAAATGGGTTTTTAGGAACAAGATGAACGAGAAAGGAAAAGTCGTAAGAAACAAAGCAAGACTTGTGGCCAAGGGACATACGCAAGAAGAAGGGATAGACTATGATGAGACTTACGCACCAGTAGCAAGGTTAGAAGTAATTAGATTATTACTTGCTTTTGCTTGTCATAAGAATTTCAGGTTATTCCAAATGGATGTCAAAAGTGCTTTCCTAAATGGATTTATCCAAGAGGAAGTCTATGTGGAACAATCACCCGGTTTTGAAGACCCAAGGAAACCAGACTCTGTATTCAGACTGAAAAAGGCTTTATATGGTTTAAAGCAAGCACCTCGAGCTTGGTACGGCATACTAAGTAAGTTTTTAATTCAAAATGGTTTTGTCAAAGGTAAAGTAGATACTACATTGTTTATCAAAAGAGAAAGCAAAAGTTTTCTACTTGTTCAAACTTATGTTGATGATATTATTTTTGGATCTTCTAATGAAAGTCTGTGCAAGAAATTCTCTAAGTCTATGCAGGATGAGTTTGAAATGAGCATGATGGGTGAACTAACCTTCTTTCTCGGGCTTCAAGTGAAACAACTGAAGGAGGGAATCTTTATTCATCAAGAAAAATATGCCAAAGAACTTGTCAAAAAGTTTGGACTGGAAAATTGCAAAAAGACTGATATACTAATGTCAAGTTCATTGAAGATAGACAAAGATGAAGGAGGAAAGAAAGTTGACTAGAGGCTATACATGAGTATCATTGGTTCACTTCTTTATCTAACTGCTTCTAGACCTGACATTTTGTTCAGTGTTTGTATTTGTGCCAGATTTCAATAAGACCCTAAAGAATCTCATTTAAGTGTTGCAAAGCGTGTTATCAAATACATTGCCTCAACTCCGAATTTTGATCTCTAGTATCCTAAAGAATGAGACTTTACTCTTCTTGGATATTCAGACACAGACCTAGCTGGATGCAGAGTTGATAGAAAGAGGACCTCGGGCACCTGTCAACTACTTGGAAGCAGGACGGTATCTTGGTTTTCAAGGAAGCAAAGTACAGTAGCTCTTTCTATAGCAGAAGCAGAGTATGTAGCTCTCGGAAGTTGTTGTTCACAAATTCTGTGGATAAAACAACAGCTGAGAGATTTTGGAATTGAAGATTCATGCACTGAGATCAAATGTGACAATATCAGCGTAATCAATCTCACCAAGAATCTGATTCTTCACTCAAGAGTAAAACATATAGAGATTCGACATCATTTCATTAGAGATCATGTTCAAAATGGAGAAGTTTCGATTCAGTTTATTGATTCAAAGAATTAATTGACAGATATATTTACAAAGCCTTTGGAGAAAAATCAATTTGAAGTTATTCGTTCTAGACTCAATATCTTAAAGTCTGAAGAAGTTTAAACTCAGGACTGAAAGTTTAAAAGCACTCAGACTCAGACAATCAAGATTTACGACTATAAGTTATTTCTATTTTAGAAACTTATCTCTCAGATCAAATCTTGAAAAGGTACGAACATCTATCCAAAATTGATTGGTGTTATTTTACCAATTTTCGTGATTAATGCAATCTTTCCTTTTCGAAAAAGAAGTTATTTTTGAAATGACAGTTATCTAATTTTTGAAAAGGTAGTTATTTTTAAAAGGCATTTTTATATTTCCTTTTTACGGCGTTCCGTATGCCTCGACTACCTTATATACGGTTTTTCTTCGTTTTACTCACAAAAACCCTAAGAGAGCACAGATCTTCCACTTATGTCTTCTTCTCTTGTTTAATCCTCGAAAAGTTTTCATCTTTCTTGGGAAACAAGCTTGGAATCTCTCAAAGACTTTGAAAGATGTCGTCTCAAAGAAAGTCTTCGAGGATCGCGAATAGGGGACCACAGCAAATGTGTGAGGGGCCTACGCATTTTGATCTCACTGAGGAAGAAGAATCTCCTAGATAGCAGTAGAGCCCACAACATTCTCAGCAGCGTCCATCTCCTTCATTTAGACCTCAGGATGTTGCACATCGAGAAGAGGAAGAAATCATCGAAGATGCAAAACCCGTAAGAACTCATAAGCCCGCTTTTACTTACAAGCTTTACCGTGCTTTGAAGAGGAGTGGTACTCCGTTGAACTACATAGATGAATTTCTGAAAGACAAATGGTATAGAAATGAAACTTTCTTTTTATGCACAATGGAACGATTGGGAATTGCCCTTGCGGGGTTGGCGGAAGAAGCACTGGCAAATATCCCAAGCGATCCACGTGTTGGAGGGCTGAGTTAACCTTATGGGAATGATGATGATAGGATGTACAGTTAGTTTAAATCTAGAATAGGTGTTGCGGCAAAAATCCGAAGCAAAAGGACAGACTTGTTTCACTCGGAGGAACACAAGCAATTGTACTCTAAGTTGCTAAAGCGTGGTGTGATAAACCTTAGAAGTGTGGACTTTGATTTTCTCGACTCTCTGAATGTCAATCTGTGAGAAAAATTCAATCTTCTTCAACTCGAACAGTTTTGTTCTGAAATGACAGAAGCTCATGCTAAACTTACTACTTATTTCTATTCGAATCTCAGTTTCTTGGATGCGAATAGATTCTCTTTCAGTGTTCGAGATCAGGACTATGTGGTTGACATGAATACATTGGCTGATGTGATTGGGGTTGAAAGAGGGAGATATCAACCCATCAGTGCGTCTGTTGCTCGTGCAACGATAGAGCTTGTTCAGGATAGAACAACGGAAGGGAAGATTTCCATTTTGAGGATGAATGCGTCCAACATTTTGCTTCACAAGATAGTGATTAACTGCCTCAGATCAAAATCTACTTCAAAAACCGACGTTTCAAACTCGGAGGCAAAGCTGATGTATGCCATCAATGTTGGCAAAAAGTTCTCTCTTCCACACACTATTATGTTCCACATGTATAGAACAATGGTGAAGGACAAGGGTCAACTTCCGTATTTAGCACTTGTGACCAAGTTATTCAGACATTTAAACGTTCAGCCTCCTTGAATTCTTTGTGTTCGAACATGCGATCAAATGGTGATGGGACTAAGAATGGTCTCTAAAATGCATCTGAAGGAACTCAACAAGGCTTTGGAGCAGTTCAAAGTGAAAACCCCTTTCAAGACTCATCCAGTCTCTTCGGCTGCAAAGCGAAAAGGGAAGGAGCCCATGGTTGCTCCATCCAAGAAAAGAAGAGCACTCATCATTGAGGATGAAGAGGATGAGGATGATATCACAATTTCTGTGATGGCATTAAAGAACTTGAGTCATTCTATTCCAGAGACAACGGAGAGACATGAACAAGACAAGGATGAGAGAGAACAGAGGACTGGAGAGAGAGAAGAATTAGAGAAAGAAGCAGAGGAGGAAAGAATTGAGGAAGAAGAAGAAGATGGGAGAGGAGATCAAGCAGAAGTAGAGCATGAGGAATATTTTTCTCCACCTGAAGGCATGGAAACAGGGGGAGATCCTGAGAAAAGGGGTACGTCCTCATTTCCTGCCACCAGTGAAGGAGTAAGTCGTTCTCCAGCAAATCCAGAGGACATCTATGCCTCTCAATTTCCTGAGGAGGGATATGAGGTTTCATCGCCCAATCTACGTGATCGTGCTGAATTGCCATCATCTGCCAATACTCCGTCTGATTGTGCAGAAGCCAGTACTCAGACAGACAATTCGGCAGACTTTCGTAGAATACTTGATGTTCTTTTGGAGATGCGAGGTCAAATTTATGCTCTGGGATACGAAGTTCAGAACTTGCAGAATGCAGGACAAGCCTCTTCAGTTTCTTTGCATGATCAGATCAATGCCCTTGCTCTTCAAGTTCAAGCAAATGCTAAGGGTGAAGATGTGGTGCAACTGAAGGAGGATTTGAAAGAGCTGGAAGGGATTGTCCAATCAATGGGAGATTTCCAGCTTGTTCGTGTTCCCAAGCAATCTTAAAGCCATTCTATTTTCATCTCTACCTTTTTAATGATGACAAAAAGGGGGAGAGATGTGGTGCAGATTTGATTTTGAACTTTGAACTCTTGACTTTTTGAACTTTTGTGTCGATTATGTTTGATTGACTTGACTTTTGTGTTTGGCTGTTTGGATTTGGACTGGATTTGGATTTGACTGTTTAAACGTTTGTTTATTTTAAGCACTATTGATATCTCATGGCTTTGCTCATTTACAGAACTAACATACTTTCTGTGGATGCAGATTCTAATATTATCTTTACTAAGTCATTTATCTTTTGTGAGATATCCTTGTTTGCTTGAGTAATGTTTTGCAGGTCAAAGTTATCCAAATCTGTATGAAAGTTTTGTCACCATAAAAAAGGAGGAGATTGTTGGAGAAAACTTCCTTTAGTGTTTTGAAGTTGACAAAACGTTTCCATCAGTCTAGTCTGAAGACTTGCAGACTCTTCTATCAAAATCTGAAGACCTCCGGACTGCCAGACTCAAGACTCAAAGTCTATTCTCATTGACAGTTTCTAGACCGTCGAAGAAGGCTTATCCGAAACGAAGTATTTCGTTAAGGATTTGATTCTGTCGACTAAAGAAGATCTCTTGGCTGGATATATCATGTCAGAATCCATTATTCAAATCAAGATTAATTCAGGGATTTTGGATCTGTTGATTGGCGAAGTATACTTGGAAGGTTCTATTTATGGAAACCTAGATCCTGATTGTATAGGCGAGCAGGATTGATGGGCTATCGTCATGTTCCTTAAATAGCTCGAAAATCTTCCTAATTGATTATGTCCAATGGGTAGATTGGAAGAATTCCTTTGGTAAGTGCCAACGGGTGTGATGGCATGAAGGAGTATATAAGGAAGACATTCCGGTTGTTCGAGTGTGTGCGTGATAGAAGAATTCCAAAGTCTGAAGCTCCTTGTTCTTAGTCAATTAAACTGTTGAGCGAAATCTTGTATGCAAAAGAGAGTCTATATCTTTGAGAGACCTTGAGGAAGTGTAGTAGAGTCTCTACACTGTGGAATCAAGGAAAAGCTTTACTATAACAACTCTTTTGTTTCATAGTGAAATCCAGCTGGTGGGCAGTTAGTGCGGAAGAGGGGACGTAGGCTTGGATTAAGCCAAACCACTATAAACTCCGTGTTCATATTCTCTTCCCTACGCTCTTTTACTTTGATTGTAACTCGTTTTGGTTACAAGAGTCTAATTTCCTTTTCATGATCTATTGTTGATTAGTGTTGCACACTTATCTCGGAAATTTATTTTTACACCTATTCACCCCCCTCTAGGTGCTCGTACTAGCTTTCACAGGTGGTGATTGGATTGGATTATGTAAACTTATAAATCTCATATTTTAGTATGTGCCTTTTGAAAGTATTGGGTTGAATTGGGTTAATGAGTACAACATAATGAAGGTGAAATAATAATCACACGGAAGCGTTTCATGGGAGCTTTGTAGTGTATTGTCTAGTTTCTAGAGTGTAATTAACTACCTTTCATTTTGAGTTTCTATGTTGAATTGATATTTGTTCATTGCAATATGTTCGATGACTAAGATGTAGTAGTGGGTGTGAATCAAATATTCAATTACTTACTCTAAAGTGACATGTTGTTCTTTTATATCAAATTCAATTTTACGTTACATTTTTCTTATTAAATCTTGCTAGATAGAGGAGGTCGTTAAAGAGCCTTGTAACAAATTCACAATTCCTTAAATAAGTATTTCATTTGAATTGTGTTGTCATAGAAATACATTGTTGCTCTTACGTCTTTTTGTTATCATTATTGATAGTTGAAGATGTAAAAGACTATAGTCATAACATGCCGTGGATGGATACATTGGTTTTGACTTTGCATAATTCCTCGTGTTTTCTACGAATTGTGCGATTATCTTGAAATGCCTCTATATCAAAGTTAATAATTTTTTTAATTGAACATTAGCCGCGTTTGATTATCAAGCATGGCAAGATTTTTCCATGTCCTCTTAGTGTCTTTATTTCACTCGCCAAATAGTGTTGTGCCTGTTCATCAAGTTGTTGGTGGCTTATGTGTTTTTCTTGTATAAAGTTGAGAGAGAAAATCATTTGACTAATGAAAATAAAATTGTGTGATCTCAATAGTTAGTTATATATTTTTCTAGTTCTTTTACAGCATCTATTGGCTTCAGTGTTTGAAAAGTTAATTGCTGTATCTTGAGGTCTTACATCTTTAGCTTGACAATGGATAATTGAGATGGTAGATGGGATAATGACATATTGTGTCTTGTTTCACCAACTCTGGCTCTAATTGTATCATATTATTTGGAGTTGTATTTTTAACCTATATATGGGGGAGTCGCAATTTTACGAGTATGCTAACTCCTTTTGTGTTTTGATATAGTCTCTTCATGACCATGAACTGAAACTTCGTATTGTGGTAATTCTTTTTCTGGAAATTAAGCCCTCTTGCTTTGAGCTACGTGCCAACATGTATTGGGTACTTGAAGACTTGCTTGAGCTTTGGAGATGAAATTTATATTTGCTTCCTTGTACCTGTAGCCAACAGAGATCTATATTGAATAAGATTGATGTCTTTTGTGAAATATTTTGTTAAAAGGTGACTATTGTCAAGTTTGTGATATTTTACATAATGGATTTCCCACTGTATTAGAAGGATACAATGAAGTTAACTGGATCTTGGATTTAGATGAGATAAAATCCACTAACGAATATGTGTTCGCTTGATGGAATTGCTGTAAAATAAAAAGCAGTCAAATGAAATTGTGGAGGAAATAGCGATCCTATTAAACTAAAAGTTGACTTGGTTGAAATAGATGATTTGATGAAGTAATTGTTGTGGTCATTCCGATGCCAATATTGTGGCTAATCAAAATTATGGGCAGTGGACTCAAGTGTCACGGCCCGATCCTCGAGCGCGCGCCCATCCCTTACCTGGTAAATTGAATAGCAACGTCCCAGGACGTATCGCCGACCCTTTTCATTTTAATATGCACATGCGGAGGCAATTTTAATCCCCAGACAATAAGGCAATGGGATAGAAAAGTAGGGCCATATTTTTCATATTGAAATTCACAACAAAATTGATACAAGCACCTCATTTTATATAATACAATACTATTCACAGAGGCCTGGTCTAACACTTAACCACCTATAACCAGGGTTCACAAAAAAGGATAGGATCTCAGTCTTCATCCGAGTCGTACTTGGGATTATAATCAGGGTTCTCCTCTAGGTACTCCTCTTCAGGTTCTTTCTCCTCAAGCTCCTCATCAGGGTCCTGAAATGTTGTCCTACAATCGGGATGAGACTACGTCTCAGCAAGTTCTACCCTTTAAGACTTGATTAGTAAACTAATACGCTATTTGGGGGCTGCCTATGCACGCACGGGTCAGAGAATTTACCTTGGCCTCAAATTCCACCTGCATATTAGTACAGTTCAATAAGCACCCAAGCAATCACATCACATATCGATATCTCGATCAATTGACCTAGTCGATTACGTGTCATCACGGCCATTTCTTGGTCGGCCCATTCCATACTGTCTATAAGTCTGATCAAGATCCAAGACTACTCACCCTTGGTGATATATAGATAGTATATTATTCTATCTCCAGATGACATATAGAGTCATCGAGCTGTCAAATCATACCGTACTGTCTCAAGATGATTTGTAGAATTATCGAGTCGGTATATCATACCATACTGTCTGAAGATAACCTGTAGAGTCACCGTGCTGGTAGATCATACCGTCCTATCTCAAGATGACATATAGAGTCACCGAGCCGGTATACACATAATTTATCAGTTTACACACAATTTATCATACTGTACTATCTCAAGATGATTTGTAGAATTATCGAGCCGGTATATCATACCGTACTATCTCAAGATAACCCGTAAAATCACCAAGCCAGTAGATCATACCGTCATGTCTCAAGATGACATATAGAGTCACCGAGTCGGTATACATGCCACTCCAAGTAAACAATCAAATAACCATTTTTATCCCTTCCGATAAAATGTCGTATGTGGGTACACGATCGGCCTTAGCCAAAATATAATATTTTTCCTTTCTATAACTCCCACATTTTCTGTAGTCCACTCAAATCCTTTTGGCATTATCAACTGATGCTCGGTTATTTTTCAATTAATAACCAAAGATTATTCAATTAAAGAATAATTCTCAATTTCACAAATAATTCAATTCAACACAAAATAAAGCTCAATTAAATAAACAGACTGCGCCACGACAATCAGCATAAAATTCTGGTCGTTGGCTATCCCTACCTAATTTCTGAAAAATAAATAATTAATAAATTAATTTCGTATTTGAAATAATAAATGAAAATCACAATCATCACTCAATTGCACAAACTAACAATCAATTGCACAAACTAATTACACCATGGCAATCGTCACGAAATTCTGAGGATCGGCTATCCCAGTATAATTTCCAAAAAATAATAAATAATTAAATAAATTACAAAATTTAAATAAATAAATGCAAAATAATTAAATAAATGTCTAATTAAGCTATAAACACTAATCTAACCACCTAATTGACTAATTAAATTACTCTAACCATCCTAGCTACATAACAACATACTAAACTAGCTAACTACATTCACTAACCACCTGATTGACTAATTTAACTAATCTAATTTAACTAAACAAGCTACTAATTACACTAATCTAATTTAACTTAATATAATCCCTCCTTAAGCATCATTAACCTTCTAAGGAAGGTTTAGCAAGTAAACTCACCGGATTAGTGAGCCGGTGAGTTCACGGTGACGGTGGCACGATGGCGAGCGAGACTTGACAGTGGCATGATGGCGAGCGAGACTCGGGTCAACGATGATGCCAAGGGAGGTTCGAAAGGGGCCTAAAAAAGCCCATGAAGCCTCAGCCCACAGCTGGAACTTCGGTTTTGGACTTGGGTTGGAGGAGCTGGACGAGCAGCTTGGCTTGGTTGGAACGGTGAGGAAACGGCACGGCAGCTTGGACGGGTGGCGAAGGGGGCTTGACGGTGACGGCTGGTGGCTAGAACGACGACAACGCGACTTCCAGGTGGCTTGGTTGATGGCTGGCTTCGGTGGACGATGGCTTGGGATAGTGGACACACGGCTGGCTGGCGTGGGTGCAGGGGACAAGCGTGTGGCTTCGGTGGGCTCGGGTGGTGGTGAGGGGCAGTCGATGACTACTGCTGGTTCTTGGCTAGCTTTCTGCACTTGATTTGGCAACAATGGAACACCAAGGAGCAAGGAGGAAGAAGGAGAATGAGTTATAGCTGGAGGGGGAACAACAAGCCACAAAAATCTTCCCAAAAGATCTCAAACACTTGAGTTCAAGGCCCCACCATCTTCAGCCTCATCCACAGCCCAATTTCCTTCCCCCCTTATAGCTATGAATTTTGTGCATTTCCCCTTCAATTGAACTCAATTCACCTCAATTGACCTCAAATTAAATGGCCAAAATCCCAAGGAGGAAGTCCAAACCACTTTCAATAATTTTCCATGTCAATTGATCCATCTTGAATACCAAAATTTCACACAAAAACAACCTTATGAATTTCCCAGTCTAAAATCGCCTAACTTTGATTTTTCGCCAAAAATCCGAATTCGCTGAAAATTTTCGAAGGATGAGCTAACATTTCTAAAATAAGTCGTGACATGACAGAACTTTTAATTTCTGAAATCGGGTTCAATTTCATGGTAAATTTCACTCGCCGCGGACGCGATTTTAGTGTGACCTAACCTATTGGGTAGCTTTTAGGAATTTTTAGCGTATTTGACTTGTGGTCGATTATTTTCAAGCCACATTGTGCATCTTTGACATATTGGTGACTCTCGGTTATCGTAAAATCTAGAGGTTTCAAATACGGGCACACAGTACATAAACGACAGAAAAATCGGTCTAGTGTCGATCGACATGAATTTTGCAATCAGGTGCAATCACCCACACTTTAATTACATGCCTCTGTCAAAATGACCTATCTCTAGTCTCTGATTAATTTTAATGGTGCCGTAATGACCCTTGCAGATTAGCACGGTCGAGCGGTCGATTTCTGGTCGAATTCTCAAGTCAGTTGCGTTTGTATTCCTTAACGGCTTCATCAGATAGATTAGTTATCTCATGAGTGAAAAGACTATAGGCAAGTCGATGAAAAGCCCAATTCATTCAATCGAAAACAGACTCAAAAATCAGGCTGTCACAACTCTTCCTCTCTTATAAAAATTTCCTCCTCGAAATTTAAATCATTACAAATCTTAAACAAAAAAGGTGGGGGTATTGTCATCTCATCGAGTCTTCACTTTTCCAAGTTGCTCCTTCTGTCCTGTGGTATTGCTAGACTACTTTGTCTAACGAGATTGTCTTGGTGCGCAGAATCTGCTCCTTCTGATCTACAATCTGAATCAGTCTTTCTAGGTACGACACTCTGTCGTCCACGTTTAATTCTTCAAAATTTAGCACGTGGGTTGGGTCAAGCTCATACTTTCTCAACATTGACACGTGGAAGACATCATGCACTTGTGCTAGTCTCGACGGTAGTACAAGATGATATGCCAAAGTCCCTATTCTCTCTAGAATCTCAAAGGGACCTACGTATCTCGGGCTTAGCTTTCCCTTTTTGCCAAAGCATGAAGTACTCCTCATCGATGACACCTTCAGAAAGACGTGCTCACGAACTTGGAATTCCAATGGTCTTCGATGCTTATTTGCATCACTTTTTTGATGACTTTGAGTAGTCTTCAGTCTATCTCTGATAATTGCAACTGCATCCAATGACTGTTGAATTAACTCTGGGCTTGTGATATTTTGCTCTTCGACTTCATCCCAACAAACTGGAGTTCTGCACGCTTTGCCATACAACGCTTCAAAAGGTGCCATCTGAATACTTTGCTAGTAGCTGTTGTTGTAGGCAAACTCAACAAGATGAAGTTGTTCCTCCTAGCTTCCCTTGAAATCCATCACACACGCTCATAGCATGTCCTCGAGGGTTTGAATCGTTCTCTCAGACTGGCCATCCGTCTGCAGATGATAAGCCGCACTGTACTGCAGCTTCGTTCCCAAGGCCGTTTATAAGCTTTTCCAAAAGGCTACTGTAAACTTCGGGTCACTGGCACCTCATGCAGACAAACTATCTGACGCATGTACAACTCAGCATATCTATCTAATGCAAAGTCCTTTCACACGATGATGAAGTGAGCAGACTTTGTCAATCTGTCAACCACTACCTATATGGAATCATTACCCCTCTGACTTCTTGGTAAGCCCATCATAAAATCCATTGTGATGTGTTTCCACTTCTACTAGGGAATCTTGAGAGGTTGTAGATGTCCTCTCGGCTTACAGTCTTGTGCTTTTACTTGCTGACACGTCAGACACTTGGCGACATGCTTGGTGATATCCACCTTCATACCGGTCCACCAAAAGTGTTGATGCAGATTATGATTCATCTTCGTGCTGCTTGGATGAATGCTGTAACTGCCACGATGAGTTTCTGATAAGATTTCCTCCTTAAGCTCTGCATCGTCAGGTACACACAATCATCCGTAAACTTCAGTGTTCCGTCTTCAGAAATATGAAAATCAACATTTCTCTTGTTTGTATCTTCTTGCAGGATCTTCTAGATTTCTGGGTTTGTCAATTGCAACACCTTGATTCTGATCTGCACTTCTGGCTCAATTCTGAGGGTGGCCATAAGATTTGAAAGGTGGTCTACCTCAAATTTGAAAATCGAATCTCGAGCTCTTTCAAGTAAAACCCACTCCTTAATCATCATCTGTGCAATTGAAGACTTTCGACTCAACGCATTTGCGACCTTGTTAGCCTTTCTAGAATGGTATAGGATATCACAATCATAATCCTTGAGAAGTTCCATCCAACGACGATGTCTCATATTCAACTCCTTTTGAGAGAATAAATACTTGAGACTTTAATGTCTCCAAATCTTTAGAGTAAAGATAATCATTGTGAGTTCTAAGTCATGCATCGGGTAATTTAGTTTATGAGGTCTCAACTAATGAGACGCATATGCAACGAGTCTGTCATGCTGCATTAACACGCAACTTAGTCCAATAAACGACGAATCACTATAAATCTCGTATCCTGTAGGACCAGATGGTATGGTCAGTATGGGTGCGGTAGTCAGCTTCTGCTTAAGTTCTTGGAAACTATGCTTGCACTTATCCATCCATACAAACTTCTCTTCCTTATTCAACAGTCGTGTCAAAGGCGAGGCTAATGCTGAAAACCCTTCCACGAACGGTTTGTAATACCTTGCCAAACCCAAGAAGCTTCTGATCTCTGTAACTGTCGTCGATTTTGGCCAGTTGATCACGGCTTCAATCTTGGTCGAGTCCACGGAGATTCCATTGCCTGAAATCACGTGACCTAAGAATGTAACATGAGTCAACCAAAACTTGCACTTACTGAACTTAGCGTACAGTCCATGACTTCGCAAAGTCTAAAGCACTATCGTTAAGTGCCTTTTGTGCTCTTCAGGACTCCTCAAGTACACCAGGATGTCGTCGATAAACATGATCACAAACTGATCCAGATACTCCTTGAACACCTGATTCATCAGATCCATGAAAGCAACTGGAGCGTTCGTCAAACTAAATGGCATTACAATGAACTCATAATGGCTGTATCGCGTACGGAACGTTGTCTTTGGTATGTCTTCCTTTTTGATTGTCAGTTGATGATACCCTGTCCTCAAGTCAATCTTAGAAAATATCGATGCTCCCTGCAACTGGTCAAACAAGTCGTCAATCCTTGGCAGTAGGTACTTATTCTTGATCATCATCTGGTTGAGTTGAGATAGTTGATGCAAAGACGCAACAAGCCATCTTTCTTCTTCACGAACAGAACTGGTGCTCCCCAAGGTGATGCACTGGGACGTATAAATCCCTTATCCAACAACTCTTGCATCTGCACCTTTAGTTCCTTCAACTTTGATAACGCCATGCAGTAGGGAGCCTTAAAGATTGGCTCCGTCCTGAAAGCCAACTTGATAACGCACTCAATCTCCCTCTTTGGTGGCAAGCTAGACAATTCATTCGGAAACACGTCCAAAAACTCTTGTACCATAGCGATGTCTTCCATCTTCGGAAACACCTTTAGTTGCAATGTGGAAGACATCGCTGTGGTACAAGGGTTCACCCATCACTGGGTTCACATTCCTATTGAGCATGAAAAACCATCCTCCAATACTAGGAATCCATTTCAGAAATCAATCTCATACACCAAACAAATAACTTTTCACCACAACATAACCATCCTCCATTTCTCAAATTATTCATAAACATTTCCATAAACCAATTGCAAAGTAGTCACACACACACACATGCACACACACGCACACACATTCCTTTACAATACTTTGCAAACACACTTTCGAAACATGCACAAACAAACCGAAGAGCAATAAATGTTAGATCTAGCTTTTATGCAACAAACGTCATTTCATAATTCGTATTTATATATAATACCCAGCACTCTTGGAACATGAGTTTTACAAATTCAAATAGGATATAGTACCACTCACCTCGATATGCCCTAAACTAAATGACAAGGCTCACTCGATCCAAGGAACTCGCATTCCTATCATATAAGCGATAAATAGCATCAAAACCAAGTAAATGCTATCTTAGCTATGGCTCAGCTAATAAGCTTAAACGCTAACAAAATAACTCCCATGCATTAACAAATTGCTCACTC
Source organism: Eucalyptus virginea (assembly GCA_014182375.1). Taxonomy (NCBI): domain Eukaryota; kingdom Viridiplantae; phylum Streptophyta; class Magnoliopsida; order Myrtales; family Myrtaceae; genus Eucalyptus; species Eucalyptus virginea. The sequence goes on from CM024523.1 coordinate 800,173, forward strand.
GAAGCGATTATCCAAACCAAAACACAAAAAGGAACTGGCCTGTAAAACCCTAAAATCCCGTTTCAACAAAACCATTGCTCTAAAATGGTCTTCGACTAACCCCACGGCTCCAGGACACCATAAACCTCCATTTCCATGAAATCCCGAAGCTCCACAACTCAAAAATTGGATTTCGCAGCTCAATTGTCCCAAAATTCCAAATTCGAGCCATAAACCCGAGAAATACTTCGATTAGATGAACAAGGAGTGTCGACATTTACCGGGGTCCCAAAGGTGTGCACATGAGAAACCCCTTTCCTCTTCTTCCCCTTCTTTTCTTACTTTTCTCTTTTTTCCTTCTATTCTACGAGCTCTCATCCTGCTAAAGCATCCATTTATCGTCTTCTTTATTGACTTTTCAACCTTATTTTCTTTTCTCTTTTCCTGTGGGCCCCACCATTGAAAACAAAAAATATTACATCTTCTATTATGACTAATTGTGTCTGATTCAAGTACTTATCCTGTTGCAAAATACTTCGGTTGGACGAAGTCTGCAGGCCGAGGGCTCGTAAAATAGAAAGGAAATAGAGTAAATGAAGACAACAAGGGAAATAAAGAAGAAGAAAGGGGAAAAAAAAGGAAGGGGGTTTCTCATGTGCATGCCTTTGAGACCTCGCCCGGCTGAGTCGACCACTCAACACAGTGCTTGGTAAGTGTCCATGCTCCTCGTTCATGCAATCGAAGTTTTTTTTTTTTTTTTTTTGGTAAAGGTAAGAATATATTGAGAGCTTTAACCAATTGTACACAAGATCGGCGCCAAAAACAAACACTCAAAGAGACAAAGGTCAAAAAGAGTGTAAGGGAGCCGATATAAAAAGACAACACCCAAGAAAATGAGGAGACCAACTAAACAACTAAAACCAGACAAAAGAACCAAAAGAAAACAGCCACCTGACAATAGGGAAAAAAACAAGGACCAACTGTCTTCAGGAGATATAGATAAACACCAGCCAGTTAGACGAGCAGCAGCGAATGATGATAAGCACTCTACCTGAACCGAGAGGAGGCAGCAATGGATTAAGGACTGGCAAAGATGGAAGAATCGAGCCCCCAACTTCACTGGAGCCTCCTGTTCCTAGGGTTGTCCACCACGTTACTAAATGTGAGAGCCTTGTCTTTGACCACTTTGATGAGATGGTTCTTCAAAGCCACCGATTCCAAGGTCTCCCCACGAAAGATAATAGAGTTTCGATTCTTCCAAATCAGCTGACATAAGGCTCCAAAAGAGAAATGGGTGACGCAGTGGAGAAAATCCTTACCAGGAAGGAATTTCAAAGCCCAAAGGAGGTTCTCCGACTAGGATCTATTTCTCCACGGAAGATTACATCTCGCAGCCCAAAAATAAGCGAGGTTGGCCGAGATACGACAGTCAAAGAATAGGTGATCAATAGAATTTGGCCCAGAATTACAAAAAGCACATAAACCACTGTTAATTCTACCATAAGAAAGGAGGAGAACTTGTGTGGGTAAGCGGTTTCTAATTATTAACCAAAGATTAAACTGAAATCTTAAAGTGATAGAGTTGTTCCATATAAGTGAAGCCCAAGGAACACGATCCTTCTTCCTTCTAATGATTTCCCAAGCCGAGGCTACTGAGAAAGCACCAGAAGAGCACCCAAGCTAGGTAAATCTATCAGGGGAATGAGAGAGAACCGGAAGAGAATAATCTCTAGCTTCTAGAAGAGTCCTGAAGTCACCACCATAAGGGGTGAAAAGATCCGCTAACGTGGCTTGTCTGGAAAAGCCCGAACTATTAATGAAGGAATCTTGTAAGAACAGGTGAAACGGGCCTCTCGAGTGCCAAAAGTCAAACCAGAGAGAAATCGAGAAACCATCACCAACTTCCTAGGAAAAGGATGATCGAAATTCTCGCCTTAGATGAAGAATTTTTTTCCAAGCCCAGGAACAAACAGAGGGGATGCGAGAAACCCAAAAATTCTCTTTCTTTAAGAAGGTCATATGGATTCATATACACCACAACGACTCCTTATCTATGAAAAAGGATCCAAATATACTTAAGCATTGCAGTTTTATATCAGTCACGAAGCCTGCGAATGCCCAAACCTCCTTCAATCTTCGGAAGACATACTTCCTCCCAAGTGACTTTGGCCCCCCCAACCCCAACGGAAGGGCATTTCCAAAGAAATTGCCTCAAGATTTGTTCTATGCGATCTAACACAGAATAAGGAAGAATAAACACACTGGCCCAAAAGCTTTGGATAGAGTGGAGAACTGACCTGATTAGTTGAAGTCTTCCAGCGAAAGAAAGGAATCTCTGGGCCCAGGATTGGACTTTGGTTGTGATGCGGTCAACAAGTGAAATACAGTCTGTTTTGCTAAACCTCTTAGTGATGATCGGTACCCCTAAATACCTCACTAGCAACTTTCCTTCTTGAAACCCAAGGGCCATAAGGATATAATTTCGAAGAGAAGGGGAACTGCCTACAAGGAAGACTTCACTCTTATTTGAATTTGGTCTCAAACCGCTCTAAGAAGAGAAGATGTCCAGCCCACTTTTTAACAAAGAAACCGACGCCCAATCTACCTGGCAGAATAAGAATGCATCTGCGAAGAAAAGTTGAGAGAGCTTCAAAGCTTTGCATCTCCAAAAAAACTTGAAGTCCAGATGCGAGGCGCGGGAGCTGAGAATCCCAGAAAAAACTTCCATCACTAAGGTAAAAAGATAAGGCGACATAGGATTCCCCTGTCGAAGGCCTTGGCCACCGGAAAAGAAGCCATAAAGTTCCCCATTGATTGAGATGGAGTACTTCGAAGTGCACACACAAACCATAATAAGCTTAGTCATCTAGGCAAGGATACCAAACGCTATAAGTGTTAATTTAAGAAAATCCCAATCAACCGTGTCATATGCCTTCTGAAAGTCTACCTCGATAGCGCACTTAGGCAAATGAGGGTCCAGATGGAAGCTAGCAAAGAGCTCTTGGGCCAAAAGAATGTTATCATTAATCCTTCTACCCTTGACAAAAGCATTTTGTGAGGGGCTAATCAAGTCCCCAAGAATGGCAGTTAGATGGTGTTGCGACCTAATTTTTGGGTGCATCACCTAAGTTTAGGCTAATGGACTACTAAGTTTTTAAACTTAGCTCGGGCTCTCCCAAGCCCATACCAATTCGCGACTTAAGGTTTAATATTTAGCACGCAAATGAATTTTAATTATGAATCGCCACTAATCGGTTTATGGTAGGTCGATTAGACACCTAAGTAAAATAATGAGAGAACTATTTTACTCCTACGAACCAGAGACTAAGGGTACAGAGATTTGGTTATACTAGATTTATCTAATGCCCTTTCGGTACCAATTTTTTATTTTCAAAAATGTTTTTGCAAGCAGCTTGGATTTATTTTAACTTAAATTACTATCATGCAATATGATGACCACACGGGTACTCAATCATTATTAAACACTCAATGAATCAAACAAATTGCATCAAAAGAGATAAACACACAAAGCAAACAATTTTTTTGGGTTTTCTTTTATCTCGAAATTAAAACATGCACTTTAACTACATGACTTAATGTTACTAATGAACTATTTCTAATTAAATGGACCTAACATGCAAACTAATTGACATGCACCTAATAGTTTTGTATTTTTATTGAAATTCGGAATTACTAAAAACCTTAATTAAACTATCTAAAAATGAATAATTTTCTAATATGTTTTAGGGGTTAATTTGACTTAAGCCCTATCCTATCTTAGAAAACTTATTTTTTAAAGAAAAATGAGGTTATTTAAATATGCAAAGATTATCTAAGCCTATCTAAAAAAATTAAATCCAATCCTAATCTATTCGAAAAATTATCCAAAAACGCAATCCTAAAAATGCAATCTTAACTTACTAAACCAACACACTCTAATGCAAGACTTGATTTTTTTTAAATTTTTTTTTATATTTTTATGTTTTTTTTTTAAAGATTAGTAATTATTGTTGGAGAAATCTTCGTGAAGTGTTTTGAAGCTGACAAAACGTTTCCATCAGTCTAGTCTGAAGATTTGTAGACTCTACTATTTAAAGTCTGAAGACCTCCGGACTGCCAGACTCAAGACTCAAAGTCTAACCTCATTAACAGTTTCTAATCTGTTGAAGAAAGGCTATCCAGAACTGGGTGTTTCGTTAAGGATTTGACCTTATCAACTAGAGAAGATCTCTTGGATGGATATGACATAACGGAATCCTTTATTCGAATCAAGATTGATTAAGGATCCGATGATTGGCGAAGTATACTTGGAAGGTTCAACTTATGGAAACCGAGATCTTGATTGTATGGGCGAACAAAATTGATGGGCTATCGACATGTTCCTTAAATAGCTCGAATGATCTTTCTAATTGATTCCGTCCAACGGGTAGATTGGAGGAATTCCTTTGGTAAGTGCCAACGGGTATGATGGCATAAAGGAGTATAAAAGGAAGACGTTCCAGTTGTTCGAGTGGGTGCACGATAGAAGAATTCCAAAGTCTGAAGCTCCTTATTCTTAGTCAATTCATTTACTGAGCGAAATCTTGTACGCAAAAGAGAGTCTATATTCGTGAGAAACCTTGAGGAAGTGTGGTAGAATATCTACACCGTGGAATCAAGGAGAACATTGCTTTGTAACATCTCTTTTGTTCATAGTGAAATCCAGCCGGTGGGCTGTCAGTGCGGAAGAGTGGACGTAGGCTTGAGATAAGCCGAACCACTATAAACCTTGTGTTCATTTCTCTTCCCTACTCTCTGCTTTACTTTGATCATAATTCGTTTTGTTAACCAAAGGAGAACTTCCTTTCTATTGTCTGCTTAGTATTGCTCTCTTATCTAGAGAAATTATTTTTGTCACCTATTCACCCCCCTCTAGGTGCTTATACTAGCTATCTCAATTGGTATCAGAGCCTGTGTACTCACTTTGTTTGAAGTGTTTTACTTCAGAGTTAAAGATCCATGGCTAGTATGTTAGCTCCAGGGCTGGTAGAAGGGCAAAGCAATACCAGACCGCCTTACTTTGATGGAAAGGAATACAACATATGGAAAAACAAAATGAAGGCGTTCCTAAGATCAAAGGATCCTCTGGAATGGGACGTTGTAGAAAAATGAATCATTCCTAAAGCTGCACCTGTCTTAGAAAGAGGAAAAGAAGCTGTTGAGTCTAGTGAAATGACTCAGGAAGAGATAATCAAGAGACAAGCTCTTGATGCAAAAGCAATTTATTCTTTATATTGTGCTTTGTCACCTACTGAATATAACATAATATCTTCTTGTGTTACAGCAAAAGAAGTCCGAGATAGATTACATATTACCTATGAAGGAACAGATCGAGTGAAAGAGACCAGAATCAACATTCTCCTCGGTCAATACGAAGCCTTCAAAATGAAATCGGGAGAATCTATAACTGACATGTTTAGTCGTTTTACAGAAATCGTGAATGGTCTTGAAAATCAAGGTCAACCAATTTCTGATCCCATGAAGGTAAACAAGCTACTGCGTGGACTCTCCAACGATTGGAATCACATAAAGACCTCAATAAGAGAGATACAAAGAATCATGCCACTATCTGTCGATGAGTTGGTTAGGACTTTTCAGTCTTATGAAGTGGAGCGAATCAATGAAGACGAAGATCCTAAAGGTAAGAAATCCATTACATTAAAATCCAATGATTCTGTCCAATGGGAAGGTTGGAAGAATTCCTTTGGTAAGTGCCAACGGGTATGATGGCATAAAGGAGTATATAAGGAAGACGTTCCAGTTGTTCGAGTGGGTGCACGATAGAAGAATTTCAAAGTCTGAAGCTCCTTATTCTTAGTCAATTCATTTGCTGGGCGAAATCTTGTACGCAAAAGAGAGTCTATATTCGTGAGAAACCTTGAGGAAGTGTGGTAGAATATCTACATTGTGGAATCAAGGAGAACATTGCTGTAACATCTCTTTTGTTCATAGTGAAATCCAGCCGGTGGGCTGTCAGTGCGGAAGAGTGGACGTAGGCTTGAGATAAACCCAACCACTATAAACCTTGTGTTCATTTCTCTTCCCTACTCTCTGCTTTACTTTGATCATAATTCGTTTTGTTAACCAAAGGAGAACTTCTTTTCTATTGTCTGCTTAGTATTGCTCTCTTATCTAGAGAAATTATTTTTGTCACCTATTCACCCCCCTCTAGGTGCTTATACTAGCTATCTCAATTATCAAATATTAAATCTAAACAATCAATATATTCAACGAATAAAGAATTAAAATAATCGAAAAATAACCTGTTGTCTCACAGGTCAAATTAACGATTACTTTAACCCTAAACATCGCGACGAATAGTTCAAAATAATTAAAAATTTGATCCGAAATCTTACGGATCAAATTAATAATTACATTGATTCAATAATTAAAATACTATCAACAAACCCCAAGAATTAATATAATTAAAAAATTGATCCGACGTCTTACGGATCAAATTAATAATTACATTAATTTTGGGCAAAACCCCTACGGATAATGCCTATAAGATTTTTGAAATAAATATCGACATACGATATTACAATTTAAATAACTTAAAGAATGCTATTAGAAAATAAATAAATAAATAAATGAACATAATAATAATAAAACTAAACTACCTAATTGGATTCTTTTTTCTTTTTTTGTTTTTCCTTTGCTTCTTCTTTCCAAATGGAGCAGCAACGTGATGGTGGGCCACTGGTTCGGTAAGGGAAGCTCCGGTGAGAGAGATCCAACGGTGCTAGTAGCAGGGCGGAGCTAGGCTGGCTTAGGCAGCTCATGAACAGGGCAGGGAGAAGCCGGCTTGAGATCTGCTGGGGCGCAAGTCGGGGAAGTAGCGGACGGAAGTGCGACGGAAGCGGGCCAGCTCGGGATCTGTTGAGCCGCAGGTTGCAGACGAGTCAAGGGCGAGACCACCGTTCCGATGTAGCAGATTGGACTCCGAATGGGGGTGTAGATGGAGGCTGAGGGGGTCCGGCAGCTGTTGCGAGCGAACGGTGGCAGGAGAGAGACAGCAACGGTGGTGTCGAACTCCGGTGGTGCTGCTGGGCGCCGTTGCTGGGTCGCGGGTCGGAGCAGGCGGTGACGTCTAAGATGGTTGGCAGAGATGATTCTGGCGTCGGCTGGTGCGAACGTGGGGACGGCGCGGTCAAAGCCCCCCTGCGGAGAAGACGATCCGATTCTCTTTTTTTTTCTCTGTCTCTCTCCTTCTCTCACGTCACTCTACCTCTGCCCCCTCTGTACTTTCTGCAGGAGACTTTCACTTTTCTCAACCGGAGGAGAAAATTTCTTTTCTTCAATTTTCTGACTTCATCCTCGAGAAAAGAACCCCCATTTCCAAAGCCTTGCACTCTCTATTTATGGAGAAAAGACCTAGTTTGTTCTGCCCATGAAGATTTGCGTATATTGACCCAATTGCTAAAGATCATCCTTCGAAAAGGGGAGATATGCTCAACCAGGAAATAGCTCTAAAATCTAAAATCCTTGGACATGATTTTCCAAGATAATTTGCTCCACCATTGAAGATTATCTTTTTGATAAGGCTCCATTATCCAATCTTCAAGATCTTTCAAAATTTCCCTCCATAACAAAATACTTTATGATCTCTCATCCCTCTTTATTTTTTATTTTATTTTTTAGAACAATTTTTTTAAAAGATAAGTTAAACAATGTAAATGCTATGAGATGCTTTAAGTAAATAAAATAGCTAAAATTTTGGTGTCAATAGTTGCCCCTCTTTGAAGGTGAGCTCGTAGAGGTTGCCTTCAAACACAAATTGAGACCTAAATTTTGACTATACACATATGCTAAATGATTTTTTTTTTTTTTTTTTTTTGAAAAATGAATTCCATTTTGAAGTGCAATTTATATGATGTATGGAAATGCCAATTCAGATGATAAAGGAACTTACCTGGAATGACTTACCTTCAAGGAGGGTAGAGTGATTCAAGATAGTTGGTGTTACACGTTGAGGACCCGTACCTTTCTACGGTCGCCTAAAATAGTAACGAGACTTTATAAGGAGACTACTTTCCTAGGACCCGTACCTTTCTACGGTCGCCTAGTATGGCAGCAAGGTTTTATAAGGAAACTGCTTTCCTAGGACCCGTACCTTTCTACAGTCACCTAGTATTGGTTGTGTCTAGAACTCGTACCTTTCTACGGTCGCCTTAACGAAAAAACTATATTTTCTAGTGTTGACACATAAATTTTTGGGGTTAATTTTTGCTAAATAAAAAATAAAAAAATCATAATCACATGGCATATAGTTTAGGAAAATTTTATTTTTTGTTATATTTCGTTAAGATTTTTCACATATTTAGGTAATATACACTGGGAGATGCACTTTTGCACAAAGGGGAAATTTTCTTGATGGAATATGCGAAAAATATTTTATCGATATATTTAGGGGTATCGTGCTCAAGCAAAATTAGAAATGAAATATACCCCTAAGATATAATTTTTGGGCTTATAAAAAGGGTCACGTACGGTAAATTGTGGGAGGGGCCACACAATCGATACAAACGGCCACATTGAGGGGAGCGCAATAGAGAGAACAGGGAGGAAAAAGGTTGCTCGACCTCGAAGCCAACGCCTGCAGCCCACCATCCTTAGCCGTTGTTCCTCCGTTGATCGCTACCGCTTCACGTCCAAACCGGTGCCTGCACGCAGCCCGATGCCACGAGCAGCCACGACGCTACTGCCAATCTTTGACCGAGTACACCAGGAGTCCCTTCGGCGTTCCTGTTCTTGAATCCAGTGCAGACTCGACGAATTCCAGCCACTACGCCTTTGGTCGAGTTCGCCTTTGTTTTGCAGGTCTTCTTCGTGAACCCAACAGAATCGCCTACAAGACAAACTTGAAGAGAGGGAACGCGTGCCTCCACTTCTCTGCAGCACCCATGCATAAATCCATGCATGAAGAGAGAAAAGAAAAATCAGGGCATAGATGTTCCCAGTAAAAGAGGGGTGGTCAACTTTAAGGGGGAATTGATTGTGTTTCACAAAAATTGAAGACGTTGCAGTAGCTCCTCACGTCATCGCACTTCCAGCAAGCTTATCTCTTTATTGTCGTGATCGACTTTTCCATGGCAGGTGTTCAACAAGGTTCCCGCCATGACTAGCCTAAGTCGTGCCTCATCAAGCAGCTGCAGGATTTCTCGAGGGACGCCAATAACCCCAGTCGAGAATTCCATCCTCTGGTCACGCGTTCAAGTTCCAATCGACGCTGATCTCGGAGCCTTACCAAGTTACTACCTTGGTCTCTCCACCGCAACGTTTTCTTAAGTCAACGTTTGTCCAGCAGCTTCCGCGGTGATTGATTGCTTTTGCAGGCGAAAACGATTACACGGTATCCAACTCTCGGCTTTGCCTCGCATCGTCACGCAAAGATTCCTCGACGTCGGCTACACCACCACTTTTGCTGAGCACCGCACCGCAAGCTAAGGTGACGAGCTGCTGATCCAAATCGAACTCCATCGTGATTCACGAGCCACCGTTCGAAGTCCAAATTGGAAGTCGGTATTGGGAATAGGTAAAATTCTGTCTATTTTAATTTCCAAAAAAAATTCATCGACGCGGTGTCCGTAATCTCGATTAGCCTTTTAAATTGGGAAATCTTCCTAATTTCGCAACGTACATATGATTGACGGTCCGATTTCACGCTCGAAATACGACCCGCAATCGTACGGAAAAATCACCAATCCGATCTCACGCTCGAGATACGATTCGTGATTTTATTGGCCAATCCGATCTCATGCACGAGATATGATTCGTCAATTTATTTCCCAAAATTAAATGGACATGGATGATATCTTGCTTGATTTGGTGCCGTGCTTTCTTGATGCCTCTATTTGATTGCTCCCGTAAAAGAAAAACCCAAAAATATATATTTGAGTTAGATTAGGTTCATGTTAGAATATATTTCGCATGTTTAGAATAGGAAATGTATTTATTTCAAATTCCTTAAATAAAAATCCAAAAAAAATGCAATCATTTAGGATGTTAGTTTTAAATTTGAATTGCACGTTTAATTATTTGACAATTTTAATTTCGAATTTCTTAAAAAAAATTAGAATTAGAGCATTCTTTGCACGTCATTGCATATTATGGTAGATTGCATGCTTATTAGGAAAATAAAAATCATGTGCACGTCATATAGAATTAGGTTCATACAATGCACGTCATTTAGTGATTTTTGTTAGGTTCATTTAATTAGAAATTGCCCGTCATTAGAATTAGGTCATTAGATTAATTTAGATTGCATATTTAAGTGTTGCGTTTCTTTAATTTCGAATCTCATAGAAAATACAAAAAAAAAAATTATTTAGATTAAATCCATCTCATGCTTAGGATAGACTACATGCTTAGTTATGTCATATTGCTTAGGTCATATAGCTAAGTCATGTTGCCATGTCATATCATTTCATGTTAAATTAGTGGCATGCATTGCATAAAGCATGAGTCTCATTAATTAAGTGAAAACAAAAAAAAGAAATTGCGTGTTAATTAGAAATCATATCTAGGGTTGTTGATGTGAATTCTGATCTAACAATGCAGATGCTTTCATTGCTATGAGGTAAGTCCTGCAATTTATTCATTGCTATCTGGGTGTTAAATTGGTGGATTGCGCACCCGCTTGATCGCCTCACATGTTAGGGAAATAGCCTAAAATTAATTCAAACTGCTTGCCAAACATTTTTCAAAATAAAAGAGATAGGTACCGAAAGGGCGTTAGAGAAATCTAGCGTAATCAAGTCCCCGAACTCATAAATCTCTAGTTCGTAGGAGTAAAGTAAATCTCCCGTTACTTTACTTAGGTTTCTAATCGACCCACCAAGAATAGATTAGTGGCGACTCCTAGTTAAAAATCAATTGCATGTTAAAAATTTGAACCTAAGTCGCGAATTGGTATGGGCTTGGGAGAGCTTGAGTTAAGTCTAAGCTTAACAATCCATTAGCCAAAATCCTAGGTGTTTTAAACCCCGAAAATTTGGTCGCGACATCTAGGACCCGTACCTTTCTACGGTCGCCTGAATGAGGAAATTGCTTTTCCAGGACCCGTACCTTTCTACGGTCGCATGTTAGAGCAATAAATGTTGTCTAAGACCCATACCTTTCTACGGTCGCTTAAACGGGGATTCACTTTCCAGGACCCGTACCTTTCTACGGTTGCCTGAACTGAGGTAATTGCTTGGCTAGGATCCGAACCTTTCTTCGGTCGCCTAACGTTGTAGCATAGATCATCTGACCAGGACCTGAACCTTTCTTCGGTCGTCTTAATCAAACTGAATATGGAGAAAAATCTTTGGGGGACAGCTCGATCGAGTGTCATTGTATTCAAAAGGGAATACCTACACAATGACAAGTATTTAAGGTATGGATAGAGATATACTTACTTGGTAACATCTCTGTTCCTGGGGAAATGTCTTCTACAAAATGTGATCATAGAAGAAGCAACATGCATTTGTAATCACAAACATGCATTAATTTAAGGGAGATTCATGCGCGATGATTTATATCAAGCTTGCATCACCTAATTTCCATTGGGAGAGATTTCAAAAAGAATGTTCTAATCTGAACACATGAGTGTCATGGATGTGTCAAATGAGGAACCTCTTGGTTTGAAAGGACTTTTCACTTATCCTCATTAAAAGGGCCATTTTATCCTGACTTTTGATGCAGGATTTTGACAATCACTCTATCATTGTCATGCCAAACAAGGGTCCGAGTAATCTCGCAAGTGGTACGAACTTACCAATCTGAGAGGTCCTTAACAAGGACTGTAATGCGGGCTTGGTTAACAGCTTAGCAAAGGAGACTCTTTGAGTCGAGGCTATTGAAAAATGAGTGATATTTCGCAATCATCTTGGGGTTTACAAGTCAAGAAACATGAGAAATGAAGCAGAAATTATCTTACTCGCACTTCTTCAAGCGATGCTTTCAAACATATGAACTTTTACGTTAGTTCAAGTGCCATAATCTGAAGAGGCTTTGCAAGGGACGTAATGTAGGCTAAGTTCATGGGTTGAGAAACGAAAAGATGATTAGGCCCAAAAAGTGTTTTAGGGGGTCAAAACTGGTGATCATCTTGACATTTCCACCAATTTTTCTCCAATATTGAAAATTTTCTTCACATCACAACTCCATTGATAGCAACATTTCAGCATTTGAGTTTTTTAGTATCGCCTTGTTGGGAATACAACTCACTTCATCAAGTGTTTGATTTTTTTTTCTTTTTAGGCATTGGCCTTACTTTTACTAGGCATACTGCTTTTTCATGCCCCATTTTTTGGACAAAGTCTCCATTTTTATCAGCATTGTAAATCATGCTACTTGAGTGGCTTGATTTTTCTTGCCTTGCCCCAGTGTGGGGGATGATCACCGAGTGGATTTAATGTGAAATGAATTCATAGGCTCATAGGGGCTATGCAATGAATAAAGTGTATAGGATAGAGAAAGAATTGCTCTTTGTCGTCCTAAGGCACTTCAAATTATCGTACAAGTTACACTGCGAAAGTAATACACGAAGATTGATGCAAGTGTGAGTAAGAAGATTCCTACAGTTCATTCCAAATTTGTCTTGATGTGGGATGATCCTTGACAGGGATACTTTAAAAAGCTCTTCATGTATATGAGCTCAAAAGGCTAAACAACGGGTATATTTGTAATGTTTGGAGCAGAAGAAGAATCTGCCTCTCATCACCTTAGTTGACGTACCCTTTGCGAGATCGCCCTTTCCCTCATGGGCACGAAACTTTCCCACACAACTCACTAGGGATTAGTGTATGAAATAGTGTATAGAATCAGGCTTGCCTTTCGTCATTCCAAAGTATCCCATTTGACACATTCAATTTATCTCACACAATTCATCAAGGAAAACATGCAAGATTTGCAACAAGTTTGGACAATTAAATTTGCAACTCAATGAGGCAATTTATTCATCATAAAATGTTTGCAATTCAAAACATGACATGGCAAATTCTATCATGGGTAATACTTCTTGACAGCATTTGAATTAACTGAAGCGGAAAACTCACGACCATCCATTTCTGCCAAAATCAAAGCATCGCCATGAAGTACCTTCTTTATCACATATGGGCCACTATAGTTTGGAGCAAACTTCCCCCCAGGATCTGGAAAAATTGGCAACAGCTTCCTTAGAACAAGATCATTTACCTCGAAATGTCTCAGTCGTACCTTTCGATTGAAGGATCTGGCCACTCTCTGCTGATAAGTTTGGCCATGACAAAGAGCCTTCAGTCTTTTCTCATCGATCAAGTTCAACTGTTGAAGTCTTTGCTGCGACCATTCTACCTCAGATAATTCCACTTGGGATAATACTCTCAGGGAAGGAATCTCCACTTCCATAGGCAAAACTACTTCCATGCCATATACCAAAGCAAAAGGAGTTGCCCCGGTAGAAGTACGAATTGATGTCCGATACACCATCAGTGCGAAGGGTAATCTGTCATGCCAATCTCGATAATTCTCGGCTGTTTTAGCCAAGATCTTCTTAATATTCTTACTGGCCGCTTCAACAACCCTGTTCATTTGAGGGTGATAAGGGGACGAATTTAGATGCTTGATCTTGAACTCGCTGAACAACTCATCAACAAGCTTGTTGTTCAAATTTGTCCTGTTGTTAGTGATAATTGTTTTAGGGATACCATAGTGAGCAATTATGTCACGTTTGATGAACTTCACAACATTGCGGGCAGTGACACTTGCAAATGACGTAGCTTTGATCCATTTAGAGAAATAATCTATCGCTACCAAAATGAATCGATGCCCATTTGAAGCCTTCGGATTTATTAGGCCGATCACATCAATGCCCTACATTGAGAAGGGCCATGGCTTGGAAAACTGGTGCAGCTCAGCTGGAGGGACATTTATCTTATCACCATGGATCTGGCAACGATGACAACTTCGAACGTGTTGAATACAGTCACCTTCTAGCGTGAGCCAATAGTAACCTAATCTCATAATCTTCTTAGCCAACATGTGCCCATTCATATGAGGGCCACACACTCCTTCGTGAACTTCTTGCATGATTTGAGTGGCTTTAGTTGCACCTACACACTGCAACAAGACTGAATCATAAGATCTCTTGTACAAATTCTCACCACTAACGAAGAACTTTAAGGCCATCTTCACGATGTACTTCCTATCAGCTGGAGTACTTCCCTCAGGGAATCCCTATTTTTGGATGTAGTTCATAATATCGTAATACCATGGTTTTCCGTCAAGCTCTTCAGTCACTACCATACAATAAGCCGGCCTTGGCAAAACCTCTATCTTCAATGGCTCGACTTCTAATCCGTCAGTGACTTGCAACATAGATGATAAGTTGCGAATGCATCTGCAAATTGATTGTGAGACCTAGATAAGTATTCGAATGAAACTTCATTGAATTCCTTGACCAAATCTTCTAGGTACTCATGATACGGGAGCAATTTAGCATCCTTTAGTCTTCCATTCACCTATGGTCTGTATTATGATTAGCGCGGAATCCCCGAACACTTTTAATTTGGCTACACCCATCTCGATTGCAGCTTGAAGCCCGATGATGCAAGCTTCATACTTGGCTATATTGTTAGTGCATGGGAATATCAATTTCGTAGCTACTGGGTGATGTTGTCCTTTTGGGGATATCAGAACTGCCCCGGTACCAGAACCAGACAAGTTCACAGCTCCATCAAAGAACATTGTCCATGAATCTTCATTTACACTCAAGATACGGTCATCTAGGGAATAATCATCACTATTTGAGACTTCCGAATTCTTAGCCAATAAATCGGCAATCACTCGACCCTTAACCAACTTCTGTGGCATATATTGCACATCAAATTCTCAGATCAAAATTTGCCACTTAGCCAACTTACCCACCAAAGCTGGCCGATCAAATAGATACTTGATAGGATTGTTCTCAGTTACAAGGAATGTCTGGTAATGCAGTGTGTACTGTCTCAATCTATGTAACACCCACACTAGTGCAGCACAAGTCTTTTCCACATCGGAATATTTCAGCTCTGACACAGTGAATTTTTTACTAAGGTAATAAATGGCTCGTTCTTTTTTGTTGATGGGACTTTCCTGAGCCAACATCGCATCCAATGACTCATTATGAATGGTGAGGTAGAGAATCAAAGGATGCCCCGGCAATGGCGAGACAAGAACTAGTGGATTCATCAAGTACTGTTTCAACTTGTCGAACGCTTTTCGACACTCATCATCCCAGTTGACTCGTGCATTCTTTTTCAAGAGCTTGAAGAACGGCTTGGCAGTTTCGGAAAGTTGGGAAATGAATCGAGCAATGTAATTCAATCTCCCCAAAAGACTTCAGACTTCTTTCACCATTGATGGAGGTTGCAGCTCACATATGGCTTTAGCTTTAGCCGGGTCGATCTCAATCCCTTTACTGTTCACAATGAATCCAAGTAATTTACCAGATGTTGCTCCAAACATGCATTTAGTGGGGTTTAGACGAAGCTTGAACACACGGAGTCGATCGAACAACTTCTTCAAGGTTTCGACGTGGCTTCCCCCAGGTCGAGTCTTTGCGATCATATCATCAACATAGACCTCGACCTCTTAATGCATCATATTGTGGAATAATGCTACCATGGCTCGCTGGTAAGTTGCCCCTGCGTTCTTGAGCCCGAAGGGCATAACCTTGTAATGAAAGGTCCCCCACGGGGTGATAAATGCAGTTTTCTCCTTGTCTTCCTCCTTCATCCTTATCTGATTGTACCCAGAAAAACCATCCATAAATGAGAATAATTCAAATTCGGCAGTACTATCAATAAGGACATCTTTGTGAGGTAGCAGGAAGTCATCTTTTGGGCTAGCCTTGTTCAAATCCCGATAATCGACACAAACTCGAACTCGACCATCCTTCTTCATCACCGGCACGATGTTTGCTACCCATTCAGGATATTGCGAGACTTCAATGAATTCGACTTTTAGAAGCTTCATCACTTCTTCTTCTATCTTCTTTGAGAGCTCGGGTTTAGTCCTTCGTAACCTTTGCTTCTTAGGTGGCATGTTTGGATTAATAGGCAAACAGTGCTCCATGATTGACGGGTTTAACCCAGGCATGTCAGCGTAGGTCTATGCAAAGATGTCTTGATATTCCTTCAGTAGCTGAGCTAGGTGCTCGGCCTCATCTTTGGGGAGATTTGCCCCAATTTTCACCTCTTTGGCTGCTTCAGTATCACCTAAATTAATAGCGACAGTTTGCTCGAACGTAAGAGCCTTGGCTTTTTCATGTTGTTCCCAACTACGTTGCACCTCAATGGAATCCTCGATTGAGTCTTCAGGATCATCATTATCAGCATTTGTTGCATTGGATTGGACCATTTCCACACCTTTGCATGCTATATGATCATCCTTGAAACATGAAATAGAAGGATAAAAAAGACAAACAGGGTAAATCATATTTTCTTGTGATTTTTTTTTGAAATTCTTTTGCAAAAACATTTTTTCGAAACATTTTGACACGAGAAAGCATGATGAAGCCCAGGCCTCAGAGTTTTCTTTGGATTTTTCTTTTGTTTTATCGGCTGGATATCATCACCGGGCTGGTTTGGTGTACCTCATCATGCCCTCAAAATAAAATTTGTAATTTCATTGAAATTCATCAATCAATTACATTTATTGAGTGGAAAATGCGATTCCAAAGCCCTAAAAAGAAAGTGAAAAAGAAGAAATCGAAAACAATTTCTAGAAACAATAAAAATTCCCACAAATTCAGTAAAACTCCTAAATCAACTCAAAAAATTCTGAAATTTTTATATGTTATAGAAAAAATCCAGAAGTAAATATTTCATGAAGAACTGGAAATCAGATTTGTGATAGATTAAAAACTATAATCACCGTAGAGGTCTCTAACCCTCGGCAACAATTCCCAGATCTAACCATTTCGGATAAAATCGTTTCACCAACCTAAACTCATCCATTTCCTCTACAATTTTAGTATGTTACTCCTTAACATGTCATCTTAAAGTTTCATTCAGAACAAGAGATCAAATTTCAACCGGAGAATTTTATAAAATTCACAGAATCACACTAGGTCAGCATTATGATTTCCAGATCTAACTTCTTCAAAGAAAAATAGTTTCACCGGTCTATACTTGTTCATTTCTTATGAAATTTTGATATGTTACTCTCCAAGGAGTCCTTTACAACTTTCATCAAGAAGTCAAAGCCAAATTACCACTAGAACATCGCATGCAACTCACAAAATCATCAAAGGTCGGACTGTTTTTCCAAAAACAGAATGCTAGGCTAGAACACAAGACTTATAGCTTCGAAATTTCACACTTCATCCACATCCGAAATTCACCATTCATCACACACGAACACAGCAAGCAAAGGTAGATTAACGGAATCTACTTGCCTCTAATCCGAGCACAACACAGCAAGCAAAGATGGCGGGGCAAGGCGGGACTCGGCGGCTCGACGGCGGCGACGAACAGCATCGAACGGCCTCCCTCTTCCCCTTCTTCTCTCGCTCGCTTGCTCTCCCTCTCTCGATTTCACTCTCTCTCTCAATCCGCTCACTCTCCCTCTCTTTCTTTCCCCTTCATCATTTGCAATCATTTGGTTTGCATGGCTAATGCCACTTGGCCCTAGGGGAAAGACACTTGACATTTTTCCCATGCACATGATGGGCTAGAAGATGGGCCGGGCCTCCTCCCCTTGGTCGACGATAGCTCCTTTCCTTTGGGCTTCGCGGGCCAGGCCAAAAGGGCTGAATGGTGGGGCTAGTCTTGGGCCTAAAAATTCAACCCACTCTTCCCTAATTTTTCCCTTTTAATCATCACCTAATTACCCATCATATAATTACCTAATTACACTTATTCACTTAGCCATAAAACTTGCAACATTATAAATTCCAACCTATAAATCACATAGTCAAGAACAAAATTCTCATTATCAAATTATCCTATAGCGCCAACTTTGATAACCCAAGAATATAAGATATCTTTCCATTAAAGTGTTCGGCCTTAATCTATTACAATTCTTCGGTCTAGTGGCCACCACATACTTCAATGACACAACCATTCACTTTTGCATAGGTTGTAATGCCTCTAGAAATTGCCATGAAATTTGGGGATGCCACAATTCTCCCCTCCTTAGAGAATTTTATCGTTGAAATTAGACATCACTTATGCCTTTCGAAACAAGTGAGGGTAGCTTTCCCTCATCTCATTTTCACTCTCCCATGTGGCTTCCTCCACATCATGATGTCGCCATAATATCTTTACCAACAAGATTTTCTTAGTCCTAAGAATTTGCTCCTTTTGATCTAGCACTTGCATAGGCTCTTCGATGTATCTCACTCTCTCGTCCACTTTGATGGCTTCATGATCGAGTATGTGACCAGGATTTGGCTGGTACTTTCTTAGCATCGACACATAAAACACATCATGTAAATTTCCCAATTTAGGAGGTAGTGCCAAACGATAAGCTACATCTCCTATTCTTTCAAGTATCTCAAAAGGTCCAACAAATTTAGGGCTTAACTTACCCTTCATTCCAAATCAAGATATTCCTTTCATGGGGGATACTTTAAGGAATGCATGATCTTCCACACTAAACTCTAAAGGCCTTCTACGCTTATCCACATAGTCTCTTTGTTGGTTCTGGGCTGTCTTAAGTCTTTTCCTGATTATCTCAACCGCCTCTGTAGTAACTTGCACTAGCTCGGGTCTTGTCAGTTTTCCTTCACCTACTTCATTCCAACAGATAAGGGTTCTACACCTTCTTCCATATAATGCTTCATACGGAACCATGCCTATACTTTTCCGAAAACTATTGTTATAGGCGAACTCTATCAGGTGCAAATTTTAATTCCAATTTCCTCTAAAGTCAATAACATAGGCTCTTAGCATATCTTCTAGAGTCTAGATCACTCTTTTTGTTTGTCCATTTGTTTGAGGATGAAAAGCAGTACTAAATTGAAGCTTTGTCCCTAAGGCATTTTGGAGACTTCGCTAAAAATTCGAAGTAAACCTAGAGTCTTGATCAGAGGTGATCGTTATAAGAATACCATGTAAGCGTATTACCTGGCTTACATACATCTTAGCAAGTTTATTCATTGAATAGTTTATGCGGACAGCTAGGAAATGAGCAGACTTAGTAAAACGATCTACTATTACCCAAATAGAGTCGTGACCACTTGATGTCCTTGGCAGTTCTTGCACAAAGTCCATCTTTACATGCTCCCATTTCCATTCTGGTATGTCTAACGGTCTCAATAGTCCTGCAGGTTTGCGATGTTCCACTTTCACTTGTTGGCAAGTTAAACATTGAGAAACGTGTTTAGCCGTATCTACTTTCATGCCATTCCACCAAAATTGCTGACGCAAATTCCTGTACATCTTTGTACTACCTGGATGAATACTATAATTACTCCTATGTGCCTCCGACATAATTTCCCTCTTCACTTCTTCATTGTCAAGAACACAAAGTCGTCCTTGGCATCTTACCACTTCATCTTCAGAGACTTGAAATTTTGGCCTTTTTCCTAAAGATACTGCATTTTTCACTTTCATAATTTCCGGGTCGGACTCTTGTAGGATCTTAACTTTTTGTATAATTTCAGGCTCAATCCTTAATGTAGTAAGCATACCAGTAAGGCGATCCATTTTCAATTCAAACTTTGAATCTGCTATAGACTTTAATAGGTTCCATTCTGTTATTCTTAGACTAGCCATGTCCATAGCCGACTTTCGACTAAGGGCATCTGCCACCTTATTTGCCTTTCCTGGATGGTATCGTATCTCACAATCATAATCTTCCAATAACTTCATCCACCTCCTTTGTCTCATGTTCAACTCTTTTTGCGAAAACAAATACTTCAAGCTCTTATGATCTGTATAGATCTCAAACTTTTCTCCATACAAATAGTGCCGCTATATCTTCAAAGCAAATACTATAGCTGCCAGTTCTAAATCATGCGTTGGGTAATTCAGTTCATGAGGTTTCAACTGCCTCGATGCATAGGCTATGACCTTGCCATGTTGCATCAAAACACATCCCAGTCCTTTGTGAGTCAGACCCAGATGGTATAGTCAGGATTGGAGCCGTGGTCAATTTTCTTTTAAGTTTCTGAAAGCTCCTTTCACATTCTCCACTCCATTCAAACTTTACATTCTTCCGCGTTAATTTCGTTAAGGGGCCTGCCAGTCGTGAAAACCCTTCAATAAATCTTCTATAATAACCAGCCAATCCTAAGAAACTTCGTATCTCAGTGGGTGTTGTCAGTTTCGGCCAATTTATTACCATCTCAACTTTCGTCGAGTCCACTGCAATTCCTCCTCCTGACACCACGTGTCCCAAAAATATTATTCGGTCCAACCAAAATTCACACTTGCTGAATTTGGTATACAACTTATGATCTCTCAGAGTTTGCAAACTATGCTCAAGTGTTGCTCGTGCTCTTCAGGTCCTCTAGAATATACCAGGATATCATCAATGAAGACAATCACAAACTGATCCAAATAAGGCTTAAATACCCTATTCATCAGATCCATGAATGCGGCCGGTGCATTCGTCAATCCAAAAGGCATAACTAAGAACTCATAATGTCCATAACAAGTCCTAAATGCAGTCTTAGGAATGTCTTCTTTCTTAATCCTTAGCTGATGGTATCTCGATCTCAGGTCAATCTTAGAAAATACCGAACTTCCTTGTAGTTGGTCGAATAGATCATCAATTCTAGGCAAAGGATATTTATTCTTAATGGTCACTTGATTCAGTTGCCTATAGTCAATACATAAATGCATCGACCCATCCTTCCTTTTCACAAACAAGACTGGTGCACTCCAAGGAGAAGCACTTGGCCTAATGAATCCTTTATCAAGCAACTCTTGTAGTTGCACCTTCAATTCCTTCAGTTCCATTAAGGCCATCCTATACGGGGCTTTCGATATTGGTCCTGTTCTAGGCATTAGTTCAATTTCAAACTCAATTTCTCGCTTCGGTGATAAACCAGGCAACTCCTTAAGAAATACATCTGGAAATTCACCGACTAATCGAATTTCATCAAGCTTAGGTTCTTCCCCAGTAAAATCCTTAGCCACTGCCAGGTACCCTTGACATCCTTGGTCAAGTAATGCATGGGCCTCTATTGCTGAAATAAGTGCTATAGATAGGTTGGTCTTGTGGCACCTCGAAGCGCCTAGGGTCACCACAGATACCAAAGAAGAACCTTAGTTCCTAAGCAATTTTTTTTTTAAAACGGTCCCAACGCATCTTATTTGCGGAAGCATAATCAAGTTCTACCAATTCTCCCACCAACAACCATGATACAATGCACACCACTAAACACCATAAGAAACGATAAAGCCAAGACACTTTTATTTACATATTTTCATGATGGGTTTTCTCGGGTCGGTACAACAAAAGAAAGGCCAAGACTTTTGACTACACTCGGCAATAACCCCAAAAAGAGACAACTCGACCCTCTATGTCGATCATGCAAAATCCTCCATCCACTAGTGTCGGCTATTGTCCAAAAAGTTGCAGCTCCTACTCCTCACTCACGGGCCGTCACAACCACCCCGGTGCGTCAGGCGGTGGCGGCGGCAACATCCCTCGCATCACTCCGTCTCAACGAACGTGAACAGATATGAACTCCTGTATGACCGGGCCCTCAGCCAGGCCCACGTCATACATCACTAATGCACGAATCCGAATGAACGTCAAACCAGGGATGGTGGGACAGTCGATCTCCACACACTCGACCTCCACGTCCGATGGAAGGCCGTAAAAGACACCCCGCGTGACAGCAGGGAGCGGCATCTTTCTAATCTGAAATTTTGGTCCCCGAAGGGGTGAGTACAACCACTCAGCAGGTAAAAGATCAAATAAACCACTCAATGCATCACACAATACAATCATAACAATCATAGCATAACACATGTCATTCATGCATCCATGCATAACTTACCATGAAGCCATGCATATGTCATCACACCCCATGTACATACATCCTCATATAACCTTCACCATCATGTCATACATTTACCATCATGCCATAGGTGTACATACATCCATGCACTCACCATCATCAAGTCACATATACCATCATGCCATAGGTGCACATACATCCATGCACTCATCATCATCATGTCACATATACCACATGCCATAGGTGCACATACATCCATGCACTCATCATCATCATTCATGCATACATGTTACCGTATCATGCATAATTCAATTTCAATTTCCCAATTTTATTCTTTCATTTTGGGCCACCACATTTCTCTTTTCCAGGACCAATATTTGCATCCCACATTTATCGCTCGCACCCAACCTGGCATCGCGAGGAACCTCTAGCACAAACCTCCGAGCATCCGGCACACACTCCGGGCATCTCGTACCCCAACTAGCATCACGAGGTATCCCCCGGCTCACACCTCCAGGCTTCCGGCACCCCCACTCTCTGGGCATCTCGAAACTCCCGAGGACCCTTCGGCATTCAGCCATTTAAGGCCACCGGGCATCCGGCATTTACACTCCCTAGCCAGGCATCCCGACACTCCCGGGGCATCGTCGGCTCACACCTCCGACGACCTTCTCATTTATCATAGTTCACATTCACAGTTATGGCTCAATTTCAACATGGCATATGATATGATGGCAAACAAGATCATTTTCAGCATTTGATTCTTATGTGTGGTTCCAATCATCATCATATATGCATGCAAGATCCAATCACTTATGACAATATGATCCATGGGGTCCATACAACTTAGAATAATCCATACATCATGACTTTTTGAAATTTACCAAATTCCAGTTTGCACAATTTCGGAAGACATATAAATTAAATATCCATATGACCTTCAAAAGTTATAAAATTTTACCAGGTTATAGTCGAGACCCTAAGATAGATTTTTCGTGAAGACATCAAGGCCAGGTTCGTCCTAGATAATTAACTATGGACGGTCGAAGCCCCTGTTCCTAGTACCGAACAGTCCAGTTTAGCTGTCTCCGAAAAATCAAGGTTTCACCTACTTATCTTCCTTCATTTCCTCTGAATTTTTGATATGTTTTGCCTCAAAAGGTTCACTACAACTTTCATTAAGGGATCTAAGTGAGATTCTCAAAGGATAGTCACTTTACAGTTCACGAAGTTGCTGGAGTCCAGTACAATACTTCCAGATCTATCGTCTTCAAAGGGACAATCGTTTCACTAGGCTAAACTTGTTCATTTTACCTCAAATTTGAGTATGTTAGTTTTCAGGATGTTCTCTATAACTTTCGTGAAGAAGTCGAAGTGAAATTTTCGGTAAAAAGTGACATGCAACACACAAAACCACCAAGAGGTCAACAAAACAGTTCCAGATCTAGCGTTTTCGTAGAGGAAGGGTTTTCCCCCTCAAAACTCAACCATTTTATCTCAAATTTTAGTATGTTTTACTTTGAGATGTTGTATACAATGTTCGTGAAGAAGTTGAAGCCAAAATCTGACTCAAACTACGCATGCAAGCCTCTACAACGTTCGGGGTCAGGCGGTATACTCGAAAACAGAATGCTGTTTCAAAAACAACACACTTAAAGCTTTGGTTTCTCACTCCCTAAACGTCCGAGATTCATCACACTCAATCACATATGCAAAATACAACATGCAAGAGCAGAATATGGATCCCAACTTGCCTTTGTACTGAGCAAGCACAAGCAACACGGCGGACGACGGACGCACGGCAATGAGCGACGGACGAGCGGACGGATGGACGCACGGCTTCTTCCTCCTCTCTCTCGGTTCCTCACTCTCTCGGCAACCCTCTCTCTCTCTCTCTCTTATGGTCGACAGCCCCCTCTAAGCCGGTCACTCCCTCCTTTTATTCCCCCCTCAATACAATCGTTAGCCATCATTTGGAGCCACCCAAGAAGACCAATAGATGAAGCCCCCTTTTTGCCACTTGGCATCTCCCATGCATGATGGGCTTGGAGGTTGGGCCGGCTCCTTCCCCCCTTGTGGTCGACGGCAGCCCTCTTCATGGGCTTCATGGGCCGGCCTTTTGGCCCATCATAGGTCCACACTCTTGGGCCTAAGACCCAAGCCTAATTAAATCAAATTTTAACCCCTTTTTAATACTAATTAGATCTTTATTGAACCAAAGTACTATAGTGTAAAAATTAAATAACTATACACTTGATATCACAAATCCATAAATTCTAATCCATAATACATATGGCCAAAGATAGGTCACCCTTTTCCAAGATTTATCCACTAAAACTCGGCCATAGTCCTTAATACAAGACATTAATTTGAGCACCCCTAATGACTGGCAATGAATTCTAGGATGCCACAATTCTCCCCTCCTTAGGGAATTTCGTCCTCGAAATTAAACGTTACTCATGTCCTTTATGAAACAAGTAGGGGTACTTTTCCTTCATATGATCTTCACTTTCCCATGTGGCTTCCTCCATATCATGATGTCGCCATAATACCTTAACCAGTGGAATTGTCTTGGTCCTAAGAATTTGTTCCTTCCAATCCAGGACTTGCACAGGCTCTTCAATGTACCTCACTTTCTCATCCACTTCAATGGCTTCATGATCGAGTATGTGACCAGGATCCGGCTGGTACTTTCTCAACATCGATACATGAAACACATCATGCAAATTTCCTAACTTAGGAGGCAGCACTAAACGATAAGCTACATCCCCTATCCTTTCAAGTATCTTAAAAGGTCAGACAAATCTAGGGCTTAACTTACCATTCCTTCCAAATCGAGATATTCCTTTCATTGGAGATATCTTAAGGAATACAATACATGGTCTCTTACACTAAACTCCAAAGGCCTTCTATGCCTATCTGCGTAGTCTTTCTGCCTACTTTGAGCTATTTCAAGCCTTTTCCTGATGATTTCAACAGCTTCAGTGGTAACTTGTACTAGTTCAGGTCCTGTCAATTTTCCTTTCACCTTCTTCATTCCAACAGACAGGATTCCTACATCTCCTTCCATATAATGCTTCATAGGGAGCCATGCCTATACTTTTCTGAAAACTATTATTATAAGCAAACTCCACCAAATGCAATCTTTCATCCCAATTTCCTTTAAAGTCAATCACACAAGCCCTTAACATATCCTCTAATGTCTGGATCACTCTTTTTGTTTGTCCATTTGTCTGAGGGTGAAAAGCAGTACTAAACTGGAGTTTAGTTCCTAATGCAATTTGAAGACTTCGCCAAAAGTTCGAAGTGAATCTTGAATCCCGATCTGAGGTAATAGTTACTGGAACACCATGTAAGCGTACTACTTGACTTACATATATGTCCGCATATTTGTCTATTGGGTAGTCCATGCGAACTGCTAGGAAATGAGCAGATTTAGTCAAACGGTCCACTATAACCCAGATAGAGTCATGAGTACTTGACGTCCTTGGTAATCCTTGTATAAAGTCCATTATTATATGCTCCCATTTCCATTCTGGTATGTCTAATGGTCTCAAGAGTCCTGCAGGTTTACGATGTTCCGCTTTTACCTGTTGGCACGTCAAACATTGAGAAACGTGCTTAGCCGTATCTGTTTTCATACCATTCCACCAAAACTGCTGACGTAAGTTCCTGTACATCTTTGTACTACCTGAATGAATACTATAATTACTCTTATGTGCCTCCGACAGAATTTCCTTCTTTAATTCTTCGTTGTCAGGAACACAGAGTCGTCCCGGGCATCTTATTATTCCATCTTCGGAGACTTGAAATTCTGGTCTTTTTCTTAAAGACACTGCATCTTTTACTTTCATAATTTCCGGGTCAGATTCTTGCAGGAATTTAACTTTCTGAATAATTTCAGGTTCAATCCTTAATGCACTAAGCATACCGGTAAGACAATCTACTTTTAATTTAAACTCTGAGTCCGTTACGAACTTTAACAAGCTCCATTCTGCCATTCTTAAACTGGCCATCTCCATAGCCGACTTACGACTAAGAGCATCCGCTACCTTATTCGCCTTCCCTGGATGGTATCTTATCTCACAATCATAATCCTTTAACAATTCCATCCACCTCTTTTGTCTCATGTTCAACTCCTTTTGTGAGAACAGATATTTCAAACTCTTATGGTCCGTATAAATCTCAAACTTCTCCCCATACAAATAGTGCCTCCATATCTTCAAGGCGAACACTATAGCTGCTAATTCTAAATCATGCGTTGGGTAGTTCAGTTCATGGGGTTTCAATTGTCTAGATGCATAGGCTATGACCTTGCCATGCTACATCAAAACACATCCTAGTCCTTTGTGAGATGCACCACTATACACTGTAAAACCATCAGGTCCAATTGGTATAGTCAGGATTCAAGCCGAGGTCAATTTCCTTTTAAGCTCCTGGAAACTCCTCTCGCATTCCCCATTCCATTCAAATTTCATGTTATTTCGAGTCAATTTAGTTAAAGGACCTGCCAGTCGTGAAAATCCCTCAATAAACCTTCTATAATAACCAGCCAGTCCTAAGAAACTCCATATTTCAGTAGGTGTTGTCGGTCTCGGCCAATTTATTACCATCTCAACTTTCGCTAGGTCTACTGCAATTCCTCCTCCTGATACTACATGCCCTAAAAATATTATTTGGTCTAACTAGAATTCACACTTACTAAATTTGGCATACAGCTTATGCTCTCTTAGAGTTTGCAAAACTATCCTCAAGTGTTGTTCATGCTCTTTAGGTCCTCTCGAATATATCAGGATGTCATCAATAAAAACAATCACAAACTGGTCTAAATAAGGCTTAAATACCCTATTCATTCGATCCATAAATGCAGCCGGTGCATTCGTTAGTCCAAATGGCATAACAAGGAACTCGTAGTGTCCATAACGAGTCCTAAACGCAATCTTAGGGATGTCTTCTTTCTTAATTCTCAGTTGATGGTATCTCGACCTTAAGTCAATCTTAGAGAAGACCGAACTTCCCTGGAGCTGGTCAAAAAGATCATCAATTCTAGGCAAAGGATATTTATTTTTAATGGTCACTTGATTCAGTTGCCTATAATCAATGCACAAGCGCATCGATCCATCTTTCTTTTTCACAAACAAGATTGGTGCACCCCAAGGTGAAGCACTTGGCCTAATGAATCCTTTGTCAAGCAACTCCTGTAGTTGCACTTTTAATTCCTTCAACTCGACTAAGGCCATCCTATATGGGGCTTTTGATATAGGTCCTATTCCAGGCATTAATTCAATTTCAAACTCAATTTCTTGCTCTGGCGGTAATCCAAGCAATTCCTCAGGAAATACATCTTGAAATTCATTAACTACCCGAATTTCATCAATCTTAGGCTCTTCCTTAGTATAATCTCTAACCATGGCCAGGTACCCTTGACATCCTTTGTCAAGTAACGCACGGGCTTCTATTGCTGAAATAAGTGCTACAGATAGGTGGGTCTGACCTCCCAGAAATTCACAGCTAGACTGATCAGGTAAGGTAAATTGGATCACTTTCCTATAACAATCCACCTTGGCCCGATACTTATGAAGCCAATCCATTCCTATGATAACATCAAAATCATACATGGCCATTACGACTAAGTCTATTTCCATATCCTTTCCTCCCATTGTTATCTTACAATTTCCACACATCAGCGTAGACAATAACATATCCTTTAAAGGCGTAGAAATACAAAGAGGCATAGTTTCTATCTTATTCAACTGTTTATATCTTTCGGACAGAAATGAATGCATAGCACCCGTATCAAACAATGCATATGCCTTTTTATCATTTATAAGGATCGTACCTGAGATAACATTTTTGGAAGCTTCTGCTTCCTCTTGGGTGATCGCATACACCCTTCCTTGTGCTGGTGGCCGCTGAGGATTCCTTGGTAAGTTTGGTCTAACAGCACTCCGCTATGGCTGTTGCACTGAGCCAATACTCACTTGCGACCTTTCCTGTGGGCAGTTTCTCTTAAAATGACCTATTTGTCCACAACCATAACATTTTGGTTGCCCATTGCAAGGTCCTGGGCCATGTCGCCCATCACACCTTCAACAGTCCTCATTTCGATAAGGTGCCCTTTCTAAATTCAAACTACCCCTGCCCTTTCCAAAGTTCCCGAAATTGCCCTTCTTCTTAGACTCCCAGGTCTGACCTTGACCTGTATAGGGTCTCTTACCCCGTCTCACATCACCAAAAGACAATGGTCTCTTATTCTCCGAATGTTCCCTTACCAACTCTTGCTCCACCAACTGTGCCATTTCATAAATCTCATTATAATCTCTTATGTTCAGAGGCACTAGTTGTTTCCTGATATCAGTTCTCAACCCTTTCAGAAACCTCTTAACTTTCTCTTCTTGATCCTTAATTAGCCTAGGAGCATATCTAGACAGTTCAGAAAATCTTGCCTCATACTGGTTTACTGTCAGCTCCTTTTGTTCTAGTTGAACAAATTCTGTAATTTTCTTATCCTTAGCACGGTCAAAAATGCTTTCGTTGAAAGCCCTCACAAACTCTTCCCGGTTAACCTCGCACTGGTGGGAATATTGTGTCCTCGAAACTCTCCACCAAAACTTTGCATTTCCCTCCAGTGGTACTCTGCCAAAGTTATTTTCTCAGCATCACTGCAGTCCAACAACCTGAAAATTTGTTCCATTCCATCAATCCAATAGTCCGCCTCCTCAGGACTTCCCATTCCATTGAACTTAGGTGGCTTCAGCTTCAAAAATTGCTCCACTAGTCCTTGAGTACGGCGTTCTGCTCCAGGTTGTTGCTGTGCCTGTCTTTCCATCAGATTTCCAATATTGGCCAATGCATGCAGGATGTCTTCCATTCGGGGTTTAGCCCTTGCAGCAGAGGCTTCAGCCCTCGATGGATGAGCACTTCCATCTCGCACCATGACTTTCCTGCAATTTCCAAGCATTGCCTCAGGAATAATCTGAGACTCACTGTCTCCATTCAAAGCAACTACTACTACTACTACATAAGTAACATTTACATGTTACCGGTACCTAAAGACAACTCAAAATAAACTACTAGGGATCTACGAATGAATACTCATCACCCGTTATTCAAAGTTAATCAATTATTCCGTTTTATATCATATGGTGTGCATTGTCATCATGTTCCTCAGTTTCCAAGTGAGGCTCCTTATCACTCCAATCTATAACCATTGCTCTAATACCAAAAAGGGGCTGTGGCACCCCGAAGCGCCTAGGGTCACCACAAATACCAAAGAAGAACCTTAGTTCCTAAGCAATATTTTTTTTTTAAACGGTCCTAGCGCATCTTATTTGCCGAAGCATAATCAAGTTCTACCAATTCTCCCACCAACAACCATGATACAATGCACACCATTAAACACCATAAGAAATGATAAAGCCAAGACACTTTTATTTACATATTTTCATGATGGGTTTTCTCGGGTCGGTACAACAAAAGAAAGGCCAAGACTTTTGACTACACTCGGCCATAACCCCAAAAAGAGACAACTCGACCCTCTATGTCGATCATGCAAAATCCTCCATCCACTAGTGTCGACTATTGTCCAAAAAGTTGCAGCTCTTACTCCTCACTCACAGGCCGTCACACCCACCCCGGTGCGTCAGGCGATGGCTGTGGCACCCCTCGAACGGCCCCCGATCCGCTAGGGTCGCCACAGTTCGCTTACCTTTTTCTTTCCCAAATAACATGTCACTCTAATACCATTTTTAGTTGCAGCGGGTCCATACAACCATGGGGGTTTACATCTTTTATTAACGGTCCCTTCCGCAATTTACATAACGGAAGCATATCCAACAATTTCCTTCCCTACATTCAGAAATCGATGCACACCAACTAAACATTTATACGTAAAAGCCGCACACTTTTATTCACTTAAACCATATGGACATCATTCATCGATACATCAAAATGCCATAGTTTTCTGTACTAGGCTATACTTCGAAAGATGACCGACTTCTCCTCCCAACAGTCATATACTTAAAGTCCATTGATCAATGTCGACGTCCAAAAGTTCCCTCCTTTGCTATCCTCCTCCTCGCGGTCATATCCAACCGCTCAATTCATCTACTAATCTGAAATGTTGGTCCCCAAAAGGGGTGAGTACAGCCACTCAGCAGGTAAAGGATCAATAAACCACTCAATACATCATGCCGCGCAATCAACACAATCATAGCATCACATGTCATACAAGCATCCATGCACAACTTACCTTGGTATCATGCACATGTCATCATACCTCATGTACCATCATCATCATATAGTCATCACCATCATATCATACACTTATCATCATCATGTCACATATACCATCATCATCATATCACATGTACCATCATCATTACCATGCATCCATGCATATAATATCATCATCATATCATATGTACCATCATCGTTACCATGCATCCATGCATATAACATCATCATCATATCACATGTACCATCATCGTTACCATGTATCCATGCACATATCATCATCATATCACATGTGCCATCATCATCATATAGTCATCATGCCATAAGGTGATCATCATCACATCATATCCTATATCATATATCATCATGCCATAGGTGATCATCATCACATCATATCATATATGCATGATTCAATTTTCACTTTTACTTTCAATTCGATCACCCCATCACTTTTACTCGGGATCATCAATTTCATCCCATACTTTTCACTCGCACCCAATCCTGGCATTGCGAGAACCATCCGGGCATGTATCTAAGATACAACCGGGCATCCGACCCCCCACATTCCGGGCATCTCGTATCCCAACTAGCATCACGAGGAACCTCCGGGCATGTATCCAAGATACAACCGGACATCCGGCATTTACACTCCCTGGCCGGGCATCTCGCATCCCAACTAGCATCGCGAGGCATCCCCCTGGGCACAAACCTCCAGGGCTTCCGACTCCCCCACTCTCCGGGCATCTCGAAACTCCCGAGGACATCCGACCATGTATCTCTATACATTCCATCCATCCGGCACCCCCCATCCCGGGCATCCTGATACTCCTAGGGCATTATCATCCGCCACAAACGGTTTCCTCATTCATCATTATCCATGGTCACCAATTTAGGTCTCAACTCAGCATGGCACACAATATAATGACCAACAAGATCATATGCAGCATTCAATTCATACATGCATCTCAATTCATTGTCATGCATGCATCAAGACATCATCCAATCCATACAAAATTCCAGCAAATACCACTTTTGGAAAATATTTAAATTAAATATCCATATGCTTCTCAAAAATCATGAAATTAAGACATGTGATGGATAAGACAATAAGATAGCAATTTCATGAAAAGCACATGTCCAATAGAGTTCCGCACAAGAAGGTACAATTCACACAAAACAGCATGCAAATTCGGATAGAAACAGAATGCACAGTTTCTGAAATAATTTGATTAAAATATCCATACGACCTCCGAAAATTTTGAAATTTTACCCGGTTATAGCCAAGACACTAAAGCCGATTTTTCATGAAGACTTCCAAGCCAAATTCGTTTTAGATTATTTTCTACAGTCACACGAAGCTTCTGGATCTAACACCGAAACGTCCAGTGTATGTTTCTCCGAAATACTGAGTTTTCAGCCACTTATTCTTCTTCGTTTCCTCTGAAATTTGAATATGTTTTACTTCAAGATGTTCTATACAAGTTTCATGAAGGGATCTAAGTCAAATATCCAGAGTATAGTCATCATATGGGTCCATGAAGTCTCGGGTGTCCTGTACCGTCTCCAGATTTACCGTCTTCAAGAGTAAGTCGATTCACTAGGTTGTACTTGTTCATTTTACTCCAAATTTGAGTATGTTATATTTAAGATGTTATATACAACTTTAATCAAGAGATCAAAGCCAAAATCGAACTCAAAACAAGCATGCAAGCTCTCACAAAGTTCTGACTCAGGCGGTTCATGCGAAAACATTCCAGATCTAGCATCTCCGTAGGATGAGAGTTTGACCCCTCAAATCTCCATCATTTTACACCAAAGTTTAGTATGTTGTAGTTTAAGATGTTAGCTACAACTTTCATGAAGAGATCAAAGCCAAAATCGAACTCAAAACAAGAATGTAAGCTCTCACAAAGTTCTGACTCAGGCGGTTCATGCGAAAACATTCCAGATTTAGCATCTCCGTAGGATGAGAGTTTGACCCCTCAAATCTCCATAATTTTACACCAAATTTTAGTATGTTGTATTTTAAGATGTTAGCTACAAATTTGATGAAGAGATCAAAGCCAAAATCGAACTCAAAACATGCATGCAAGCTTCTACAAGATTCTGGGTCGGGTGGTTCACACGAAATCAGCAAGCATATTAAAAAACAAGTCACATTCTTGCTTCGGTTTTGCCTACCCTAGCATCCGAAATCTACCACCAACAAATCATACATACAAGACACACATGCAAGAGTGGAAATCAATCCCAACTTGCCTCAAAGACCAAGCGGACAGCAACACACGAACGGCACACCGGCGACGGACGGACGGCGTGCGGGCGGCGACGGGCGAGCTCCTTCCTCTTCCTCGGCCTCCCTCTCTCTCGCAACTCACTCTCTCTCTCGCAACTCTCTTGGATGGCAGCCCTCACCATCAGCCACTCCCTCTCTCTCTTCCTTTTTAGTTGCTTACATATTGCATGCATTCTTCTCTTGCATGGGGGACACTTGTCCCTAAGAAGGAGACAAGTGTCTCCTTTGCCGAAGACACTTGGAGGCCATGCGGCTCCTCCCTCCATGCGCCGACAATGGGCCGGGCTTATGGCCCAATTTAGGCCCATCTCACTTGGGCCTAAAACCCAAACTTAAATGGCCCAAGTTAATTTTTAATAATACATCTTAATCCTTATTTAAATAAATACCTAATTGCATAATAAAATGGCCATTAAACTTATAGTCACAAATCCATAAATTCCAATTTATGATGCACATGGCCAATGATAGAATTTTCTTTCCTCTCACATAATTATCCATTAAAAGCTTGGCCATAAATCTTATTGCAAGTTATGGATTAAATGGCCATAACTTGATGATACTTCCATCACCTATTCATAGACTTTAATGTAACTAGAGGTCGTTATGAATTTTGGGATGCCACAATGGCGGCGGCAACATCCCCCGCATCACTCCGTCTCGACGAACGTGAATAGATATGAACTCCTGTATGACCGGGCCCTCAGCCAGGCCCACGTTATACATCACTAATGCACGAACCCGAATGAACGTCAAACCAGGGATGGTGGGACAGTCGATCTCCACACACTCGACCTCCACGTTTGATGGAAGGTCGTAAAAGATGCCCTGCGTGACAGTAGGGAGCGGCATCTTTCTAATCTGAAATGTTGGTCCCCGAAGGGGTGAGTACAGTCACTCAGCAGGTAAAAGATCCAATAAGCCACTCAATGTATCACACAATACAATCATAACAATCATAGCATAACACATGTCATTCATGCATCCATGCATAACTTACCTTGAAGCCATGCATATGTCATCACACCATATGTACATACATCCTCATATAACCTTCACCATCATGTCATACATTTACCATCATGCCATAGGTGTACATACATCCATGCACTCACCATCATCAAGTCACATACACCATCATCAAGTCACATGTACCATCATGCCATAGGTGCACATACATCCATGCACTCATCATCATCATTCATGCATACATGTTACCATATCATGCATAATTCAATTTCAATTTCCCAATTTTATTCTTTCATTTTAGGCACCACATTTCTCTTTCCCGGGACCAATATTTGCATCCCACATTTATCGTTCACACCCAACCTGGCATCGCGAGGAACCTCCGGCACAAACCTCCGGGCATCCAGCACACACACTCCGGGCATCTCGTACCCCAACTGGCATCACGAGGTATCCCCCGGCTCACACCTCCGGGCTTCCGGCACCCCCACTCTCCGGGCATCTCGAAACTCCCGAGGACCCTCCGGCATTCAGCCATTTAAGGCCACCGGGCATCCGGCATTTACACTCCCTAGCCAGGCATCCCGACACTCCCGGGGCATCGTCGGCTCACACCTCCGACGACCTTCTCATTTATCATAGTTCACATTCACAGTTATGGCTCAATTTCAACATGGCATATGATATGATGGCAAACAATATCATTTTCAGCATTTGATTCTTATGTGTGGTTCCAATCATCATCATATATGCATGCAAGATCCAATCAATTATGACAATACAATCCATGGGGTCCATACAACTTAGAATAATCCATACATCATGACTTTTTGAAATTTACCAAATTCCAGCTTGCACAATTTCGGAAGACATAAATTAAATATCCATTTGACCTTCAAAAGTTATAAAATTTTACCAGGTTATAGTCGAGACCCTAAGATAGATTTTTCATGAGACATCAAGGCCAAATTCGTCCTAGATAATTAACTATGGACGGTCGAAGCCCCTGTTCCTAGTACCGAACAGTCCAGTTTAGCTGTCTCCGAAAAATCAAGGTTTCACCTACTTATCTTCCTTCATTTCCTCTGAATTTTTGATATGTTTTGCCTCAAAAGGTCCACTACAACTTTCATTAAGGGATCTAAGTGAGATTCTCAAAGGATAGTCACTTTATGGTTCACGAAGTTGCTGGAATCCAGTACAATACTTCCAGATCTATCGTCTTCAAAGGGACAATCGTTTCACTAGGCTACACTTGTTCATTTTACCTCAAATTTGAGTATGTTAGTCTTCAGGATATTCCAAGATTTATCCACTAAAACTCGGCCATAGTCCTTAATACAAGACATTAATTTGAGCACCCCTAATGACTGGCAAGGAATTCTAGGATGCCACAGGTCTGACCTCCAAAAAATTCACAACTAGACTGGTCAGGTAAAAAAAATTGGATCACTTTCCTATAACAATCCATTTTGGCCTGATACTTATAAAACCAGTCCATTCATATGATAATATCAAAATCATACATAGCCATTATGACTAGGTCTATTTCCATATCCCTTCCTTCTATTGTTATCTTACATTTTGCACACATCATCGTAGATAATACCATATTATTTAAAGGCGTGGAAACACAAAGAGGCGTCTCAAGAGGCATAACTTCTATTTCACTCAAATGCCTATATCTTTGAGATATAAATGAATGCGTAGCACCCGTGTCAAACAATGCATATGCCTGCTTGCCATTTATGAAAATCGTACCTGATATAACATTTTTGGAAGCTTCCGCTTCCTCTTGGGTGACTGCATACACTCTTCCTTGTGCTGGTGGTCTCTGAGGATTCCTTGGTAGGTTTAGTCTAATAGCACTCTGTTATGCCTGTCGCACCGAGCCAACACTCATTTGTGACCTCTCTTGTGGGCAGTCTTTCTTAAGGTGACCTACTCGTCCACAACTATAACATCTCAGCTGTCCATTGCAAGGTCCTAGGCCATGTCGTCCATTACACCTTCGACAAACATCAGGCTGATAGGGTGCTTTCCCTATATTCAGGCCATTCCTAGCTCTTCCAAAATTTCCGAAATTGCTTTTTTTCTTAGCCTCCCAAGTCTAACCTTGACCAGGATAGGGTCTCTTACCCCTTCTGATATCACTAAAGCTCAACTGTCTCTTAGACTCTGATCGCTCTCTCACCAGCTCTTGCTCCACTAACTGTGCCCTTTCATAAATCTCATGATAATCCCTTATATTCAAAAGCACCAGTTGTTTCCTAATATCAGTCCTCAACCCTTTTAGAAATCTCTTAGCTTTTTCCTCACGATCCTCAATCAATCTGGGAGCATACCTAGACAATTCAGAAAATTTTGCCTCATACTGATCCACTGTCAACTTCCTTTGTTCCAACTGAACAAATTCAGTGATCTTCTTATCCTTAGCACAGTAAGAGAAATCCTTCCTATTGAAGGCTCTCACAAACTCATCCCAATTCACATCAGTACTTGGTCAAAAGATCGTATCCCTCGAAGCTCTCCACCAAAACTTTGCATTTCCCTCCAGCTGGTACTCTGCCAAAACTATTTTCTCAACATCACTGTAGTCCAACAATTGGAAAATCTGTTCTATCCCATCAATCCAATGTTCTACCTCCTCAGGACTTCCCATTCCATTAAACTTATGTGGCTTCAGCTTCAGAAATTGCTCCACCAGTCCTTGAGGGCGACGTTCCACTCCGGGTTGTTGTTGCGCTTATCTATCCATCAGATTTCTAATATTGGCCAATGCCTGCAGGATATCTTCCATTCGAGGTTCAGCCCTTGCAGCAGAGGCTTCAGTCCTCGATGGATGAGCACTTTCAGCTCGCACCATGAATTTCCTGTAGTTTCCAAGCATTTCCCTCAGGAATAATCTGAGACTTACTATCTCCATTTAAAAACAACTACTACTACTAAGGATCTACGAGTGAATACCCATCACCCGTTATTCAAAGTTAACCAATTTTTTCCATTTAATATCCTATGGTGTGCATTGCCATTATATTCCTCAATTTCCAAATGAGGCTCCTTATCACTCCAACTATAACCATCGCTCTGATACCACCCGACTGTGGCACCCCCTCGGCAACGCTCCCCGATCCGTTGGGGTCGCCACAGGTACTTATCACTTATCCTACTACATACCAGTCTAATAACTTTTTGATTAAAGTGGAACCATAGTTCATAGGGGTTGATCAATAAAATTCTTCTCCCTCTTTTTCTTTTGTAAAGGTCCTAGCGCAGCTCATCAACAGAAGCATAAACGAGTCTCACCATCCCTTACTACAATAGCTGTGGCACCCCAAAACACCTTAGGTCGCCATAGGTACCTATCGTTCCACTAGTTACATCTCTTAGTAGAAGCATCGTAGTTCATAAGCATTTAATTTTTTTTTTTTTTAAAATGGTCCCAGCGCATCTTATTAGCGGAAGCATAATTAAGTCTCACCATCTCTCCCTCCAATAACCACAAGGCAATGCACACCACTAAGTACCATAAGAAAAGATAAAGCCAAGACACTTTTATTTACATATTTTCATGATGGATTTTTCTCGGGTCGGTATACAAAAAGAAAGGCCAAGAATTTTAACTACACTCGGCCATAACCCAAAAGGATATCTTGACCCCTATAACGATCACGTGTCATACTCCATCCATCATTGTCGGCTACTCTAAAAAAAAACATCGCTAGCTCTCTACTTCTCACGTGGCCATCATACCCATCCTAGCGCGTCGGGCGGTGGTGGTGGCAACATCCCCCGAATCACCCCATCTCGGTGGACGTGAACCGACAGAAACTCCTGAATAACCGGGCCCCCAGCCAGGCCCACATCGTACATGACCAGCACGCGAACTCGCACAAATGACAGACCAGGGATGGTAACGCACTCTATCTTCGAACATTCTACCTCCACGTCCGATGGGAGGCCATAGAAGGTACCCCACATGACAGTAGGGAGCGGCATCTTTCTAATCTGAAATGTTGGTCCCCGAAGGGGTGAGTACAGCCACTCAGCAGGTAAAAGATCCAATAAACCACTCAATGCATCACAACATCATAGCATAATACATGTCATTCATGCATTCAAGCATAACTTACCTTGAAGCCATGCATATGTCATCATACCATATGTACACACATCCTCATGTACTCATCACCATCATGTCATACATATACCATCATGTCATAGGTGCATATACATCCATGCACTCACCATCATCATATCATACATGTACCATCATGCCATAGGTGATCATCATCATGTCACACATATATCATCATGCCATAGGTGATCATCATCATATCATACATCCATGCGTATGTCATCATATCATATGTGCATGATTCAATTTCCACTTTTATCTTTCATTTTGATCACCACATCTCTTTTTCCCAGGACCAGTAATTGCATCCCACATTCTATCACTCGCACCCCAACCTGGCATCATGAGACATTCCCCGGGCACAAACCTTCGAGGCTTCCGGCACCCAACCATTTCGGGCATCTCGAAACTCCTGATGACATCTGGGCATGTATCTCATTACAATCCGGGCATCTGGCACCCCCCATCCCGGGCATCCTGACACTCCCAGGGCATTATCGGCAACCTCCAACAGTTTCCTCATTCATCATAATTCATATTCACCAATTTATGTCTCACAATCAACATGGCACATGATGTAATGGCAACACAGTCTAATTCAGCATTTGATTCTATATGCAATGCCAATTATCATCACATGCTCATGCTTAGCAATAGTCAATCACCTCAATCAATATAATTAATAGGGCTCATCCAAAGCAGAATAATCACGATTTCCAGCATTTGAAATTCGTACAATCCAGCTTGCACAGTTTTAGAAAATATTTCCATTAAATACCCAAATGGTCTTTAAAAATTATGAAATTCGAACATGTAATAGTCAAGACATAGTGGCAGATATTTAATAAAGGACACTGCACCAAGAGACCCTCATACAATCTGTTATAGATCACGCACCACAGCATTTCTATTCTATCAACACAGCTTGCACAGATTTTGAAATATTTTTGGTTAAATAGGTAAATGAACTTAAAAAATTATGGAATTTGAATATGTTACAGGGAAGACATAAAGAAGGATACTTCGTGAAGAACACTTTGTCGAAAGAGCTTCATACAAAATGATATGACCCATGCATTGAAACTGACTAAACTCGAACGCGACAGATTACTCGGTTTTTGAAATAATTCCGATTAAATACTCTAATGACCTTCAAAAATTATGAAATTTGAGTATGTGGTAGTAAAAACCCTAAGTCAGATTTTTCATGAAGTTAATTATGGACGATTGAAGCCCCTGTTCCTAGCACCGAACATTCCAGGTTTAGCCATCTTCGAAAAATCAAGATTTCACCTATTTATCTTCCTTCTTTTCCTCTGAATTTTTGATATGTTTTGTCTCAAGAGGTCCACTACAACTTTCATTAAGGAATCAAGATGAGATTTTCAAATGAAAGTCACTTTATAGTCCACGAAGTCACTGGAGCTCAGTACCACATTTCCAGATCTAACGTCTTCAAAAGAAAACTTGTTTCACTAGGCTATACTTGTTCGTTTTACCTCAAATTTGAGTAGGTTAGTCTTCAAGATGTTATCTACAACTTTCATGAAGAAGTTGAAGTGAAATTCTCAGTAAAAAGTGACATGCAACACACAAAATCACCAAGAGGTCAACAAAACAGCTTCAGATCTGACACTTTCGTAGAGGGAGGGTTTCTCCCCTCAAAAATCAACCATTTTGTCTCAAATTTTATTATGTCATATTTCAAGATGTTATCTACAACTTTCATGAAGAAGTCGAAGCCAAAATCTGATTCAAACATTGCATGCAGGCCACTACAACATTCTGATTCAAGCGGTTTACTCGAGAACAGCTTACCACTTCGAAGCAACACACTCAAAACTTTGGTTTTTCACACCCTAGACGTCCGAAATTCATCACCATTCAAACACATATGCTAGATACAACATGCAAGAGTAGAATAAGGATCCCAACTTGCCTCTATACCGAGCAAACAACGGCACACGGACGGCGACAAGCGACGGACGCACGGCGGACGGTCGATGAGCAACGGACGAGCGGCTTCCTCCTTCGCGCGGCCTCTTTTTCCTCTCTCTCGGTTTCCCTCACTCTCTCGGTAGCTCTCTCTCTCTCACCTTGGACGACACCCCCTCTCTCTCTATTTCCCTTAATCCCATCATTTGCAATCATTTGGAGCCGCCCAAAGTGGCCAATGGTGTGACTCTCCTTTTTGCCACTTGGCAAACCCCATGCATTATGGGCTTGAAGATGGGCTGGCTTCTCCCCCCTCCTTGGTCAACGGCAGCCCTTCATGGGTTTCATGGGCCGGCCAACTTGGCCCATCTTAGGCCTATCCCTCTTGGGCCTAAAACCCAAACTTAATTAAATCAAATTTTAACCCCTTTTTAATACTAATTAAATCCCTATTGAATCAAAGTACTATAGTGTAAAAATTAAATAACTATATACTTGAAATCACAAATCCATAAATTCTAATTCACAATACATATGGCCAAAGATAGGTCATCCTTTCCCAAAATTTATTCACTAAAACTCGGCCATAGTCCTTAATACAAGACATGAATTAGAGCACTCCTAAAGATTGGCAAGGAATTCTAGGATACCATAATAACAATAATGCAATACACACCAACTATTCACCATATAAAACGATAAAGCCGAGTCACTTTTATTTATATAAACGTGATGGAGGTCGGTACAGCAAAAATGCCAAAGCTTTTAACTATGCTCGGCTAACTCAAAAGAACACGACCCTACGTTTAATGTATACACCCATCCATCATCTAGTGCCGGCTAACCAAAAAGTATCGGCTCCCACTAGTCATATGTGCCATCACACCCAACTCGGTGCATCGGGCGGCGGCGGCGGCAACATCCCTAGCATCACTCCATCACGCCGAACATGAATAGACAAAAACTCTTGGATAACTGGGCCATCAGCAAGACCTACATCGTACATCACTAAGACACGGACTCGGACATACACCAGACCAGGTACACTAACACAGGAATGCTCTGTGCACTCCACCTCGACATCAGATGGCAATCCATAATAAGTACCACTCGCGACTGGTAGCAAAGGCATCTTTCTAATCTGAAATGTTAATCCCCAAAGGGGTGAGTACAACCACTCAGCAGTAAAGATCCACCAAACTACACAATGCGTCAAACAGAACAATCAAGGTATCATGAATAAAAGACATCATTCATGCATTCAAGCATACCTCACCTTACAGCCATGCATATATCACCATGCGACGTGCATATACTACCATGCACTTGTACTTATATCATCAAGCAGCCATACATATATCACCATGCAATGTGCATATACCACCATGCACTCCATGATTGCATTCCCATGAGGTTCATCCCATGCCATATGCACATATCGATGCTCATGATTCAATTCTCGATCTTTATCTTTCAATTAGATCACATTATTTTTCTTCCCAAGGACCAATGTTTTCATCCCACAATTTATCACTCGCATCCAACCTGGCATCGCAAGGGCCTCCGGCACACACCTCCGGGCATCCGGCACACACACTTCGGGCATCTCATACCCCAACTAGCATCATGAGGTATCCCCCCGGCACACACCTCCAAGGCTTCTGGCACACACCTCCGGGCATCTCAAAACTCCCGAGGATATCCGGCACACACACTCCGGGCATCCGGCACCCGCACTCCGGGCATCCCAACACTCCCGGGACATCATCGGCTCACACCTCCAATGGTATCATCATTATCATAATTTATATTCACACATTTATCTTTATTTCAACATAGCATTTGATGCAACAATATCAAAGGTCTCAACCAGCTTTTGATGTCATATAACATGCCATATGTCACCACATATGCAGCATAATCAGCCACTCGAGACATTATATCACATGGAGCAATTTCATTTATTTTTGAAAATGCAGCAAATTTCCGGATAAAAACAGATTGCACTCCTTTGGTCATAATTCTTGAAAAATTAGTAAACAGCCTTAATAAATTCTGAAAATTTGACATGTTATATACAAGATCTAGAGGAAAATATTTCATGAATAACACCATATCAAAAGAACATCATACGATTCGGTACAATCCACACATCACAGTCTTTATAATTTCGGAATATTGCCATACACAGTTTTATTCACAAATTCAGTAAAAATTCTAAATCAACTCCAAAAATTCTGAAATTTTTATATGTTATAGAAAGAATACAGAAGTAAATATTTCGTGAAGAACTCAAAATGATATTTGTGATATATTAAAAACTATAATCACCGTAGCCATCTCTAACCCTCAGCAACAATTCCCAGATCTAACCATTTCGGATAAAATCGTTTCACCAACCTAAACTCATCCATTTCCTCTAAAATTTTATTATGTTACTCCTTAACATGTCATATTCAACTTTCATTGAGAACACGAGATCAAATTTCAACTGGAGAATTTTATAAAATTCACAGAATCACACTAGGTCAGTATTACGATTTCCAGATCTAACTTCTTCAAAGAAAAATAGTTTCACCGGTCTATACTTGTTCATTTCTTCTGAAATTTTGATATGTTACTCTCCAAGAAGTCCTTTACAACTTTAATCAAGAAGTCAAAGCCAAATTCCCACTAGAACATCGCATGCAACTCACGAAATCATCAAAGGTCGGACTGTTTTTTCAGAAACGGAACATTAGGCTCGAAATTTCACACTTCATCCACATCCGAAATTCACCATTCATCACACACGAACACAGAAAGCAAAGGTAGATTAATGGACTCTACTTGCCTCTAATCCAAGCACAACATAGCAAGCAAAGATGGCGGGGCAAGGTGGGACTCGGCGGCTCGACGGCAGCAACGAACAGCAGTGAACGGCCTCCCTCTTCCCCTTCTTCTCTCCCTCGCTTGCTCTCCCTCTCTCGATTTCACTCTCTCTCTCAATCCGCTCACTCTCCCTCTCTTTCTTTCCCCTTCATCATTTGCAATCATTTGGTTTGCATGGCTAATGCCACTTGGCCCTAGGGGAAAGACACTTGGCATTTTTCCCATGCACATGATGGGCTAGAAGATGGGCCGGGCCTCCTCCACTTGGTCGACGGCAGCTCCTTTCCTTTGGGCTTCGCGGGCCAGGCCAAAAGGGCCGAATGGTGGGGCTGGTCTTGGGCCTAAAAATTCAACCCACTCTTCTCTAATTTTTCCCTTTTAATCATCACCTAATTACCCATCATATAATTACCTAATTACACTTATTCACTTGGCCATAAAACTTGCAACATTATAAATTCCAACCTATAAATCACATAGTCAAGAACAAAATTCTCATTATCAAATTATCCTATAGCGCCAACTTTGATAACCGAAGAACATAAGATATCTTTCCATTAAAGTGTCCAGTCTTAATCTATTACAATTCTTCGGTCTAGTGGCCACAACATACTTCAATGACACAACCATTCACTTTTCCATAGGTCGTAATGCCTTTAGAAATTGCCATGAAATTTTGGGTTGCCACAAGAACTTTCTCCTCCTCTTCCGTGTTACCCTAATCCAGCAGATCAGGACCTTTGAGGAGCTTCAATGGGGCTTCGAATACCTTGACCCCTTCTCCCAAGACCATGGCCAGGAACAAAGCCATTTCCTACCATCACCCTTCCCACGATAAGGGCATCATTTGAAACTTCAGGAGTGGGCGGTGACGAATCTTGAGATGCATGTATTGTGGACACCAATTCAAATGAGTGATAACTCGATTCGAATTCAACATCTGGCTCCACATAGGGGATAGCCGTCTCATGGTAAATCCGATGATCCTCCTCACCATAGACAGTGACCAGCTTCCCTTTGATCACAAATTTCATAGCTTGATGTAGACTTGAAGGCATTGCTCTAACAGTATGAATCCAGGGACGACCCATCAGAAAATTAAATGCAGTAGGGATATCCATCACCTGAAATGGGATGTTGAAAACAATCAGCCCTATTTGTACATCGAGATGAATCTCCCCAAGCACCTCCTTCTTTGTGCCATCAAAAGCTCGCACAGAAGTCTTCGCAGCATGTATCTTGGACGGGTCTACTTTGAGGAGGTGAAGAGTGGCCAACGGACATATGTTTAGGGCGGACCCATTATCAATGAGCACTCGGGACACATGAGAAGTTTTGTGCTTGACAGATATGTAGAGTGCTTTGTTATGCTCTCTACCCTCAAGAGGAAATTCCTCATCAGAAAAAGCAATCATGTCCTTAAGAAGGACCGATCCCACGAAATCTTTCAGCTTATCCGCCTCAACCGTTTCTGGTACATGAATTTCACTCAGCACCTTCATTAGTGACTTTTGATGCACAAGGGATGTTAGCAGAAGTTCGAGCAAAGAGATCTGAGCAGGCATTTTTCACAATTGATCGACCACATTATACTCGCTTACTTTAATCACAGCTAGAAATTCCTTAGCCTCTTTGTCAGTGACAAGCTTTACAGGTTGAGCACTATCTTGAGCATAAGTTCGACCAGACCTCGTAACGAGGTCAACATCTAAGTCATAGGACCAATGCACTGCTTTGTTGTTGACATATTCATATGGCCGAGGCATCTCAATCACTATCTCATCATCGGATGCATCTTCTAGTGGGGGCATATCCACGAGTGATGGATCTATTTCTTTCTTATCAGCATCGAGTGTAGCCTGTTCCTCCTCCCAATCGATAACGATATGGGAAATAGTGGAAACTATGCAATTATGGTCAGCATGCACAATGATGCCATCATCCACCATTCTGGCAACTCTTTCTTTCATCAATGATGGGGGAATATCCTCATGATCTGGATAATATCCAGATCTCACCAGTCCATTGTAGGCATCCTTCATGTGCACCCTCGAGTTTTTTATTCGACCGGCCTCAGATTTCAAGATAGCATTCACTCTACCCTTATGCTCCGGTAGCAGATTTTTCTGGACATTTGGCTGAGCAGTTTGAAATGAAAAGGCTTTTGTGTCCAAGAGGCTCTGGATCCGGTGCTTGAGGGTGAAACATTTGTCAGTTGAATGTCCCAGTTCACCATTATGATAGTCACACTTCTTTGTCGAGTCATAACCCCGAATGCCTTCACGGTTAGGGCGTTTTGGCTCGCTAGCAAGCAAGCCTTTCTTTCGGAGAATCGCCAACACCTGAGATGGAGATCCAGAGAGGGGAGTGAATTGCCTTCTATTATTTGCTTGGGCAAATGATTGACAACTAGCAGTTTGTTGTTGC
The DNA here is from genome assembly GCA_014182375.1 of Eucalyptus virginea. Classification (NCBI taxonomy): domain Eukaryota; kingdom Viridiplantae; phylum Streptophyta; class Magnoliopsida; order Myrtales; family Myrtaceae; genus Eucalyptus; species Eucalyptus virginea. The sequence continues at coordinate 844,984 of CM024523.1, forward strand.
CTTGCGTTCATCGGGGCACAGTTGGAACTTTCTTGGCTATAAGCAACATTCACATCCACGGCAACTTCTTTCTCTTTCTTGGAGGAGAATCTTTTACTTGATGACTCAGTAAACCATCCTTCCCTTATCCCCATCTCGATTTGTTCTCCCATAGGAATCAACTGATTGAAGTTCTCGACATATGTACTGGCCATTCGGTTACGGAATTCAGACGGGAGGGTCTTCACAAACAACTTCATTAACTCCTTGTTAGTAGGCTTAGGAGTGATTTGAGCCGCTAGATTTCTCCATCTTACAGCGTATTCTTTAAATGACTTGCTCCTCTTCTTTTCCATCCGCTCAAGGTCTTCTTGGGAAGGTGTGATGTCCATGTTAAACTTATACTGTTTGAGAAACGCGTCAGCCACTTCGTTCTAGGTGTCGAGGAGGTTTACATTCTTCATCACATACCAATTCAAAGTGGGCCCAGTCAAACTTGCATGAAATGATTGGATCATGAGAGGCTCATTCTTGACATATTGGGCCATGCGTACGTGGTACATCTGCAAATGAGCCTTTGGGCAAGAAGTACCGTCGTATTTTTTGAACTCCAGCATCTTAAACTTTTTTGGCGTCTTGACTTTCTCGTAAACTGACAAGTCAAATGGGAGTGAACTCCGTGACTCTTGCAATTGTTTCAGCTTCTCTTCAAGTTTGGCGAAGCGTTCATCCTACTCCACCTTAGGGACATTATCAGGCTTAACCTTTTTAGTAGTGACGAACAGTGGGTCATCCTCCAGTTCAGGCATGTCGTCATCACCAATTTAGGTCTTTTTCGTCTGCTTTGGGACTACAATCTCAGGGAGAGCGGGTGCAAGAGTCTGATTCGCTTGGAGAGATTGCATTTGAGTTGTCATAAGTTGCATAGAGGTGAGCAACTGTTTGAGTTGGTCTTCCACGGTAGACATACGATCTCGCATTTTGGCTTGGTCGACCATTTTTGCTCTCGATCGTGTAATGATGGGCGGACGTGGAGGATCCGTTATCACCTAATTGGAATAAAAGTAATGTAAGAACCAATGACAAGATAGGAAAATGGCCTATGACAATGGTCTAATCGACTGATTTTATTTGAAATTTGAACCAAATTCCCTAACAGTGAACTAAGAATTGAAATCAAAGTCCTTAAACATTAAATCTAAAAATTGAAAACATTGAACTAGAATTCGAAATCAAAGTCCCTAAACATTGAACTAAGAATCAAAATTCAAAACATCTCATTTTATATGCTTTCGGGATTCCAACACCTTGCGAAGCTTCTTATTTTCCGCTTCAATCATTTCCACTTTTCGCTTAAGATGCTCAATTTGTGCTCGTTGGGTTGGCTTCTCAGTCACATCAAGGACCACTGGACGTAGGGCAACAGGAATTTGGTGTTGATGGATGTAGAATGTCGACGCATGGTGAACCTCCTCCTTGTCTTTCAGTCTCTTCTCTTGGGCACTAAAATCTTCTCCGGGTGGCATTCATTCCATGCAACAATGATCATCTGGATCTCGTTGAAGTAGTCATAGTTTGTTCAAATAAAATGAACTTGGAACAACTTTGTCTTGAGTGGCAGAGGAATTTCTTGAAAAGCTTTGTACTAACGGGCCACCCTATACGAGTAGTAAGAAGTCACACCGAAAAGGCCCAACAACGGAATTGGCTCATCATGCTTGTGTGAGAAACGAGCCTCCTCAACTTGGAACCATTTAGTATGCCATAGGAATGCCTTCGAATTAGGATTTTTCAAAAAATTAATCCAATGGGCATACTGTTTATTTGGGGAAAAACGTTCTAAGACCGCAAACTTTTGTATGGGATGCCTAAAATCATCAATCTTAAATTGTTTCATAAGGTGCCCAAACCCTCTTATGTGGGAGAAAAACCATATTTGCAAAAGTTCGGGGAGGGCACGCATGGTCTTTTCCTCATTTTGTTTGAAACGGGTTAATGACAAAAATGTTTCGGCTAAAACCATATTGACATAATTTAACCCGTCACAAACACGATTAACCACCAATGAAATTGAATGATTAATGGCATTTTTCAGTAAGGAAAAACGATTAGTCCAAAAAAAGCTAACATGAAAATCCTAGCTTTTGAAGTCATTGGTTGGTTTGAAAAATAGTCTTCCAAAAATGAAAATGGGCATGCATAGCAATTGGCTTTAACAACCTTCCCCACTCTTTCGGCTTTGATTTCTAAAAACTGTGATAATTCAGAAATAGAATCTATACCGATAGGCTGTCTAACAAGTTCCTTTTCCAAAGGCATTCCAATGGCAATACTATTCTTCAAGTGTTGGAGTCAATTCAAACTCACCAAATATGAAGGTGGAAGTTTGTGGACACCAGAAGTGAGGGAGTGCCTTTATCACACCAGAGTGGACGTTGATCTCTAACAGTGGGAGAAGTCGGGCAATCCTGGCTTTCACATATCTCTGGCCATCTTGATTCAACTGATCCAACCTCCTCTTAAGCTCTTTTTTGGAGCGGAAATGAATTGTACGTCGGTTTTCCGCATCGCATATAAAACAAGACTGACAACGAAACCTAATGTCATGGACCGACAAAAATAAAGTAAATAAATTGCGAAGAATTTAGACAACTTACTTTCACCGAAAATGGATGACAATCACATAGACACACGCATGAAAAGTGAGACTCGATTTTTGTCTAGATGGCTTAACAAGGCGGAGTTAAGAGAATGATCTAACCATTGCAGTCTCGCATTAACGTGTCAGGTCCTCCTAACCCCGGCTTAGTCGAATGGAATACCCAATAATCACGCAGTCTCGCGGATATGGACAAACACATTCAACACCATGAAAAAAACTTTAGGGAAGAGAAGGTCAACCTCTACATAGCAGTCTCGCTTTGGAGGAAGTATCATTCTCAACACCATCCTAGAAATCCTATCGCAGCCCAGGTCCGACCGCAGGTTGTGTGTGCAATAGTGTAGTGCTAAAAGCAATAAAACATGCACAACATTTTAAATACAAACAACACTTCCTTAGTTTTAATTCAAACTTTCATCCCTAACTCCAACCTGCAAGATAGGGGTTAGCAAAGAGTACTCCCCTTATACCTCCCATATGCAAGAATATTTAACACCTTGGAAATGTTAGGGACATACCTGGTGTCCTTGCTACCAAACAAAAACATTTTTAAAAGACAAATAAAAATTGGCCTAAGTCAACTAAGTGTTTTAACACAAGTCCCCAGTGGAGTCGCCAAGCTGTCGCAACCTAATTTTTGGGTGCACCACCTAAGTTTAGGCTAATGGACTACTAAGTTTTTAAACTTAGCTCGGGCTCTCCCAAGCCCATACCAATTCGCGACTTAAGGTTTAATATTTAGCACGCAAATGAATTTTAATTATAAATCGCCACTAATCGGTTTATGGTAGGTCGATTAGACACATAAGAAAAATAATGAGAGAATTATTTTACTCCTACGAACCAGAGACTAAGTGTACGGGGATTTGGTTACACTAGATTTCTCTAATGCCCTTTCGGTACCATTCTTTTTATTTTCAAAAATGTTTTTGCAAGCAGCTTAGATTTATTTTAACATAAATTACTATCATGCAATATGATGACCACACGGATGCTCAATCATTATTAAACACTCAATGAATCAAACAAATTGCATCAAAAGAGATAAACACACAAAGCAAACAATTTTTTTGGGTTTTCTTTTATCTCGAAATTAAAACATGCACTTTAACTACATGACATAATGTTACTAACGAACTATTTCTAATTAAATGGACCTAACATGCAAACTAATTGACATGCACCTAATATTTTTGTATTTTTATTGAAATTAGGAATTAATAAAAACCTTAATTAAACTATCTAAAAATGAATAATTTTCTAATATATTTTAGGGGTTAATTTGACTTAAGCCCTATCCTATCTTAGAAACCTTATTTTTTTTTTTTTTTAAAATGAGGTTATTTAAATATGCAAAGATTATCTAAGCCTATAAAAAAAAAATTAAATCCAATCCTAATCTATTCGAAAAATTATCGAAAAGCGCAATCCTAAAAATGCAATCTTAACTTACTAAACCAACACACTCTAATGCAAGATTTGATTTTTTTTTAAATTTTGTTTATGTTTTTATGTTTTTTTTTTAAAGATGAGTAATTATCAAATATTAAATCTAAACAATCAATATATTCAACGAATAAAGAATTAAAATAATCAAAAAATAACCTGTTGTCCGCACCACCCTAAACATCACGACGAAGAGTTCAAAATAATTAAAAATCTGATCCGAAATCTTATGAATCAAATTAACAATTACATTGATTCAATAATTAAAATACTATCAACAAACCCCAAGAAATAATATAATTAAAAAATTGATCCGATGTCTTACGGATCAAATTAATAAGTATATTAATTTTGGGCAAAACCCCTACGGATAATGCTTATAAGATTTTTGAAATAAAAATCAACATACGATTTTACAATTTAAATAACTTAAAGAATGCTATCAGAAAAATAAATAAATAAATAAATGAACATAATAATAATAATAATAATAATAATAATAATAATAATAATAATAATAATAATAATAAAAACTAAACTACCTAATTGGATTGTTTTTTCTTTTTTTGTTTTTCCTTTGCTTCTTCTTTCTAAATGGAGCAGCAATGTGATGGTGGGCCACTGGTTCGGCAAGGGAAGCTCCGGCGAGAGAGATCCGACGGCGTTGGTAGCAGAACAGGGGCAGAGCTAGGCTAGCTCAGGCAGCTCATGAACAAGGCAGGGAGAAGCCGGCTCGAGATCCGCTGGGGCGCGAGTCGGGGAAGTAGCGGACGGAAGTGCGACGAAAACGGGCTGGCTCAGGATCTGCTGAGTCGCAGGTTGCAGACGAATCGAGGGCAAGACTACCGTTCCGGTGCAGCAAATTGGACTTTGAATGAGGCATAGACGGAGGCTGAGGGGGTCCGGCAGCTACTGCAAGTGAACGGCGGCAGGAGAGAGACAGCAACAGTGGCGTCGGACTCCGATGGTGCTGCTGGGCGTTGGCACTGGGTTGCGGGCCAGAGCAGGCGGCGATGTCGAAGATGGCCGGCAGAGACGATTTCGGCGTCGGCTGGTGCGGACATGGGGACGGCGCGGTCGACGCCCACCTACAAAGAAGACAGTCCGATTCTCTTTTTTGTTTTTTTTCTTTTTTTTGTTTCTCTCTCTCTCTCTCTCTCTCTCCCTTTCTCGCATCACTGTACCTCTGCCCCCTCTGTACTTTCTGCAGGAGACTTTCACTTTTCTCAACCGGAGGAGAAAAGGCCACCCTTTCAACATGGAAGGGGGAGGTGAGGGGTTCAAATCCCCACCTTCTCAGGGGGGATGGGGTGGGGACGCGTAAGTTTTAGGAGTGGGTTTCGACTCCCACGCCCTGAAAGAGGCAGGGCAAAAGTCTGAGAGTGAGTGTAGAGTAGGAATAGAGTAGGACTGACCAAAAAAAAAAAAAAACCGGAGGAGAAATTTCTTTTCTTCAATTTTCTGACTTCATCCTCCAGAAAAGAACCCCCATTTCCGAAGCCTTGCACTCTTTATTTATGGAGAAAAGACCTAGTTTGTTCTGCCCATGAAGATTTGCGTATATTGACCCAATCGCTAAAGATCATCCTTCAAAAAGGGGAGATATGCTCAACCAGAAAATAGCTCCAAAATCTAAAATCCTTTGACATTATTTTCCAAGATAATTTGCTCCACCATTGAAGATTATCTTTTTGATAAGGCTCCATTATCCAATCTTCGAGATCTTTCAAAATTTCCCTCCATAACAAAATATTTTATGATCTCTCATCCTCTTTTATTTTTTTAATTTTTTAGAACAATTTTTTTAAAAGATAAGTTAAACAATGTAAATGCTATGAGATGCTTTAAGTAAATAAAATAGCTAAAATTTAGGTGTCAATAGACGGTTAGCCAGAATCTTTTTGATGACTTTATATAAGGTATTGCAACACGCAATGGGCCTGAAGTCTGAAACAGCACAAGCATGGGGAATTTTAGGCACCAAAGCTAGGATAGTATTATTCACCTCCCGTAAGAGTTTACCTAAAGAGAATAAATCTTTAATAGCATCCAGGACCGAAGGCCTTACAGTCTCCCAACAATTCTTGAAAAACTAAGTAGTGAAACCGTCCAGCCCAGAAGCCTTGTCTCTAGCGAGGGAAAATAAAGTGTCACGGATCTTAGAATCGAGCACAGGGCGGGAGAAAACACTAACCTGCTCCTCTGAAAGAGGATGTCTGATGAATGCCTGCAGATCCTACGAGGAGGGCTTCAAGAGAACCTCCTATAGTGTCAAAAGGTTGCTGAAATAAGAGACAAAGACATACTGAACACTAACCGAATATGTGAAGAGAGAGCCGGTAGAATCCTTGACCAAGATAATTCTGTTTCGAAGTTGTCTTCTGTTGACCGAGTGATGAAAGAACTTAGTGTTCTTATCACCTTCCTGAAGCCACCTCACCTTAGACTTATGTCTATAGAAAGATTCTTCATGACTATGTAGATCAACAAAGATCCGATGTTGATCCTTTTCCAGCTCAGCAAGAATAATATTGGTCGGGTCTTGTTGGAGGGCAATTTGGGTGAGTCGAAGATCATTCCTCGCTTTAGCCGTTCTCATAGAAATGTCAGAAAAGGATTCTCTATTGAGTAGCTTGAGATGGCCTTTGAGAATCTTTAATTTGCAAACAAGCTTATACATAGGAACCCACTCCCCAGGAGAGTCCCACACGTGTTTAACAATAGAGTTGAAATCCGAGTGCTTCAACCAAAAATCAAAGAACTTAAAGGGCTTCCTTGTATGAGCCGGGTGTAGTACTCTAACCACCATAGGGGTGTGATCTAAAATTCCCGGGTTTAAAAAAGTCGCTTCTGAGAAAGAGAAGTCTTGCCTCCAATTAGAATTCACTAACACTTGATCAATTTTCCTCTGTTTCCGATTCACTCCAAAAGAGGTGGAGAAAGTAAAACGAAGCCCGACATACCTGAGATCCTCCAAAACCGTCCAGGCCAAGCAATTGCCGAACTCATCAAAATAAGGAATCCAAGTATCTGAGCTACCCATACGGTCTGACGGGTCTTTGATAGCATTGAAATTGCTCGCCACCAGCCAAGCAGAGTTCTGGATAATGTCATTTTTTTGGACAAGATCTTCCCAAAGGGGGCGATGGCGCACGAAGGTATGCTCGCCATAAATGACAGATATATTACAAATAATACCAAATACAAGAGAAGTAAGGCTACCATGGATCGCTTGATCACTTAAAGAGGACACTTCAAAAGTAACTAAAGTCGAATTCCAGCCAACCCATATCCGACCACGATGAGAGTAATCATAATTTGCGATCCAAACCCACCCCGGAACAAGGTTATCAGAAATGGAAGGAAAGAGAGATTCCGAAACATGGGTCTCCAAAATACCAACAAAATAGAGGTTATTCGAACAAACTAACCTTCTAACTCCAGCCCTCCTCAGGGGGTCTATAAGCCCCTGAATATTCCAAAAAGCTAAGAACATCCAAAAAACACAGCAGAGAAAGTTACCTCTTCTTTGACGGCCCACGCCGATTGAAAACCGAGGCAGTAAGAGAAGAAGAGTGGGGAATCAGACCAAGCGCCTCAAGCTTGTCTTGAATAGATACTATCTTTCCAGGATTAGGAGGGCGGGTCGGAGATGAAGAGCAACCGACAGAAGGTCCTCCTCGTCAGAAATATACTCCTCTCTCACCATAACACCAGCAACCACACGTGAATTGTCATGACCAGAAGAAGAACCGGGAGGATTTGCCCTGCCTGCACCTGGAATAGAATGACCACTGCTTTTAGGAGTAGGTCACTGAGGCTTAGCAGCAGTAGTGGGTGGCATAACCTTCAACGGGACAGGAACATTCTTTAACAAAGGAGCAGGAGGTATGGGGTCTTCGATCTTCAGGGAGTGGCCGCCTTTGCTCAAGGGAGCCAAGCCGAACGAGACCCTTTCCTTCGGCACAAGGGCCTTATTCTTCTTGCCCTTAGCTTGTTCCATCCAGACTCTACTCTAGTAGCAGGCAGAGCGACAGCCGAGTCAAGGATAGGACCGTCAACCCAATCTATTTCTGTCCAACGACCGAAGAGCCATTTGTAGGCTTGGAAATTTGTTGGGGAGGGATTAGGCTATCACCCACATCCTGAGGTGAATCGGTTCATGCAGGCGGCACAGCAGGTGAAGAAGCACAGCCCTGAGGATTGAGGGGTGGATCAGCATGATTCTGCTAAGCAGTTGGAACAACTGACGGCGGGGCAGGTGGTGGAGAGCAGATATGGCCAAAAACACCACAGGATGGGCAGGCGCTGGGCTACCATTCATACTCGACTTCAACCGAACTTGACTCTCCATCATGGAGCACTTCCACAACTTCACACAGAGGCTGTCTTGCTGAGATTTTGACACAAACACGAGCAAATACCAGCATACTCTTCTCCTTAGTTCTTTGATCAACATAGAGTGGCCTCCCCATCGCACTCGTAACTACACTAATACCCTGAGCATACCAGAATGCAACTAGAAGTTTCCTTAGTCTTATCCAAACAGGAACCACCGAATGGCTGTCTCTCCTAATTTCGAGCGAAGGTTTCCATTGTTGCAAGATTAAATGTACTCTTGCAACTGTAAAGGGCCCTCCTTCCAAGACTTTTCTACAAAAATCTACATCCAGAATCCGGAAGAAAAAGAAACCCTGTCCATTGGCCATCACCTCCAAGACTTTCGGGCCACAAGCTCTCTTGATGGAATCCTCAACTAGCTTGAATTGAAGTCTCCTTCCAACAAAGTAGCCTACTAGGCATTCTTGCCACTTTGGGTTCGCCGCATCCAAAATAGCATCCGTTAGTTCGACAACCAGCTTGTTGTCGACTAAGGTTGGAGGAATATAGTCCAAATCAAATCCCTTCGTAGCAAGCTTGGTGACATTGGCCCAAGAACGGGCTTGAGGATTCTTCGATTCCCCTTGCTTTTGGAACCTTTGTTGGGGGCGTTTAGAAATGGACTGAGCCCGACTTCTCTCTCCGCCTATCTGGAGCTTCCAAAGGAGTCGCCTGATTGACCTGATTTAAAGTCGCCAAAGGAAGGCTGTCAAGGGCGCGAGATGAAGGACTCTAACCCCTGGAAGTGCCAGCATCTTGTTGTGCTGCTGCAGGAAGGCCACCCACACCAAAAGTGGAAGATGCCATTCCTCGAACACCTGGAATGCAGCCCCTGAACTAACTAAAAAAGCCCATAGCAAGTGGGGGAATGAACCAGCCTAGGCTCCAACAAGGCAAAGCAGGATAGAACAAAGCTTAAACTTGCACCAGGAACGGCCCAACAAAACAACAGAATCGCAGCAAGCTCTGAAATCACAGGGACAGTACAGGACGATCCAAACAACGAGATCTGGGCTTACTAACCAGCCAGAGAGGAATGGCTTAAAGGGGAGCAAGGGGAAGGTATCACGACCAAACCTTCTAAAGAAACAGGCCCAAATGAACAGCAGGGGCCAGTTCTCCAAAGCTTGAATCAGAATCATAAGGCAGACGTAGCAGCTAGCCTAGGGCAATTCAGATCTCGAAAAGAAGAAGGAACCAAGGGAAATCGTTCGGTGGAAGTAGAGAGGAAGGTTCAAGGAGCCTATCCTAAAAAAAAGGGACCAAATGGATGGTCGAAGCACCGAGAATCAGCCAAAAACTAGTCGATGAACAGTGTCTGAAATCGCCTGGGAGGAGGGAGCTCGATGAACAGTACCTGCGAATGTAACAAATGGCACAACTTTGCAATCGAAGTTTTTCGGCAGAAGAACAACCCAAGTGCCATAACTTGGCACGGGGGGACACTTAAGTGCCATAACTTCAAAACGATACACTTAAGTGCCACTTTCTTTTTCTAGTGGGACACTTAAGTGCCACCAGCGACTTTTGCTAGAAATCCTACGTGGCAATATTTTATTATTTTTTATTGCCAACGTGGCTCGCCGGAGAGCTGAGTCGGCTCTAACTCACTAGAAACGACGTCGTCTGCATAATAAAAGCCCCAAATCTTCCAAAAACGACGTCGTCTCCCCAAATGCCCCAAATCTAAAACCCTAAATCGGCCAAAATCCCTATTGAAGTGCTTGAATCCAAGTCTCGAACCCTAATTTTCATTTGCCCAAAATTCCTTCGTTGAATCTTGGAAATGGAGAGTAGGACTCGTAGCAGCGCCTCAATTTCCTCTCACCAAAGTGAAGGAGAAGGCCAGCGTTTCTATTTTTGTGGGTTACTGAGTCCAAGAAGAACATCGTGGACTCAAATCAATCCTGGGAGAAGATTTTATGGATGTGCCCGATATAAAGAAGCGTCGAAGTGCAAATACTTAAAATGGGTCGATGCGAAGTTCTCTGACCAAGCCACAGAGGTGATATTGGATCTACTTCATAAAAGACAGCAATCTCCATCTGTGTTCGTGGACGACTTGGACGATGTTGACTCAATGCAAGCTCAAGCGTCTTCAGTTAAACTTTTCAAGAATGAAGTCTCAATGCATGCTCAAACATCTTCAACTAAACCATTCGAGAATGAAGTTTCAATGATGAAAATTGAACGAAAGTGTTACCAAGCGTTTATCATGGTGTTGTTTTGTTGTCTATTGTACTTTTTGATGAAATGTAAAGTACTTGAAAATGAGAAAAAGTTTCTCCGATTGCCATAATTAAAACTGGTGTTGTTCTGGATTAAATGTAGACTTTTTTCTTTTTGAAAGATGCGAAGAAGTTTGTGTTGTTGCATAAGATCATTGTGGCTTTGTTGTTGTTTGTGCTGTCATATGGACTTGCCATAAGTTAAATTACCATCATCTTCTCTGTTTTGATGCAGACCAATATATACACAAGACAAACATGAGTGATTACCCGAGTGCCATAAGTTGTATTTAGTAATCACTTAAGTGCTAGTTGTGATGAAAAAAGGATCACTTAAGTGTCAAGTTATTATTAAAGTGATCGGTTAAGTGTCACTTGTAGTTAAAAGTGAACAGTTAAGTGCCAAGTTTTTTAGAATATGACCAGTTAAGTGCCAATTTTTTTGTGGGTTTTCTCTAAAAATTGCACCAGCCACCACCACCAGCTGCACCACCAACCATCACCACTAGCCACACTACACACTAGACGCTCCAGCCACCACCATGTTGGTGGAGTTGCTGCATAAGGTACTAGTGCAAGCTGAGCCTTGCACTAGCTTGCACTAGTACACATGGTGTAAGATGTGCAAACTGCACACTTGTACCAGGTGTATGTGTAGCATAAGCCTATAACCCCCACCACAAACCCATAATCACCGGGCATTACGACCAGCCACACCAACACCCCAGCCACCGCATTAGCACCCCAACAACAAACTCACTACCACCAAACATCACCATCCATCACCGCCAGATACACCAACACTCCAGCTATCACCACAGAACACCAACAGCAGCAGCAGCAAGTAAAAGCAGAATCCATGACAAACAACAACAATATAAATTGACAAGCAGCGCAAGATCATTTCATTGATATTGAAATTAAGTCTCACAATATCAATGAATGACAAACTAAAGAAAAAAAATGATAACCATCCATAGCAAGTGTTATTATAACGTTAACGTTTACATAACTGTTTTGACTCCTAAGCTCCACAAATCCTATCACGTCTCATCTCATCAATCAATATGCACGACACCCCTTGTTCGTGCTCCTTTCAATGGGCCTTTCACTTGATTCATAATTTTTGCACTCTTTTTAACTGGATGTGCAACTTCTTTTTCAACCTTCTCAGTATCCACTGACCCAGATGGAGCTGCAAATGTCCCAGGCCGAATTGATTCATAAGGAGCTGGAGCTGGAGCTGCAATTGGGTTCTTTCTCTTCTTTCTTGTTGGCATAGTTGATGTTTTCTTTTTTGTTGGTGCAGCCGTTGATTCTTGAGTTGGGCCTGAGATAAGAACCTCTGAACTTCTCACAGGCTACCAAAAAACAATAAATTGTTAGCAAAAGTCTATAGCATAAATTAAATTAAATGCAGCCAATAAAACTTACATTGAGAATAACTATTCCAGTACGCTCATCTATATAAAGGCCATAGCCATATTGTCTTAACCTCTTCCCAAGTGCCCCTCTTGTTTGAATAGGGGCGTCACTTTCAGGAACTTGTGATTTGTTGGCTCTTTTTCTTGCTTTCTTAGGCCCTTCAGCTACAGCCGGGGCTTCTTCGACCAATTCTTTAGCTGGGCGTTTTCTAGATGGCCTTTGCGTAGCTACCTCTTCACCTGGCCTTGTTCTAGTTGTCCTTCTGTGTAGCCCTTCAACTTCAATGACACCTCTTTCTGTTGGGCCTTCTGGTAGTACTGGTGGTGGTACTTGTGGTGCCCCTTGTAGTGATTCTTCTGGTGGCCCCTGTGATAACCCTTGAGGTGGCTCTTGTGATGGCATGTGCACATGGAATTCCACTTACTTGCCATACTCTACATGAACACTTCCTACTTCCTAGATTAACAACATACTTATCAGCACCCTTCATTATCTCATATCTGTCATCTCCATTCCAAATGGGATGACAATGCCTACTTACAGCCAAGTTCTCATCCAATTTCTTGGCAATCCTAAGATCATATTGTCTTGTCCACTTTGCAACCTCATCTCTTTGTTTCTGCAGCCGAGTCATAACCGCAACTCGTATATCTTCAAGCATTGAGATGACTGGTTTGCATCTGGCATCTATTATCTTCGAATTAAATACTTCACAAATGTTGTTGTTGACGTTATCGCACTTGAACTCCTCACTGAAGAATGCCCTACACCAATGCTTCGGTTCTAGTTGAAATAGGGTAGCACAACCTTCCTTTGTCAACTGAAGCAGTCCTTCTTTGGCTATCCTAAAGTCAGCTATGTTTGCACTCTTTGCTAATTGCCAAAATTGCAATTGCAGCTTATTCCCTTTGTAGGTCTTTGCCAAATTTCCGTATATGTGCCGCGCACACATTCGATGTTCAGCATAAGGTAACAACTCGGCTACTGCCGAAACCAATCCCTGCAATAATTCAAAGTAAGAAATACTATAGCAAATTACATGTTCATATTACAAAGCAAACTATTGACTAAATTTTTCAAAAAGCAAGCATTACCTTTGTTGGTCGCTCATGAATGCCCACCCTTCCCCGTTTGTTATCTCTAAGTCAGCCATCAGATTTTTCAAGAACCAGGACCAATTGTCCTTGTTCTCAATCTTTATAATAACCCAAGCTAGTGGGAACATTTGGTTATTCGTATCTCTTCCAATCGCCGCCAACAATTCTCCCTTGCACAAGCCCTTCAAGAAACAGCCGTCCAATCCTATAATCCGTCTACAACCAGCTAAAAATCCTCGTCTGCATGCATCAAAGCACACCTAGAACTTATCAAACTTGGTCCCATGATCAGGAAGCGGTCTCTCAACCACCTCTACATACACTCTACTTATAGGGTTTTGCAGCCTACACTCCCAAGCATACTCCCACACCTGCTCATATTCCTTAGCATACTGACCAATAAGTATCTTTATCACCTTTTGCTTTGCTCTTTTGCACTGATTCCTAGATACATTGATGCCTACACGCTCCTTCACTAGCATCCTAAAGTTAGTGATTTTCATCTCGGGCATCAGCTTGATCAGATCGAAGAAGTGCTTGGACAACCATGCACTTGTTACCCTTTTGTTTTGAAAATTAATGGAACAAGTGTGTTCCTCTTGGTAGGCTCTAATATGAAAAGACCCACTCTTCTTAACAAACGCGCTGTAAATCTTCCATGGATAGTTTTGCAGCGAACACCTAGCTCTTACAAATTTCTTGGTATTTCTAATGAAATCAATATTTCTTTGTGCAACAATGGAGTTCTTCAGTATAGCTTCCCTAAATTGTATCGCATCATGGAATTTCATACCTACTGACAAAGTAGGAGAGGCAACGGATGGATCATAGGAAAGAAACCTACTTTTCCTTCTACGCACAGCTCGTTGATCTTCTTCAAGTTCGTCCTGGGAAGTAGCGGTGTCAATGCTTTCTTCATAATTTGTCTCCTGGCTAGCAACACCAACATCTGCAAGGCCTTCGTCTCTGTTTGGAACTTCATCAGCTACATGCAAAGTTGCAAATCTATCTGACAAAAAGTCCCTTTGTTTTTTCCTTGACTGTGTAAGCTCCTCATCGTCGTCGTCACTTAAGAATAATAAATTTTCAGCTTCAACAGCCAACCCTTCATCGTCATCGTTATCATCACCATCACTGGATTTAGCTACTTCCTAATCTAATTCAGTGATGGTGACATCACCTATGTCACAATCGCTCTGGTGAACAGCATTTACGCCCCTCTCCTCCCCGTCCTGTCCATCATGCCCTACTTCATCCCTAACCTTAGTACTAGCTTGAATACCATCTATTCCTTCTCCTACTTGGGTGTTATCTCTGTCATCATCTTCGTCCTCACTATCACTATTGTTTTCAACAAATACTTTCGCCTCTTCGCCATGAAGATAATGATATAAGACATCCCTAAAACCATTATCATCTTCCAAAACTCTCAAACCATCTCTCAAGCCTTTCCCAAGAACACAGTACAATAACTTTTGTACTCTACAAGGCAAAAATGTCACTATATCCATAACAAATCCAATATAAGATGCCTTCTTTATATCTACAAAGATAGTACCCTCATTCCCCCCCTCATACTCCCACTCATCCTCCCCAATCACAAAATCCCCACCGTAGTAAATGATGACAGCAACATAGTCTTTATCATGAGCCATTTCTGCAACAAAAGAGGACAAATATACAATTAACTTTTGGGACCACATTCACAAAGGACGGACAATTGCAAGTGGAGGTCCCTACTGTGGCATACCAAAATTCATGACGACCTCTAGTTACATTAAAGTCTATGAATAGGTGATGGAAGTACCATTAAGTTATTTTATGGCCATTTAATCCATAATTTGCAATAAGATTTATGGCCAAGCTTTTAATGGATAATTATGTGATAGGAAAGAAAATTCTATCATTGGCCATGTGTATTATAAATTGGAATTTATGGATTTGTGACTACAAGTTTTATGGCCTTATTAATTTTGCAAGTTAGGTATTTATTTAAGTGGAAAATGTTAATGGATGATCAAGGTTGGTGCTATAGGACAACTTGATAAAGAAGACTTTGTTCTTGACTATGCACTTTATATATTTGATTTTATGGATTAATGTCACAAAGTCTTTTGGCCATTTTATTATGCAATTAGGTATTTATTTAAATGAGGATTAAGATGTATTATTAAAAATAAACTTGGGCCATTTAAGTTTGGACTTTAGGCCCAAGAGTGTTGGCCTAAAGTGGGCCAAGAGGCCCGGCCCATGGAGCCCATGGGGTAGCCAACGCATGAAGGCGGCGAAGCATGGTGGACACTTGTCTTTGAATTGCCTCCACTTGTTCATTATTTAAAGCCACTTGTCCATGCATCTTCCACTTGTCCCTCCATGCAAAAATGGAAGCATGCAAAGGGTTTTATTGAAACCAAAAGGAAAAGGGGGAGGGGGTTCGTACGAAGGCAGGAGAGGCCGAGAGAGAGGAGAGAAAGACAGAAAGAGAGGAAGAGAGGAAGAGAGAGAGGAAGAAGGAAGAGAGTTCGTCCGCCGTTCGTCGCTACTTTGCCTCTGTTTGCTACTGTTTTGTGCTTGAATCTAAGGCAAGTAAAGTCCTAAAACCTACTCTTTGCATTGCTGTGTGTATGTGTAGTAGATGGTAAGTCTTAATTGTGGTAGATGGGATGAGATTTCGGAGCTTTGAAGAGAGATTCGTTGGTCATGCATGCTGATTTAGGAAAGACCAGTCCGACCGTCCGCGAGTTTGTGTGTTGCATGTGACTTTTTATTTGGAATTTCACTTCGACCTCTTCATGAAAGTTGTAGAGAACATCTTGAAAAATAACATACTGAAATTTGAGGCAAAACGAACAAGAAATGGTTAGTGAAACGATTTTCCTTTGGAGAGACTAGATCTGGAATTTGTCGTGATGACCTTCAGTAGTTTCGTGGTCTGTAAAGTAACCTTCTTCTTGTTGAAATTCACTTCGATTTCTTAATGAAAGTCATAAAGGACATCCTGAGGTAGAACATAGAAAAATTTGGAGGAAATGAACGAAAATAGGTCGGTGAAACCGTTGTCTTTTGAAGAAACTGGATCTGGGAAAAACGTTGCTTCGACCTAGTATGATTTCGGGATTTTTATAAAATCATACAGCTAAAATTTGATCATGTGTTTTTTATGAAAGTTGTAGGTAATATTCTGAGGAACAACATACTGAAATTTCAGAGTAAATGGACCAGTAATGACCAAGGAAACGATTTTTCTTCAACACGGGTAGATCTGGAAAACGATACCGAGAATAGGAAAAGTAAATCAATTTTATCTCTTAATCCAGAATGAATTGAACTACGATTTCTTCATGAAACTTGTACCTCTAGGTTTTAAATACGGTGTGTCCAATCTTCAGAATTTTCTGAGTTTATTTAAGGGTTTAATCGAAATTGTTTTCAAAACTGTGCATGGATGATGTGAAAATCCTTTTTCGGTGATGCATGGACCTGTACGTATTCTGTGAAGCCTTGTTTGATATGGTGTTCTTCACAAAATGTGTTTTCTTAGATCTTATCTACAATGTGTTAAATTTTCAGAATTAATTTCCATCGTTTGCTAATTTTCTAGAATTTTTCATGAATAGCACGCATTCTGTTTAAGCTGGAAATTGTTTTATTTACTGTTTATTGGATTTATTATGTAAATCATGATATCCTGGATTATTATTCGTGCAATGACATTATGACATTCATACATTTCATATGACATCAAAGGATTAATGGATTTTCATGAACTCAATGAAGTTTTCAAAACCATTGCATCAAATGATACTTTTCCCAAGGCATATTATATGATTTTAAAAAGGGCTGCTGTCAAATCATTGGCATTGTTGCATCAAATGTGAAATTGAAAATGAGATGTATGGGAATATGCATTGTGGTGATGAGAAAGCCATCGGAGGTGTGAGCCGACGATGCCCCAGGAGTGTTGGGATGCCCGGAACATGGGGGTGCCGGATGCCCGGTGGCCTAGTGGCGTAATTCTGGAGGGTCCTCGGGAGTTTCGAGATGCCCGGTGGTATACGGTACGTAATTCCAGAGGAGGGGGGGATCCTGGTGGTATGTCGGTATGTAATTCCGGAAGCCTCGGAGGTGTGTGCCGAGGGGATTCCTCGTGATGCTAGTTGGGATACGAGATGCCCGAAGTGTGTGAGCCAGATGCCCGGAGGTGTGTGCCGGAGGTTCCTCGCAATGCCAGGATTGGGTGCGAGCGATAAATTGTGGGATGCAAACATTGATCCCTGGAAAGAAAAACTGATGAGATCCTTGTGAAAGATAAGAATTGAAAATGAATCATGTGCATGGGTGTATACATATGGCATGATGCATGATCTGCTTATGAAAATAAATAAATGTTATTTGATATTGAAAATGCGATCATGAAGGCTTGAATGGACCTCATGGTGATGCATGCTTGATAGCATGGATGATACGAATTATGGTGATATATGCACAATGGCATGGCAAGATATGCATGACTGCATGGTAATATATGCACGACTACATGGTGAGGGGTGCTTGATTCGTATGCATATGGCATGATGCATGATGATGAGTGCATGGTGATATATGCACATATGGCATGAGTATGCATGAATGCTTGATGATGAGTGCATGGTGATATATGCACATATGGTATGGGTGTATGCATGAATGCTTGATGATGAGTACATGGTGGTATATGCACATATGGTATGGGTATGCTTGATATGCATGAATGATATGTGTTTTATTCTTGATTGTTCTGTTTGACGCATTGAGTAGTGTGGTGGACCTTTACTGCTGAGTGATTGTACTCACCCCTTTTGGGGAATAATATTTCAGACTAGATAAGATACATTTGCTACCACTACCACCGGTAGATGGATCAAGTGGTTGGATATGATTGCGAGGAGGAGGATAGCAAAGGAAGGAACTTTTGAACGCCGACACTGATCGATGGACTTTAAGTATACGACTGTTTGAGGAGATGCCGGTCATCTTTTGAAGTATAGCCGAGTATAGAAGACTACGACATTTTGATGTACCCATGAATGATGTCCATCTGTTTTAAGTAAATAAAAGTGTTTGGCTTTTACCTAAAAATGTTTAGTGGGTGTGCATCGTTTTCTGAATATAGGGAAGGGAGTTGTTGGATGTGCTTCCGTATATGAATTACACAAGGGACCGATCTAAAAGATGTAAACCCCCATGGTTGTATAGACCCGCTACAATTGAAATGGTATCAGAGTGACATGTTATCAGATCAAGCGAATGGTAATCGAACTGTGGCGACCCTAACGGTTCGGGGGCCATTCGAGGGGTGCCACACCTACACTCTTTATTAAAGAAAAGAAGAAACAAAGAGGGAAGATGCATAGGTCAGATGACAGCTGTAGCTTGAAAAGAGGCCTCAAGATAAGGACAAATAGAGATGGGACCCGACAACTACTTTGATTAAGTCATCACATTCCTTTAAAATATGGAGAGATCCCTCAGCATGGGTCCTCAACAATGCAATTTATTAAAAAAATACCCAGAAGTCCCCATCCCCACAACAACAAGAGATTCGATTCGAATATGTCCAAAGTCCAATACTCTGAACCCTAACAATCACCAATCACCATCGCACATTTCATATCTGACCACTACAAATTACTTTCGCACATCACAATTCAACACCCTGAATGAATCACACATCACTGTGGATGAGGCGACGTCAAGCCCTACACTGAGCCCTATTTTTCCCCCCGCCGAGCCTTACATCGAGCCTACATTTCGAGGCCGATCCTAAACTGTCAATTCAAACCCCCCCAATAGGATTGTAGCACCACATCTGAGCCATAAATCTCACACCAAGCTTGAGCTTCCCAAGCCGACCCCCAAATTTCAAGTCCGAGCTCTAATAAACGAGTCGGAGCCCTAATTTCACCACAGGGGAGAGGAAGAAGAGAAAAAACCTAAGCAAATCGATGAGGGCGAGTGATGACGGCGAGCGACGACAGCGAACGATGACCTGCGAACGGCGACTTGTGAATGGCGAGCTGTGAACGGCGATGGAGAGGACATTAGATCTAGTGTGAACCGACGAACGGTTAAAATCCAAATAAGCAAAACGACGTCATTTAGCACTAAGGAAAAACGACATCGTTTAGTTTGGCCAAATGCACAGTGGATGGGGTGACGTCATTTTCCTCCTCCACGTGTGCTTTTTTTTTAAAAAAAAAAAAAATTGCCACGTCGGTTAAGCATGTCGCCGGAAAATGCCACGTCTGCATTTTGGCCGGTTTTTGGCCGAATTGGCACTTAAGTGTACCATTTCAAAGTTATGGCACTTAAATGTCCCTCCGTGCCAAGTTATGGCACTCCAGGTGTCCCGACCTCGAAGTTTTTCGCAGCAAGGTGAGTATTCGAATCAAACACAATCAATCATTGTAGAAGATGTAATATTTTTTCTTTTCAAAGGTGGGACCTAAAGGAAAAAAGAAAGGAAAAAAAGGTCAAAAACTCAATAAAGAAGAGGATAGGTAGATGATTCAGCAGGCCGAGAGCTCATAGAATGGAAAGGAAATAGAGGAAATCAAGTAAAGAAAGGAAAGAAAGAAGAAGATAGGGGAAGAAGAAGAAGGGGTTTCTCATGCGCATTCACTTATCATCTTCTTTATTGACTTTTCAACCTTATTTTCCTCTTTTTTTTGTGGGCCCCACCTTTGAAGTAGTCGTCTTGGCTTCTACCTCTCTGTCGCCTTATTTGGAGTGATTATATTATTCAAATTGAAATACTATTTTTAACACAAATTTTAGTTAATAACTATTGATGTTGCATGGGAATGTAAATTGTCAATGCGTGGCTTTGTAATATGCTTGAGGCTGTTTCCCTATCAACCACGAAACTTATCTCCCATTATCCATTTCTAAAGCATTATTCATGCACGTATCTCCTCAAAAAGTTTTGAGGACATGATGCAAATAGCTCCTTCAATTATGTATGAAGAGTTCGTGAACATAAGCAGTTCAATTCATACCGGATTTGTTTTCCTTCATCTAACTCGATTGTTGAAAATATGTGGCGCTGAGACCTGTAGTTTTTACCAGTGGATAGTGAACCCATACAAGAAGAAATAGGAGAGACAATTTTTACAAGATACGGTTTGACTTGGCCACAATTCTCAAAATCACAAAGATGTGGCCCAAGCAAATGTAGCTGTGGAAATAGCAATTCCATCATAATCAGTCCCTATTGACAAAATACACTAAGCTACATAGAATTCATTCTTCATGAGTTGGATTGTTAATTTTCCCTCCAAGATAATTGCTAGCCGCACGAAGAAGCTGTTTGTTACCTGTTGAAAATATGTCACAAGTTTGACCCCTTGACAAGAGTCGACCTCAGATGAATTGTTATTTCTGGATGCTCGAATGTATGTGGTGGAAATCTAGATATCCTTTGTGACGGCCATAAAATCACGAGAGCGTTGGTGTGGTTTGAATTGATATTGAGTTATTCATACTCCAGTTATTTCGCAAAGAATGATTGATTCGAAAAACGTATTCTTAAAAATGATCGCTTGTACTGTTTACCAAAATGAGTGAACGAAAAATATCTTCGTTGTTCGAGAAAATATTTAGATATAAATCATTGACCAATTACTTTACGCAATTATCTTTAAGAAAATATTTTTCACATCATTTGTTCTTCGTGGAATAAACACACGCTCAATGGGGTGATTTTTGACATCATAGATGACGCCGTGACTTGCTTCTCTAGTATTTATGCAAATAATGGGAGGTAAACCGAGGATTACCCCCTCCCCCCCAAAAAAAAAACACAAATAGTAATAACAATAAGAAGTAAACCAAATATGTTATCTTGTCATGATAGCGAAGTTGGTGGAATTTTTATTTCGAATACTGTAGACGAAACATAAGAAGAAGGGAATCGTGAGATGACACATCTCTCACCAAATTACATATAGCAAACGGATCATGACCAAACTCTAAGATGTAACTCAACTATAATGATTGAGGATGTTGCCAACTTTCCCATCATAATTCTCACATAACAACATAAGGCTTTCGTTCTTGATGGAGCTTTAGCAGAAAGAAAATGAAGATCTTATTAGCTTGATACGAGCCACTGGTCGATCATTCGGTGAAAGGATGATGTTCGTACCTCATCCGGCAATCGCGGAGGACTAATTGTGCCCCTATATTATTAGGACAATAGATAAGCATATCTGCTTTCACATAACCGATGCACGTGATGCAGCCGGCAACAGAAAGTGCCGGATTGCAAGCTGCGTGGCCATAGACAATATCCATCAGATAAGTAGACGATATGTAATAATCGTAACCTGGGATGCTGGGCGTCACACTCTCTAAGGCCGAAACAACGTACGCTAAGCTATAGGCGTAACCATCACCGTCTTCATACGTCTGTAGGTTGCAGCCTGCGTACGTTGCGGTCAAGTCGGGAGCGCCACTCACGACGTTGCCAATCCAAAGGAGGGCAAACGCGAGACCTACAATCCTCTGCGAAGTGGCCATCGACTCTCTGTATCCGTTCTCCTCTCTTGGTCTCCTTTCAACTACTGCTTAGAACTTCAGAATGTTTGGGTATTTTTAAGGGATTCTTTTTGTGTCTTTCTTTGTTGTTTCTTCTGTCACACCTAGAATCCTTGTTGGGATGGGAATGACACGGCCGTCCTTCCACTCAAAGGATGTAGCATCTAACCACCACTTTTCCAACTCCCGAAAATCGCCGTCAACAATGCTCTCGCTCTATTAGTCGCTAATCGAGGGACCTAAAAAGATTTGGGAATAGAGGAGTGAGCAACGGCATGCTTAGTGAGTAGTACGTATCTTCTAAGCAAATCGAGCAGTCACTATGCATATTTATAAGTGTAAAGCATAACCAGTAACTTATAATCCAACTCATTAATATACATATCAAATCAAGTACAAGTCGTTCATTTCATCAAAACTTTGTAATAGTCAGAAATACACATTTAAATCCCCCATCACGATTCAAATATCAATGGTCAAGTCTATTGATTAATCTCTATCAAAAAACTTCGTCAAGGTCCATCCGTTGATCCATCTCATATCAAAACTCACGTCGATGGTCCATACGTTGACCAATCTTTTACTCAATATCAAACTATGGTCATGACATAACGCCTTGTGACAAGGCAACAAGGATTCTCCCCTAGTAAGGTCTCTACCTACAAAGCCGACGGCACGGCCCAAAAGGATATCCTAAACTTGGTATGCATACCCATTAACGTGTCACTGGGTTCATAGTCCTATTGAGCATGAAAGACCATCCTCCAATACCAGGAATCCATTTCAGAAATCAATCTCATACACCAAACAAATAACTTTTCACTGCAACATAACCATCTACCATTTCTGAAATTATTCATAAACATTTCCATTAACCAATTGCAAAGTAGTCACACACACACACACACACACACACACACACACACACACACACAATATAGTACCACTCACCTCGATATGCCATAAACTAAATGACAAGGCTCACTCGATTCAATGAACACACACACACACACACACACACACACACACAAAATATAGTACCACTCACCTCGATATGCCCTAAACTAAATGACAAGGCTCACTCGATTCAATGAACTCGCATTCCTATCATATAAGCGATAAATAGCATCAAAACCAAGTAAATGCTATCTTAGCTATGGCTCAACTAAGCTAAGCTTAAACGCTAACAAAATAACTCCCACGCTTTAACAAATCGCACACTCGAAGTGATTATCCAAACCAAAACACAAAAACGAACTGGCTCGTAAAACCCTAAAACCCCCTTTCGACAAAACCATTGCTCTAAAATGGTTCTCGACTAACCCCGCAACTCCAGGACACCATAAACCTCCATTTCCATGAAATCTCGAAGCTCCACAACTCAAAAATTGGATTTTGCGGCTCGATTGTCCCAAAATTCCAAATTCGAGCCATAATCCCAAGAAATGCTTAGATTAGATGAGCAAGGAGCATGGACATTTACCGGGTGTCGTGCTGCACAATTGAGTTGGCTTGGCAAGGTCACAAAGGTGTGCACATGAGAAACCTCCTTCC
Source organism: Eucalyptus virginea (assembly GCA_014182375.1). Lineage (NCBI taxonomy): Eukaryota > Viridiplantae > Streptophyta > Magnoliopsida > Myrtales > Myrtaceae > Eucalyptus > Eucalyptus virginea. Next base: position 868,332 of record CM024523.1, read on the forward strand.
TCGTCTTCCCCTTCTTTTCTTACTTTTCTCTTTTTTCTTTCTATTCTACGAGCTCTCATCCTGCTCAAGCATCTATTTATCCTCTTCTTTATTGACTTTTCAACCTTATTTTCTTTTCTTTTTTTCTTGTGGGCCCCACCATTGAAAACAAAAAAAATTACATCTTCTACTATGACTAATTGTGTCTGATTCGAGTACTTATCCTATTGCAAAATACTTCGGTTGGACATAGTCTGCAGGCCGAGAGCTCGTAAAATAGAAAGGAAATAGAGTAAATGAAGACAACTAGGGAAATAAAGAAGAAGAAAGGGGGAAAGAAAGGAAGGAGGTTTCTCATGTGCATGCCTCTGAGACCTCGCCCGGCCGACTTGAACACACAACATAGTGCTTGGTAAGTGTCCACGCTCCTCGTTCGTGCAATCTAAGTTTTTTTTAGCAGGGTGAGTACTCGAATCAGACAAAATAAATCATTGTAGAAGATGTAATATCTTTTCTTTTCAAAGGTGGGGCCTAGAGGAAAAAAGAAGGGAAAAAAATGTCAAAAACTCAATACATAAGATGATAAGTAGATGATTCAGCAGGCCGAGAGCTCGTAGAATGGAAAGGAAATAGAGGAAATCAAGTAAAGAAAGGAAAGAAAGAAGAAGAAAGGGGAAGAAGAAGAAGGGGTTTCTCATGCGCATTCACTTATAATATTCTTTATTGACTTTTCAACCTTATTTCCCCCTTTTTTTTTTCTGTGGGCCCCACCTTTGAAAAGTCAAAATATTACATCTTCTATTATGGTTAACTATTGTTTGATTCGAGTACTTATGCTATTGAAAATACTTCGATTGGACAAACGAAGAGCGTGGAAACTTACCTGGTGTTGTGATACGTTGTCGAGCAGGCATGGCGAGATCCCAAAGGCGTGCGTATGAGAAACTCCTTCCTCTTCTTCCCCTTTCTTTTTCCTTCTTTCCATTCTTTTCTTCATTTCCTCTCTTTCCTTTCTATTGCACGAGCTCTTGGCCTGCTAAAGCATCCACTTATCCTCTTCTTTATTGACTTTTCAGCCTTTATTTTTATTTTTTGCGGGCCCGCCTTTTCAAAGTCAAAATCTTACATCTCCTACTATGATTAATCGTGCGTGACTAGAGTGCTTATCTTATTGCAAAATACTTTGACTGGACGAACGTGGAGCGTGGACCCTTACCCGGTATTGTGTTACGTAATCGAATCGGCTTGGCGAGGTCCCAAGGGTGTGCATATGAGAAAACCCATTCCTCTTCTTTCACTTCCTTCTTCTTCCTTTCCCTTCTTTTCTTCATTTCCTCTCTTTCCTTTCTATTGCACGAGCTCTTGGCCTGCTGAAGCATCCACTTATCCTATTCTTTATTGACTTTTCAGCTTTTTTTTTTTTTTTGTGGGCCTTACCCTTTTAAAGTCAAAATCTTAAATCTCCTACTATGATTAATCGTGTGTGACTCGAGTGCTTATCTTAGTGCAAAATACTTCGATTGGACGAACGAGGAGCGTGGAAACTTAGCTGGTATTGTGTTACGTAATCGAATCAGCTTGGTGAGGTCCTAAAGGTGTGCATATGAGAAAATCCATTCCTCTTCTTTCACTTCCTTCTTCTTTCTTTCCCTTCTTTTCTTCCTTTCCTCTCTTTCCTTTCTATTCTGTGAACTCTCTTCATGCTAAAGAATCCACTTATCATCTTCTTTATTGACTTTTCAAACTTATTTTGCTTTTTCTATGTGGGCCCCACCTTTGAAAATCAACATTTTACATCTTTTACAGTGATTAATCATGTCCGATCTGAGTACTTACTTTTTTTCAAAATACTTCGATTGGATGAGTGATGAGCGTGGACACTTATCGCGTGTTGTGTTACGTAGTCGAGTCGGCTTGGCCAGGTCCTAAAGGCATGCACATTTGAAACCCCTTCATCCTCTTCCCCTTTCTTCTTCTTTATTTCCTTTATTTCCTTACTTTCCTCTCTTTCCTTTCTATTCTACTAGCACTCGGCTTGCTCGAGCATGCACTTATCCACCTTTTTATTGACATTTCAACTGTATTTTCATTTTTTTTGGAGCCCAACGTTTGAAATGTCCAAATATTACATCTCCTACAATGATTAATTATGTTCGATTCGAGTACTTATCCTATTGCAAAATACTTCGATTGGACGAACGAGGAGTGTAGACTTACTAGGCACGTGGTCAGAGTCCTAGTAGTATCCTCGCACTACTTGCGAGCTTACGGGGTGTCGTGTTACGTAGTCGAGTCGGCTTGGCGAGGCCCCAAAGGCGTGCACATGAGAAATCCCTGTCTTCTTCCCCTTTGTTCTTCTTTTTTTCCCTGCTTTGTTTGCTTTTCTCTCTTACCCTTATATTCTACGAGCTCTCGGCCTGCTGAAGCATCCCCTTATCCTCTTCTTTATTGACTTTTCAACCTCATTTTCCTTTTTTCTCCGTGTGGGCCACACCTTTGAAATTTCAAAATATTACATTATCAACAATGATCAATTATGCCTGATTCGAGTACTTATCCTATAGCAAGATCCTTTTGACCGGTTCTATCCTAATGTTTTTACCTTGGATCACTGCTTGAAACAATGACATGCTGGATATGCATTCTCGATTTGTTCATTCTTTCGAAGTAGTCGTCTTGGCTTCTACCTCTCTGTCGCCTTATCCGGAGTGATTATATTATTCAAATTGAAATACTATTTTTTGCTACAAATTTTAGTTAATAACTATTGATGTTGCATGGAAATGTAAATTGTCAATACGTGGCTTTGTAATATGGTTGAGGCCGTTTCCCTATCGACCACAAAACTTATCCCCCATTATCCATTTCTAAAGCATTATTCATGCACATATCTCCTACAAAAGTTTTGAGGACATGATGCAAATAGCTCCTTCAATTTTGTGTGAAGAGTTCATGAACATCAGCAGCTCAATTCATACTGGATTCGTTTTCCTTCATCATAGATGATGGCGTGACTTGCTTCTCTAGTATTTATGCAAATAATGGCAGGTAAACCGAGGATTACCCACCCCCCACAAAAAAAAAAAAAAAAAAACAAATAGTAATAAGAAAAAGAAGTAAACCAAATATGTCATCTTGTCTTGATAAGGAAGTTGGTGAATTTTTATTTCGAATTTTGTAGACGAAGCATGAGAAGAAGGGAATCATGAGATGACACGACTCTCACCAAATTACATATAACAAACGGATCATGACCAAACTCTAAGATGTAACTCAACTACAATGATTGAGGATGTTGCCAACTTTCCCATCATAATTCTCACATAGCAACATAAGGCTTTCGTTATTGATGGAGCTTCAGCAGAAAGAAAATGAAGACCTGATTAGCTTGATACGAGCCACTGGTCGATCATTTGGTGAACAAGTAATGTTCGTACCTCATTTGGCAACAAGGGAAATAAAAAAGAAGAAAGGGGAAAAAAAGGAAGGGGGTTTCTCATGTCTTTGAGACCTCGCCCGGCCGACTCGACCACGCAACACAGTGCTTGGAAAGTGTCCACGCTCCTCGTTTGTGCAATCGAAGTTTTTTCCCGCAAGGTGAGTACTTGAATAAGACACAATCAATCATTGTAGAAGATGTAATATTTTTTCTTTTCAAAGGTGGGGCCTAGAGGAAAAAAGAAAGGAAAAAAAAAAGGTCAAAAACTCGATAAATAAGAGGATAAGTAGATGATTCAGCAGGCCGAGAGATCGTAGAATGGAAAGGAAATAGAGGAAATCAAGTAAAGAAAGGAAAGAAAGAAGAAGAAAGGGGAAGAAGAAGAAGGGGTTTCTCATGCGCATTCACATATCATCTTCTTTATTGACTTTTCAATCTTATTTTCCTTTTTTTTTTCTGTGGGCCCCACCTTTGAAAAGTCAAAATATTACATCTTCTATTTTGGTTAACTATTGTTTGATTCGAGTACTTATGCTATTGAAAAAGCTTCGATTGGACGAACGAAGAGCATGGACACTTACCCAGTGTTGTGATACTTAGTCGAGCAGGCTTGGCGAGATCCCAAAGGCGTGAATATGAGAAACTCCTTCCTCTTCTTCCCCGTTGTTTTTCCTTCTTTCGCTTCTTTTCTTCATTTCCTCTCTTTCCTTTCTATTGCACGAGCTCTTGGCCTGCTGAAGCATTGACTTATCCTCTTCTTTATTGACTTTTCAGCCTTTTTTCTTTTTTTTTGCGGGCCCACCTTTTCAAAGTCAAAATCTTACATCTCCTACTATGATTAATCGTGGATGATTCGAGTGTTTATCTTATAGCAAAATATTTCGACTGGACGAACGTGGAGCGTGGACCCTTACCCGGTATTGTATTACGTAATCGAATCGGCCTGGCGAGGTCCCAAGGGCGTGCATATGAGAAAACCCATTCCTCTTCTTTCACTTCCTTCTTCTTTCTTTCCCTTCTTTTCTTCATTTCCTCTCTTTCCTTTCTATTGCACAAGCTCTTGGCCTATTGAAGCATCCACTTATTGACTTTTCAGCCTTTTTTTTTGTGGGCCCCACCTTTTTAAAGTGAAAATCTTACATCTCCTTCTATGATTAATCGTGTGTGATTCGAGTGCTTATCTTATTGCAAAATACTTTGATTGGACGAACGAGGAGTGTGGACACTTACCCGGTATTGTGTTACGTAATCGGATCAGCTTGGCGAGGTCCCAAAGGCGTGCATATGAGAAAACCCATTCCTCTTCTTTCACTTCCTTCTTCTTACTTTCCTTTCCTTTCTTTGCTTCCTTTCCTCTCTTTCCATTCTATTTGGTGAGCTCCCTTCATGCTAAAGCATCCACTTATCCTCTTCTTTATTGACTTTTCAACCTTATTTTGTTTTTTCTATGTGGGCCCCACCTTTGAAAATTAACATTTTACATCATTTACAGCGATTAATCATGTCCAATTCAAGTACTTACTATGTTGCAAAATACTTCGATTGGATGAATGATGAGCGTGGACACTTATCGCGTGTTGTGTTACGTAGTCGAGTCGGCTTGGCCAGGTCCTAAAGGCATGCGCATTTGAAACCACTTCATCCTCTTCCCCTTTCTGCTTATTTATTTCCTTTATTTCCTTACTTTCCCCTCTTTCCTTTCTATTCTTCTAGCTCTCGGCCTGCTTGAGCATGCACTTATACACCTTTTTATTGACATTTCAACCTTATTTTCATTTTTTTTCGTGCCTGCTCGAGCATGCACTTATCCTCCCACTGCTTGCGAGCTTACGGGGTGTTGTGTTACGTAGTTGAGTTGGCTTGGCGAGAACCCAAAAGCGTGCACATGAGAAATCCCTTTCTTCTTTGCCTTTCTTCTTCTTTCTTTCCCTGCATTTTTTCCTTTCCTCTCTTACTCTTATATTCTACGAGCTCTCGGCCTGCTGAAGCATCCCATTATCCTCTTCTTTATTGACTTTTCAACCGCATTTTCCTTTTTTCTCCATGTGGGCCACACCTTTGACATCAACAATGATCAATTATGCCTGATTCGAGTACTTATCCTATTGCAAGATCCTTTTGACCGGTTCTATTCCAATGTTTTTACCTTGGATCACTGCTTGAAACAATGACATGCTGGATATGCATTGTCGATTTGTTCATTCTTTCGAAGTAGTTGTGTTGGCTTCTACCTCTCTGCCGCCTTATCTGGAGTGATTATTTTATTCAAATTGAAATACTATTTTTGCCACAAATTTTAGTTAATAACTATTGATGTTGCATGGGAATGTAAATTGTCAATGTGCGGCTTTGTAATATGCTCGAGGCCGTTTCCCTATCGACCACGAAACTTATCCCCCATTATCCATTTCTAAAGCATTATTCATGCATGTATCTCCTCAAAAAGTTTTGAGGACATGATGGAAATAGCTCCTTCGATTTTGTGTGAAGAGTTCGGAACATAAGCAGTTCAATTCATACCATATTTGTTTTCCTTCATCTAACTCGATTGTTGAAAATATGTGGCGCTGAGAACTGTAGTTTTTACCAATGGATGGTGAACACACAGAAGAAGAAATAGGGGAGACAATTTTTACAGGATACAGTTTGAATTGGCCACAATTCGCAAAATCACAAAGATGTGGCCCAAGCAAATGTAGCTGTGGAAATAGCAATTCCATCATAATCAGACCCTACTGACAAAATGCACTAAGCTACATAGAATTCATTCTTCATGAGTTGGATTGTTACTTTTCCCTCCAAGATAATTACTAGCCGCACGAGGAAGCTGTTTGTTACTTGTTGAAAATATGTCATGAGTTTGACCCCTTGACAAGACCCGACCTCAGATGAATTGTTATTTCTGGATGCTCGAATGTATGCGGTGGAAATCTAGATATCCTTTTTGACGTTAGAGTCCAAATTGGAGAAAGATTTCCCATTTTGTCTTGATATCAAATTACTAAGAACATAAAAAAATTATGAGACGGCCATAAAATCACGAAAGCATTGGTGTGGTTCGAATTGATATTGAGTTATTCATACTCCGGTTATTTCGCAGAGAATGATTGATTCGAAAAACGTATTCTTAAAAATGATCGCTTGTACTATTTACCAAAATGAGTGAATGAAAAATATCTTCGTCATTCGAGAAAATATTTAGATATAAATCATCGACCAATTACTTTACGCGATTATCTTTAAGAAAATATTTTTCACATCATTCGTTCTTCATGGAATAAACGCACGCTCAATGGGGTGATTTTTGACATGATAGATGATGCCCTGACTTGCTTCTATAGTATTTATGCAAATAATGGCAAGTAAATCGAGGATTTCGCCCCCCCAAAAAAAACACAAATAGTAATAACAAAAAGAAGTAAACCAAATATGTCATCTTGTCTTGATAGCGAAGTTGGTGGAATTTTTATTTTGAATAATACTGTAGACGAAACATAAGAAGAAGGGAATCGTGAGATGACACATCTCTCACCAAATTACATATAGCAAACGGATCATGACCAAACTCTAAGATGTAACTCAACTACAATGATTGAGGACGTTGCCAACTTTCCCATCATAATTCTCACATAGTAACATAAGGCTTTCGTTATTGATGGAGCTTTAGCAGAAAGAAAATGAAGATCTGATTAGCTTGATACGAGCCACTGGTCGATCGTTCAGTGAACAAGTAATGTTCGTACCTCATCCGGCAATCGTGGAGGACTAATTGTGCCCCTATATTAGCAGGACAATTGCTAAGCATACCTGTTTTCACATAACCGATGCACGCGACGCAGTCGGCAAAAGAAAGTGCTGGATTGCAAGTTGCGTGGCCATAGACAACCGCCGCCGAATGAGGAGACAATATGTAATAATCGTAACCTAGGAGGCTGGGCGTCACACTCTCTAAGGCTGAAACAACGTACGATAAGCTATAGGCGTAACCATCACCGGCTTCATACGTATGTAGGTTGCAGGCTGTGTACGTTGCGGTCAAGTCGGGAGCACCACTCGCGACGTTGCCAATCCAAAGGAGGGCAAACGCTAGACCTACAATCCTCTGCGAAGTGCCATCGACTCTCTGTATCTATTCTCCTCTCTTGCTCTCCCTTCAACTCCTGCTCAGAACTTCAGAATGTTTGGGTATTTTAAAGGGATTCATTTTGTGTGTTTCTTCGTTGTTTCTTCTGTCACACCTAGAATCCTTGTTGGGATGGGGATGACACGGCCGTCCTTCCACTCGAATGATGTAGCATCTAACCACCACTTTTCCAACTCCTGAAAATCCCATTCAACAATGCTCTCGCTCTATTAGTCGCTAATCGAGGGACCTAAAAAAATTTGGGAATAGAGGAGTGAGCAACGATATGCTCAGTGAGTAGTAAGTATCTTCTAAGCAAATCGAGCAGTCACTATGCATAAATGTAAGTGCAAAGCATAACCACTAACTTATAATCCAACTCATTAATATACATATCAAATCAAGTATGAGTCGTTCATTTCAACAAAACTTTGTAATAGTCATAAATACACATTTAAATCCCCCATCACGATTCAAATATCAATGGTCAAGTCTATTGATTAATCTCTATCGAAAACTTCGTCAAGGTCCATCCGTTGATCCATCTCACATCAAAACTCACGTCTATGGTCCATACATTAACCAATCTTTTACTCAATATCAAACTAGGGTCACGACATAACGCCTTGTGACAAGGCAACCAGGATTCTCCCCTGGTAAGGTCTCTACCTACAAAGCCGATGGCTCGGCCCAGAAGGATATCCTAAACCTGGTATGCATACCCATTAACGCATCACTGGGTTCACAATCCTATTGAGCATGAAAGACCATCCTCCAATACCAAGAATCCATTTCAGAAATCAATCTCATACACCAAACAAATAACTTTTCACCGCAACATAACCATCCGCCATTTCTCAAATTATTCATAAACGTTTCCATAAACCAATGCAAAGTAGTCACACACACACACACACACACACACACTACTTTACATTAGTTTGCAAACACACTTTCTAAACATGCGCAAGCAACCAAAGAGCAGTAAATGTTAGATTTGGCTTTTATGCAATAAATGTCATTTCGTAATTCGTATTTGTATATAATACCTAGCACTCTTGGAACATGAGTTTTACAAATTCAAATAGGATATAGTACCACTCACCTCGATATGCCCTAAACTAAATGATAAGGCTCACTCGATCCAACGAACTCGCATTCCTATCATATAAGCGATAAATAACATCAAAACCAAGTAAATGTTATCTCAGCTATGGCTCAACTAAGCTAAGCTTAGACGCTAACAAAATAACTCCCACCCGTTAACAAATCGCTCACTCAAAGCGATTATCCAAACCAAAACACAAAAAGGAACTGGCCCGTAAAACCCTAAAATCCCGTTTCAACAAAACCATTGCTCTAAAATGGTTCTCGACCAACCCCGCGGCTCCAAGACACCATAAACCTCCATTTCCATGAAATCCCGAAGCTCCACAACAAAAAATTGGATTTCGTGGCTCGATTCTCCTAAAATTCCAAATTCGAGCCATAAACCCGAGAAATACTTTGATTAGATGAACAAGGGGTGTGGACATTTACCGGGTGTCATGCTACACAATCGAGTCGGCTTGGCGAGGTCCCAAAAGTGTGCACATGAGAAACCCCCTTCCTCTTCTTCCCCTTCTTTTCTTACTCGGCCTTGGTTTTGCAGCTGAGTTGTGGGCTGGACACGGCTGGGCTGACCTCGGCGGTGCAGCAACAGCGGTCACGGTTGTTGGCTGCTGGAACGGACGGGCAGAGGAGGCGATCTGCTGACAAAGACGCTGGGTGGCTTCGCTAGGCTGGAACGTGTGGGCTGGGCCAAGCGAGAGAAGGAGGAAGCAGATGGGCTAGCATCGCTGCTGGCCGAACAGGGAAACGGGCGAGTGGAGGGATTCGATCAAAGTGGGGAAGGTGAGCTGGCCAGCGACAGCGTGAAAGAGACTCGGTGGAGCTGCTTCAGTGGAGGGAACAGGCGATGGTGGAGCAGTAGGCGTGAGGGAGCTTGTGCAGTCAACGTTTGAAGTTTGCTGGGGGGTTTCGCTGGTGTTGACCTGTTGGGAGGTGGGCTGGCGGTTGGCAACGTGAGAGAGGATCGTGGGGTTGCCGGTGGGGACGTGCGGCGCTGGACTTGGAGGAGAAAACGATGGAGCTGCTGGAGTCTTCAAAGGAAACAAAATGAAAGGAAGAAAAGGCAGAACAGAGGGGATCGGGAGAAAGCGGGCGCACGAAGAAGAGAAGGGGGAACGGATGAGGGAGAGAGAGACAAGAAAGTCAAATAAAATATCTAAATTTCATTAATACAAGGTCCAAAAAGTCTTCATACTTATCCTCATGGTCCCACATTACTTTCTTGCATATAATTTACACAAATAGCCAAATTGAAGCCAAATATTGCAGCCCCCACACCAAGCCTCTGAATTTCCTCACTTTGGACTTCAATTTCTTCACCAATTTCCCCAATTTGATGTCCAATTTTTCTAAGGAGGAAGCCCACACAATTTCCATAATTTCCCTTTACCAAATAGCTCACTGAGGCCAAACATCCACTCAATTTGGCCCCTCCGAATTTCCTTTCTTTTCCGAATTGTCCGAATTGATTTTCCGTAAAAATCTTGAGCTCGCCAAAAATTCTTCGGAGGATGAGTCGACGTTCCTAAAATAAGTTGTGGCATGACAGAACTTTCAATTTCTAAAATCGGATTTTATTTCGTGGTTAATTTCAATTTGATGCGATTTTAGCGTAACCTAATCTACCGAATAGCTTTTAGGAATTTTTAGTGCAATTGACCCATGGTTGATTATTTTTTAGCCACAACGTACATCTTCGACATATTGACGACTCTTGGTTGTCGTAAAAACCTCAAGGTTTCAAATACGAACATAGGGTACAGAAATGACAGAAAAATTGGTTTAGTGCCGTTTGACAGAAAATTTGCAATCCAGTGGAATCACCCACTCACTAATCACATATCTCTATCGAATCGACCTATCTCCAGTCTCTAACCGATTTTTGACTGTGCCGTAATAACCCTTACAGATTAGCACGGTCGAGTAGTCGATTCCTGGTCGAATTCTCAAGTCTATTGCGTTTAGATTACTTAAATGCTTCATCAGATATACTAGTTATCCCGTGAGTGATTAGCTCAGAGAAAATAACTATAGGCGCGTCGATGAAAAACCCAACTTATTCAATCAAAAATAGAACCTAAAATCAGGATGTCACATATTGTCCTTTTAAGCTCTTTCAAACATCCTCGTTCTAGCTTGTTCACAATCACTAGGTCCACCCAACTATTCACATGATCTTTATACCACCAATCCATCACAAACATCCATGTTCTTCTCAGCTTGTACACCTTGGCAGAAGAACAGCCCAAGTGCCATAACTTGGCACGGAGGGACACTTAAGTGCCATAACTTTGGAAATGTACACTTAAGTGCCAGTTTTAGAGTAAAGTGGAACACTTAAGTGCCACTCCGGCCAAAATTCAACCAAATAGCTAACGTGGCAATTTTCCGGCGAGTTGGATGCAAAACGGCGTCGTTTTGCAAGCTGACGTGACAAGAAATGCAAAAACAACGTCGTTTTGTGTCTAAATGTGTAAATAATTAATATAAAAATTAATTAAATTAAATTTAAACTTAATTTTATTTTAAATATTCTAAAAATTAAAAAACTTAAAATTAAAAAAAAAACTTACAATTTAAAAAACTTAAAATTAAAAAAGTTTAAAATTTAAAAAAGCTTAAAATTTAAAAACTTCAAATTTAAGAAACCTCAAATTTAAAAAATTTAAAAACTTAAAATTAAAAAAAAACTTAAAATTAAAAAAATTAAAATTAAAAAAACTTAAAATTAAAAAAATTAAAATTAAAAAAACTTAAAATTAAAAAGTTTAACAATTAAAAACTTAAATTTTAAAAAACTTAAAATTTAAAAACTTAAAAATTTAAAAAACATAAAATAAAAAAAAAAAACTTAAAATTTAAAAAACTTAAAATTTAATAAACTTAAAATTAACAAACTTAAAATTTATATATGGAAGTTTTTAAAATTTTTAAATTAAGTTTTTAAAATTTTAAGTTTTTTGGATTTGATTTTTAAAAATTTTAAGTTTTTTTTTAATTTTAAGTTTTTTAAATTTAATTTTTAAATTTAATTGTTTTTAATTTAAATTTTTAAAATTTTAAGTTTTTTAATTTAAATTTTTTTTAAATTTTTAAATTTTAAGTTTTTAAATTTTAATTTTTTTTTTAAATTTTAAGCTTTTTAAATTTTAATTTTTTTAAATTTAAATCTTTTTATGTTTTAAGTTTTTTAAATTTTAAATTTTAAATTTTTTAAGTTTTTTTAATTTTAAGTTTTTAATTTTTTAGAATATTTTAAATAAAATTAAGTTTAAATTTAATTTAATTAATTTTTATATTAATTATTTACACATCGACACAAAACGACGTCGTTTTTGCATTTTCTCGCCACGTCAGCGCGCAAAACAAAGTTTTGCACCCAACTCGCTGGAAAATTGCCACGTCAGCCATTTGGCCGGATTTTGGCCGGAGTGGCATTTAAGTGTTCCACTTTACTGTGAAATTGGCACTTAAATGTACATTTCCGAAGTTATAGCACTTAAGTGTCCCTCCGTGCCAAGTTATGGCACTCCAGGTGTCCCAAACTCTATACACCCTCAATCAAGGTTCTTCTAGATGTTCACGGGATCTAAATATCCTTCCAGTTTGTAGATATCTTCAATGCCCAATACCTTGTTCACCTCGAATATTGGTAGAGCAATCTTGACAGTGGCGAAGCACTTTTCAAATCTCAAGCTCTGGTGTTATTTATAACTTCGCTTGCATATTGATTTGTGCATATATCACCTGGTATTACTCAACTAGTATACATATTAATAGCTTTTGATTGTCTTCGTCATCTTCAAAATAACATAGGAATTTTCCCAATATTAAGGAGTCCTTCATTGCATTTACCTCTTCTCTAATTAACTTAACTTATAAGTGTAGATAGTATAGATCTTTTTGCCCTTATCCACTACCATGGAACTTTAGTCAATTTCTAATTGCCATAGTAGAAGGAATTGCAGTAACCATTCTCATCTAAGGTACTTGTGAAGATGAAGTAAAGTCGAATGTATGGAACATGTCTCATATTTTTCAAAAGAAAATTACATCCAACATTGGTCTCTAAATAAACATCTCATGGGCCAAAAACTTGGGAAATATCACTGTTTCCCATCCTAACACAACCAAAATCACCATTGTGGTAGGATGTAAAGTATCACACCATGAGGTGACATGAAATGAACTTGCAATTCAGTTAGAGTCTAGGCATGTAAGGTTCACATAGGTATCATTACAAACGGACACAATATCGGATATAACTGCCATTGTAACATGTTTTTCTTCTTTCTTTCGATCTCTATATCATGGTATCTATCTCTCTTTGACAACCATCACTCTTTGGCATAATGTTAACAGTTCACACTCCTTCGCGGCCATGATTTCACCTTCCTTTAGGCTTGCTTCTATTACTATTACTTTTAAACTTTCATAATTGACTTCTCACTCTATTTCTATGATAAGAGCCATTGATTGAGAAGTATAATTCAAGCCTTTTCTCATTGTTTCTATATTGAATAGGCTTTCTTTCATTATACTCATAGAAAGCACATCAAAATGCCGAATCATTTAATGCCACAACCAAGGTGTGATAGTTGTCGGGAAGAATACCATGCAATAGACATGATTACACTTCATCACCAAGGTCAATATAAAATTTTATCTATTGATTTACAATATATTGAAATTCACTCAAATGTTCTGACATGCTATTATTCCCTTCCTCGTATCTCAAATTTACATTTAACTAGAAAAATTTTATTTTGTGGGGTTCTCCTTTCATAGAGATATTGTAATTTCTTCCACAAAATATCCAATTTCATTTTTTGAGCAACATGATGGATAACACTATCGTTAATCCATTGTTGAACAAATCCAACCATTTTCCAATTTATTCAGTCCCATTCTTTATCTTCCTCGTATTTTTAGCCTCATTACCATCAATAGGATCATAATCTTTACAATATAATATGTCTTCCATCCGAGGCTTCCAAAAGGAGTAATTTGAGGCATTTAACTAAAACATTGTGTTGTTGTTTTCCTCCATTCAATTTAACTACGCAATACCGGCTCTAATATGCTTTTGTTGGGGAGTACTAGGCAACAGTTCACTAAGAGCTAACCCAATCCATGATCAATATCTTATCCAAAAATTGACTTACCCCAAAAACAACTAGCAATATATTCCAGCAATACAACCTCAAAATTAGTAAATATAATATTGAAACAATAAGAAGACAGACAATTCTAACATCAAGATTTGGGAAATTGCTTCCTTGGGCGTCGAAATGTGTTCTGCAATTTTAATAAACTTTGGTCCTTTCTTTGCAAAAACTCAAAACTAAAAAGTTATTCATTAGGGTCTTAATTAATAGACCACAAACTTTGATGACTAAATAATAAATTCTAGAGGCCCTTACATGCAATTAATCGGATAGGGTCGGTGTTGGCCTATAAAACTATTTCCAATTGAGGTGTGGGTGATTTTGCAAATAGCACACGGTTAAGGGCTTTTCTGCAAAAGTTCAAAATACAAAAGTTGTTAATAGAACACTGAAATATCTCCTTGTAAAATTTGGTGAGATTTGGAAGTCGTTTGATGTTTTTCCCTAATTTTCTAGAAATTGGGTCAAAAATGGAGCACCGGGTATAAACTGTCAATTTTGGGTCAACAGGACCCAAATCAATAAAAATGGTCTTCATGACTTTCAAAGGACACTTCTCAAGATTTTTAATGAAACCCGAATCATTTAAATTGAAGGTTGTTTGTGCATTTAATTGATTGTAAATATAATCGGCTCGAATTTCAATAATGATTGAATAAGTGACCCTTCAAAGGTTCATTTCTCTTTGCTTAATTATTTATAAATCAAAGTCAAATGACCTGAATGCATGTCTTATTTAGTTTTCATGCATTCTTTGTTATATGAATGAATAGGTGTGATCCATGCTCGATTGGGTAGCCTATTGGAGTTGATTAAAACCAAGTTAAGGGTTAATCAATATTGACCATCATTTTGTGATTAAAAATGGCGGCTGATTATCATTAACCATTAATCAATCAATGCTTGTCATTAAGGGGTTGGGATGGTCGAAATGCATGAATTCCAAGGGCCACCTTGGAGGCTATTTCTTGTTTAATGATTTAAATCTTATTGATTAATTGAATGAATTGGTTGCTTTTTTTTTTTTTTTTTTTTTTTTTTTTTGGTCAGTCCTACTCTATTCCTACTCTACACTCACTCGCAGAGACTTGTGCCCTGCCTCTTGCGGGCGTGGGAGTCGCAACCCACTCTCGAAACTTAAATCCCCCCGAATGAAGGGTGGCCACTGGAGCGAACCCCCAGTGGTTATGAATTGGTTGCTTGAGTGTATGATTAAATGAATGAATTGAGTATAAAACTGACACTCATAAGGTGGTTAATGGAGGAGAATGGCGGCCACAAGACACGAAGTTGGAGATCAAAGATTGATGTCCAATCCGGTCTCATTTTGTATCCCATTTCTTACTCGATCATGTCCTAGGTTTTTAATTTGAATCTGTAATAATTACCTGGCAAGTTGCGGGTTTTCTTTTATCTCACTTAGAATAGCTTGCCTTTTCATTTCATTGGATGTTTACTTATCGCACCATATTTCAATTCATTAATTGTTTGATCATTTTCTTAGCGTAGACTTAGAATTAGATTAGACCTTAAATGAACCCAACCTACGAGAGTATGTTGCATGATCACTTAATGAATTTTTACATCTTTTTTGCCATGAAAATAGTGACAACAAATGCATGATCAATTAGATAATACATTGACAAGTTAGTTATTGAAAGGGTGCTGATAGAAATGATAACGTAAGTCCCCTAATCTAAAATTTTTGGTTTCATAGAAATTGAGATGACCCTCCTGTTTCTCTATTGGGTATATAGCCAAACCCTAACAAAAGGCTAATAGTGACTCCTAGAAAATATTTAGGCTATGAAAAAAACTTAAAAATAATTTCCTATTACGTGAGGTGTGGACTTGGAGAGTCTGCATTCTCGATGGATGTATCTCATGGATGAACTTAAAGATAATGTGTTCAAGTCATCTTTTTCTGATGTACAATTAGGAATGTCTCTTGAACAATTACCTCTAAACCCGTCTCGATAAGGGTGGGTCATGACATCTAAAAAACACAAAAACATACTGTATACTAGATTAGATTCATTTACTAAATTAGATTGCA
Organism: Eucalyptus virginea; assembly: GCA_014182375.1. NCBI lineage: Eukaryota > Viridiplantae > Streptophyta > Magnoliopsida > Myrtales > Myrtaceae > Eucalyptus > Eucalyptus virginea. The sequence continues at coordinate 884,207 of CM024523.1, forward strand.
TGTTAGATAATTTATATCTAATTAAGATATTTTTCCGAATAATAATAGGATTTAATCTAAATTATTACTTAGCTTGAGTTGGATAATATCTCACTTTAGATAGTTTATTTTCCATTATTTAGGTGCATAAATTCCATGTCATATCGCCAAGTCATTCACCATCTCGTCATGCTTGCTATGTCATCATACCATATTGTCAATGCCATGCCATTCATAAATGTCATGTCATCATTGCCATGTTATATGCCATGTCATCATCATCTTTTGCCTTGTCATTGCTTGCATGTCATTTAGTGATGCAAGTTTAGGTCATTTAGAGCTAAATTTACATTATATGCATTGCATATAGTTTAATTCTTATAAATAAGAAAACCCCCCAAAAAGAATTAATTAGTTAGAATTGAATAAACATTTTCAATGATGTTTACATTAGGCAAGCATTTCCTTTTAATAAACACTTTGCTAATATTTGGGAAATTAATTGATGTGTTTGTATTGTGGCATTTAATTTCTTTCCATATTCTTGCAATTTATTTATAGCTTTCGTTTATTGAGTGTTAATTTCATTGATTGTGCACTTGTACGATTACTCCTTACACATTAGTGGCTTGGGTTAAAATCAATCCAAGTTGCTAGTAAAATATATTTTTGAGGGGTAAGTACACTATCAGTGCCAAAAGTTTCCGTCGGATCACTTAAGTATCAAATCGGAGAAAAAACGATCACTTTGGTACCACTGGTGAGAGATTCCGGCCAGATTAATTACGTGGCTTTTATATTTAAAAAAAAAAAAGAAGTTGCGAGGGCTTTTAAACGACATCGTTTTCTATCCTCCTCAAAAAACGACATCGTTTTGCCGTCATACGTGGACATCCTCGCAAAAACGACGCCGTATAGCTCATATTTGGATTGAAATTAGGGTTAGGGTTTCTTTGTCCTCGCCACTCGGCCACCATCGTTCGCCCGCCATCACTCGGCCACTATCGTAGTTGCTCGACAAAGTGAGTGAGGAGAGACTGAGATTGTTGCTCAAGCAAGAAGTGGTAGGAAGAAGGGAGGCAAGGGCGGAGGAGGACGAGGAGGAAGAGGGGTCCAAGGTGCTGCTGCTGGTGCGCTACTGTTGCTGCTATTGGTGTCGCTGCTGCTATTGTTGGTGTCACTGCTGGTGCCGCTTATAGTGCTGCTGCTGGTGCCGTTCGCTGCTAGTGTCATTTTTCGGGGAAGAAGACAACATGCCTTCTCTCTCTCCCTTTCTCTCTCTCTCTCTCTCTCTCTCTCTCTCTCAATTTGGGGATTTAGGGTTCTAAGTTGGGGGAAAGACGCCAAATGGAGTTGTTTTATTGTTTGGATGTTGACTCAACTCTCCGACGAGTCACGTCAGCTTCAAAAATTAATAATAAAAAAAAGGTGCCACGTCGGATTTCTGGCCAAATTGATCGGCGTTGGCACTAAAATGATCGTTTTTCAAATTTGTTGGCAATTAAGTAATCCAAAATAAACTTTTAGCACCAAAGTGAGCGTCGTACACAACTTTTGGCACTGATAATGTACTACACCTATTTTTGAAAATAAAAGAGATATAGTAGCAAAAGGCCATTAGAGTAATCAGGCGTTACCAAGCTCTCGAATCCATTGAGGCTATTGTTTATAGAAGTAAAATACTCTCTCACACTTTATTTGGACTCACCAAAAATTTATTAGTAGCGACTTCGAAATGAATTGATCATGCCTATTAAGAATTTGAACATAAGTTATGAAATGGTATGAGTTTGGGAGAGCTTGAGCTGGAGCTGTATGAAAGCTTAGCAATTTATGAGCCAAATCCTGGTTTGTTCACTGTTAGGAGAGGTCGTGACATATTTATTTGTTAAGATTATATAAACATTGTATTAGCGCGAAAATTGGCTTATAGGGCTTCAAAAGTGAAAAAGAGTAATTAGGTCCAATGTGTGAGAACCCATAAACAATGGCTCAGAAAGATAGCAATCACCAACAAAGGTGTTGAAGGGTGCAGCATCCGAAAGCTGGTCGGGAGGAACGAGATAAGAATAAAAGCAGTTATGAGGAATCGGCACCAGCGAGAACACAGACAAAGTAGAGTGATTATCACTATGGAGCTGAAGCTTTCAAAATAATTCGATATTGGAGTAGTAATCGCTAAAGAGCAGTTACTCGTAGAATCTCACTATAAATAGCCAAAGCGGCGCTCGTGTAAAGGACCCTTTGGCCAAAATCAACAAACGAAGACTCATTCGACCAATTATCTTTTCCTTTATTGCACTTTTACATTCAATTGCATATATACTTTTCTCCTGTTTTCTTGTATTTTGATCGCCTGTAGTATAGAAATAAGTTACTTCCTTTTTGGAATGACATAGAACCCATTTCAAACAATAGAGTCTAAACTTTGCCTCTTCGGTGAAAGATATTTGTCAATAGAACCCTTCCTTGGCGAAAATCTTTTTGGCACACTTAGTGGGACCATTATATTCTGTTCCTAGGAGGTGTCGATGGCAAAAACAAAGAATCAAGAGAGTCACTCCTCTGTTTGCGAGGGTAATTCGTCCCCGCAACGCGTGGAAGAGAGAGCCATCCGTTTTGAGAATTCCAGCTAGAATGTAGACCCTGTTGATGATGTGAACATAGACGACAATTCTGGAGATATTTCTCACATATTGTCTAAAGATCAGAGAAGGGAATTGGCCTCGAATTCAACGGTAACAGCCACCATGAGAGAGATTTTTGAGGAATAGCAAAATGATTTAGCCAATCATATGGCTAATCATTTGTTTGGTGTCTTGACTCCTCTACTTACTAATCTGGTCACTTAATTGACTTCGAGGATGGGCTCGTCGAACCAAGCAAATGTTGCTCATGAGGGTCAAATTAGTGTAGTGCCACCACTCAAACCAATTCCGACCCAACCTATTGTAATAGGTGGCTCAAATCTTATGCCGTTGGTTAGGATTCTACAAAGGGTTGACAATGTGAATGACCATGTTGAAAAAGCACCGCCTCTCTCTCTCCTAGAGGTCTGTAGATCTCTCTCTCTCTCTCTCTCGTTACTCCTCCAGATTTCTTTCCCTCTCTCCAGACAATTCGTCAGCCGCAATTGTTGACCCAAGTTGCAATAAAATAATAGGAAGAAGATGGTGTGGGAAGTCGGTGGATGTGCCGACTTTACATCCTATAAATAGGGACTGTTGTCTCTTGAAGTGAAAGTGTGAGGAGTGTGTGAAGCGTGAGTGGAGTGTGTACGTAAAGTGGGGGATGTGTACTTGAGTGTGTGTGAGTGGGTGGCGTGAAAAAGTGTGTGTAGTGGTGAGGCGTGTGAGACGTATATGAGAGTGGTGTGTGTAAAGAGTTTGTAATATTGTTTATATAAAATAAAGTAATTATTTTACTTATACATCCACTTGCCTCTCAACAAGTGGTATCAGAGTAGGTTGTCGGAGACCGTGCGAAAACAGTGGTCGGGGACCATTGTAAGTGAGCAAGGTTGTCGAGGATCGTTGAGCCAAGGAGCGGAGTACGTCGGAGTCCTGCCAGTGCACAATCCGGGATTGTGAAGTCGGTTGGTCCGGGACCAGGCTTACTTGGTATAGTGCTGGGCATTATACTCAAGTCACGATGGCGGATTTCTTGAGTTCGGTGAACGGCATGGAGAAGCTCAACAACTTCAATTATAATAATTAGAGTACCCGCATGCAGTATTATTTGCTTGGGCAAGACTTATGGGTTATCGTTGGCGGCAACAACACCACACCACCCACAAATGATAGTGATTTAAGAAAGTGGAACATCAAGTCAGGTAAGGCTCTTTACGTTCTTGCTATGACTGTTGAAGATGAATTATTGCAACACATAAAGAGTGCGAAGACCCCAAAGGAGGCCTGGGATAACTTGGCGACGCTGTTTGCAAGGACAAACGATGCCAAGTTACAATGCCTGGAGAACGAGCTCCTCTCAATCTCGCAACAAAGTATGACGGTAAGTCAATACTTTTCTAAAGTTAAATCTATTTGCGAAGAAATTTCAAACTTAGATCCTGAGAATGCCATCTCTGATACAAGAATGAGAAGAATAATAATTCATGAGTTAAGGCCGGAGTATAACGGTATTGTTACGGCCACCTGTGGATGGGCAAATGAGCCAACTCTAACTAAGTTGGAAAATATATTGGCCAATCAAGAGGCCTTAGATAAACAAATCCCTAAGGTCACAATTAAAGAGGATGAAAGTGCCCTCTTCAGTAATAAAAGAGGGTTCAAGGGACAGAATAGAAATAGGGCAAGTACAAGAGATGGCAAACCATGGAAAAATCATGGAGATTGGCGGAGGCAACCGGATGAGAAGGGTTATCAACCAAGGGGAGCTCATCAAGATTACGACGACGAAGATAAGAGCAACAAAAGGCATAGCAAACGGTGCTACGTTTGTGGCAAGGTAGGACATATTGCCAGATTTTGTTGGTACAGGCGAGAAGAAGGAAATGTCATCACTTCTTGCAAGAAGGAGATTGAAAGCGAAGAAAAATGGGACTTTCAAGCGCCTGTTGTAGTGAAGGAACGAGAAGAGCTTGCAACTGCTTGTATAATTGAGTTGGATGATTCGACAGGTTCTATCACGACCCCGAATAAGAGCAAGCCAAGGGAGAACTTGAAGAAGCAACTAACAATGCCAACAAGCAGTCGTGAAAAGAAACTGCAAGAGATGCAAGAGATGATAAAGAAGCTAAAAGTTAAGAAGGTAAAGATGGAGAATATGATGAAAAAGAAGGACGAGATGCTAAGATAGAAGGATCAACAGCTCAAGGAAAAAGAAAGGGAGCTAGAGAAGTTCCGATGTGAGTTCAAGAAACTGCAGAAGCTTCAGGACCTCAAGCCCACTATGACGTCCCAAATTAATCATATCGGAAGAGACAACAAACAAATGAAGGAGAAAAATAAAGTTTTCTTTGAGAAAAGGAGGCCATCTACATCCTACATCCCGTGGTATAAGGATCGGTGGAATAAGATCAAGGGGAAGAAATTTTATGAGGAAAATGATCAAGAGGTCTACATTGAAGTGCTTCGGATGGGATTGAATCGGTTGAAGCATGAAATGAAAGTCATGAATGAGAGGGTTGATCATATGAGTTACAATCTCAAAATTCTTAGAGGAGATATGTCGAATACAAAGATCGAATTGAGTGAGAAGAAGGAAAAGGAGACCAAAGGGCAAAATGAATTGACGTTGCAAAAATTCAAAGATCACAAAACTCAATGGAAAGTCGTAACAAGAGAAGCAACTAAAGATGGAGCCATAAAGCCATCCACATACGAGGAAGCTTCGCAATATTGTGAATGGAGGGAGACAGTTGAAGAGTCCAAAAGCAATATCGGCATGGCTACTATATCTAAATTAAGAGAGAGTAGTCGGTGAGGGGGAGTGTTGAAAAAGCACCGCCTCTCTCTCCCCTAGAGTTCTCTAGATCTCTCTCTCTCTCTCTCTCTCGTTACTCCTCCAGATTTCTTTCCCTCTCTCCAGACAATTCCTCAGTCGCAATTGTTGACCCAAGTTGCAATAAAATAATAGGAAGAAGATGGTGTGGGAAGTCGGTGGATGTGCCGACTTTACATCCTATAAATAGGGACTGTTGTCTCTTGAAGTGAAAGTGTGAGGAGTGTGTGAAGCGTGAGTGGAGTGTGTACGTAAAGTGGGGGATGTGTACTTGAGTGTGTGAGTGGGTGGAGTAGGTGGCGTGAAAAAGTGTGTGTAGTGGTGAGGCGTGTGAGACGTATATGAGAGTGGTGTGTGTAAAGAGTTTGTAATATTGTTTATATAAAATAAAGTAATTATTTTACTTATACATCCACTTGGCTCTCGACAGACCAAACTCAAGGTAATCAGGGTGACTGAATTGGAGCGCTTGGAGTCGTAGTCTCGCTTGGATTAGTACTAGAGATTTCCAATGGGACAAATCCAGGAAGAGTGATCGGTGATACCTTAAACCCAGGGAATGAAGCGCAAGTAGGCATCTCGCAGCAAGTGCTTCGAGAGATCAATTGGCTAGGGGGCAGCAATGCGGTATCGCCTATGGATGTGAATATCAAATCGATTCCCATACCAATCTCAGGATACTAGCCTTACTAGCCACAAAGAGGGCTTAGAGATTTTGGTGCTCAGCCCCCTTCGCCGCCCAGGGTGCAGTTTAATCAAGGGAGTTAGGCGTTGGATTTTGTGAAGGATCAACAAGTAATCGAACAAGCTATTTACTTAGTCATGCAGTGGATGGGCTTAGATGGTGGTGTCCTGAGGCCTGTTTATCGCAAACCATACCCAAATTAGGTTGATAACATCCATGCTCCAGGGGTTACAAGATCCCTGAGTTTACTTTCTTTACCGATGAAGATGACCAATCAATGGTAGAGCATATTAGCCGATTCACCGCACAGTGTAGGGATGTTAATAATGACGGGAGGATGAAGTTGCGTTTATTTCCTCTATCGTTGTCAAAGACAGCTTTGTATACAGGCCTTCTCACAAATTCGGTTCAAAATTAGAAGGAAATGGAGAATAAGTTCCATATGCAGTTTTATCGCCCAGTTCCCTAAGTAATATTATCAGATCTAGCCACCATTAAGTAGTTTAACAATGAGATGGTGGATCAGTTTGTCGCCCGATTCAATAAAATGAGAAATCAGTGCCTATTCTTTCTTCCAGAAAAAAGGAGGTTGTCAAAATGGCCAAGACCGATCTAAAATTCGCCCCGAAAGAGTGTTTGGTCGAGCAGAAATTTAAAGATTTATTTTCACTAACTGCTGCAGTAACCTAGTGTGAGAATCTTTAGAAGGAGAAAGATATCACCCTTGATAAGACATACATCTACCGGACTTTGAAGGCTGCTAGAGTGAAGGAGTCGATTATGTTTTGGGCTAAGGATACGCAGAGGTATTCATCCAATGTCACCAAGTTAGACGAAATTTTTGATCTCTTGGTACGAGACGGGGTTGTAAGATTAATGGAGGGTCAAACCATCCCAAGTAAAGAAGAAATAGGCAATATGAGGTATTGTAAATGGCATCACTCTTGGAGTTATAGTACTGATTATTGCAATGTCTTCACGAAGGCGGTATAGAAAGCAATCCGCTAGGGCAAAATCAAGTTTGCTGAAGAGAGGGATAGAAGGATGGAAATCAATTCAGATAATTTCGGGCAAATAACCGAGATGGTGTCAGCGGCTATTAGAGGGCACCCTAACCGAAGAATCATGTGTCGAAGATGTCGGAGGGAAATCATTCATCGATGTTTCTCGGATGGTGATGACTATCTTATGGTACCAAGACATCAGTGAAACCTGGAAAGAACTTCAACGAGGCTTGGAAGCACGAATTATGACCGTCAGTATAGACGACACCCTCAGCACATTGGGCCTCCTCGTAACTATTCTAATTATGCCCAATGGTTGACCGAACGTTGAGAGAGCCTAAGAATCAGAGGGAGATATTTCAACGAACATGGTTTTTAGGAGCGAACTCCTTAGAGAGCTATAATGCTGAAAAAGAAACGAGCAAACAAAATCCCATTCAAGCGACTGTATGAGGAAGGACATCCTAAAATTGGAACATTGGAAGAACTCAGTGTTAGATTCGATTATTATGTCCGATATACAAGAATGCCCAAGCTCAAATAGAAGGTTTTTGAGGTGATCCCATCATGATGAGGATTGGAGTTTGAGTATGAAGATGAGTTCTCACTTTTGATAAACCAGCATACGAAACCTCATCAGACAATGAAAGTGCCGCCTGATCCTCCGAAAGATCAATGGTTTGTGGGAAGAAAAGTTTGAGCCAATCCGCAATAGGCTCAAAGGTTTGAAGAAACCAATGTTGAGAACTTAGAGGAGGAGGATGCAGCAAAAGAAAAAGTTACAATAATTGCATAAACAAGCCAGCATTTCGGGAGGATCAAAAGGTAAACGTCGTGTTGAGTCAAAAAGTCCAGTATGGGTAAGGGATAAAGAAGATTCTTTCAAAAATGAGGGAAAATATAGTAGCTGTCAAGAAGATATCGCGACAAGGAAGATTCCTCCCTGGAAGCAGAAGGGGGAGAGGGCCAAGGAGAAAATTGGCAAATCAAGGAGTAAGTTTGACAGAAGGAGATCCAATTCTGGTTATTTGGCTAGCTCAAATATGGTGCAAGTAATGCTCCCTCATGAGTTCAAAACTTCAGAGTTGTTCTTACGGAGGAAGAAATTTTTGAAGTGGCGGAACTTTGAAAGCAGAGTTCCAGTTCATCGACAAGAAAGTAATGGAATTTGAGAATCTCCAAATTCATAAAACGAAGCACTTGAAAACTCTAATGGTGGTGGAAAAGATTGAGAGATGTCTTGTGAATAGAATATTTGTTGACCCGGGAGTTACTTTGAATCTTATGCCTTATAAATACTTCTGAAAGTTACCACCACATTAAGTGGCGCTGCTGGCTTCAGGCTTTCTCCCTCTCACGAAGGGGAAAAGTTCGAATCTCCAGCACGTCGCAGGTGGACTTATCGGCTTCACGGGAGTGGTGGGTTCCTCCGTGGGCCCCAGGGTTTGCCCGCCAGCTGTCGGCTTACGGGTTTCCCTGGGTCATAAAAAAAAAAAAAAAATTCTAAAAGCTTCGCAAAGATGAGGAATAGATAATCCCCACTAATGTGATACTCTCGAGCTTCATGAGAGATATACATGATGTGAAGGGGGCTGTGACAGCCTGATTTTTGAGTTTGTTTTCAATTGAATGAATTGGGCTTTTCATCGACGCGCCTATATTCTTTTTCTCTGAGCTGATTACTCACGAGATAACTAATCTATCTAGTGAAGCCGTTAAGGAATCTAAATGTGACTGATTTAAGAATTCGACCAGAAATCGACTACTTGACCGTGCTAATCTGCAAGGGTCAATACGGCATCGTCAAAATTGACTAGAGACCGGAGATAGGTCGATTCGACAGAAGCATGTAAGTAAAGTGTGGGTGATTCCACCGATTGCAAAATTCTTATCGAATGGCACTAAATCGATTTTTCTGTCATTTTTGTACCATGTGCCCGTATTTGAAATCTCGAGATTTTCACGAAAACCGAAAGTCATCAATGTGTTGAAGATGCATAATGTGGCTCGAAAATAATCGACCATGGGTCAAATGCGCTAAAAATTCCTAAAAGCTACCCGGTATGTTAGGTCATGCTAAAATCACGTCTAGTTGAAATTAATCATGAAATTGAACTCGATTTCAGAAATTGAAAGTTATGTCATGTCACGATTTATTTTAGGAACGTCGACTCATGCTCCGAAGAATTTTCGGCAAATACGGATTTTGGCGAATAATCAAAGTTTGGCGAAATTGGATCGGTAAATTCGGAGGCCCGTTTTTGAGTGCGCTTTTGGCATCTAAGTTGGATTATTTGGCAAGGAAAATTATGAAAAAGCGATGAGGGCTTCCACCTTGGCATTTGGCCATTTGAATTGAAGCCAGTTGAATTGAATTGAAGTAGATTTGAGTGGAAATTGTAGAGGATTGCACAAAATCCGTATGCCTTGTGGGGTGCAACATTGGGACCACCTTGGTGGCTTGTGGAGGAAGATTGGAAGGTTAAGGGCTGCTATGGATATGGCTGAGGGTGGTGGGGGTCAAGTGATGAGTGTTCTTGATATTTTATGAAGACTTTGGAGGCATTTGTTCCCCCCTCCAGCTGCAGCTCCTCATCTTCTTCTTTCTTGCCTCAACTTTCACCATTGTTGTTGTTTGAGAGCTCAAGACCAGCAGAGAAGACCAACCAAGCCAGCAACAGTCACCGGTGTCGCCGTTCGCCCGTCCGAGCACCGCTGAGCTTGCCGAAGCCGCTTGACCGCGCAACTCCAGCTCACACGTCCCTTGCCGTCCCGCGTCGTCATCTATGCCTAGCAGCCACTATCGCCGTTCGCCTGAGCTGTTCTAGCTGCTGACCATCACCGTCGAGCTCCTTTGCTGCCCGTCCAAGCCATCATGCGACCTCCCATGCCAGCTTAGCCCGTTTCAACCGTCAAAGCCCTTCAGTCTAGCCCTTGGACAAAGCCAAACTCTCAGCTGTAAGCTAAGACTTCGTGACCCGTTTCCGGCCTTTTCCCAGCCTCCCTAGGCATTACTCTAGGCTTGAGTCTCACTTGGCTCTGTGTCACCGTCGCCGTGAACTCATCGGCTCACTAATCCGGTGAGTTTACTACTTAGGGAGTTAATTATGCTTAGGGTAGGATTAGATTAGGCTAAGCTTGCTTTAGGCGATTATATTAGTGTAATTAGCGATTTGGTTGCTTAATTAGGCTAATTAGGTGATTAGATTAGATTATTTTAGTTAAGAGTTAATTAGATTGTATGATTTAATCAGCCTATTGCATTATTTTTCTAAGTCCAATTAGGTAGTTAGATTAGTGTTTAAAGCTTAATTAGTGTTTTATGTAATTAATTTGCATTTATTTAATTAATTTTATAATTTATTTAATTATTTAATATTTTCCGAAAATTATACCGGGATAGCTGGTCATCAGAATTTCGTGCTAATTGTCGTGTAATTGAGTGCTAATTTGAGCAATTGAGTGATGATTGGTAATTTTGAGTTATTATTTCAAAATTATGAAATTTTGGTATTTAATTAGAAAATACCGAGTGTTAAGTTTTGACACCGAAAATGTTTTTAAGTACTATATCAAATAGTGGGATTTTAAATGAAGGATATCAATTTTTATGGTTCAATTTGACTGTGTACCCACATATGATTATTTTACCGTGTGTTTTCAATATGAAGAAAATAGGTCAAGCATATTATTTTAATTTAGGCATTTGAGTGCAAAGCACAATGTCCTTGGCTGGGATTGGATATGCATGGAATTGTTATCGGAACCCGTCACGAGCTATTAAGTCGGACGATGCTCCTTCGGGAATGCCCCAAGTCAACGGATGTCGGTCGCAATTGAGGTTGGGCCGATGCTCCTATATCGAATGCCATCTAGATGTAGACGTTGCCATGCTCGATGGTGCGAGACGATGCCTGACTACGCCGGTAGACTGCTAATTGTTGAGACGGCCGTGGTCGCTGGGTCGTAATCAATTGGGACATGTGAATGATTGAAATTGACGCGCTTGATTATGAGACAAAATTGTGTGGCACGGAATGAGATGTGTCATAACAATTTGGCCTTATAATCGGAACCCCTGTGATTGATTAAGATATGAAGTAAGGCGTTCCAATTGTTGAGTGTTATTACTACATATATTTGTTATATGGACTATACTGACATGCAGGAAGGAACTAAAGCGAGGTGAGTCTCATTGGTTGTGGGGTTAGACTACCTTTAGGCGTATTTACTTCCTAATCGAGGTTTAGGACGTGAACTCGCTAAGACATTGTCTCATCTCGTCATGGGTTTTTTCTTTACAGGTCCCTAGATGGAGACCCATCCGGTTCGTTTCGGACAACTAAGGGGGTTTAGTGAGTAGAGTACCGACATTCCTGTCCCCGGGAGTCCCTGGCTCCATGAGCACATCATGACCACTATCTGGGTCGATGAGGGCCTACCACAGTGGGTACCTCATCGATTCAAGGTGTGGTTTCGTCATGGGCCTAATGGGATACGGGAAGGTCCCCTTCAAGGTTTTGACGTACCCGCCGTTGATGGCGAGGGGGTAGCTAACCCACTGGATGGGGTTGTGATGGATCCGAAGCCCCCGGAGCCTGTGGATGAGGAGCCTAGTGCCTAGATGGCTTAGCTCTCTCTCTTTTTGGTTTAGACTCTTTTGTAGATAAACCAATTTGTTTATAAAAGTGTGTTGGTTTAAAATTTGTTGTCTTGCTTTTCTATCACATGTTTGTGTTGTCTGGGGATTGTGTTGTTTCGCTTCCACATGTGCATAATCGATTGGGTCGGCGACGCATCCTAAGAGCGTCGCAATTATCGACCACCGAGGGATGTGCGCGCACTCGACGTTCGGGGTGTGACAGGGGCAGTCATGGTTGATTTCATAATTGGGTCACAGACTACCAAGAATACCTTCTTCATAATAGATGCAGATGCATCATACAATTTTTTGCTAGGTAAGGATTGGATACACAAAAATCAATGTATACCTTCCTCTTTGCATCAAACTCTTAACTTTTTGGAATGAGTATAAGGAAGAGTACATAAGAACGAATCATGAGTCGAATATCACGTAAGAACGAATCATGAGTCGAATATCACGTAAGATGATGTTGTATGGATAGATGCTCCCGAAGATGACACGGTATCTGTAATTGAGCCACCTTGGACACCGCTAAGCTTGTCTATGGCTGCTTCATAGAGACAGGATTTGACTGGATCTGAAAGAGAGTGAGCTGGCTTAGGGGAAATTCGATGTTTTACATGGAAGGAAACAACTTGTTACGAGAGCTGGATGAGTGGTATTCCTGCTACCTTGCATAGGAAATTGGAAACTCTCTAGGATTTATAGACTATGTAGGGGATTTTGAGGAGTCCCCGCTCAAAGAGGATACAAAGACGGTTAAATCCAAAGATCCACTAATAGAAGTCGACATTTATAAGCGCATTGCTGGTGATGAATTTTAAAATGGCTTGGTGGAAGTTCTACGAAGGTATAGGAGTTGTTTCGTGTGGGATTATCATGAGATGCAAGGACTAAGTTGAGACATGTTTGAACATTGTCTCCCAGTAAAACTAGGTTGGAAGCCCCATAAACAACCTCAAAGGAGGTTTACTCCCGAAGTAAATGCAAAAATAAAAGAAAAAATAGAAAGGTTGTTAAAGGCTAGTTTCATCGAAACCGCTTGGTATCTCAAATAGCTCTCTAACATTGTACCAATCAAGAAGAAGAACGAGAAGTTGTGAATTTGCATAGATTTTAGAAATATGTATGCTGCAACCTTAAAAGACGAATATCAAACACAAGTTGCCGACATGCTAGTGGATTCTACAGCTGGGAAGAAAATGATGTCCCTGACGGATGGCCATTTGGGGGTACAATCAAATCTTCATCACCGAATAGGATCTCCGTAAGATAGCCTTTAAGTGCCTCGGAGCCATAGGAACACTTGCTTGGAAAGTGATGCCCTTTGATTTGAAGAATGCAGGAGCCATCTATCAATGGGCAATGAACTTTGTCTTCCACGACATGATCGGGGAATTTATAGAAGTATATATCGACAATATCTTAGTCAAATCAATATGTTGGAGAAATCTTCATGAAGTGTTTTGAAGCTAACAAAACGTTTCCATCAGTCTAATCTGAAGATTTGCAGACTCTACTATTTAAAGTCTGAAGACCTCTGGATTGCCAGACTCAAGACTCAAAGTCTATTCTCATTGACAGTTTCTAATTCGGTGAAGAAAGGCTATCCAGAACTAGATGTTTCATTAAGGATTTAGCCTTATCAACTGGAGAAGATCTCTTGGCTGGATATGACATAACGGAATCCTTTATTCGAATCAAGATTGATTAAGGATCCGATGATTGGCGAAGTATACTTGGAAGGTTCTACTTATGGAAACCAAGATCCTGATTGTATGGGCGAGCATGATTGATGGGCTATCGACATGTTCCTTTAATAGCTCGAATGATCTTCCTAATTGATTCCGTCCAACGGGTAGTTTGGAGGAATTCCTTTGGTAAGTGCCAACGGGTATGATGGCATGAAGGAGTATAAAAGGAAGACGTTCCAGTTGTTCGAGAGAGGTGCACGATAGAAGAATTTCAAAGTCTGAAGCTCCTTGTTCTTAGTCAATTCATTCACTGAGCAAAATCCTGTACACAAAAGAGAGTTCATATTTTGAGATACCTTGAGGAAGTGTGGTAGAGTATCTACACTGTGGAATCAAGGGAAAGCATTGCTGTAACATCTCTTTTGTTCATAGTGAAATCCAGCCAGTGGGCTGTTAGTGCAGAAGAGTGGACGTAGGCTTTGAATAAGCCGAACCACTATAAACCTTGTGTTTAATTTTCTCTTCCCTACTCTCCGCTTTACATTGATCTTAATTCATTTTGTTAGCTAAAGGAGATCTTCCTTTCTATTGTCTGCCTAGTATTGCTTTCGTATTTCGAAAAATTGTTTTTACACCTATTCACCCCCCTCTAGGTGCTTATACTAGTTATATCACAATAGAGGTAAGTCATCTTGATTATCTTGAACAGTATTTTGTTAGGATGGAGAAATATCAACTGAAAATGAATCCTCTTAAATGTGCATACGGCATAAGAACTAGGAATTTCCTAGAATGTCAATTGTGTCGGGAGTAGGGATCTTGATTATGTCTCTAAGAAGACATAAAACGAAGTTCCAATTCAGGCTGGATTTTAAATGTTCCAACAATCGAGTTGAATATGAAGCGTTTATAGTTGCCCTTTGTTTGCTAGTTGACATGAGTGTACAATTGATCAAAGTGATGGATGATTCGTAGTTGGTAATAAAACAATTGAGAGGAGAATACCAATGACTTTATGGAAATATCATTCAGCATCACCACAAAGCAAAAGAATTGTTCGCTAAATTTCCAGACTCAAAACTAGAGCACATATCATGAAATCAGAATGCGAAAGCCAATGAACTTGCTCAGATGGCATCCGATTACTATATATCACGAAGGGGTTGGCCTACACTTTAATAATTGAGACAAAAATATTGCTACCTATATTTCAACATACTATGGTTGTCGAAGCCAAGGTAGGATATGGTCAAGACTGGAGGATACCGATAATAGAATATTTGAAGAATCCCCAATCACAAGACATGAAGTTGAGAAAGCAGGCACTAAAATATATATTCCTAGGTGAAGAATTATATTGACATACTGTGGAGGGGTTAAGATATTTGGATAAAAGGGAGGCGATGCTGGCAAAGATCGAGGTTCACAAAGGGATTTGTGGAGCCCATCAAGCAGGCATTAAAATGAAATGGCTATTGAGATGTTATGGTTATTTCTAGCCCACAATGACGCGAGACTGTATAGACTACACGAAAGGGTGTAGGCTTTGCCAAATACATGGCTCGGTCCAACATGTTTCAGTCACTCTATTGGAATCGATAGTGAAGTCGTAGCCTTTTAAGGGATGGGTGATGGATATCATCGAGAAGATACACCAGCTGTCGAGCAAGAAACATTTTTACATACTTCTAGCCATCGATTACTTTACTAAGTGAGTGGAAGCAGTGTCATACAAAAATATAACCCAGAAGATTGTAAGGGAGTTCATTGAGGAGCACATCATGCATCGTTTTGGTGTTCCTGAAACCATCGTGGTTGGCCAAGGGACTGTCTTCATGGGTACCGAAGTTCCCGACTTCTTAGAATCAAGGGAAATAAAGATGCTACACTCAACACCATATTATACACAAGCCAACGGACAAGCTGAGGCATCAAACAGAGTTATTATTAACTGATAAAGAAGCATCTCAAAAAGAACCAAAGGGAATGGGATAAAATTTCATCGACTGTAGAAAGTAACTTCAACACTAGCAGTGAATAGGGTATCTTGGTACGAAGTCCAATTCTCGAAGGAGGGCAAACTCCTAGCATTTGCCCAAAAGTTGCAACAAAAGGAATGTGCGGCCATGTCCTAATAAAAGGCTTCTTGGCACTCAAAGGCCACGTAAAGATGACAATGCTTCAGAAAGGCAAAAGGAAAGTCGATAGAATACACACAAGGCATAGGAATTTCTTGGGTTGCTCTGAATTACCTCACGTAGTATTGTGGATGGTACACCTCGAACCTAGGAGAAAACTTGCCATCATGAGAAAAGTATAATGGGAGATCTACAAAAATGAAAGTGTGCCTCCAAGGGTATTCATCGTCTGGATACTTATGAGAAGTATACTCTAGAAGCTGGTCTGAGGCTAGATACAAACTAGTAAAAAAGACACAATCGAAAGACATGAAGTCCCTGTGAGTCGAAAGGAAATATTATGGGAAAAAGGTAAATGGAGAAAAGGGGGGTGAATATTGCTTTGGAAGCTTACAAAGGACTTTGACACTGAAGTTATCGGGACCGAGTGGACCTAAATGCAAATCATACCATCTTCGGGGAACCTCGGGAACACCGGCGAACAAGTGAGGGAAGTACAATGCGGCCCAAACTTGTGGAAGCCAAAGAGGCCCAAATAAGGGCTTAAGGTGCTTAGTGGTGAGAAAGGTTTGAAGATCAATAATGGATTGGTAAAGTGTAGCGAGTATCACCTTGCCAAGGGATTGATTTAGCTTGAGGGCTATGCAAATAGTAAGGGTACCAAACTCTTTGGAGGTAAGGTTCGAAGGTTACAGAAAACGTACCAAGAAAACCAGTATAGTAGGAATGTCGCATGTTCTTCGCGAGTAATATCACCACCGCTACACATATAGCGCCTCACAAAGGCATCAGGATGGAAATTTGATAACCTCAGGTCGCGAAACATAGGAGTTTCGGTAGAATACAAGGTAGCCAAACCATCTCCGTAAGGCACAAGACTAGTCAAAGCATGAACACCAAGTAAGGTGATGGATATTGGGCTGATAGGAAGAAAGAAACGATGGGTGGAAGGCGACCAAAAACAACAAACGCTGGCAAGTAAGTCACAATCGATGGAGAGAGGAACGTGTCACGGCCCGAAAGAAAGCCCATCCAAGAGGTTCCTACGGGACGAGCGCGACACATCCGACCCTCGGTTTGTACCCCATCTACTAGGGTTTTTTGAGTCTTCTAGAATACTCTTGGGGGCGGGCGATATGGTAATTGTACCGTTATGTAATAAATGTGAGTAGTTGGTAGTTGGGGAAATGTAATTTTCACCGTTAGATCAAGAGGAGATCTACGGATACGGTTTGCCTTGTATTTGTATATAAATGGGTCTTTTCCCCTCATTGTAATCCATCTCATTCATAAGTGAAATACAAATCCAAAACTTCTCTCTCTAGAAGTTTCTCTCTCTAAGATTTTTATGAGTCGAGTGTTGAAAGGATGCTTAGGGGTAAAATCCTAAGGCTGCACGGGTCAGCCTACGAGTGATCGAGAGTTGATAGATAAGCCCGTGACAAGTGGTATCAGAGCTGAGTTTGTTCCAAGCGTGTCACGCCTTGATCCTCAGGCACTCACACATCCTTCTACTTGGTCGATTCTATAATGCAATATCCCAAGACTATGTATCGCCGACCCTTTCATTTTTAATAGCACATGCGGAAGCAATTATAAATCCCCAGACAATAAAACAGTAGATAGAAAAGCAATGCCATATTTTTCATATTGAAACTCACAACCATACTGTTATACAGAGCTTAACTCAAAGTATATTCACAAACTATTCACAACTTTCTAGTCTCACTCTATTCACATATAAACAGGGTTCACAAAAGAGAATGGGATCTCATTCCTCATCTGGGTCGTATCCAGGATCATCAGGATCTTCCTCTGACTCCTCTGAATTGCTTTCTTCTTCTTCAGGCTCCTCGTCTTCTTCAGGTTCCTCCTCTATCGGCTCCTCCTCAGCTATTCCCCACTCCTCGTCTTCCTTTGGACCTTCCACTTCTTGTTCCATGATCTCACCTTCCTCAAAATTTCATCGTCTTCAGTGTAAACCAATGAATTCGGTTCACTCCCGAGTGCAGGATCTCTGGCATCATCTACGCCTCCACCCTTGAGGTTTGCAGTCCCCTCACCAAAAGCTGACTCCAGGATAGGATGAGGTATATCTTCCTCAGGGATGGGACCTATCCTTCATCCATCAAAATAATAATAATAATACCAGGACCGATACTCATGGGGTACTAGGTCTTCCTGGCCGGCATCAACCCACATTGTTGACTCAATTAAAACGTATTCTAACCCTTCTAGGTGAGGATGAACATGGAAGTGAGTTTCTTTCTCGGTAGTGTCCACTGGAATGCCAAACTACTCTGGAGAAGGGGGAGGTACTGATGCTGCCATCTAGGGGCCTAAAATGGTTATACAATAACTATTGAGACTAAGTCTCAGCAAGTTCTACCCCACTAAAACTCGATTAGGAAACCAATACACCACATGGTTGGCTAAATAGCACGAGCCAGAAGACTTACCTTGGCATCAGTTCCAACCTGCAATTCAAGGTTATACGCATATGCCTCATATTTCACATCAAACAAACAATCAATTCATGACAAACGAATCAAATCATTGATCAATCGACCTAGTCGATTACATGATGCTCTGACCATTTCCCGGGTCATTCTAGTCATTGCTATCCAGTCTCAACTGATAAAACCAATCACCGAGCCATGTACATTCTCCAAGGCGATATTCCTTATCACCGAGTCACGTGCATTCTCCGAAGTGATGGAACCGATCACCAAGCCACGTGCATTCTCCGAGGTAATACATCAATTTACCAAGCCCACGTGCCTTCTCCGAGGTGATGTAGAACCTACATTGATCCACTATACAAAAAGCCCATTCTCCCATATGACGTACTTAGTTATCGAGCCGGCATACATCTCACATATTCACTTTCATTTTCACAATTTCCATTATGATCGGTAGTCTACCACAATACCTTTGTCACTGACAATCGATACCCAATTATTCATCAGTCAATTACTCAAATCAATTCAATTTAGAAATAATCCCCAAAAATCCACATTTAAATTAATTCAGCACAATGTAGGGCTCAAATAAATAAACGGACTGCACCACGACAATCAGCATAAAATTTCAGTCGTCGACTATCCCCGCCTAATTTACAAAAAATAAATAAATAAATAAATAAATAAATAAATAAATATTTTCGAAAATTAATAAATAAATACTAAAAATCCAATTTAGGCCTGTAATGCCTAATTGAAGCCCGATAAGGGTCGGGAAAAATTCTGAGATGCATTCATTAAATACTATAGGCAATTCTCTAGCTAAGTACACTAACCACCTAACTAATATGCAATGCAATTAACTAATATTCACTAATCCATTCTAATCTAATCACATAATCCTACTTAATTAACACTAATTAAATCTTAAGCATAATTAGTCTACTAAGCAAGGATTAGCGAGATTACTCACTTGATTAAAAGTGGAGACTGGATCACCGCGACGGCGGCACGACAACAGCTGAAGTTGGGTTTGCGAAGACACCAGCGTGCTTGGACCGGGCCTTAAACTTGGCCCAACAAATCTCAGCAAGGCTGAGATTGGTTGCTGAATTGGGTTGGGCCTGCAGCGGGCTTGGGCTCCAAGACTGGGCTGCTGAAATACAATTGATGCTGGGCTTGAAACTTAGGCTGAGATGGGCTTGAAACAAAACTGAACTGGGCCGGGCTTCAAGTGGCTGAACTGCTGGATTTTTGGGCCCAGCTAGACTGAAACTCGCTGGGCTTGAAGACTGCAAATTTGGGCCGAGCAAGAAGCAGCAAAGGCTGCCGTTGGGCCTTTGAAATTGAAGACCGACGCTGCTGAAGATAGGCCGTTGAAAATTGGCTGGGCCGAAGGCGCACGAATTCACGGGCTTCGCTGGCGTGCGGCTTCGATTGACTTGGTGGCTTTGCGGGACGTCTTCGATGGAGGCAGCCGCAGACTCGAAGGAACTCTGGCGTTGAAGACGTGGCCGACAAGTTCGCTGGTAGAGCAGCTTCGTGGAGAGGGATTTGTGGGCTGAGGGCGTGGCAGAGGAGACAAACCGAAGTGAGGATTTCTTCGGTGGATGCTGAGACGTGAGATGAGCTGCAGCAAGCGGTGGAGGAGTTCCGCTGGTGCAAGGACACGAAACGGTGAGGAATTTCGGTCAACGAACGGCAAGAAAGAAGTAGCTTGGTCTTGCGGTTTTGACTGGACGCGTGGAGATGGAGCAGCTTCGTGGGACGTTGTTGACCTCGGTGGGTTGGCGAGCTGGCGTGCGTTGCTTTAGTCGACAAAACCGGCAGTCAACTTCGGTGAGGAGATGACACGGGGGCGTTGGCTTGCTCGGTGGATCGTGGTTTCGCTTCCACCGAAGATGCTGGCGAAGATGGGATGATGCGGTTGGTTGTGTGGGTTCTTCAGCGGGCTACTCGGTCTTCTTCTGCTGTAGGCGTCGCACGAAATGGGGTGAGAGAGAGAAGGCTGTCGGTTGAGGTAAGAGAAAGAGAGTGAGGGAGAGAAGAGATAAGTAAGATGGGGGCTCCACTTGGTCCAAATTTTCTACCCTTATTCCCCAAGTTTCAACCTCAACCAAGTATCCTTCCTTGACCTTCATTTGGCCACACCAACACCCCAAATAACCATTCCAATGGTCCAAAATTGGCTAGGGTGTGGGGGATTACGAATCTTGAAGAATAAAGCTTCAATTGGAATTAATTCCCTCTTGATTCTCTCTCAATCGGCTCTCATAAAATCAATTGATGTCCCAATGCCTCAATTGTTATTTTTCCTCATCCAAGAATCTCTCATGCTTCTCAATTTTACAACCAGAATTAATCCCCGGCTTCAACTGAACAAAAACGGCCTTAAACTGACTTTTTCCCAAAAAGTCTCAGTTATCAGAAAAATCTTCTGAGACTAAGTCATGCATCCTAGAATTTATTATGACATGACAGAATCTTCAATTTTTGAAATTGGACTTGAATTAGCGGTTAATTTATATTCGGCATGTTTTTAGCGTGACCTAAACTACCGGGTAATTTTCATAACTTTTTAGGGCAAATGACCCGTGGTCGATTTTCTTCGAGCCACAATGAACCCATCCGATTCAATGGCGACTCTCGATTGTCATGAAAATCTCAAGAACTCAATTACGAGCACAGGGTACTAAAAGGACAGTAAAATCATATTAGTGTCAATCGACAAGAATTTTTCAATTTAGTGGAGTCACCCACGATCGGCCACACATCTTAGTCGAACAAACCTATCTCTGATCTCAAATCGATTTTTAACTGTGCTGCAATGGCCTCTAAAGATGAGCATGGTCGAAAAGTCGATTCCTGGTCGAATTAGTAAGTCTATTTGCTTTAAAGTCCTTAATAGCTTCCCCATCTAGTCATCTCAAGAGTGATCGGTTCTAAGAATAGCCCTATAGACGCGTCAATGAAATGCCCAATTAATTCAGTAGAAATTAGGTTGAAAAATTCAGAATGTCACAAAGCGCAAACACAATGGCTGATCCACAATCTGATGAGGCGCTCGCCATGGGTGGTGACTGCGCTGATCGTGGGCAGAACATCGAGAAGGGTGCTGCCAAGGGAAAGAAGACCCGTGGTGGTTTGAGTTCAAGGGATCCAACGGGGGATCTTGTGCATCGGATGGCGAAGCTAGAGTTGTTCGTCACCGATGTCCAAGGATCGATCGACGATCTGACCTAGATCATGGACGGAGTAGACGCCGAAAGGGAGTAGCTCGTTGTGGAAGTGCAAGAACTCAAGACTGGCATGGGAGAGCTCTGCCACGAGTTGCTGGGGACCTTGCGGGAAGAACTCGCTCAACGGTACGAACCCTTGGAGGCCATGATGGCGGCCATGCACGCGGAGATAGCGAAGCTCAAGAGTAAGCTAGCTGAATCAGAAGCTGCACGCGTGAACGGGTTCACCGTGCAAGGTCCACGAGTGGACACGCCAAAGCCAAAGGAATTCCAGGGTTCGCAAGTGGCCAAAGACGTGGACAATTTCATCTGGTATATGGAGCGATATTTCCAAGCCATGGGGATCGACGACGAACAATCATGGGTAAACACTGCATCTATGTACTTAGTCGATAATGCACTATTGTGGTGGCGTCGTCGGTCGGATGAAAAGTGTGGGGATCCTATCACTACCTGGGGTAGATTCGTCGAGGAGTTCCGACGGAACTACTTTCCTGCTTATGTGAAGGAGGAAGCTCGTGACGAGCTGAAGTGTCTTGACCAAAAGGATGATGTGCGCGACTACATCAAGTGGTTTTTGGAGTTGCTACTCCAAATCCCTTTGATGAACGAGATTGAAGCATATCACCAGTTCATAAGTGTTCTCAAACCATGGACTAAGCAAGCGCTGAAGGGGTGCAACGTGGGAGATCTCATGATGGCCATGATTGTGGTCGAATCGCTCGTGGAATACAAGATGCCTTCCACATCCCGATCGAACTCACGTCCGAGGGACAAAGCCACTGGTGGGGGAGATCAGGGGAGATACAATTGCTCGATCGAAGGTAGACCACCAACTAATCCTCACAAAGCTCATGCGGAGTCAAGCGGAGGAGGACAAAGGAAGGTACATTCCTATAAGTGTTTCTTCTGTGACGGTCCACACATGGTGCGGGATTGCCCGAACAAGGCCAAGCTGGCAGCACTTTGTAAGGAGGATGAGCTTAGGGAGGAAACGTGGTTGGGTTCGCTGTGACTCCTTAGCACAATCAAGTCAAAGAAGGCGAAGGAGCCCAAAGGCTTGATGTTCACAAACTTGAAGATCAGAGAGTCCACAATGAGTGCGCTCGTGGACACGGGAGCCTCCGACCTCTTTATATCGGAGCAAGCTGCGAATAGACTTAACCTATGGGTTGAGAAAGGAACCAGGTGGCTCAAGACGGTAAACTCCAAGGAAGTCCCTACAATCGGTGTCGCGAGGGACGTGGAGCTACAACTCGGGCCATGGAAGAGCAAGGAGACCCTAGTGGTAATTCCCCTTGAGGACTATGACTTTGTCATTGGAATAAAATTTCTAGATAAAATTCATGTTGTTATATTGCCATTCGCCGAGTGTATATGTGTATTGGGCAAGCATTGCCAATGCGTGATCCCGGTCCATCGTGAATTGGACCATGATCGAAGGATGATCTCGACTATGCAACTCACCAAGGGAGCAAGGAAGGGTGAAGTGACCTTCCCAGTGACCTTGAAGATCGAGGACAACAAGGGCGAAGGGAAAGAAGTCCCAACGGAGGTAGCCCAAGTCCTCGGCTCATTCAAGGATGTTATGCCTTCGGAGTTGCTAAAGAAGTTGCCACCCAAGAGAGAGGTGGATCATCGGATTGAGCTAGTGCCCGACACTTGACCGCCTGCCATGGTGTTGTATCGCATGGCGCCCCCCAAATTGGAAGAGTTGAGGAGGCAACTCAAGGAGCTACTCGACGCGGGTTACATACGGCCGTCCAAAGCTCTGTTCAGTGCGCTGGTCCTGTTCCAAAAGAAGCACAATGGGTCACTCCGAATGTGCATCGATTATCGGGCACTGAACAAGCTAACTGTGAAGAACAAGTACCCGATCCCGCTCATCACAGATCTCTTTGATCAACTTGGTGGAGCTTAGTGGTTTATCAAGCTGGATCTCCAATCGGGCTACTACCAAGTTCGGATCGCTGAAGGAAACGAGCCAAAGACAGCCTACATGACATGGTATGGATCCTATGAGTTCCTCATGATGTCGTTCGGCCTGACCAACACTTCGACTACATTTTGCACACTTATGAACAAGGTACTCCACCCTTTCCTAGATCGGTTTGTAGTGGTTTACCTAGATGATATTGTGGTGTATAGTTGGATGCTTGACGAGCATGTCGAACATCTAAGGCAAGTCTTTTGAGTCTTGTGCGAGAATGAGCAATATGTTAAGCACGAGAAGTGCGCATTTGCCCAAGAGGAAGTTCCATTCCTAGGGCACATCGTTGGGGGTGGGCAAGTGCGGATGGACAAGGCAAAGATTCAATCGGTCGTCGAAAGGGAGCCGCCGACGAAGGTGATGGGATTGAGGTCATTCTTGGGCCTCACAAACTACTATCGGCGCTTCATCCGGAGCTACTCAAGCATCACTGTGCCACTCACGGACCTGCTGAAGAAAGACAAGCCGTGGGAGTGGACGAAGCGATGCCAAAGGGCGTTCGACCGATTGAAGCGAGCAATGACCGAGGAGTCACTGTTGGCATTGCCCGACCACACCAAGCCCTACGAGGTAGACACTAATGCATCGGATTTTGCTATTGGTGGCGTCCTTATGCAGGAAGGGCATCCAGTGTCGTATGAGTCTCACAAGTTGAACGATACCGAGTGTCAGTATACCGTTCAAGAAAAGGAGATGACCACGGTGGTCCACTGTCTTCGGACGTGGAGGCACTATCTCCTAGGATCGAAGTTCGTCGTGAAGACGGACAACGTGACCACGAGCTATTTCTAGACCCACAAAAAGATGAGTCCGAAGCAAGCTTGATGACAGGATTTCTTAGCAGAGTTCAACTATGTGTTGGAGTACAAGCCAGGGAAGGCCAACTCCTGGCAGATATGCTAAGTCGAAAGATGGAGCTGATGAGTAGCACGGTGAGTTGACCGAGCTGTCCTTTGGTCAACCACATCAAGGAGGGATTGACGCACGATCCAAGAGCTCAAGCCTTCATCGGGTATGCGAGGGAGGGTAAGAATTGACAATTTTTGTGTGAGGACGAGCTCCTTTACACCAAAGGAAGGAGATTGTACATGCCCTTCCATGGGAAGCTGAGGAAGGAGACCTTGCGTGAGTGCCACGACTCGAAGTGGGCAGGTCATCCAGGGATCCACCGCACGTTGGCCCTCGTCGAAGATCGATGCTTTTGGCCCCAAATGCGGGACGACATGGAAGCTTATGTGAAGACTTGTTTGGTATGCCAACAAGATAAGCTGGAGCAACGTTCGTCGCTAAGCCTGTTGGAGCCGCTTCCCGTTCCAACTCGTCCATGGGAGAGTGTTTCCATGGACTTCATCGTCAACCTACCAAAGTCCGAAGGGTGTCGGACTCTCATGGTCGTGGTGGACAAGTTTTCCAAGTACGCGAATTTTGTGCCTGCAATGAAGGATTGTCCTGCCGAGGAGACGGCCAAGTTGTTCATGAAGCACGTGGTCAAATACTGGGGTGTGCCACAAACGATCATGAGCAATTGTGATCCTCATTTCACGAGGCGTTTCTGGTCCGAGTTGTTCAAGTTGCTGGAGTCGGAGCTGAATATGTCGACAACTTTGCATCCCCAAACCGACGGTCAGACGGAGCGGGTCAACGCACTATTGGAGATCTACCTCCAACACTATGTGAGCATGACGCAAGTAAATTGGACAAAATTGATCGACATTGCCCAGTTCTCTTACAATTTGCAGCGGAGTGAGTCGATTAGCCAGAGCCCGTTTGAGATCGGGACTGGGCAGCAACCGAATACCCCTAGCGCCATTGCTTCGGGTTATCGGGGGGGAGTAGTCCGCCCACGTATAAGTTTACCAAGGATTGGCAAGAGCAGGCCAACTTGGCAAGGGCGTGTCTACACAAGGCCTCTAAGCTCATGAAGAAATGGGCCGACAAGAAGCGACAGCATGTGGAGTTCCAAGTTGGAGATCAAGTGCTGGCCAAGCTACACATGGTTCTTTGATCCAAGGATGTGCACAAGGGGTTGATCCGTCACTATGAGGGGCCATTTCGTGTGTTACAACGGGTTAGGAAGGTTGCATAAAAGCTAGAGTTACCACTAAAACTCAAGGTATATCCGGTTTTCCATGTAAGTATGCTTAAACCTTTCCAAATTGATGAGGAAGATCCGGATCGAGGAGAGTCTCAACGGGCACCACTCAAGGTAAAAACCTCATATGATCAAGAAGTCGAGAGCATCATGGCGGATCGAGTCATACGGAAGCGGTATTGCGCACCCAAGCGAGAATACTTGGTCCGATGGAAGGGTCTTCCGGAGAGTGAAGCAAGTTGGGAGCCTGCGGAAAGTCTTTGGCAATTCAAGAAGGAGATTAAAGCCTTTCATGCCGAAGATGCGATGAGGGTGTCGCCTGATTAGGTGGGGGAGAATGTCACGGCCCAAAAGAAAGCCCATCCAAGAGGTTCCTACAGGACGGGCGCGACACATCCGACCCTCGGCTTGTACCCCGTCTGCTAGGATTTTTTTGAGTCTTCTAGAATACTCCTGGGGTGGGCAATACAGTAATTGTACTGTTATGTAATAAATGCGGGTAGTTGGTAGTTGGGGAGATACAATCTCCACCATTAGATCAAGGGGAGATCTACGGATACGGTTTGCCTTGTATTTGTATATTAGTGGGTCTTCTCCCCTCATTGTAATCCATCTCATTCACAAGTGAAATACAAATCCAGAGCTTCTCTCTCTAGAAGTTTCTCTCTCTAAGATTCTTATGAGTCGAGTGTTGAAATGCTGCTTAGGGGTAAAATCCTAAGGCCGCACGGGTCAGCCTACGAGTGATCGAGAGTTGATCAATAGGCCCGTGACAAACGTAGCAAAATTCAAGAGCTCGAGAAATCTTAAGCCTTTTTCCAAATTGGCTTCAACACGGGTTTCAAACGACGATACCATGTGAAAACACAAGGTCAAAAGTTAGAAGATAGGCAAACCTGCTATTTGTGGGAGGCCACTAATGATCAATAAGGTCTCTCTGTTGGAAAAGAAGTTGGTCCCTATAGTACTGATGAAAGAATTCGTCAAAATATGGAAGAAAGGGTAGAGTCTTAAAGTAAGGCCCAATTTGAAATCAGCAGGGGTAGAATGTTCTTCATCTACAAGATTAAAGGTCAAGTCAATAAGTTTCGTCAAAAACTTCCTTTTCTTTTCGAGGTGGTACTAAGTAGTGAGAGGACCCATGAAGGTGTTAGAGTGGTAAGCTCTAGTGTGTGGAGCCATGGTGAAGGAGAAAGGCAAATGGAAGCGGAGAAGAGTAAATAGAGAAAATAGTTGGTAGTGACAAATAAAAGGAGAAAATTGTTGGGAAACCGTCAAGGGGAAATGAAGAGTCCCAGAGAATTAGCCCTAGAGAACGTGGACAAGTAAGGCGGTTTTATGCCGATTGTGGGGAACATGAGAGAAGGAATTAAATGTCATGTGACAAAATACAGCCACAAGTTTAAATGCAAGTAAGTTACTCGATTTCCAATAAGTTAACCAAAGGGGAAGCACTACTCAAAACAAAAGAAACCGACAAAAGACAGGCAATCCAGCATTAGCATTGAAGTAATAAAGGTTACATGAGAGAGAACTCTCGCTTGATTACAGACTGAAAAGATATAAAATCCTTATCGAAAACTAAGTTTTCAGCTAGAAGCTTGGGCTTGACAATTTTCTGACGGTCTAAAGCTGTGACGGTACTCTCAAACTCTAGAAATTGCTCCCTTGCTTTGGTGGCCTCGTTACTAAATAAACGCCAGGTGTTGGTCATATCGAGTTGATGAGATAGAAGCTTGCGATGTGCTTCGGCAAGCTGAGCTTTGAGATCGGTAATATTCCTTTATAGCTGAGCTTTTATGTCTATCGTGACCAGATCTGATTGCGTAAGATGGTCAAACATAGCCTTATGTTTCTAGGCTTTGTTAATAAGCACCTGAGCTATTCACTCCGAGATGGCCAAAGATTGGTTGCCATTCTTCTTAACAGTATCCAGACTTGAGAGGAAAAAGGGGAAAGTACTTCTTGCAAGTGGTTCGAAAAGCTCGATGCCTAGCAAAAATAGGGTCAGAACCAAATGACCGCAAGAGCACCTTGGCCTGTACCTCAAGCTAGGGATCTGCAAAAAAGTCCAATAAGTTTGGAGAGTTCTAGAAGGTGTAATAGAAGGCGTTGATGTGATCTCATGAAGAACTCGCTTTATGCTCTTGATCGCCTCAGTAAGAGAAAGAGAAACCTCGCTCAGGTCTAGTTCGATCATTGACCCGATAATGAAAGGAGCATGTTCGTGATAAGGAATCTAGGTAAAGTAACAATTTAGAACTATAAGATGGGCAAAGAAAAGAAAAAAAGGAGTGTTGCTTACATCTGCAACAATAGCAACATCCAGTTTGCTGGAAAGCAAGATTTCAATAGAATATGATAAAGGTGCAGTCAAGGTAACAGTTAGGGAGAAAATGGCCTCTAAAGTTACCAAGGTTGACAATGAGAAAACAAGGTCCCGAGCTGGAGATAAAGTAGAATTCCATTTATTGTCAGCATGAAAGGTAGATATGATCCGTAGCTCTTGAGGGAGATCAGATGCAGTAGGTGTGGAAGTAGAATCATTCACCCTTTTCAGAGAAAAGGATGTCAAGTCTATGGCAGGAGGAGACCTCACTTCTAAGTCTTCCTGAGCCGACGATAGAGGGTTTGCCTAGGAATATATCAGACTTATGTCCACTAGCAGTAGGAGAAAGTGAAGAATCGACATTCTTCTAGGGAAAGACTAACTTTAATGGAGACTCCTCTGTGGGTGGCTAACAATACAACTTAAAGGGGGTGAATAGGTTATTTTCAAACTTTGATAATCTTTTACGAAAATTAGTTAATCGCTAAATAATGATCAACTCAACCTAATGTTTAAGAAAACACTAATTAGCTATATGCCAATGTATGTAAATGAAATGTAAACGGTGAGACATAGAGAGTTATAGTAGTTTAGCTTTATCCACAAGCCTACTCACTCTTCAGACTAACAGCCTCAAGACGGGCTGAATTCCACTAACAATTTACTTGAAAAGTTATAAACGCCTAGCACCGATCCTTTACATGACAGATACCACTATCTAGACTCAGCTACTTTTCTTATACTCGTAAACTTATTTTGTTGCACAATTGCCAAACAACATAAATATCAAAACAGTATGATAGAGAACTTATAGCTAAGAACAATAGGAGGTAAGCTTCTTAATCTTGTGTATTATATTCTCCCACGATTCTCTTTAGTCTTCTCTTTTTGTACTCTTGCTCAATCTATCCGTTGAAGATGAATTAGAGAAATAGATAACTATCGAAGAGTTTCCATT
The DNA here is from genome assembly GCA_014182375.1 of Eucalyptus virginea. NCBI lineage: Eukaryota > Viridiplantae > Streptophyta > Magnoliopsida > Myrtales > Myrtaceae > Eucalyptus > Eucalyptus virginea. The sequence continues at coordinate 912,885 of CM024523.1, forward strand.
GAGCTATTGTCTAAGGAAGTTACCGCCCATGTAGTTTTCATTCCTTGAACCTCTGCAAGCTAACCAAAAATAGGAACTGCCACCATCTTCTCACTGCAGTTTGACCTGTCAAACGACCTAGCTACTCTGCTACATGTTTTATATAGATTCTACTGCTATACGAATTTAGGTCTTTTAACGGCTACTTAGTTGACTCAATGAACATTATCAGATGTACTTGATTGTTACATCACCATCGACCTAACCTTTACAGCTTCAATATAAACATTATCAAAAGCTGATCTTTTAGGTTGAGTGGTGCTGTTTGTCATAACAACATATTTGCGAACTTCGTTCCAATAAATCACACCATAGATGTAGCATACTCCTTTAGTCTAAACACTTACATACATTGTAGTACATAATATACTAAGGGTAGTTTGGGCATCATCAAAATCACTTGAAGATGTTTTCTCCAACATCCTTTAGTGCCGAAGAGGTCCACTCACTCCATTAGAAGACGAAGAAGGAGGCTCTGTAATAGGAAGGGGTGTAGGGCTTAGAGAGTTGATGGTTTCGAGCGGGGGTGATGTTGAAGCTTTAGCCACAGGAGGAATTAAGGATGTAAGACCACCAACAGAAGAGTGACCTTGGACCTATGATAATGCTGCATTAACAATGTTGGGAGCAGAAGAGCTAGAAGTCAAACGAGCTAGTGGTGCAAACTATGTAATTGAACCTCAGGAATCGATCTAGATGAATGCATCCTAGTCCAAGGGGTAGATGCTTGCTTAGAAGCCACCGAAAACAAGGCATTAAAAAAGGCTAAAGACCATAACATAATAAAGGCCAAAGTCCCAAAGATAAGAAAAGGGATAGTACCTAGATCTAAAGCCATTTTTGGTGCTCAATGAGGTGGAGAAGAAGATAACCTGGATGAAGGTTCAATTGCATCAACGGGAATGTTTCTCGAGGTAACCTTATTGAGAATGGCATTAAAGTAATCAGCGAAAAGAGAGTCTCAATAGGTCCTCTACTAAGTGGTAAAGTCCTTGAGGACACCAAGAGTAGGATTGAATTGCTTGGTTGCATAGTCACAAAGTACCTTGTGGGTGACCACGCGACTACAAACAAAAGGGTCAGATTGTGACATCTTGAAATTTTAGTTCTCATTTCAATTAAATAAATTAGGCCTTTCATCAACGCACCTATAGTGCTATTCTCTTAGCTAATCACTCATGAGATAACTAGACTACCTGGGGAAGTCATTAAGGGATTTTAACGTAATAGACTTGAGAATTCGACCAGGAATCGATTGCTCGACCATGCTCGTCTACAAAGATCATTACGACATAGTAAAAATTGATTAGAGATTAGAGATAGGTCAGTTCGACTAAGATGTGTGGCTAAACGTGGGTGATTCCATCGAATTGCAAAATTCCCGTCGATCAGCACTAGATTGATTTTTCTGTCGTTTTGGTACCCTATGTCAGTATTCGAAACCTCGAGATTTTCACGACCACCAAGTCGCCAATGTGTCGAAGAGGTTCATTGTGGCTCGAAGAAAATCGACCACAGATCATTTGCACTAAAATTTATGAAAGCTACCCAGTAGGCTAGGTCACGATAAAATTGCGCCAGATTGAAATTAACCACGAATTTGAATCCGATTTCAGAAATTGAAAGTTCTGTCATGTCATGAGTCATTTTAGGAACGTCAACTCATCGTCCAAAAATTTTTCTGTAAACCGAGATTTTAAGCGAAAAGTTAAAATAGGGTCATTTTTGTCTGGAAAATTCAGGGGATCGTTTTTTATCGCATTTTTGGTATGCAAGTTAGTTTTATGGTGAGAAAAAATGTCAATTTGATCGAGAACTTGACGGTGGAATTTTTTAGGGCCAAATTGAATTAATTCAAGAGGGGATTAAAGAGGAATTGGGAGAGATTTGTGCAAAATTCGTAGCCCCCCTCCGCCATGCCTCAACCTCTTGGACCTCTCCAATAGCTTCCTAAGGAAGCTTTGGTAGCTGGAATTGCTGAGGAAGCCAGCAGCCATGGTGAGACCTCTTCAAGGGAACAAAAGGGTGAGGATTAAGACCAAGTGGCCCCCTTCCAAGCTTGTTGTCCCCCCTTCTCTTCCTTTGCCAATGACCCCTCCATTCCAGACCAGAAGAATCTTTGAAAATTACAAAGAGACCGAGCTCAGCCCCTTCCCTTGCCCGTTGATGCTTGCCGAAGCTCAGACAGCCACCGTAAGCCCCTTGCTCACTGTCGCGCCCCACAAGCCTCGCCTGCTCGTCCCGCTATTCCGCGACCTTGTCTTGCCCTAGCAGTCGCCCCCTGCCACCTCGAGTTGCGTCGAAGCTCCTTGGACGTCGTTCAGCCGCCGCCTACCACCGGGAAGCCCCATTGGACCCACAGCAACACCGCCACTCGTCCTTGCCCATTTCAGCCACAACTAGCCGCTGGTTTCTCCTTTCTCGGCCAAGAATAGAATCGAGAAGCCTTGGGTTTGCTGAGCACTGTTTGGCCCGTTTTGGACCACTTCCGGACCTCGCTTGGTGCCCCCGCTTTGAAGTTTGTGAACCGGCTCTGCGTCCCCATCGAAGTGAACTCACCAGAATGCTAATCCAGTGAGTTTACTCACTAATCCCTGCTTAGGGAGTTTATTATGCTTAAGGGTAGATTAGTTTAAGGTAAGCATGGATTAGATGATTAGTTAGAATAAATTAGCAATTTAATTAATCAATATTGCATGTTGAGTAGTTAGAGTAGCGTAATTAGAGACTAGACAAGTTGTAGTATTTATCTAGATAGGTTTAGAATTTTTTCGAGCCCATCTCAGCTTTTAATTAGGCTTTTCTGGCCTAAGGTGCATTGTTGCTATTTATTGATATTTATTAATTAATTTTCGCAATTATTTAATTAATTATTATTTTTTCGAAAATTAGATCGGGATAGCCGAAATTTCGTGCTGATTGCAATGGTGTGATTTGTTTAATTAATAGAGTGATATTTTGTGCAATTTGAATGTGAATTGTGATTTTGGGTATTTATCCTAAAATTTAAATAATTTCGGTTTTTAATTAGAAAATACTGAGCATCGGTTTACAATGCCAAAAATGTGTTTATGGACTATTGGAATTAGTGGGATTTTCAAAAGGGAAAATATTGTATTTTGATTAAGGCCGATCGTGTACCCACACACGATTATTTCTATCGGGAATGATAAAAATAGTGGCATTCTCATATGGTGAGAACAGTATACTATATCAACCTACGGGCTTTGATATGTCAGCTTAGCACGAGCAGTATACTTTCTCAGCTTAGAGTGAGCATCATAAGTATACTATATCAACTTGAGGGTTTGATATGTCAACTTAGCGCTAGTATACCGGTATACTATATCATCCTGAGGGCTTTGATATGTTACCTTAGAGTGAGTAGTATACCTTATCAGCTTCTGGTGAGCATTATCAATATACTATATCAGCCTAAGGGCTTTGATATGTCAACTTAGAGTGAGCAATATACTTTATCAGCTTAAAGCGAACTATACTATCTATCTTCAGCTTAGGGTGAGTAGTCCTTGATGTGATCGGACTTTATAGATAGTATTAAATGGATTGACTGAGTGATAGTCTTGATGACATGGAATCGACTAGATTGATTGATCGAAGGCTCGATCGGATTAGATTATTTGAATTGTTGAAATGATTGGTTGAAAATGCAAATTGTACTGACTTCAGGAAGGAACGGCGGCAAAGTTAAGACCTTTGACTTGTGCTTGTGCTTAGGCAGCCCTTGGTGCGTATTTTCTTCCTAGTTGGGACTTAGGGGGCAAACTTGCTAAGACGTCGTCACACCCCATTGTGGGATAACATTTTCAGGTCCTTAGATGGCAACTCCTCCCGAGCATTTTGGATAGCCAAAGAAGGTCACTGAGTAGGTATCTTACATTCCACTTCATGGGAGCCTAAGAGGATGGATCTATGAGCTCATAAGGTCCGTGGTCTGGGTTGATGAGGGTCTACCCCATAAGGTACCCCATCAATACAGATCATGGTACCGTCATGAGCGGAATGGACAAAGAGAGGGTCCTATACCGAAATCTGAGATGCCTGTGTACGTGCTGGAGGTTGCTTTTGAAAAAGGGACGTTCGTCCCTCTAGGTGGTTCAGTGGTGGACCCGTATCTGTCGGCTCCAGGATCCCCACTATATTATGAAGAAGACTCAAATGCCTGAAGATCTATAGCACTCTACCCCCCCTCCTTTTTGCAGACCTTGTATATAATTGGCTAATATTGTATATGACATAGTTTGATGTGTATATAAGTGTGATGTGGTTTTTGAAAACAATTGTGGCTCTACTTTTCTATCCCATCTTGTTATTCTCTGGGGAAATTATTTATTTGCTTCCGCATGCGCATTTAAAATGAAAGAGTTGGCGATGCGTCCTAGGACGTCACTATTTAATCGACTGCTAAGGGATGGGCACGCGCTCGAAGGATCGAGGCATGACACAGATGCCTTGGTTACTGTGGATTGATGCTCCTCATCAAAAGGGAAGTCCATAGAGTAAAAGGCAACAATTGAAATGTGCTGAGACAACCCGAACTGTCAAGCACAATACTGAGGGGAATAGATCTCCACACCCAACTTCAACTTCCCCTTAGGAGATAGCCTCAACGTTGATCAGATGCAACCAAGACTAAATGCTTGAATTTTTAGGTATCCTTGGATCAGACAAAAGAGAAAACTGAGATGAAATATGAGCTAGAGAATAGGCAAAAATGGTCGATGTTCAAGGAAACATAGTAGAACCACTGAAGGAAATGGAGGAAGGATGAAGACCCATCAAGGATAGAACGGAGACAAAAGCTTAACAATTGTGTTCCTTTGCTCTCAGGATAAAACGTCTTGGCTTTGTACCCTGTCGGAAGAGGATTCTTGGAGTCTGAGTAAAAGGATAGGAAATATAGTCCGATCCATACTTGAAGAATCCAAAAGAGGCCATAGATGAACCTAGCAATAGGTACGCTCATGGCAATGGAGGCAAAACCTAAACCTTGATAGAAAGCGGCTAGGGCAAGACAACCCATAGCTATATGCTTGCCTTGCGAGAGATAAAAAGCCAAATCCCTCAGCTCTTGGGCCACTTGAAGAGAATGATGGCAAAAGACAAACTTGGATAGCCAGTTAAGGAGAAAAGCTACGTGCTCTTCATCTTCAACATCACTCGTTCGATGAGCGTAGGTAGTTTGAAAATGGGTATAAGAAAGATCAGCACCTTGCGGAAAAAAGGGGCAAGTTGAAGGATCAATGGTGTTAGTGTCATCACCATATGGACTTAGGTCGGTGATAGCATACACATCCAAAAGGGTTACCGACATAGAGCTAGACTTAAGGAAGAAATAGTTGACTAAAGGTAACCGCAAACTTGCAAGGCTCCCCAAAAGTTTATGGTTAAGCTTCTGGTTGAAAGTATAAAACTCTAAGGCTTCGTCGATTCAAGATTTGCGCCATACCTCATGTTTAGCATATTTGAGTCTAAAATACCATTCAAAGAAGACTAGACCAAAAGGATAGAAAGCCCTAAGCTTTTGAGAAGCGAGACTCCAAACATACTCCAAAAGATTATCCCTTTGGAACGGAAGGGATTCTTCTATGTGCTAAGGGAAATATTCAAAAAGAAAAGGAGGAGGTACCGATGTTCGTAGACATGGCCCAAGAATTATTTCGTCACTTGCCTCTTTTGGAGAGCTCTAAGGCGATAGGTAGACGTTATCCACACACTAGTGATTTGAGTTGCTCAAGACAGGCAAAGAAAGTGTATCCGTATGATTGAGACATGGTAGGACCAAGAAGGGGCCAAGAGAAGGTGAATACGACAAAAGAGAAGAATAAAAATCGAATCTTGGAAGAAAGCTTCAATGGCGCTAAAAGCGACAAGGCCAAAAGTCAGGAGTTGCATATTTTTAAAGAAAAAGATGTCATGAGTGATTAAAAAAGGATGTGGGTTCAGAGCCCCAAAGGCATTACATCACAAACTGTTGACACCTAAATTTTGTTACCCAGTTTTTAATTTATTTATTGCATTAAAAAATAAGGGATTAATTTTTAACCCCTAAAAAAAAACTAATATTAATTGCATAGCATATAATTTTAGGTGCATTCATTTTTTTTTATGGCATTCGCATTGGATCGACAATGGTGAACGGACTCGAATGAGTGGTTTTAAGCTTAATAGATATAAAGGTATTCTATTCTTCAATGTGATATTTCTTTATTTCAACCAAGAAATGAATATTTTCGTCAAATATTTTGGGGAAAAATCACAATTGGAACAAGACCAAAAGAAATATTGTGTCAATGTTCGTTCAAGAACATAAAAGGAAAATTTGACCAACAAAGTAAAGGAAAATCAAGAAAGGAGATTGGTGCATGTGTGTATGGCGGTTGAAAAAGAAAAAGCAAATTCAATGGGATTGTCCCATTATTCAAGGGAAATATTCAGCAATTACTCGAAGGGAAGTGGGAGATTCACGTACTAATAGGGGCTGAGCATAATATTGAGAATATCAATTGGTGGATTTCATTCACGCCAACCCAAGATATCTCTTGCCTTTTTGCAAACAGGATTGACACATATAAATAAGAAGCAAGAGACAATCGTAAGAAGGGGGGCACACAACTAACATTCACGGCCGCAATTGAGAGAAAAAGGAGCTGCAGCCCTAGAGAGGACCGAGAGAGAGAGAGAGAAGAGATTTCGTTTTTTAGCCGTCAAGGCTGGTCACCTTCCACAGCCGTGCCCAAGTTCTCGTACCAGCAACATCACTGTCCATCATGTGTTTTCTCGACGCTGATTCACGAGAACCTGCTCAGCGAATGCCCAATAACGCCAACGACCAGTGAGCAAGGTTCAACAGAGTCCCGTCGGCACTTCAACGCTTCACATCTGTCCCTGACGACTGGTCATGCTTGTGGTGATATCCTGCAATACCTTTCCAATGCCCACAGCTTCCAGACGTGTCTCTGCGTTCCAGCCGGCTTAGCTTGTTTCTGTTCTGGCGAGCACAGTACGCCTGACGCCTTCAGATCGTTGCAGCGCCACTTACAGTGATTCCTTCGCCCGACGAAGAACTCAGCCATCCCAGCGCATTCCAGTCCAGCACCGGCGTCATCTCCAACCCCGCCACAGCCGCTTTGACAATTTTATGAGTAACTCAAGTGACACCAGCAAAGCATCCAGGCCGACTCTTCATCAATTCCTTTTTTAGGTTTTTAAAAAAGATAAGATTGATAGCGAGGCTTATCACTACTGATCCCCCCAACGATGAGCTGCTGACCCGATCGCTGACCAGCCCGACGCCTCCAACATGTCGCTGCCTCCCCTCTTCTGTTGATCTCCAGCGGAGCCTTTGACGAGTCGAACATACCCACTCGGATTCGAACCACACCAACAGCCCCACAGATTTTTGACGAAGCTACTGCTTTCCCTCGACACCGATCCAGCCACGTTTCTGTTTTGTAGGTTCATTGAGGGAATCTTTGGTCAAAGCACGACCTCGCGTCATACGAGGGACCTGAGAACTAAGAGAAAAAAGATGGATTAAGTGGAGACCGATTCTTTTATCTCTATCTGATTTTTATATTCTATTATGTCTTGACTTTATTCCCCAGGATCCATTTACGTTGGCCACATACAGAACACCCTCGAAGAAGAAATAATAAAAGAGAGTCCAGAGTCCCTACTTTCAGCGAGTTCTGAACCAATCGAAGCTTTCCGATGAACAGACTCCGATGAGTTCAAATTTGACAATATTATTTGCGAAATTAGGCAATTATCTTATCTAAATTTGATTTGGATATTTTATTGCCTAATACATGCTTTTCAATATGTTACGTGCATATTTGAATTATCGGCGTGTTCCCAATTAGGATTGATTGCCTAATTCGCAACTGCACACCGATTTTTTATTCCATCTATAAGGCTTTAGATGAAATAATTAATCAAGCGGAAATAAAATTGATATTTTGATCTTTAAGGCTTAAAGTCAATTTATCGATTTTATTAGCGAAATATTATCCCTTGATCTCAACGATGTGTGATATTTTTATGATTTTAAATGGTCTGTCTTGTCTTGATTGCTTTATTTGTCCTGGAATATGTTTGAGTTAGAATATTGCATGCTTTAGGGTTATTTCATATTTAGATCAAGCGTTTTATTTATCATGAATTGTCAAAATAACAAAAAATAAAAGGACATAAATCTAGGATGTTAGATTTTTGTTTCATTAGCTTAAATTGCATGTTTAATTATTTGACATTTTAATTTCGAATTTCATAATAAAAAGAAAAGAAAAAATTAGAATTAGGGCATTATTTGCACGTCATTACATATTAGGATAGATTGCATGCTTATTAAGAAAATAAAAAATCATGTGCACATCATATAGCGTTAGGTTCATGAAATGCACGTCATTTAGTGATTGTTGCTAGGTTCATTTAATTAGAAATTAACCGTCATTAAGATTAGGTCATTTTGGTTAATTTAGATTGCATATTTAATTATTGCATGTTCATTAAGAAAACATAAAAAAATTACTTTACTCATTCATATAGTTCAGGCTATACTACTATGTCATATCATTTCATGTTAGATTAGAAGCATTGCACTGCATACGGATCATATTCTCATTAAATCAGTGAAAACAAAAATTGAATGATTGCGTGTTAATTAAAAATCATATCTTGGGTTGATGATGTGAATTATGATCTAACACTACAGATGCTTCCGTTGCTATGAGGTAAGTCTTGCAATTTATTTATTGCTTTTCTTGCATGTTAAATTAATGGTTTGCTCACCTGCATGATCGCCTCACATGTTAGGAAAATATATTAAAATTAATTCAAGTTGTTTGCCAAACATTTTTCAAAATAAAAGAGAAATGTACCGAAAGGGCGTTAGAGAAATCTAGCGTAACCAAGTCCCCGAACTTATAAATCTCTGGTTCGTAGGAGTAAAGTAAAACTCTCGTTACTTTACTTGGATTTCTAATCGACTCACCAAAAATAGATTAGTGGCGACTCCTGGATAAAATGTATCTGCATGTTAAAAATTTGAACATAAGTCCCGAATTGGTATGGGCTTAGGAGAGCCCGAGTTAAGTCTAGGCTTAACAATCCATTAGACAAGCCCTAGGTGGATCACCCTCAAAAAATTGGTCGCGACACAAACGTAAGACTAGAAGCCAAAACAACGTTTCACGAAAACTAAGATGATAAGGTCAACAGGTACAATCATTAAGATGATTTAAAAGGCTTAAAGTATCTTTAATTCTTTTAAAAGGGGCATTTATTGGTGCCAAAATCAACTTACCGGGCTTTGGAAGTGAACAAGAGTAATCAAACAATGCAAAGTGGTTATCGCTATGGAGCTGATGTAACATCCTTGATTCCAACCCCGTAAGGATCGGCGATAAGATCTTGAATGAATCGACCATGGACCATTGGCCAAGGGATTGATCAGTTCGATCGATAAGAAATCAAGGATCGGTCATGGTCTGACTGACCGATCGACCAACCGATCGGTCACAAACTGATCGAGGTGTCGGCCGTGAATTTTCTAATTAGCCATAGCTATTGGATAGGATCACCAGCTCATAAGATGACTTTTTTGATCATGAGGATTAGTCACATGATGATTTTGGATTGGCGGATGATTATGGGTCGATCCGACCGGTCACAATGCTCAGCCGTTGGTGATTCCATCCGGCTATGCACCGATACACGGACGATTCAACTTGACCAAACACAAATCGTCTTCTGACCGAAATGCATCATTCCCTATTTAATTCTTATTGATCGGAAAGGAATATTGAACTGGTGATGTCCAATCGTAGATCAGTAATACACCAACCATGAACCGTACGGATGGATCGAGTGTCAACCGGAATGAGCTCAGGGATAAACCCGGTTATTCCATCACTAATTCTAAGGTCCATAAATGCCTTGGCTTAGTGCTAGGCCATGAGTAGCCTTAGGATTGGCCTTGAACCGACCAAAGGACAACCGACTCTTTAGGCAAACCAACCGTCTAAAGGAATGGTTCGGGCGAGCATGGGGCGTGATGGCTAAACCTCGAGTGTATGTGATTTGATTTTTCAAGATATACCTAATGATCCCTTTTCCAGCCCCGGAACCAACGTAGATGATGGAATTATCCGGACTGCCTTCTTAAGGAAGAAAATGACAAATTAAAGAAAAGGCCATGATGAGGTCAAAGATATCTTTGATGGTTAAGAAAAGGTCGGCGCACATGTGGCCCGATAAAAAGGAGACAAACAAACCTTCAAATGATTACATTAGGCTGTTAGATCTCCACCTCATAAGCCTAGGTATCCACTTGAAAATTTGGTAATGATGGCTCAAGATTTTCCTTGGGGAAGAAGCAAATGACTCAAGGGCTTAAGTGGACCGATAAGAATAGAAGTTGGTGGAATATTCTAGAAGGCCAAAACATATCAAGCAAGTTCTTGAATTTAGGCATGTGCTAAATATCCAAACCCCATGATTAACTAAATCTAAGCATTTAATGCGAATTGTGAGTCATTGGCTTAGGCGTCCATGAAAGATATGATCATCATTACCATAAGATTTTCCTTAGAGAACAAGTGGGCCAAGTTATGACGGCATTTATAAATGGTCCAATAGGAATGAAACAAGTAAGCCTTTAATCATTACATTAAGCCATTAGGTGTGCCACCTTTTAAAATTGACATGACACCGTACAACTTAGGCTTCTTGTCACGCCCTGATCCTCGAGCATGTGCCCATCCCTCGGTGGTCGATAAAATTGTGACATCCCAGGACACGTCGCTGACCCATTCATTTTAATACGCATGTGGAAGCGAACAAATACCCCTGACAACAAACGGCTTGGGATAGAAAAGTAGGAAACAAATCACAACCAAAACATGCTTTTATAAACACCCCAGTTTATATACAACAGTAGACTAAAGTCAAGAGTTTGCTCAAACAGAAAAGCCTACAAGTCCTCTAGACACTCGAATCCCCAACTGAAAACTCCGAGGTCTCCTAGGGACTTGGGTCCACCACTTGACCAGTAGGAGGGTCAGCTATACCCTCGCCAAGAGCGACGTCTACTACTGCAGCTGGGACATCATAATCCTGTAGGGGACCCTCTCTGTGTCCATTGAGCCCGCAACGATACCACGCCCTAAATTGATGGGTTACCCTTTAAGGTAAACCCTCATCAACCCAGACGGTGGTCATCACAAGTTCATAGACCCAGACCCCATGGCCCCCAGGAATAGGAAAATGAGTAACCAGCTCGGAAATCCTCATGGGCTACTCAAAACGTTCTGGAGAAACCACCATCTAAGGACTTGAAAAAGTTTGAGCCCACGACAAGGTGAGACAATGTCTCAACAAGTTCACTCCCTAAACTCCGACTAGGAAGGAAATACGCCTAGATGTAGTCTATGCACACCAGTTAGAAGACTTAACTCGCCTCAATTCCTTCATGCATGTGAGTACAGTTCATAATCTCTACCACTCGATTCAATCTAATCAATACAATCTTTCAATCAATCTCATCTATTAATCAATTGATACGATTACTGCTCACACAAGCTAAAATAAATTATAGCTCTCACAAGCTGATATAGATGGTTATTGCTCTCACAAGCTGATATATATAGATGGTAGCTCGCACAAGCTGATATATATAGAATATTACTGTCACAAGCTAACATATCAATGCTCACAAAAGCTAACGATTATTGTTCTCACAAGCTGACGATTCAATGCTCTCACAAGCTGACATACAATAATGCTCGCACAAGCTAACAATTAAATTTTGCTCAATATAGCATTCAATTGCAGAAACTAAACACACAATTGCAATCAGTACAAAATTTTGATCACCGATTATCCTAGTATAATTTTCGGAAAATAAATAAATACCAAACATAATTAAATAAATACAATTAATTACCAAAAATACCAATTTAGGCTGGAAATGCTTAATTAACCGCCTAAACAAGCCGGAAAAATTTTTGAATCTATCTAGATAAATAGTAAGATCTATCTAGTCTCTAATTAGTCTATTATAACTACTTAACATACACAAACGAATAATTAAATCACTAATCCATTATAACTAACCACCTAATCCATGCTTAACAAAAAATAATCACCCCTTAAACATCATTAACTCCCTAAGCAGAGTTTAACGAGTAAACTCACCGGTTTAGCGATCCGGTGAGTCCACAACATTGGCAACACGGAGGCGAGCAACAACCGAGCCTACGGTGACACCAAACGGAGACCAGACGGGCTTGAAAATGGGCCTTGAAGTCCAAAGACTCTTACAAGTTTTCAGCTTTTGTCCTTGGGCTAAAGGGGTTGCTCGAGCAACTTGAAGTGGCGAGGAGAGACGATGGTGGTTGTAGCGACCTAGGTGGGCGACGACGGCAAATAGTGGCTGGATGGCGATGGCAAGGCTTCGACAGTTACCAGGGAGGCTTGGAACGAGTGGCTGGGCTCGACAATAGGCGCAGCATGGCGAGACGGCGCATGAGGGACTCACGGGCAACGCGACGGCGTGCGGGCGCGAACGGCGGTCCTAGCGGTTCCAAGAGGCAGTCGTAGCTAGGGGAGGCAGCTCCTATGTTTCCTTTGGAATTTTTGAGCTTCTAAGACACAACAACAAAAGATCAAGTGACTGCTTGAAGAAGAAGAAGCCAACTCAAGAGAGGGGGACCTATTTTGGCATCAAAAGTCTTCATCCTCTATCCAAACACTCATGGCAAGGCCCCACCATGCATGGCTGTCATCCAAGGCCAACTCATAGCCCTCAATCTTCCTTAGCAAGCCAACCAAGTGGTCCAAAATGTTGATGGACCCTTAGCCTACGAATTTTGGGCCAATCTCTCCAAAAATGAATCAATTCTCCTTCAATTAGATCCAATTTGATGTCCATAAATCCAACCAAGGTGCCACCATCCAATTCAACATTTTTCCTCGTTAATTTGTCCAACTTGAGTCCCAAAAACGTAACAAAAAATGACCCTCTGATTTTTCCGATCCAAAATACCCTTACTTTGAATTTTTTGCCGAAAATCCCAGTTTGCCGAAAAACCTTCGAAGGATGAGTCGATGTTTCTAAAATGACTCGTGACATGGTAGAACTTTCAATTTCTGAAATCGGGTTCAATTTTGCGGTTAATTTTAATCTAGGGCGTTTTTAGCGTGACCTAATCTACTGGCTAACTTTCAGAAATTTTTAGCGCATTTGACCCATGATTGTTTATTTTCAAGCCACAATGTACATCTTCGACACATTGGCGACTCTCAGTTGTCATAAAAATCTCGAGGTTTCAAATACGGATACAGGGTACCAAAACGACAAAAAAAAATCGGTCTAGTGCCGATCAACAGAAATTTTGCAATTAGGTGGAATCACCCACACACTAATCACATACCTTTGTCGAGTCGACCTATCTCTGGTCTCTAATCGATTTTTAACTGTACTGTAATGACCCTTGCAGATGAGCACAGTCGAGTAGTCGATTTCTCAAGTCTATTGCGTTAAAATCCTTTAACAGCTTCACCTAGTAGACTAGTTATCCCATGAGTGATCAATTCAAAGAAAAGAACTATAGGCGCTTCGATGAAAAGCCCAACTTATTCAATTGAAGATAGATGCTGAAATTCAGGATGTCACACTTCTCACCTCAATGTCATAGCTGTACAATTTTGAGAAATATGATTGGGGCATTTGGATGAGGAATGATGAGATTGGTGTCTATAAATAAGAGGAGCCCCCATTCATTTTCATCATTGAAACCCCTTGCCATTCATGCCTACACCCCTTCCCCTTCTCCTTTCCCTCGGCCTTGCATCCTCAGCCCACCAAGCTATCTAGGTTGGTCTCAAGTTTGCCGAGGTAAGTAAGATTCCTCCTTTTCTTCTAAGGAAGTACATCCCATTGTCGAGACTAGTTAAGTGATCACCCGTCAAGCCGTGGGTAGTGTGCAATGTCTTTTGTTTGATCTTATTTGTTATGGACATGCCATGTGCTTGAGTCGTGTATGTTCGGAATGGAATTGAGGTTCATTCGGATTGATTTCATTGCAAGACAAGGCCGCCTTAGCCACAATGCCTTGGTTTCGGCATAAATAGGATGTCAGGTCCAAGTCTTGCTTGGTGCAGGAATCGCCTAAGGCTGCAAGGTCCTAAATCAACATTGAGGCGTGTCGATCTTATGCCTTGATCGGTACAGGGACCGCCCAAATCCATGAGGTCGTGGTAAGGGACCAAGACATGCCAATTTCCATAGTTCAATTGGATGCAGGGACTTTGTGCTTGGCATTGAATAAAACTACAAGTCGAGAGTCATTCTCAATACGTATGTATTCACATTGGGTCGGAACCGAGATTCATCAAGCTTGGGATCATCACTAAAGCGAGGTGTACCCAAGCCTTGAGGTATTAGATCGGTATTAAGGCATACTGTTTCCAAGCCTTGTTCGGTGTGGGGATTGACACTATGTGATCAATTCAAGTTATGGACCAAGGATTATTCCTGGCATGTTTATTAGAGTAGTGCAAGAACTCATGGCACACACAATAGAATGAGCATATGCCTTCAGGCCATGCATGTGTAAGAATCGACTTGTGTGATACACTTGTGTGTGTGCACTTAAAGAGGAAAAAGCATCCATTGTCACATAGCATTGGTGGCGATGTCTCGTTCATTGAACGAGATGCCTTGTTCAAACCAGGAACCCCCTGAAAGCATGGGATACCTAGCTTGATGGTCGAATACCCTAGTTGAGCCAGGAAGCCCCTGATAGTATGGGATCTCTGGCTTGAGGCTGAATGCCCAACCTATGGCTAGAAGCCCTAAAAGTATGGGAAAAACCGTTTATATGGTTAATGAACATGTTACTATGTGATGTTGATAAGCTTGTTTGGTGAAATAACTTATTTGGTAAGTTGAAAGTGGATCACTTACAGATAATTGAAAGGTGGCAATGGACTTGCGATTGATTTGCCATCGACACTATTTGTGAGTGTTGTACTTGCTAGGCTTTAATGATCATGAGATACTTTTTTAGTAAAGAACTAGGAATTTTATTTACTAAGTTTCCCCAAAACTCATCTCTGATCTTTTAATCTTGTAGGCATAGAAGTCTCACGTCAGTTTTGGGAGCTGTAGTCACGCTAGAGGAGATAGGATGTCACGCCCCAATCCTTCGAGCGCATGCCAATCCCAAAGTGGTTGATTAAATAGCAACATCCCAGAACGTGTCACCGACCCATTCATTTTAATGCGCATGCGGAAGCGAATAATAAATCCCCAGACAACAACATGATGGAATAGAAAAGTAGGGCCATAAATTTTTCAAACCACAACATGCTTATATATACATATATCAAGCCACGTCATATACAATCCCAATCTATAAAAACAAGGTCTGTAAAGTAAGGGGGTTTCATAAAACTATAGATCATCTTCCTCATCCTCAATAGAGCCTTCAACTAAATACACCGGAGTCCCTGGATCCAAAAGACCCGGGTCTACCACCGAACCACCAGGAGGATCTACCGTGCCTTTCCCTAAAGCAACCTCCAGCACGTACAGAGATATCTCAGATTCCAGTATGGGGCCCTCTCTTTGTCTATTCCGATCCAAACAGTACCATGATATGTATCGATGGGGTACCTTATGGTGGAGACTCGCATCAACCCACACCATGAACCTCACGAGTTCATACTCCCATCCCCTAGGGTCCCCATGAAGCGGAATATAACACATCTGCTCAATGACCTTCTTCGGTTGACCAAAATGCTCGGGAGGAGCTACCATCTAAGAACTTGAAAATGTTATCTCATAACGGGGTGAGACAACTTCTTAGCAAGTTCACCCCCTAAGTCCCGACTATGAAGAAAATATACCCCAAGGGCTACCTAAGCACAAACACAAGTTAGAGGACTTACTTTCGCCTCTGTTCCTTCCTACAAATTAGCACGATTCATATAACTATCAAATCACATCAACAAGTCAAATCATCACATCAAATTGAGCCATTGATCAATCGACTCAGTCAATTCCATGTCATCAAGACCATCTCTCAGTCTACTCATTCAATATTATCTATAAAGTCCGATCACATCAAGGACTGCTCACCCTAACTTGAAGATAGATAAAAATGCTAGCCAAAAGCTGATAACAACATATACTGCTCACCCTAAATTGATATATCGAAGTCCTCGGGCTAATATAGTATACGGCTAATGCTCACCAAAGTTGTGCGATACTTAATTGCTCACCGTAGTTGTGCGATATTTAATTGCTCACCAAAGATGTGCGATACTTAAGGCATACTGCTCACTCTAAGCTGATATATCAAAGCCCTCAGACTGATATAGTATACCATTCTATCCAACCAATTATTTCACCACTTTTATCATACATAGTAAAAATAATCATGTGTGAGTACACGGTCGACCTCTACCAAAAATATAATATCTTTACTTTAAAAACTCCCACTAATTATAAAGTCGATAAAACCATTTTTGGCGTTATAAACTGACGCCCGATGATTTTCTAATTAAATACTGAAATTATTAAATTTTAGGATAAATACCCCAAAATTACAAATCACACTCCAATTGCACAAACCAGCACTCAATTAAATAAACCAATCATACCACTGCGATCAGCATAAAATTCCGATCATCGGCTATCCCAGTCTAATTTTCAAAAAATAATAATTAATTAAATAATTACCAAAATTAATTAATAAATACCAATAAATGCAATTTAGGTCAAAAAAGCATAAATAAATACCAAAACAAGCCCGGAAAAATTCCAAACTTATTTAAATAAATACTAAGACTTATCTACTTGCTAATTACACTACTCTTACCACCTAATATGCAATATCGAACTATTAAATTACTAATTCCTTCTAACTAACCTCCTAATCCAATTTTAACCTAAGCTAATCAACCCTTAAGCAAAATTAACTCCCTAAGTGGAGATTAGTGAGTAAACTCACTGAATTAGCTATCCAACAGGACCACGACGACGGGGACGCAGAGGCGGTCCACAAACTCCAAAGCAAATACACCAAGTGAGGTCCAAAAAGACACAAAAACGAGCCAAACAGTGTAAGAGAGACCCACGAGCTTTGATTCTGTGGCTTGGCTAAAGATGGCTGGACGGTGGTCGATTGAGCTGGAAATGGCAAAAGCATATGGCGGACGGGCTGCGATGGGCTTCCGGCAACTCGATGGGCGACTAGACGACTCTGACAATAGCAAGGGCGGTTCGAACGACTCGGGGGATGGCATGGGGTCACGACAAAGGCCAAACGACGGCCAGGGACGCGTGGGACGATCGCGCGGCTAGCGTGGCGTGCGACGAGCGAGCAATGGCGAGTGGTGGTGCTAGACGGCTCGGACAGCTGCTCGACGGGCAAGGGGAGGTTGCTGGCTGGTTTTCTGGGTTTTTGGAAGCCTCAAGCTATTAGAGATGGAGGGTGGTTGATCGGATGAGGGAGAGGGGACAACAAAAGGCTTGAGGTGGCCACTTCTCTCTTCTCCTATCTTCTTGTCCCCTTGGTTAGGTCCACCATGCTCAGCTGGTTTCCTCTGCCAATTTCCAACCTCAATCTTCCTCTAGAAGCTAATGAAGTGGTCTAAAAATTCATGGACCAAGGGGCATACGAATTTTGAAGACATTTGGCTCAATTCCACCTCAAATCCTTCTTGAATCGACTCAATTTGGCTCCTATAAAACCCACCAACATGTCCTCGATCAAATTGACATTTTTCCTCACCCATAGACCCAACTTGAATCCCAATTTTGCTACCAAAAATGGTCCCCTTATTTTTCCGGACAAAAACGGCCCTATATCGACTTTTCACCAAAAATCTCGGTTTGCAAAAAAATCTTCGGAGGATGAGTCGATGTTTCTAAAATGACTTGTGACATGACAGAACTTTCAATTTCTAAAATCGGATTCAAATTCGCGGTTAATTTCAATCCGACGCGATTTTAGCGTGACCTAGCCTATCGGATAGCTTTCAGAAATTTTTAGTCCAAATGACCCGTGGTCGTTTTTCTTCGAGCCACAATAAACCTCTTCAGCACATTGGCAACTCTTGATAGTCGTGAAAATTTTGAGATTTCAAATACGGACACAGGGTACCAAAACGATAAAAAAATCAATCTAGTGCCGATCGACAAGAATTTTGCAATTCAGTGGAATCACCCACGTTTACCCACACATCTCAAACGAAGCGACCTATCTCTGATCTCTAATCGATCTTTACTGTGCTGTAATGATCTCTATAGATGAGCACGGTTGAGCAATCAATTCCTAGTCGAATTTTAAAGTCTATTACATTAAAATCCTTAATGACTTCCCCATATAGTCTAGTTATCTCACGAATGATCAGCCTTGAAAAAAAATAAAATTATAGGCATATCGATGAAAGGCATGATTTATCTAATTGAAAATAGAATTGAAATTTCAGGATGTCACAACTCTTCCCCTCTTATTAAAATTTCATCCTCGAAATTTAAACTATTGCAATACTTTAAACAAAAAGGTTTTGGTACAACTGTCCCATCGACTCTTCACTCTCCCAAGTTGCTCCTTCAGTGTCGTGGTGTTGCTAGACTACTTTGACCAATGAGATGGTCTTGGTGCGCATAACTTGTTCTTTTCGATCCATGATTTGAACCGAGCTTTCCACATACGACACTCTGTCGTCCACGTCCAATTTCTCAAAATTAAGCACGTGGGTCGGGTCAGGCTCATACTTCCTCAACATCAACATGTGAAAGACGTCATGTACTTGCACCAGTTTCGGCGGCAATGCAAGACAATATGCTAAGATCCCAATTCTTTCCATTATCTCAAAGGGACTACGTACCTTGAACTCAACTTTCCCTTCTTGCCATAGCGCGAAGTTCCCCTCATTAGTGACACCTTCAGAAAAACGTGATCACCAACTTGGAATTCCAATGGTCTCTGGTGCTTATCTGCGTAGCATTTCTGGCGTCTTTGAGTAGTCTTTAGTCTGCCTCTGATAACTGCAACTGCATCCACTGACTGTTGCACCGACTCTAGGCCTGTAATCTTTCTTTCCCCAACTTCATCCCAACACACAGGCCTTCTGAATGCTCTGCCATACAATGTTTCGAAAGGAGCCATCTGAATGTTCTACTGATAGCTATTGTTGTAGGCAAACTCAACAAGACGAAGCTGTCCTTCCCAACTTTCCTTGAAATCCAACACACAAGTTCGCAACATGTCTTTAAGGATCTGAATCGTCCTCTCAGATTGGCCATCCGTGTGAGAATGATATGTTGTATTGTACTGCAGCTTCGTTCCTAAAGTAGCCTGCAAACTTTTCCAAAAAGCAGCTTTGAACCTCCGGTCTCAATCTGAAGTAATCGTCACCGGCACTCCATGTAGATGAACAATCTGATGCATGTACAACTCTGCGTGCCTATCCAAACCAAGGTCCTTTCGTACCGCAATGAAGTGAGCCGACTTTGTCAGTCTATCAACCACTACCCAAATGGAATCGTTACCTCTTTGATTCCTCGGTAAACCTATCACAAAATCCATCGTGATATGCTCCTACTTCCACTCTGGGATCTCGAAAGGTTACAGAAGTCCTCCTGGCTTACAATGCTTTGCCTTCACCTGCTGACACGTCAAACACTTGGCGACATGCTTGGCAATGTCTGCCTTCATACCAGACCACCAGTAGTGTTGACGCAAATTCTGATACATATTTGTACCGCCAAGATGAATGCTGTAATTGCCATGATGAGCTTCTAATAAGATCTCCTCTCTAAGCTCAGCATCGTCAAGTACACACAATCATCATCGAAACATCAGCATTCCATCCTCAGAAACCTGAAAGTCAACTTTTCTCTTATTGGTATCCTCTTGTAGAATCTTCTGAACATCTGAGTCTATCGGCTGAAGTGCCTTGATTTTGATCTGAACAACTAGCTCAATTCTGAGGGTGGCCATGAAAGATGGCCTAGCTCAAACTTGAAAATCGAATCTCGAGCTCTCTCGATTAAATTCCACTCCTTAATCAGCATATGAGCGACTAAAGACTTTCGACTTAAAGCGTCAATGGCCTTATTTGCTTTTCCCGGGAGATACAGAATATCACAGTCATAGTCCTTCAGAAGTTCCATCCAGTGGCACTGTCTCATGTTCAACTCCTTTTGAGAGAATAGATACTTGAGACTTTGATGGTCGGTGAAGATATGGAATCTTTCTCAACACAAGTAATGTCCCCAAATCTTCAGAGCGAAAATGATTGTTGTAAGTTCTAAGCCATTCGTCAGGTAATTCTGCTCATGAAGTCTCAACTGACAGGAGGCGTATGCAACAACCCTACCATGTTGCATCAGCACGCAACCCTGTCCTCTAAATGACGCATCACTATAGATCTCATATCCTCCAGGAATAGATG
Organism: Eucalyptus virginea; assembly: GCA_014182375.1. Lineage (NCBI taxonomy): Eukaryota > Viridiplantae > Streptophyta > Magnoliopsida > Myrtales > Myrtaceae > Eucalyptus > Eucalyptus virginea. The sequence goes on from CM024523.1 coordinate 933,420, forward strand.
GATGTCACATCCCGATCCTCCAGGCCCATTCCCAATCCTGCTTGGTCGATATAATAGTGATGTCCTAGGATGCATCGCCGACCACCTTCGTTTTAAATACACGTGCCAAAGAAGATATAAAATCCTTAGACAATAAAACAATAAGATAGGAAAGCAGGGCCAAACTTTTAAAACCATAACAAGTCTTTTATAACAAAACGGGTTTATACACAAGACCAGACTGGTTACAAAAATGTTGGTTCGTCAAAAAGGAACTGTCCTATGACTAACTAGCCATACAGGTTGGCCAATTATGGTTCTTCCACCTTCCCAAACTCCAGGACTCTTGGCTTTCCACAGCCGTCACTTAGGGACCTGAAAATGTGATCCCACAATGGGCTGAGACTACGTCTCAGCAAATTCAACCCCCTAAGACCCGATTAGGAAGAAAATTACGCCCTAAGGGCTGCCTAAGAACAATTAGGTGTCAAAGGACTTACCTTAGCCTTAGTTCCTCCATGCAAGTCAGTTCAAATAATAAATACTGACAATTATACCAATCAATCAAATCGAATCGAATCATCAATCAATCGACCTAGTCGATTACATGTCATCACGACCATTTCTTGGTCAGCCCATTCAATACTATCTATGAATCCGATCAAAATACAAGACTCCTCATTGAAATTGAAATATACATAGTATATTATCCTATCTCCATATGACATATAGAGCCATCGAGCAAGTATGCATAACGTTCTATCTCCAAAACGACATATAGAGACATTGAGCCATTATAACATACCGTGCATAACGTTCTATCTCCAAGACAACATATAGAGTCATCGAGCCATTATAGCACATCGTTCTTTCTCTAAGACGACATGAAAGTCATCGAGCTAATATGCATAGCATTCTATCTCCAAGACGACATATAGAGTCGTCGAGCCATATTACATATCGTTCATTCTCCAAGATGATATGAGAATCATCGAGCTGCAAAAGTATAATGTCCATTCTCCAAGATAACATATAAATCGTCAAGCCGTTATAATTCCTAAGATACAATCAATTTACTCTTTTTATCATACTCGATAAAAATACACGTGTGTGGGTACACGACCGGCCTTAGTCAAAATACAAGGTTTTCACTTTTGAACCTCTCACTATTTTCGACGGTCCCAAAATAGATTTTTGACGCTGTAGGCCAACGTTTAGTAATTTCCCAATTAATTACCAAAATTAACCATTTTTTGAATTTCATACCCACAAACACTAATAACAATAAAATTGCACATTAAGGTGCTCAATTAAAAAAATAGAGAGCACCACTGCAATCAACACGAAATTTTAGTCACCGGTTATCCTGGATTAATTTCTGAAAAATAATTAATTAATTAATTAATTATGGAAAATATTAAATAAATACAATAAATGCATACTTAGGCCCGTAATGCCTAATTATATGCCGGAACAGGCCCGGAAAATTTCCAAGACTCGTTAAATAAATACTAGACTCTATTTACTCGTTAATTGCACTAACCACCTAACATGCAATGGCAAATAATTAAATTCACGAATCTAATCTAATCTAACCACCTAATCCATCTTAGCCTAAACTAATCAATCCCTAAGCACAATTAACCTATTAAGCGAGGATTAGTGAGTTAAACTCACTTGATTCACGAGCCAATCGGTGCAAAACGACGGGAACACAACGGGGCTCAATTCTCTCCAAAGAAAGCCTAGCTTTTGGGGTTGGGAACAACCTCAAAACGGGCCAAAATAGTGCTAGAATACCCATTGTTTTGCTTCTAATTTGGGCTACAAAAGAGAGAAATAGAGGCTATAAGGGGCAGCAAGGATCGGCGAAAATAGTGGGGACACTCGGCGGTCACTAGCAGTGCTTCACGGTGGCTAAGGCGGCTCCGGCATGGCTCTACACGACACGGCACCTCAGCTGGGACGGCGTGCAAGCGAGAGGGAGGCGGAGGCACGGCTGAACGGCACAAGGCACTCGCGGCATAGGTAGAGTAGTGAGCGGCAACGGATGACTAGTGGTGGCGTCGTAGGCGGTCCGGCACGGCTTCAACTGGCTTCCTTGGTGGCTACTGGTTTCCAAAAGCTTAAATGGAGAGGGACGGAAGGTTGGCTAGTTGCTTTGAGGGAGAAGGAGGAAGAGATAGGGGACAAGGGGGCCACCATGCTTCAATTTTCATCCAGATTGTCCCATTGATTAATCCTCAGCCACGACTGCCTTCCTTGGCCTCAAATCAGCCACCAAGGCTCACTTTGCAATCCTTGAAATGGTCTAAAAGCCTTAGGTGGTGGGGGGTTATGAATTTCAAGGATTTCTCCCTCACTTGGACACAAATTCTCTCTTGAATCACTCCAATTTGGCCCTCAAAAAATCAATTAACATCTCAATTATCAAATTGGTATTTTTCCTTACCAATTGATCCCACTTGCTTCCCAAACGCGCAATCAAAAATGGTCCTTAATTTTTTTGGACAAAAATGGCCCTAGGACAACTTTTTCCCAAAAAGTCTCGATTTGCAGAAAAATCTTCGGAGGCTGAGTCAACGTTCCTAAAATTAATTGTAACATAACAGAACTTTCAATTTCTAAAATCGGACTCAAATTCACAGTTACCGGGTAACCTTTAGAAACTTTTTAGTACAAATGACCCGTGGTTGATTTTCTTCGAGCAACAATGAACCCACTTGACACATTGGTGAACTCTCGATCGTCATGAAAATCTCGAGGATTTAAATACGGACACAGGGTATCAAAACGATAGAAAAAATCAATCTATGGTTGGTCGATTAGAATTTTCCAATTTAGTGGAGTCACCCACGTTTAGCCACACATCTCAGTCGGATCGACCTATCTCTGACTTCTAATCAATTTTTAACTAGGTCGTAATGACATCTAAAGATGACCACGGTTGAGTAGCCAATTCCTGATCGAATACTCAAGTCTATTGCCTTAAAATTCTTTAATGGCTTCCCCAGATAGTCTAGTTATCTCGAGAGTGATCAGCTCTAAGAATAGCTCTATAGGCGCATCAATGAAATGCCTGATTAATTTAATTGAAAGTAGAAGTGAAAAATCCAAGATGTCACAACTCTTCCCCTCTTATAAAAATTTCATCCTCGAGATTTAAACCTTACTCGCTTTAAACAAAAAGGTGGGGGTACAAACGCCTGATCGACTCTTCAATCTCCCAAGTTGCTCCTTCAGTATTGTGGCGTTGCCAAACCACTTTGACCATCGGGATGGTCTTTGTATGCAGAACTTGCTCTTTTCTTTCTATGATCTGAGCCGGGCTTTCAATGTATGACACACGGTCATTCACGTCCAATTCCTCGAAATCAAGCACGTGGTCGGGTCAGGCTCATACTTCCTTAACATCGACACGTGAAAGATGTCGTGCACTTGCGCCAATCTCGGTGGCAACGCAAGACGATATGCCAAGGTCCCGATTCTCTCAAGATTCTTAAACAGACCTATGTACCTCGGACTCGATTTTCCTTTCTTTCCAAAGCATGAAGTTCCCCTCATTGGTGACACCTTTAGAAAAACGTGATCACTAACTTAGAATTCCAAACGCCTTCAATGCTTATCTGCGTAGCTTTTCTAACAACTCTAAGCGGTCTTTAGTCTATTCTTGACAACTGCCACGGCTTCCACTAATTGCTGAACCAATTTTAGGCCTATGATCTTTCTCTCTCCAACTTCATCCAACACACCAGTATTCTGCATGCTCAGCCATACAACGCTTCAAATGAAGTCATATGAATGCTCTGCTAATAATTGTTGTTGTAGGCGAATTCCACGAGATGAAGTTGTTCCTCCCAACTTCCCTTAAAATCTAGTACACAAGCTCTCAGCATATCCTCCAGAGTCTGAATTATCCTCTCAAACTGATCATTCGTCTAAGGATGATATGCCGTACTATACTGGAGCTTTGTACCTAAAGCACCTTGCAAGCTCTTTCATAAAGTAGCGGTAAATCTCGGGTCTCGATCTGACATTATTGTAACCGGCACCCTATGCAATCAAATTATCTGGCACACGTACAACTCAGCATGCCTATCCAAGTCAAGATCCTTTCGCACTATAATAAAGTGAGCCGACTTTGTCAACCAGTCGACTATTATCCAAATCGAATCATTACCTCTCTGACTTCTTGGTAACCTAGTCATGAAGTCCATCGTGATGTGCTTCCATTTCCACTCTGGGATCTCAAGAGGTTGCAAAAGTCCTCCTAGCTTGCAATATTGAGCCTTAACCTGCTAACACGTCAAACACTTGGCGACATGCCTAGCGATAGTCGCCTTCATACCAGACCACCAATAGTGTTGACACAGATTCTGATATATCTTAGTACTTCCGGCATGAATGCTGTAACTACTACAATGAGCTTCTGATAAAATATCATCACTAAGCTTCGCATCGTTAGGTACAACCAATCGTCCTCGGAACTTCAATGTTCCATCATCAGAAACTTGAAAATCAACTTTCCTTTCTTTGATATCCTCTTGTAAAATTTTCTGAACATCTGGGTCTGTCGGCTAAAGTAGCTTGATCCTGATCTGCACATTTGGATCAATTCTAAGGGTGGCCATAAGATGAGAAAGGTGGCCTACCTCAAATTTGAATACCGAATCTCGAGCTCGCTCGGTTAGATTCCACTCCTTAACCAATAAATGGGCAACTAAAGACTTTCAGTTCAAAGCGTCAGCGACCTTATTTGCCTTTCCTGGGTGATATAAAATATCACAATCATAGTCTTTCAGTAATTCCACCCATCGCCATTGTCTCATATTCAGCTCATTCTGAGAGAATATATATTTGAGACTATGATGGTTCGTGAAGATCTGAAATCTCTCCCCACATAAGTAATGTCTCCAAATCTCCAACACAAAAATAATTGTTGTGAGTTCTAAGTCATGTGTCGGGTAATTCAGCTCATGAGGTCTCAACTGGCAGGAGGCGTATGCAACAACCTTACCATATTGCATCAACATGCAACCCAATCCTCTAAATGACGCATCAATATAGATCTTGTATCCTCCAGGACTAGATAGAATGGTCAGCACAGGTGCGGTAGTTAGTTTTTGCTTCAGCTATTGGAAACTACCCTCACACTTGTCTAACCACACAAATTTCTCGTCTTTCTTCAGGAGTCTTGTCAAAGGTGACACTAAAGCTAAAATCCTTCCACAAACCGTCTGTAATAGCCTGCTAAACCCAAAAAACTTCGAATCTCTGTCATTGTTGTCGATCTCGGCCAATTAATAATAGCTTTAATCTTGCTTGGGTCCACGAAGATTCCTTCGCTTGAAATCACGTGACCTAAAAACACAACACAAGTCAGTCAAAACTCGCATTTGCTAAACTTAGCATACAATTGATGAATCCTTAAGGTCTGGAGCACTAATCTCAAATGATCTTCATGTTCCTCAGCACTTCTAAAATATACCAAGATATCATCGATGAACACGATCACAAACTGATCCAGATATTCCTTCAATATTCGGTTCATCAAATTCATGAAAGCAGCTAGAGTATTCGTCAGCCCAAACGACATCACAGTGAACTCGTTCGTCAGCCCAAACGACATCACAGTGAACTCGTAATGACCATACTGAGTATGAAATGCTAATTTTGGAATGTCTTATTTCCTGATCCTCAGCTGATGATATCATGTCCTCAAGTCGATTTTCAAAAATATCGATGCTCCTTGTAACTGATCAAACAAATCATCGATCCTTGGCAATGGATACTTGCTCTTGATCGTCACCTGATTGAGTTGGTGATAGTCAATGCATAAGCACAATGAACCATCTTTCTTCTTGACAAATAGAATTGGTGCTCCCCAAGGTGATGCACTGGAATGTATGAATCCCTTATCCAATAATTCACGCATCTACACCTTCAATTCTTTCAACTCTAATAAAGCCATCCGGTAAGGAGCCTTAGAGATTGGCTCTGTCCTGGGTGCTAACTCAATCACGAACTCAATTTCTCTCTCTAGCGGCAATCCTGGCAATTCCTTCGACAATACATCTAGGAATTCTTGTACAACCGAAATATCTTCAATCTTCAGCTCCTCAACTGTCGTATCCACGACAATCGCCAAGTAACCTTAACAACCCCCGTCTAACAAACGGGTTGCCTCTTGTGATGAGATTAGGGAAATCGAGGGTCCTCCTCGGTTCCCTACAAACTCAAAGCTCTCGCCCTTTAATGGGTAAAACTTAATCAACTTGCGATAGCAGTCCATTTTAGCTCGTTACTTGGTGAGCCAATCTATGCCAATTATCAAATCAAAGGCATACATGGTTAGGACTAATAAGTCTATTTTCCCCTCTCGCTCACCAATCGCTAACTTACAACCAAAACAACCCAAAGTAGTAACACATTATCCTTTGCTAGTGTAGATATGCTAGCAACAGATTCCAGCAATTCAGGATTTATTCCAATCAACTTAACATACTGCTCGACAATAAAGGAATGAGTTGCTCTCGGATCGAACAAAGCATAAGTAGGATGGTTGTTTAGTGAAACTGTACCTGTGATCACATCAAGTGCAACCTTTGCCTGACCTTGGGTAATGGCATACATTGTGCCTTGAACTGGAGGTCTAAATTGTCCTCCTTGCCATACATTCTGAGGCGCATACCCTCTGATCTGTCTAATGTGTGGCAGCGGCGGCAACTGTGGTTGTCCTCTTAGCCTCCTAGGACAATCTCTGGCCATGTGACCTAGCTGGCCACACTCAAAACAAGTGTCCGGCCTAGATTGGCATAGGGCAGATCCGTGTCGCCTTCCACACCAATGACAAATGCCATTTCGATTAGACCTAGACTTGCCAACTCCACCTTTTTTGCTGGGCGGAATCTGAAATCTTCCTTCAACCATGGGCCTCTTCCCATGTTGGATTGCATCCCTATTTGCATTAAATCTCGACCCAGACATGGTGGCTCTCTCATTCTGATCTCTCTCGATCATCTGGGCCCTATCATATAAGTCATTATAATTCCTTAGATTGAGCGAAATCAATGTACTCCTCAAGTCCAGCCTGAATCCATCCCTGAATCTTCTCACTCGGTTTGCCAGATTCTCAATTAGTTCAGGAGCATACTACGAAAGTTCAGCGAATTTCGCCTCATATTGATCTACAGCCATGGAGCCTTGGCGAAGGCACTAAAACTCTATCATCTTCATCTCCCTAGCAGTCTCTAAAAAGTATTTGTCATTGAAAGTCTCAAGGAAGGCGTTCCACTCTGGGACGACACCTTCTAGAAACACTGTTCCTTAGGTGGTTCTCCACCAAGTATCTGCAACTCCCTCCATTTGGTAAGTTACGAGGACTACATTTTCAGTTTCATTGCACATCAATAGTGCAAAAGCATTCTTTAATTTTTGAATCCACAAAGCAGCAGCTTCGAGGTCTCCTGCCCTAGTGAACTAAGGCGGATTCAACCTCGAGAATTGTTCCACCAGCTTGTGAATTGGTCTCCCAGTGACTACGATTCTTGGCGGACCTTCAACAAGTGCAGCGGCGGGTGCAGCAACAGGTGCAACAGTAGGGGTAGCTTTAGCAGCAGCGGCAACAGTAGCAGTAGTGGAGGCTTGAGCGGCGGCTTGGCAGCGGCTTGATTCTGGGCCTGCTGCCCAATCAAGTCCCTCATTGTCTCCAACGACTACAAAATCCCGTCTACTCTGGGATCTCTAGGGTTTGCTACCCCAGCACCAATAGGAGGTGGTGCTACTCAATGGCGCTAGCCTATGCTGACGCTCTACCTCGGACTCCTCGGGCACCGACTCCAGTCGGCGTCCTACCCCGAGTCATGGCCCTAACGGTCCTCTTGGCAGGAGTTATTGGCTCTTGATCGCTCATGGCTTAGTTTTCTACTAAACCTGCCTTCCAAAAACACACTGGATTAGAAGATGAGCGATCCACACATGGCAAACAATTTTACCAACAACTATCACATACATGCATCAGCATGAATTTGAAGGCATTTCTTATTTACTATCTCATATACATCGCACCTTATCACTCCAATTTCTAACAACCACACTCTGATACCACTAAACTAGGATGTCACATCCTGATCCTTTGGGCCCATGCCCGTCCCTGCTTGGTCAATATAATAGTGATGTCCTAAGACACATCGCCGACCCCTTCGTTTTAAATATGCATGCGGAAGCAAATAAAAAAATCCCCAGACAATAAAATAATAAGATAGGAAAGCAGGACCAAACTTTTAAAACCACAACAAGTCTTTTATAACAAAATGGGTTTATACACAAGACCAGACTGGTTACAAAAAGGTTGGCTCATCAAAAAGGAACTGTCCTATGACTAACTAGCCATACAGGTTCGCTGATTATGGTTCTTCCACCTTCCCAAACTCCAAGACTCCCGGCTTTCCACGGTCGTCACTTAGGGACCTGAAAATGTGATCCCACAATGGTGTGAGACTACGTCTCAGCAAGTTCAACCCCCTAAGACCTGATTAGGAAGAAAATTATGCCCTAAGGGCTGCCTAAGAACAATCAGGCGTCAAAGAACTTACCTTGGCCTCAGTTCCTCCCTGCAAGTCAATTCAAATAATAAATACTGAGAATTATACCAATCAATCAAATCAGATCAAATCATCGATGAATCGACCCAGTCGATTACATGTCATCACGACTTTTTTTTCGTCGGCCCATTCAATACTATCTATGAATCCGATCAAAATCCAAGACTCCTCATTTAAATTGAAATATAGATAGTATATTATTCTATCTCCATATAACATATAGAGCCATCGAGCGGGTATGCATAATGTTCTATCTCCAAGACGACATATAGAGTCATCGAGCCGTTATAACATATCTTGCATAACATTCTATCTCCAAGACGACATATAGTCATATAGCCATTATAGCACATCGTTCTTTCTCTTAGGCGACATGAAAGTCATCGAGCTGACATGCATAGCGTTCTATCTTCAAGACGACATGTAGAGTCATCAAGCTGTTATAACATATCGTTCCTTCTCCAAGATGATAGGAGAGTCATTGAGCTGTAATAGTATAGCATCCATTCTCCAAGATGACATATGAATCATCGAGCCGTTATAGTATATTGTTCCTAAGATACAATCAATTTACTCTTTTTATCAGACTCGATAAAAATACACGTGTGTAGGTACACGGCTGGCCTAAGTCAAAATACAAGGTTTTCACTTTTGAACCTCCCACTATTTTCAACAGTCCCAAAAATAGATTTTTGGCGTTGTAGACCGACACCCGGTAATTTCCCAATTAATTACCAAAATTAACAATTTTTGGAATTTCTTACCCACAAACACTAATCACAATAAAATTGCACATTCAAGTACTCAATTAAATAAACAAAGAGAACCACTACGATCAGCACGAAATTCCGGTCACCAGCTATGCCGAGTTAATTTCTAAAAGTTAATTAATTAATTAATTAATTAATTACATAAAATATTAAATAAATACAATAAATGCATACTTTGGCCCGTAATGCCTAACTCTATGCCGGAATGGGCCCAGAAAAATTCTGAGACTCGTTAAATAAATACTAGAGTCTATTTACTCACTAATTGTACTAACTAACCACCTAACATGTAATGGCAAATAATTAAATTTACTAACCTAATCTAATCTAACCACCTAATCAATCTTAGCCTAAACTAATCAATCTCTAAGCACAATTAACCTACTAAGCGAGGATTAGTGAGTTAAACTCACTTTACTCACGAGCCGGTCGGTGCAAAACGACGGGAACGTGACAGGGCTCGATTCTCTCTAAAGCAGGCCTAGCTTTTAGGGTCAGGAACAACCTCAAAACGGGCCAAAATAGAGCTGGAATACCCATTGTTTTGCTTCTGATTTGGGCTGCAAAAGAGAGAAACAGAGGTTGTATGGGGCGGCAAGGACTTGGCGAAGACAACAGGGACACTCAGCGGTCACTGGTAGTACTTCATGGTGGCTGAGGCGGCTCCGACATGGCTCTACACGACACGGCACCTCAGCTGGGACGGCGTGCAAGCAAGAGGGAGGCGGAGGCACGGCTAAATGGTGCGGGGCACGCGCGCATAGGCAGAGCAGCGAGCAGCGACAAGCGATTGGCGGTGGCGTCATGCGCAGTTCGACACGGCTTCTGCTGGCTTCCTTGGTGGCTGCTGGTTTTGAAAAGCTCAAATGGAGGGAGAAGGAAGGCTAGCCAATTGCTTTGAGGGAGAAGGAGGAAGGAATAGGGGACAAGGGGGCCACCATGCTTCAATCTTCATCTAAATTGTCCCCATGACTAATCCTCAGCCATGGCTGCCTTCCTTGGCTTCAAATCAACCACCAAGGCTCATTTTGCGACCCTTGAAATGGTCTAAAAGCCTTAGGTGGTGGGGGGTTACGAATTTCAAAGATTTCTCCCTCACTTGGACACAAATTCTCTCTTGAATCGCTCCAATTTGGCCCTCAAAAATTCAATTAACATCTCAATTATCAAGTTGGTATTTTCCTTACCAATTGATCCCACTTGCTTCCCAAACGCACAATAAAAAACGGTCACTAACTTTTTCTAGACAAAAACGGCCCTAGGATGATTTTTTCCCAAAAAGTCTTGGTTTGCAGAAAAATCTTCGAAGGCTAAGTCGACATTCCTAAAATTAATTGTGACATGGAAGAACTTTCAATTTCTAAGATTAGACTCAAATTCACAGTTAATTTCACTCTAGCACATTTTTAGCATGACCTAGGCTATCAGGTAACCTTCAAAAACTTTTTAGTGCAAATGACCCATGGTCAATTTTCTTCCAGCCACAATGAACCCACTCGACATATTGGCGACTCTCGATTATTGTGAAAATCTCAAGGATTCAAATACGGACACACGATACCAAAATGATAGAAAAAATCAATTTATGGCCGATCGATGAGAATTTTCCAATTTAGTGGAGTCACCCACGTTTAGCCACACATCTCAGTCAGACCGACCTATCTCTGACTTCTAATTGATTTTTAACTGTGCCGTAATGACCTTTAAAGATGAGCAAGGTCAAATAGCCGATTCTTGATCGAATCCACAAGTCTATTACCTTAAAATTTCTTAATGGCTTCCCTAGATAGTCTAGTTATCTCGAAAGTGATCAGCTCTGAGAACAGCCCTATAGGCGCGTCAATGAAATGCCCGATTAATTTAATTGAAAGCAGAAGTGAAAAATCCAGGATGTCACAGAATGGTCAGCATAGGTGCGGTAGTCAACTTCTGCTTAAGCTCTTGAAAACTACACCGGCACTTGTCTATCCACGCAAACTTTTCTTCTTTCTTCAGGAGTCGAGTTAACGGCGACACCAAAGTTAAAAATCCTTCCACGAACCTTCTGTAGTAACATGCCAAACCCAGAAAACTTCTAATCTCTGTCACTGTAGTTGATCTTGGCCAGTTGATCACTACTTCAATCTTGCTCGAGTCCACAGAGATTTTTTCGCCTGAAATCACGTGACCTAGAAATGCAACACAAGTCAATCAAAACTCGCACTTACTGAACTTGGCGTACAATCCATGAATCCTCAAGGTCTGCAGTACCAGTCTCATATGACTCTCGTGCTCCTCAGCACTCCTCGAATATACCAGAATATCATCGATGAACACGATCACAAACTGATCCAGATATTCCTTGAACACTCGGTTCATCAAATCCATAAAGGTGGTTGGAGTGTTCGTTAAACCGAACGGCATTACAGTAAACTCATAATGGCCGTAACGAGTACGAAATGCTGACTTTGGAATGTCCTCCTTCCTGATCCTTAGCTAATGATACCCTGTCCTCAAGTCAATTTTTCAAAATATCGATGCTCCTTGCAACTGATCAAACAAGTCATCGATCCTCGGGAGTGGATACTTATTCTTGATCGTCACCTGATTGAGTTAATAATAGTTGATGCACAAACGCAACGAACCATCTTTCTTCTTCACGAACAAAACTGGTGATGCACTGGGACATATGAATCCCTTATCCAACAATTCATGCATCTGCACCTTCAGTTCTTTCAACTTGAGTAACGCCATCTAGTAAGGAGCTTTAGATATTGGCTCTGTCCCGGGAGCTAATTTTTTCACAAACTCGATCTCTTTCTCTCTCTAGCGGTAAGCCTGGCAATTCCTTCGGGAATACATCTAGAAATTCTTGCACAATTGAGATATCTTTGATCTTCAGCTCCTCAACTGTTGTATCCATGACAATTACTAGGTAACCTTAACAACCCCCGTCTAGCAAACAGGTTGCCTCAAGTGACGAGATCAATGAAATCGTGGGTCCTCTTCGATTCCCAACAAACTCGAAACTTTCACCCTTTAATGGGTTAAACGGATCGCTTTACGATAGCAATCCATCTTAGCTCGTTGCTTAGTGAGCCAGTCCATGCCAATTATCAAATCAAAGTCATACATAGATAGGACTAATAAGTCTATCTTCCCCCCTTGCTCACCAATCGCTAACTTGTAACCAGAACAACCCAATGCAGACAATACCTTATCATTTAACGGTGTAGTTATGCTAATCATTGACTCCAGCAACTCAGGACTTAATCCTATCAACTTAACATATTGCTCGGCAACAAAAGAATGAGTTGTTCTAGGGTTGAATAAAGCATAAGCAGTATGGTCGTTCAGCGAAACCGTACCCATAATCACATCAGGCGCATCCTTTGCCTAACCTCTGGTGATGGCATACATTGTCCCTTGAGCTGGGGGTCTGATCTGTTTACCCTACGGTGCGTTCTGCGACGCGTACCCTCTAATCTGACCTAATTGGTGGTGGTGGCGGTAACTGATGTTGTCCCCCTGATCATTTAAGACAATCTTTGGCTATGTAACCCTGCTGGCCACATTTGAAACAAGTGCCCATCCTTCGAGGGCATGGGGTCAAATCATGTCGCCTTCCACAAAAGCGACATATTCCATTCTAACTTGACCCTGGCTTGCCAACTCCACCCTTCCTATTGGGTGGGACAAAAAATCTTCCTCCGGTCATGGGCTTCTTCCCATACCGATTCCCATCTCAATTCGATCCAAACCACTACCAAGATGCGACAGCTCTTTCATTCTGATCTCTCTCTGTCATCTAGACCCGTTCATACAGGTCGTTATAGTTCCTCAGGTTGGGTAGTATCGGTGGACTCCTCAGTTCCGGCCTAAGTCCATCCCTGAATCTCTTAACTCGGTACCTTGGATTCTCAACCAATTCGAGGCTGTACTGCAATAGTTTAGCGAACTTCGCTTCATACCAATCTATGGTCATTGTACCTTGGCGAAGGCGCTAGAATTCCACCATCTTCAGTTCTCTGGCAATCTCAGAAAAGTACTTGCTATTGAAGACTTCAATAAAGGTGTTCCACTCTAGGACTACACCTTCAAGGAACACTATTCCTTGGGTGGTTCTCCACCAAGTACTTGCAATTCCCTGCAGCTGGTAGGTTGCAAGGACTACCTTCTCTGCCTTGATGCACATCAATAGTGCAAAGGCATTCTCCAAACCCTGGATCCATAGTGTTGCAGCTTTGAGGTCTCCTGCCCTAGTAAACTTCGATGGGTTTAATTTCAGAAACGGTTCCACCAACTTATGCATTGGTCTCCCAGCAACCACGTTCCCTAGTGGAACCTCAGTAGGTGTGGCAGCAACGGCATCCGCGGCGACATTAGCGGTAGTTGTGGTAACGGCAGCTGAAGCAGCAGCATTGGCATCTTGAATCTGAGCTTGCTGATCCATCCTATTTCCCAACGTCTCGAGTGCTTGCATGATCCCAGCAAACCTTGGATTTTCAAGGGCTATTACCCCAGCACCATTAGGAGGCGGTGCTATTGCACTTACGCTAACCTGAGTTGGCACTTTACCATGGCCTCCACAGGTACCGACCCTCATCGGCATCCTACCCCGAGTAACAGGCCCTATAGTGCTCTTCCTATGAGTCATTTGCTCCTGATCACTCATCTAGCAGAGTCTTTAAAGAAATCTGCCTTCTAATTCCACACGGAATTAGAAGTTGAGTGATCCACACGAACAGACAATTCTACCAATCAGCTATCAAAGACATGCACCAGCATGAAATAAAGGCCATTCCTACTAACTATCCCATAAACCATCGCACCTTATCACTCCAACTACTAACCATGCTCTGATACCACTAAACTGGGATGTCTTGCCCCAATCCTCCGAGCACGTGCCCATCCCTCAGCGGTTGATTAAATAGCGATGTCCCAAGACGCATCGCCGACCCATTCATTTTAATACACATACGGAAGCGAATAATAAATCCCCAAACAACAACAAAATGGGATAGAAAAGCAGGGTCATAAATATTTCAAACCATAACACGCTTATATATACATATATCGAGCCATGTCATATATAATCCCAATCTATAAAAACAAGTTCTGTAAAACAGGGGGGTTCATAAAACTACAGATCCTCTTCCTCATCCTCATTAGAGCCTTCAATTGAATACACCGGAGTCCCTGGATCTGAAAGACCCGGATCTACCACCGAACCACCAGGGGGATCTGCTATACCTTTCCTAAAAGCAACCTCTAGAACATATAGAGGTATCTCAAATTCCGGTATAGGAACCTCTCTCTGTCCATTCCGATCCTAACGATACCATGATTTATATCGATGGAGTACCTTATGGGGGAGACCCGCATCGACCCAGACCACGAACCTCACGAGTTCATACTCCCATCCCCTAGGGTCCCCATGAAGTGGAATATAACACCTTTGCTCAGTGACCTTCTTCGGTTGACCAAAATGCTCGGGAGGAATTGCCATCTAAGGACTTAAAAATGTTATCCCATAACGGGGTGAGACGACGTCTCAACAAGTTCACCCCCTAAGTCACGACTAAGAAGAAAATACACCCCAAGGACTACCTAAGCACATGCACAAGTTAAAGGACTTACCTTCGCCTCGGTTCCTTCCTGCAAGTTAGTACGATTCATATAACTATCGAATCACATCAACAAGTCAAATCATCACATCAGCTCAAGCCATCGATCAATCGACTTAGTTGATTCCATGTCATCAAGACCATCTCTTGGTCTGCTCATTCAATACTATTTATAAAATCCGATCACATCTAGGATTGCTCACTCTAAGCTGAAAATAGATAGAAAGCTCGCCAAAAGCTGATAACAACGTATACTACTTCTCACGCCCCGATCCTCAAGCACGCACACATCCCTTACCTTGGTCGATTTTAGTATGCGATATCCCAGGACTATGTATCGCCGACCCTTTCATTTTTAATAGCACATGCGGAAGCAATTATAAATCCCCAAACAATAAAACGATGGGATAGAAAAGCAGGGCCATATTTTTCATACTAAAACTTTACAACCACACATTTTTACAAACATCTCATAGTATTCTACAATAACATAAGTATGATCTAACTTCTATTCGCATGCAGACAACATCTGACAAGACACGATGGGATCTCAGTTCTCATCCGGGTCGTACTCAAGGTCATCATCCCGATCATCCTCGGTCTCCTCAAAATCAATCTCATACTCTTCAAGCTCTTCATCTTCTGCTGGCTCGTCAACAGGGCTACCCAACCGATAATCCTCCTCCGAATCCTTTTCTTCAGGCTCTTCCCTCTCCTGGTCCTCCTCCTGTCCCTCCTCTTGCTCGATGATCTCACCTTCTTCCTCACTTCAGCTAACACCCTCAGCTGAGTAAACTGGTGACTCAGGATCGTCTCCAAGCTTGGGATCCTTAGCATCCACTACCACCCACCATTTAGGTCTGCTATCCCGAGCCCAAATGCTACCTCAAGGACGTATAAAGGCACATCGCTTTTCGAGATGGGACCCTCTTGTCACCCATCGTGATAGTGACGATACCATGATCGGTACTCGTGGGGCCCCAGGTCATTATAACCCACATTAACCCAAACCTTGGACTCTATCAACACGTACTATAGTCCCTCGGGGTGGTGGTCTATTGGAAAGTGGTATGCTTCTTCGGTAATTTCTTGAGGGATGCCAAAATGCCTAGGAGGACGAAGAGGTGGAGGTACTACTATCTAGGGACCTGAAATGTTATCCAACAACCGGGATGAGACTACGTCTTAGCAAGTTCTACCCCCTAAGACCCGATTAGTAAACCAATACATCGTTTAGGTTGCCTATGCACTCACGGTTCAGAGGACTTACCATGGCCTCAGATTCCACTTGCATATTAGCACAGTTCAAATAAGCACCAAATCATAATATCACGGATCAAAACATCGATCAAATCGACTTAGTTGATTACATGTCATCACGCCCATCTTATGGTCGGTACATTCAATACTATCTATAGAGTCCGACCATAATCTAGGACTGCTCACCCAAAGCTAAAAATAGATAGTATAACTCGTTCAAAGCTGATAATATAGTTTATTGTATATATGCTCGCCCAAAGCTAAATGATTAGAGCCCCCAGGCCATCATAGTATACTATATATGCTCACACAAAGCTGATAATATATGCTCATCCAAAGCTGATACTATAGTATACTATTTATATGCTCGCCCAAAGCTGATACTATGGTATACTATTTATATGCTCACCCCAAGCTGATAATAAATTGCTCGCCCAAAACTGATAGATTAGGGCCCCCAAGCCAAGATCGTATACCATTTTAATCATTTTTATCATACCCGATAAAAATAGCCGTTTGTGGGTACACGATCGGCCTAAACCAAAATATCATAATTTCACTTCCACAATTCCCACCATTTTATATGGTCCACCAAAAAAATTTTGCCGTTGTAAACCGACGCTCCGTTAATTTCCAATCAATTATTAAAATTGATTAATTTAGGAATAAAATCCTAAAAACATAGTTAAATCAATTCAACACAAACCAATGCTCAAACAAATAAACGGACTGCACCACGGTGATCAACATAAAACTCCGGTCGTCGGTTATCCCTGCCTAATTTTTGAAAAATAATTAATTAATTAAATTAATTTCGAAAATTAATAATTAAATACTATAAATCCAATTTAGGCCCATAATGTCTAATTGAAGCCCGATAAGGGTCGGGAAAAATCTCGAGAAACACTAACACATTTCTATTCACTAATTTCACAATTCAATTGCCTAACATACATCACAATTATCTAATAATCGTTAATCTATTATAATCTAACCACCTAATTGCACTTAATTAAATATAATCAACCCTTAAGCATAATTAGCAAACTAAGAAAGCATTAGTGAGCAAAACTCACTGGAATAATGCGCAAATTGGCTCAAACCGACGGGAACGGCGCGGGGAACACTTTACTCCAAAGGTGGGCCAACTTTCGAGGTCCGACACCACCTCAAAACGGGGTTGGAAGTTGCTATAAAACCCTCTTTGTTTCTATTATGATCTTCCGGGAAATTGAAGTAAACAACTCGGTTTAGCACGGAAATTGACCGGTAAGAAGGAAATAGGCCAAACCGAGCCATGGCAAAGCTTTACCGATGAAGAATCAACCACCAACAAGCTTCAAATGGGTCTGGTAGGCCACAAGAGAGCTGGACGGCACGACTAAAAGCAGAGGGGGTGCGGCCAAGCACGGCTGCACGCGCGCACGGGGGAGGGCGACCGGCGACGGTGGGGACGGTGGCTGCTTGGCGTACGACGGCTAGACAGCAAGCCACTTCTTCCTCTGTTGTGGCTGTCGCACGAAATGGAGAGGTAGAGGAGAAAGAGTGTGTCCGGTTGGTGGGGTGAGAGAGAGATGGATAAGAGTGAGAGAGATGGGTCCCCTTTGGCCAAAGTTTTCCACACAAATATCTCCTCAAATCAACCTAGGCCAAGTATATTTACTTGGCCTCCATTAGGCCATACCAACACCCCTCACAACTTCTCAATTGGTCAATTTTGGGCTAGGGGGAGGGGAGTTACGAAATTGGCTTTCCTTGGCTTCAATTGCTCATCAATTCCCTCTTGATTCTCTCTCAATTGACTCTCATAAAATCAATTGATGTCCCAATGTCTCAATTGTTATTTTTCATCATCCAAGAATTCCTCATGCTCTTCAATTTTGCCATCAAAACTAATCCTCGGCTTGTTTCGCACGAAAATAACCACGCGACGACTTTTTCCCAAAAAGTCTCAGTTGTCAGAAAAATCTTCTGAGACTAAGTCGTGGGTCCTAGAATTTATTGTGATAGAAATTGAATCGGCGGTTAATTCTCATTTGGCGCGTTTTTAGCGTGACCTAAACTACCGGGTAGTTTTCAAAAAATTTTAGGGCAAATGACCCGTGGTCGATTTTCTTCGAACCACTATGAATCCACTCGACTCAATGGCGACTCTCGATTGTCGTGAAAATCTCAAGGATTCAATTATGGACACAGGGTACCAAAACGACAGTAAAAATCAAATTATTGCCGGTTGACGATAATTTTCTAATTTAGTGGAGTCACCCACGATCGGCTACACATCTCAGTCAAATCGACTATCTCTGATCTTAATTCGATTTTTAACTGTGCCGTAATGACCTCTAATGATGAGCATGGTCGAGAAGCCAATTCCTGGTCGAATTCTCAAGTCTATCTGCCTTAAAGTCCTGAATAACTTACCCAGCTAGTCTAGTTATCTGGTAAGTAGCCAACTCAAAGAAAAGCACTGTAGTCGCGTCGATGAAATGCGGAATTTATCCAATCAAAATCAGGACTTGAAAATCAGGATGTCACGACTCTTCTCCTCTTATAAAAAATTTTGTCCTTGAAATTTAAATCTTTACTAATCCTTAAACTAAAGGTGGGGGTGTCGTCGTCTCATCGAGTCTCACCTTTTCCACGCTATTTCTTCGGTCTCGTGGTGTTGTCAGACCACTTTGACCAAGGAGACCATCTTGGTAGACAAAATTTGTTTTTTTCTGAACCAACTACTGAACCGAGCTTCTCACGTATGACACTCTGTCGTTCACGTCTAATTCTTCATGACTCAGCACGTGCATTGGGTTAGGCTCATATGTCCTCGACATTGACACATGGAAGACATCATGTACTTACGCCTACTTTGGCGACAATACAAGACAATACGTTAGGATCCTGATTCTTTCTCTAGAATCCCTAAGGAACCTATGTACCTCGGTCTCAACTTTCCCTCCTTGCTGAAGTGCAAGGTATTCCTCATTGGTGACACATTCAAAAAGATACAATCACAAATTTGGAACTCTAAGGGTCTTCAATGCTCAACGATTCAACTTTTCTGGCAGTTCTGAGCGGCCCATAATCTGATTCTGATCATGATAATTGCAATCACTGATTACTGAGCTGACTCTGGCCTGCGATCTTTCTTCACTTCACTTTCCTTTCACCACCGAAATTCTATACACTCTGCTATGTAAGCTTCAATAAGAACCATCTTAAAGTTCTATCAAAACTTGGAACCTCTAATCTAGATCTGACATACAATCCATCCCTGGCATCCCATGTAGATGAATTATCTAATACATACACACTTCCGTATGTCCAATCAAATTGAGATATTTTCGTATCGTATTGAAGTGAGTCAGCTCCATCCATCTGTCGACTACAACCTCAGATGAAATCAGTACTCCCCCGACTCCTTAATAAGCCTATCATAGCATTCCATCATGTTATACTTCCATTCTCGTTCAAGACTTTCAAGTGACTATAAAAGTCCTACCAGTTTGCATTACTAAATCTCTACTTACTAACACATCTGATACTTGCCACATGTCCGACGATATTTATCTTCATAGCGATCTACCAATCAAGCTGATGTCAATCCAGACTTACTTTGAATTGTCTGATCGAATACTGCAACTGCTATAGTGGATTCCTGACAAGGTCTCTTCCCTGAGTGCTACAACGTCAAGTGCACTCAATCACTCTGGGAACTTGAGTGTTCCATCCTCAGAAATCTAAAAGTCAGTCTCTTTCTTATCAGTATCCTCTTATAGGACTTTTGGAACATCCTGATCTATCACTGGAGTATCTGATTTTAACCTGACATTCGGTTCAATTTTAAGGGCCACCATAAATTCAAAAGGTGGCCTACCACAAATTTGAAAACCAAATTTCAAATCCTTTTCGAGTAAAGTCTATACTTTAACTAGCCTATGCATAATTGAAGATTCGCAACTCAATGATACCAAATATCACTATCCTAGTCCTTCCAAGTTTCTAATTCAAGACACCATCTCATATTCAACTTATTGGGTCTCAACTGGTGGGACGTGTATGCAACAATCTTCTCACGTTGTATCAGCACAAGTGTGATAGTTAGTTCTTACTTAAGCTCTGGAAACTATCCTCGCACTTGTCTATTCTTATGAATTTCTCTTCTTTCTTAAGAGATTGAGTCCACAACAATACTAATGCTGAAAATTCTTCTACGAACCTTCTGTAGTAACCTGTCCAACCCATAGGGCTTCTGATTTCTGTGATTGTTATCAGTCTTGGTCCACTGATAACTACTTTGATCTTGGTCAGATCCACGGAAATTCTCTCACCATTCTCAAACATTTCTCGTACCCCTTAGCATTCCTTGAATACACTAGAATATCATTTAAAGACACGATCACAATTGATCTAGATACTCCTCAAACACTCGATTTGCCAATTCTATGATAGCAGCTAGAGTATTTGTCAGGCCAAACGGTCTTACAATACTTTCGTAAAGACCATCTCAAGGACTAAGTACTGAATTCAATACATCATTCTTTCTAATCCTCAATTGATGATACCCTGTTCTGAAGTCGACTTTTAAAATTATCAACACTCTTTGCAATTGGTCACACAATTCATTTGATCTTCAACCATGAATACTTGTCATTGGTCGTCACCTAACTAAGTGGACAATAGTCGATGCCTAATTGCAACGAATCATTCTTCTTTCTCTCACACATAAACTGATGTTTCCTTAAGTGATGTACTAGCGTATATAAATTCTTTAATCAAGAATTCCTGCATTTGTACCATCAATTCTTTCAACTTAGACAACAATCACTAGTAAGAAGTCTAAAAGAGTGACCCCATCCTAAGTGCTAGCTCCATTGCAATTTCTACCTCCTTTACTGACAACAAGCCTGGTGTTTCCTGCGACAACACATCTAGAAATTCTTGGACTTCCGAGATGTTCTCCATCTTTCATTCTTCAATCTGTCTTATCTATGACCACTGCCAAGTAATCTCGATAACTTCGGTCTAACAAACAGGTTGCCTCAAGTGACGAGACTAAAGAAGTCGAGGACCCTTCTCAACTCTCAGTAAAACTCAGCACTTCTACATGCTCCTAGAATAAGCTGGGTTACTCCACCATAACAATTTATCATCACAAGACGCTCCAGGAGTTAATTCCTTTCGCACTTGGCGATAAAGTTATACACCAACGGCCAATCAAGTGCAACTCTAGTCAGTGGTTCTTTTCCTACAGCCTTAACATACAACTGCAATTCCGCAATTGCATTCCCAACACTCTCTGGCACAATTCCGATAAAATCACCTCAAAACATTCTTCTATTAAATAAAGCATGGTCGGTTCCGTTCTTGTTCCTTTCGCCATCCTAGTGGTGTCTTATCAGTGGTAGCAGTGTTGGTGTTTTTCCTAAATTCCAACTGACACTCTCTCACCCGATGGTTATGCTAGTCACAATCGAAGCACGTTCTAATCATACTCAGACACAAGATTAATCCATGCATTCCTTCCATACTTTTGGCACTCACTTGGTGAGTCATCTATCTTCTGTCAGATGACAGCATGCTCACTTACTTGCACTGGGTTCTGTCCCAAAAACGCCGTTATGTCCTATTAGCAGTGCTGGCACTTGCGATCTCATCCACGGTGACAACAACTGCTGTTATGGTCCCATCGACCTTTTGAAACAGTTTCTTGCCAAGTGACCCTATCGGTCACAGTTAGAACAACCACCCATCCTAACATGGCACAGGGCCGATTCATGTTGTCTTCCATGACACACAACGTTTTAATTCGATGCTGACTTATCTATCCCGTCTTTCCTAATGGGCGAAATAGAATATATTATTCAGGTCATAGGCTCCTTTCCAAACTGATTTCCACTTCTACTGAATCTGAACCTCGTCTCGGATGCAACGGTTTGCTCCCATATCACATCTCCATATTGAACCTTAGCAGGTGTGGCAACAATGACAATTCCGGTGCTGACGGCAGTAGTGACAGTGGCAACAACAACGGCTTGATCCCGAGCTTTTTGGCTTGACAAGCTCCTTGGGAAAACTTGCGCCTGAACGATCCTACTGGACCTCGGATCGCTCGGTGCTACTACACTCTCAATACCGACTTACGGCAGTACTCTTATACTCACGCTGGCCTAAGCCAACTCTCTACCACAACCACCTCAAGCACCGATCCTCATTAACATTCTTTCCCAAGTTCCAAAGGCTACCATCCTCTTACTAGGAGCCCTCAGCTCCTGATTACTCATACTACAATATCTTTATAAAAACATGTTTTCTAATTCCAATATCACATTAGAATTTGAGTGACTCACAAACAAGCTACAATTAGCTATCACAGACATGCACCAGCATGAATTTAATTGTCATTCCTCCTACTATCCCATGACTCATCGCACCTTATCGCTCCAATCCCTAACCATTACTCTGATACCACTTAAACGTGATGTCACGCCCCGATCCTCAAGCATGCACACGTCCCTTACCTTGGTCGATTTGAGTATGCTATATCACAAGACTATGTATCGCTGACCCTTTCATTTTTAATAGTACACGCGGAAGCAGTTATAAATCCTCAGACAATAAAACGATGGGTTAGAAAAGTAGGGTCATATTTTTCATATTGAAAATTTACAACCACACCTTTTTACGAACATCTCATAGTATTCTACAATACTATATACATAAGTCTGATCTAACTTCTATTCGCATGCAGACAAGGTCTGACAAGACAAGATGGGATCTAAGTCCTCATCCGGGTCGTACTCAAGGTCATCATCTCGATCATCCTCGGTCTCCTTAGAATCAATCTCATAATCTTCAAGCTCTTCATCTTCTGCTAGCTCGTCAACAGGGCTACCGAACTGGTAATCCTCCTCCGGCCCCTCCTCCTCCGGTTCCTCTTCTTTAGGCTCTTCCCTCTCTTTGTCCTCCTCTTGTCCCTCCTCTTGCTCGATGATCTCACCTTCTTCCTCACTCCAGCTAGCACCCTCAGCTAAGTAAACTGGTGACTCAAGATCGTCTCCAAGCTTGGGATCCTTAGCATCCACTACCGACCCACCCTTAGGGTCTACTGTCCCCAGCTCAAATACTGCCTTAAGGATGTATAAAGGCACATCGCCTTCCGGGATGGGACCCTCTTGTCGCCCATCGTGGTAGTGACGATACCACGATCGGTACTCGTGGGGCGCCAGGTCATTATAACCCACATTAACCCAAACCTTAGACTCTATCAGCACATACTCTAGTCTCTCAGGGTGGTGGTTTATTAGAAGGTGGTATGCTTCTTCGGTAATTTCTTGAGGGATGCCAAAATACCTAGGAGGACGAAGAGGTGGAGGTACTGCCATATTAGAACAGTTCAAATAGGCACCTAATCATAATATCACGGATCGAAACATCGATTACATGTCATCACGACCATCTCGTGGTCGGTACATTCAATACTATCTATAGAGTCTGACCATGGTCTAGGATTGCTCACCCAAAGCTGATAATATAGTATACTGTATATATATGCTCGGCCAAAACTGAATGATTAGGGCCCCCAGGCCATCATAGTATACTATATATGCTCACCCAAAGCTGATAATATATGCTCATCCAAAGCTGATACTATGGTATACTATATATATGCTCGTCCAAAGCTGATAATAAATTGATCGCCCAAAGCTGATACTATGGTCTACTATTTATATGCTCTCCCAAAGCTGATAATAAATTGCTCGCCCAAAGCTTATAATAAACTGATCGCCCAAAGCTGATAGATTAGGGCCCCCAGGCCAAGATAGTATACCATTTTCATCATTTTTATCATACCCGATAAAAATAGTCGAGTGTGGGTACACAGTCGGCCTTAGCCAAAATATCATAATTTCACTTCTACAACTTCCACCATTTTATATGGTCCACCAAAATATTTTTGGCATTGTAAATCGACGCTCGGTTAATTTCCAATCAATTACCGAAATTGATTAATTTAGGAATAAAATCCTAAAAACATAGTTAAATCAATTCAGCACAAACCAATGCTCAAATAAATAAACGGACTGCACCACGGTGATCAGCATAAAATTTCAATCGTCGGCTATCCCTGCCTAATTTCGGAAAATAATTAATTAATTTAATTAATTTTGAAAATTAATAATTAAATACTATAAATCCAATTTAGGACCGTAATGCCTAATTGAAACCCAATAAAGGTCAAGAAAAATCCCGAGATACATTCAATAAATACTAACACATGTCTATTCACTAATTGCACAATTCAATTGCCTAACATGCATCACAATTATCTAATAATCACTAATCTATTCTAATCCAACCACCTAATTGCACTTAATTAAATCTAATCAACCCTTAAGCATAATTAGCAAACTAAGAAAGCATTAGTGAGCAAAACTCACTGGAATAATGCCCAAATCGGCTCAAACCGACGGGAACGGCGAGGGGAACACTTTACTCCAAAGGCGGGCCAACTTTCAAGGTCCGACACCACCTCAAAACGGGGTTGGAAGTTGCTACAAAACCCTCTCTGTTTCTGTTATGATCTTGCTGGAAATTGAAGTAAACAACTCGGTTTAGCACGAGAATTGACCGGTAAGAAGGAAATAGGCCAAACAAGGCCATGGCGGGGCTTTACAAGCGAAGAATCAACCACCAACAAGCTTCAAATGGGTCTGGTAGGCTGTAAGAGAGCTGGACGGCACGGCTGAAAGCAGAGGGGGCGCTGCCAGGCACGACTGCACGCGCGCACGAGGGAGGGCGACCGGCACGGCGGGGACAGTGGCTGCTCGATGTGCGATGACTAGGCGACAAGCCACTTCTTCCTCTGCTGTGGCTTTCGCACGAAATGGAGAGGTAGAGGAGAAAGAGTGTGTCCGGTTGGTGGGGTGAGAAAGAGATGGATAAGAGTGAGAGAGATGGGTCCCCTTTGGCCAAAGTTTTCCACACAAATATCTCCTCAAATCAGCCTAAGCCAAGTATATTTACTTGGCCTCCATTAGGCCATACCAACACCCCTCACAACTTCTCAATTGGTCAATTTTGGGCTAGGGGGAGGGGAGTTACGAAATTGGCTTTCCTTGGCTTCAATTGCTCATCAATTCCCTCTTGATTCTCTCTCAATTGACTCTCATAAAATCAACTGATGTCTCAATGTCTCAATTGTTATTTTTCCTCATCCAAGAATTCCTCATGCTCTTCAATTTTGCCATCAAAACTAATCCTCGGCTTGTTTCGCACGAAAATAACCACGCGACGACTTTTTCCCAAAAAGTCTCGATTGTCAGAAAAATCTTTAGAGACTGAGTCGTGGGTCCTAGAATTTATTGTGATATGATAGAATCTTCAATTTCTAAAATTGGACTTGAATCGGCGATTAATTCCCATTCGGCGAGTTTTTAGCATGACTTAGATTACCGGGTAGTTTTCAGAACTTTTTAGGGCAAATGACCCATGGTCGATTTTCTTTGAACCACTATGAATCCACTCGACTCAATGACAACTCTCGATTGTCGTAAAAATCTCAAGGATTCAATTACGGACACAAGATACCAAAACGACAATAAAAATCAAATTAGTGCTGGTCGACAAAAATTTTCCAATTTAGTAGAGTCACCCACAATCGGCCACACATCTCAGTCGAACCGACATATCTCTGATCTTAATTCGATTTTTAACTGTGCCGCAATGACCTCTAAAGATAAGCATGGTCGAGAAACCAATTCCTAGTCGAATTCTCAAGTTTATTTGTCTTAAAATCCTTAATAGCTTACCCAACTAGTCTAGTTATCTCGTGAGCGGCCAACTCAGAGAAAAGCACTGTAGTCGCGTCGATGAAATGCTTAATTTATCCAATCAAAATCAGAACCTGAAAATTAGGATGTCACACTGCTCACCCTAAGCTGATATATCAAAGCCCTCAAGCTAATATAGTATACGGCTAATGCTCACCAAAGTTGTGCGATGCTTAATTGCTCACCGAAGCTGTGCGATACTTAATTACTCACTAAAGTTGTGCGATACTTAAGGCATACTACTTACTATAAGCTGATATATCAAAGCCCTCAAGCTGATATAGTATACCATTCTATCCAACCAATTATTTCACCACTTTTATCATACTCGGTAAAAATAATCGTGTGTAGGTACACGGTCGGCCTCCGCCAAAAATATAATATATTTATTTTAAAAACTCCCACTAATTATATAGTCGATAAAAAAAAATTTAGCATTGTAAACCGACGCCCAGTGATTTTCTAATTAAATACCGAAATTATTAAATTTTGGGATAAATACCCCAAAATTACAATTCACACTCAAATTGCACAAACCAACACTCAATTAAATAAACCAATCATACCACTGCGATCACCACAAAATTCCGGTCACCGGCTATCCCAATCTAATTTCCGAAAAATAATAATTTAATTAAATAATTACCAAAATTAATTAATAAATACCAATAAATGCAACTTAGGCCGGAAAAGCCTAAATAAATACCGAAACGGGCCCAAAAAATTCCGAACCAATCTGTTCTAACTAACCACCTAATCCAAGCTTAACCTAAACTAATCAACCCTTAAGCATAATTAACTCCCTAAGTGAAGATGAGTGAGTAAACTCACTGAATTAGTGATCCAACGGGACCATGACGACGAGGACACGGAGGCGGTCCACAAACTCCAAAGCGGGTGCACCAAGCGAGGTCCGGAAGAGCACCAAAACGGGCTAGACAGTGCAAGAGAGACCCACGGGCTTTAGTTCTGTGGCTGGGCCAAAGATGGCTGGACAGTGGTCGGTTGAGCTGGAAACATTGAAAGCATATGGCGGACGGGTTGCGGTGGGCTTCCGGCGGCTTGATGGGCGACCAGGCAACTCCGGCGATGGCGAGGGCAGTTCGAACGGCTCGGGGGATGGCCTGGGGTCACGGCAAAGGCGGAACGACGACTAGGGACACACGGGACGATCGCGCAGCTGGCGTGACTTGCGACGGGCGAGCAACGGCAAGCAACAGTGCTGGACAGCTCGGACAGCTACTCGACGGGCAAGGGGAGGCTACTGGCCGGTTTTTCTAGATTTTTGGAAGCTTCAAGCTGTTAGAGATGGAGGGTGGTCAACAAAATGAGGGAGAGGGACAACAAAAGGCTTGAGGGGGCCACTTCTCTCTTCTCCTATCTTATTGTCCCCTTGGTGAGGTCCACCATTACCAACTGGTTTCCTCAGCCAATTTCCAACCTCAATCTTCCTCTAGAAGCTAATGAAGTGGTCCAAAAATTCATGGACCAAGGGGCATACGAATTTTGAAGACATTTGGCTCAAATCCACCTCAAATCCTTCTTGAATCGACTCAATTCGGCTCCTATAAAATCCACCGACATGTCCTCGA
The DNA here is from genome assembly GCA_014182375.1 of Eucalyptus virginea. Classification (NCBI taxonomy): domain Eukaryota; kingdom Viridiplantae; phylum Streptophyta; class Magnoliopsida; order Myrtales; family Myrtaceae; genus Eucalyptus; species Eucalyptus virginea. Next base: position 961,057 of record CM024523.1, read on the forward strand.
TCAAATTGACATTTTTCCTCACCCATAGACCCAACTTGCCTCCCAATTTTGCAACCAAAAACGGTCCCTTGAATTTTCCGGACAAAAACAGCTCTATGTCGATCTCAGTTTGTAGAAAAATCTTCGGAGGATGAGTCGACATTCCTAAAATGACTTATGACATAACAGAACTTTCAATTTCTGAAATCGGATTCAAATTTACGATTAAGTTCAATCTAACGCGATTTTAGCATGACCTAGCCTACCAAGTAGCTTTTAGAAATTTTTAGTGCAAATAACCTGTGGTCGATTTTCTTCAAACCACAATGAACCTCTTCGACATATTGACGACTCTCAGTGGTCGTGAAAATCTTGAGGTTTTGAATGCGGACACAGGGTACCAAAACGACAGAAAAATCAGTCTAGTGCCGATCAACGAGAATTTTGCAATTTGGTGGAATCACCTATGTTTAGTCACATATCTCAGTCGAACCGACCTATCTCTGATCTCTAATCGATCTTTACTATGCCGTAATGATCTCTATAGATGAGCACGGTCGAGCAGTCGATTCCTAGTCAAATTCTCAAATCTATTGCCTTAAAATCCCTTAATGACTTCCCCAGATAGTCTAGTTATCTCACGATTGATCAGCTCTGAGAATAGCACTATAGGCGCATTGATGAAAGGCCTGATTTATCTAATTGAAAACAGAATTGAAATTTCAGGATGTCACATAGGATTTCCCTTGGCCTATGTGGAAAACTTGTATTGTGATGTAAAAAGAAAAGAGCGCTTGTAGAGAAAGGACTTGTAAAAGTACTGTTATAATATAAATTAGTGTGTTACGCTTGATGTAGGTCCTAGTATTCTAGCTGTTGTTTTTCTAGAGAGTTATTCACGTTTTTGCATGTGCATGATAAGGAGATAAAAAGAATCGGGACGGCGACGAGTTTGGGACATGGCAAAAGTAACCCCTGCCGCTCAGGACCCTGGAGATAGAGTTGGGGTCGTGACAACTGAAGCTTCTAGAATAATTCAAAATTGAAGCGCTAACCATTGAAGAGTAGTTACTTGTAAACTCTCACTATAAATAGCCAAGGAGGCTCTCATGTAAAGGACCCTTTGGCCAAAATCAACTATCAAAGACATATTTGACTCGTTACTTTTTGCTTTATTGTACTTTTACATTCAATTGCATATGTACTTTTCTCTTGTTTTCTTGTATTTCGATTGTCCGTACCATAGAAAAAAGTTGTTTCCTTTCTAGAACGGCACAGATCCCATTTCAAATAATAAAGCTGAAGCTTTGCCCCTTCGATGAAAGATATTTGTCAAGGGAACCCTTTCCTGGCGAGCATGTTGACTTGGTTGTTATTATATTTGTTACTATTGGGAATATAGGATTCCCAAAAACGGATTCGACACTAAATCGAACCCCTAAAACGAATGCGGAAGACAAGCCCGGGAATATCACATGTATCACCGATCCTAAGGCACATCACAGAATCGAACGTACCTTGTTAGCCACAGATTAAACACCGACGCCGATATGAGGAAAGGAAATTGATCCCGTTCGATCCGTTGACGCGAATTTGCCTTGAAGGGAAGAGAGCGTCGCCTTTTGCTTACTGTTTTTCTTTTGGAGGGAGAGAGGGAGGAGGAACGTACGTAATATGCCAAAAGGTACCTTCCTCCCTCTTTATTTCTCACTTATATACGTCCCCTCCAAAAGAAACGTGCCCCTTCATCATATCCCTCTATCCATGGGCCCTAATATTGTGGGCCGGGCTTTTATGCCCAACATGGGCGGACGGGCCAACTTAGGCCCAACATGGGCGAACGGGCCAACTTAGGCCCATCACATTAATAATTAAAACCATCATCTCCCACTCGCACGTGGTGGGCCGAACAGGATCCTCTTTACCTCTCTTCAACATTCATACCGGTGAATAATCCGTGCGACCAGCATACTTTGAGAGCTCGTTGCCATACATCTGTTAGGAATATATAGCAACTCATAATGGGCATCACACTCTAAGTAGATTTAGTATGCAGTACCCTAGATCGATCGATCACATTTATATCTCTCTTGATCTCTTTTAAACAATGATATATATATATATATATATATATATATATATATATATATATTGTATTCACAATTATGATTATCCCAACGACAGTCATAATTGGTCGACCAGTGAATACAAAACTAAAATGTGATTCTCCAAATTCGATCTTCCTCTTTCCTTCAAACTCTCAATTTCAGTTCAGCTTACTTTTCTAGAAATGTCCCATTAGATCGAATCAACTCATGACCATTGACAACATCCTAAGATAGCAGACACTAAATAGAAATCTTGAGAATAAGTAAAAAGTCATGAGAGCACTAAAATTGAGGAACTCTTTTCTCAAGAGTCTCACACGGCATAAAAGTTGAGATCAAACTTTTGCCACTCTTATTAGTCGTTTCATGCAAACGTAATATGAAATACGTATTACGGTATTAACTCATTTCCCATGGAGCGTATGTCTACACCTTCAATATCGTACAAATGATAGTTCAGACATACCCAATGTCTAACTTGAGTTCACATATCTACTCATTCACAAAATTCATCAGAACTCACATCTGGCATCTTAGACAGATAAAGTAAAATATGTGGGATATTTTACTTTCGGACATAGTAAGTATTATGTCCTCATCTTAACACTCAATTAAGGCGACTTATGTATTTTAAGCTTGAGCTCTCGATTATCACCTAGATAATAAGCTTAAAAACAGTCTCATCTCTATTTATCACACAGTAAATAAAGGCGATTACCCGTGTGAGTGGGCTAATCTTTTATCTGTCCGACATACTTTCTCAACTTAATGTAATGCACTGAGCATTAAGGTGCATAAAGATCAAACAAAGATTCATAGGCATTAATAATGAAAAAACACTAGTTCATAAATGTGAACAACTCAGGGAAATTACAATCCAATACATCAGACTCTACACAATCCTAGAGATTTTACATGACCACAAAACACATCTCTAGGTATTGGCTTTATCATAGGATCTGCTACCATTCTTTGCGTAGATATGTATTGTAAGTTCACATCCTTTCGTGCAACCATATCTTTGACAAAGTTATACTTGGTATCTATATGTTTGGTCTTGCCATGATATTTTAGATTTTTGGTATACGCTATAGCTGCTTGGCTATCACAGTTAACCAATAATGGATTTGCAGCTTTCTCAATAACACCTAAATGATCCAAAAATCTCTTAAGCCAAACTCCTTCTTGTACCACTGCTGATAATGCCACAAACTCAGCTTCCATCATGGACAAGGCTATACACGTTTGCTTCTTACTACTCCATGATATGGCACCATTGTTTAGTAAGAAAGCAAACCCAGAGGTAGATTTTCTTTCATCTAAATCTCCTCCCCAATCAGCATCTAAATAGCCTTCAAGTCGCAGATCCATAAATGCAGCCAGCGCGTTAGTCAATCCAAATGGCATGACCAGGAATTCATAATGCCCATAACGAGTCTTGAACGCAATCTTAGGAATGTCCTCTTTCTTAATTCTTAGCTGATAGTATCCCGACCTTAAGTCAATCTTAGAGAAGACCGAACTTCCTTGGAGTTGGTCAAACAGGTCATCAATTCTAGGCAAAGGATACTTATTTTTAATGGTTACCTAGTTCAGTTGCCTATAGTCAATACACAAGCGCATCAATCCATCTTTCTTTTTCACAAACAAAACTGGTGCACCCCAAGGTGAAGCACTTGATCTAATGAATCCTTTGTCAAGCAACTCATGTAGTTGCACTTTCAATTCCTTCAATTCGACTAAGGCCATCCTATATGGGGCTTTTGATATTGGTCCTATTCTAGGTATTAATTCAATTTCAAACTCAATTTCTCGCTCTGGCGGCAATCTAGGCAATCCTCAAGAAATACATCTTGAAATTCGTTGACTACCCGAATTTCATCAATCTTAGGCTCTTCCTTAGTATAATCTCTAACCATGGCCAGGTACCCTTGACATCCTTTGTCAAGTAACGCACGGGCTTCTATTGCTGAAATAAGTGCTACAGGTAGGTGGGTCTGACCTCCCAGAAATTCACAACTAGAGGTAAATTGGATTACTTTCCTATAACAATCCATCTGGGCCCGATATTTACAAAGCCAGTCCATTCCTATGATAACATCAAAATCATACATGGCCATTACGACTAAGTCTATTTCCATATCCTTTCCCCCTATTATTATCTTACAATTTCCACACACTAGCGTAAACAATAGCATATCCTTTAGAGGCGTAGAAACACAAAGAGGCGTCTCAAGAGGCGTAGTTTCTATCTTATTCAACTGTCTATATCTTTCAGACACAAATGAATGCGTAGCACCTGTATCAAACAATGCATATGCCTTTTTATCATTTATAAGGATCGTACCTGAGATAACATTTTTGGAAGCTTCCGCTTCCTCTTGGGTGATCGCATACACTCTCCCTTGTGCTGGTGGCATCTAGGGATTCCTTGGTAGTTTGGCCTAACAGCATTTCGCTGTGGCTACTGCACTGAGCCAATACTCGCGTGTGACCTTTCCTGTGGGCAGTTTCTCTTAATATGACCTATTCATCCACAACTATAACATTTCAGCTGCCCATTGCAAGGTCCTGGGCCATGTCGCCCATTACACCTTCGACACTCCTCATTTTGATAAGGTGTCCTTTCCAAATTCAGGCTACCCCTGCCTCTTCCAAAATTCCCAAAATTGCCTTCTTCTTAGATTCCCAGGTCTGACCTTGACCTGTATAGGGTCTCTTACCCCGTCTTACATCACCAAAAGACAATGGTCTCTTATTCTCCGAACGTTCTCTTACCAACTCCTGCTCTACCAACTGTGCCCTTTCATAGATCTCATTATAATCTCTTATGTTCAAAGGCACCAGTTGTTTCCTAATATCAGTCCTCAACCCTTTCAAAAACCTCTTAGCTTTCTCTTCTTGATCCTCAATTAGTCTAGGAGCATATCTAGACAGTTCAAAAAATCTTGCCTCATACTAGTCTACTATCAGCTCCTTTTGTTCTAATTGAACAAATTTAGTAATTTTCCTATCCTTAGCATAGTCAGAAAAATGCTTTCTGTTGAAAGCTCTCACAAACTCTTCCCAGTTAACCTCAGTACCTAGTGGGAAGATTGTGTCCCTCGAAACCCTCCACCAAAACTTTGCATTTCCCTCCAGCTGGTATTCTGCCAAAGTTATTTTCTCAGCATCACTGCATTCCAACAACCTGAAAATTTGTTCCATTCCATCAATCCAATGTTCCGCCTCCTCAGGACTTCCCATTCCACTGAACTTAGGTGGCTTCACTTCAAAACTGCTCCACCAGTCCTTGAGTACGGCGTTCGCTCCAGGGTTGTTCTTTGCCCCTTTCCATCGATTTCCAATATTGGCCAATGCCTCGTAGGATGTCTTCCATTCGGGGTTCAGCCCTTGCAGCAAAGACTTCAGCCCTCGATGGATGAGCACTTCCAGCTCGCACCATAACTTTCCTGCAATTTTCAAGCATTGCCTCAGGAATAATCTGAGACTCACTGTCTCCATTCAAAGCAACTACTACTACTACACAAGTAACATATACATGTTACTGGTACCTATAAACCACTCAAAACAAACTACTAGGGATCTACGAGTGAATACTCATCACCCGTTATTCAAAGTAAATCAATTATTCTGTTTTATATCCTATGGTGTACATTGTCATCATGTTCCTCAATCTCCAAATGAGGCTCCTTATCACTCCACCTATAACTAATGCTCTGATACCAAAAAGGGGCGGCTGTGACACCCTAAAACACCTTAGGTCGCCACAGGCACCTATTGCTACACCTAATGGACACTAGTTACATCTCTTAGTAGAAGCGTCATAGTTCATAGGCATTTTTTTTTTCTCTCTTTAAAACGGTCCCAGCGCGACTCATTGGCGGAAGCATAATTTAATATCACCATCTCTCCCTCCAACAATCATGATACAATGCACACCACTAAGTACCATAGGAAAAGATAAAGCCAAGCCACTTTTATTTACATATTTTCATGATGGATTTTTCTCGGTCGATACAACAAAAGAAAGCCAAGATTTTCAGCTACTCCTGGCCTCATCCCAAAAAGATACTACGACCCCTAAAGTGATCACGTGACATCCTCCATCTAACAGTGGCGGCTACTCCCAAAAAGAAACATCAGCTCTCTACCCCTCACGCGGCCATCACACCCATCCTGGTGCGTCGGGCGGTGGTGGCGGCAACATCCCCCTAAACACTCCATCTCGGCGAACATGAACTGACAGAAACTCCTGAATGACAGGCCCTTAGCTAGGCCCACATCGTACATAACCAGCACTCGCACTCGCACAAATGTCAGTCCAAGGACGAGGACACAGTCGATCTCCGTACACTCTACCTCTACATCCAATGGGAGGCCATAAAAGGTGCCCCGTGTGACGGTAGGGAGCGGCATCTTTCTAATCTGCAATGTTGGTCCCCGAAGGGGTGAGTACAGCCACTCAGCAGGTAAAGGACCAATAAACCACTCAATGCATCATACAATACAATCATCGCAATTATAGCATAACACATATCATTCCAGCATCCATGCACAATTTACCTTGATTATCATGCACATGTCATCATCATATCACATGTACCATCATGCCATAGGTGCACATACATCCATGCACTTATCATCATCATGCATCCATGCACTTATCATCATCATATCACATGTACCATCATGCCATAGGTGCACATACATCCATGCACTCACCATCATCATGCATCCATGCACTTATCATCATCATATCACATGTACTCATCATCATCATGTCACATGCACTCATCATCATCATGTCACATGCACCATCGTGCCATAGGTGCAGATACATCATGCACTCACCATCATCATGTCACATGCATTCATCATCATCATGTCACATGCATTCATCATCATCATATCACATGTATTCATCATCATCATATCACACATACCATCATTATCATGTCATACATATATCATCATGCATAACTCAATTTCAATTTCCCAATTTCATTCTTTCATATTGGACGGCCATGTTTCTCTTTCCCGGGACCAATGTTTGCATCCCACATTTATCACTCGCACCCCACCTGGCATCACGAGAACCATCCGGCACAATACCTGCCGGGCATCCGACACAATACCTGCCAGGCATCTCGTACCCCAACTGGCATCACGAGGCATCCCCTGGCACAATACCTGCCAGGCTTCCGGCTCCCCCACTCTCCGGGCATCTCGAAACTCCTGAGGACCCTCCGGCATTCGGCCATTTAAGGCCACCGGGCAACCGGCCTTTACCCTTCTAGCCAGGCATCCCGACACTCCCGGGGCATCGTCGGCTCACACCTCCGACGGCCTTCTCACTTATCTTAATTCACATCTTCAATTATAATTCAATTTTAACATGGCATATGATGTGATGGCAAACAAGATCATTTTCATCATTTGATTCATCTATGCATTTCCAATCATCATCATACATGCAGCAAGACACAATCATTCATAACAATACAATTCATGGAGTCCATACAATTTAGAATAGTCCATATATCATGTCTTTTTGAAGTTTACTAAATTCCAGCTTGCACAATTTTAGAAAAGATTTAAATTAAATATCCATATGATTCTCAAAAATCATGAAATCAGGACATGTGATAGACAAGACAATAAGGTAACAATTTCATGAAGAACACATGCCCAAAAGAGTTTCACACAAGAAGATATAATTCACACAAATACAGCATGTAATTTCGGGTAAAATCAGATTGCGCAGTTCTTGAAATATTTCGATTAAAATACCCGAACAACCTCCAAAAATTATGAAATTTTACCAGGTTGTAGTCAAGACACTAAAGTATATTTTTTATGAAGACATCTAGGCCAGATTCGTTCTAGAAAATTTTCTACAGACGTCCGAAGTTCCTGTTTTGAGTACCGAACCGTCCAGTTTAGCTATCTCCGAAATATCGAGTTTTCACCTACTTATCCTTCTTCGTTTCCTCTAAAATTTTGATATGTTTTGCCTCAAGATGTCCCCTACAACTTTCATGAAGGGATATAAGTGAAATTTCCAAATAATAGTCACCATATAGGTCTACGAAGTCTCGGGTGTCCAGTACCGTATTTCCAGATTTATCATCTTCAAAAGAAAATCGTTTCACTAGGCTACACTTGCTCATTTTACTTCAAATTTGAGTATATTAGTCTTTAGGATGTTCTCTACAACTTTCGTGAAGAAGTCGAAGGGATATTCTCGGTAAAAAGTAACATGCAACCCACAAAACCACCAAGAGGTCAACAAAACAGTTCCAGATCTAGTGTCTTCGTAGGAGAAGGGTTTCACCCCTTAAAACTCAACCATTTTGTCCCAAATTTTAGTATGTTATACTTTGAGATGTTGTCTACAACTTTCATGAAGGAGTAGAAGTCAAAATCCAACTAGAAACATGCATGCAAGCCTCCACAAGTTTCTGGGTCAGGCGGTATACACGAAATCAGCAAGCTTTTTCAAGAACAAACCACACTAGCTTCGGTTCCTTACCTCTAAACACCCAAGATTCAACACCATTTCAACCACACATGCAAGACACACATGCAAGAGTAGAAAATGGATCCTAACTTGCCTCTAAGATCAAGCGAACGACGGCACACGAACGGCGAACGGACGGCGACGGGCGGACGAACGGCGAGCGGCTCCTTCTTCCTCCTCTCTCGGTTCCTCTCTCTCTCTCACAACTCTCTCTCTCTCTCTCTCACTTGGACGACACCCCTCAGCCAGCCACTCTCCCTCTCTTTTGTTTCCCCTAAATCCCATCATTAGTCATGATTATTTGCCTCCCTCAATGGCCAATGCATGGGGTCTTCTTTTTGCCACTTGGCAAGGCATGCAAGATGGGCTTGGGAGTGGGCTTGGAAGAAGTGGGCCGGCCACTCCTCCTCTCCTTGGTCGACGGCAGCCTCTCCATGGGCTTCAATGGGCCGGCCATTTGGCCCACCAAAAGTCCATGCTATTGGGCCTAAGGCCCAAACCTAATTAAACCCCAACTTTACCTTTAAACACTTTTAATTCTTTCTTTTATAGATTTCAAGTTTTAAATTTCACATGGCCAAAATCTTGTAACATTTTATCTATAGGAATTTAGTCTATGAGGTGCATAGCTAAGAATAGATTATTCTCATTAATTTATCCTATAATACTAATTTTAAAAACTCAAGAACACAAGCATATATCACTTAGTCTTAAGAGAAGACTAATGGCTAAAGCATAAACCATAGGTAATTTCATTACCAAATTATGGGCTTTAATACACCTTAGAGCTTGTCTTGAATTTTTGGGATGCCACATATGTTTCTTGCGAAAGAGATAACGACCTCTTCGAACGATCTATTGAAATCTTAACTCCAAGAATGTATGCAACCTCACCCTTATCTTTCATCTCAAAGTTGGAAGATAACCAACTCTTCACAGTAATTACAAACTCTCTATTGCTTCCGGCAATTAGTATATCATCAACATATAATGATATGATCACAAATTGATCCTTGGATCTTTTGATATATACACAATGATCCTCATCAATCATTGTAAAGTCATATGCCATTGTGGCATTATGAAAACGTATATACCATTGTCTCGATGACTGCTTAAGGCCATATATCGATCTCAAAAGTCGACATACATTTCCTTCTTGGCCTTCTTTAATGAAACCAGTAGGTTGTTCCATATATATTTCTTCCTCTAATTCTCCATTGAGGAAAGTAGTCTTTACATCCATTTGATGTAACTCAAGATCCATACTAGCCACTATTGCCAAAATAATGCGAATCGAGGTAAATCTCACTACAGGAGAAAATGTTTCTTCATAATCAATTCCTTCCTATTGATTATACCCCTTCGCCACAAGGCGAGCCTTATGCCTTTCTATCGAGCCATCAGTTTTTCGCTTTATTTTGAGAACCCACTTGTTCCCAATAGCTTTGCATCCTTTTGGAAGATCAACCAGTTCCCAAACATGATTTGACTTCATTGACTCCATTTCCTCTTCCATTGCATGAATCCATCTTTCCTTACTAGGGCAATTTAGAGCCTCATTAATATTTCTTGGCTCATCCTCATCTTGCAGAGCAATCATAAAAGTTTTCCCTTCAATGTCAAAACGTCGATGGGGAATACTTTGGCGACTTGTTCGCCGTATGGGAGATTGTACACTTTGCACATCATTTCCCATTATGCTCCCACTAGGATTAGATAATGATGGCGTCGTCTCATCATGTGGTTGCAATTGAGAATGAGTTGAATTCAATCCATCACTTCTCATATTACTCCCACTTGGACGAACTCCACTAATATCATTATCTTGATCCAAGGTTTCAAATAGGAAGTAATCTTCCCCTATTTCGCCCTTCTTAGGAAATTCATCCTCTAAGAATGTGACATCCCGTGATTCAAATTCAGTTATACTCCCACTTTCCTGCTCACCTATGAACACATACCCTTTCGAGTGTTCGGAGTATCTTATGAAAATACTCTTCTTTCCTCTTGAACCCAATTTCCCAAACTTGTGAGAGAACTCATGAGTATAGGCAGCACAACCCCATGGCTTAAGAAAACTTAAGTCCGGATTTCTACCTGTCCATAACTCATATGGAGTGGAAGTAACTGATTTGGAAGGCATCTGGTTAAGTATATAGGCAGCAGTTAACAACGCATCACTCCAAAAAGTGATAGGTAAGTTAGCATGCGCCATCATGGACCTAACCATTTCTAGTAGGGTTTTGTTTCTTCTCTCCGCAACACCATTTTGTTGAGGAGTATATGGAATAGACAACTGTCTTTCTATTCCTTTTTCATCACATAATTTTCTAAACTCATCAGATAAATATTCTCAACCTCGATCGGATTCAATGCTTTTATTTTCTTGTCTAATTGATTTTCTACCAAGTTCATAAACCTTTTGAAACAACTTAATACTTCAGATTTATGAGAAATCAAATAGACATATCCGAATCGAGTATAATCATCTATAAAAGTGATGAAATAAACAGCCCCATGCCTTCCTCTCACATTCATTGGACCACAGATATCAGAATGGATCAAATGCAGAGGAAATTCAGCTCTTTTACCTTTTCCAAATGGTTTTCTTGTCGTTTTCCCTTCTAGGCAATGCTTACATATGGGCAAATCGACTTTTTCAATGTTGCCCAACAAGCCCTCTTTGGCTAGTCTATTCATACGTTGTTGGCCAATATGACCAAGTCTAACATACCATATATTCACATCATTATCATATGAATTAGGAGAAGTGAGAAGGGAATAAGAAATATTTGCATTAACATAGTCAATATCTAATACAATGAAACCATCTAGAAAATAACCACAACCATAGAAATTTGTATCCAAAAACAAATCCACACATCTATTATGGAAGTTCATATTAAAACCTAGTTTAACCAACACTAAAACAGACACTAAATTCCGATGAATCTCCGGAGCATACAATACATCATGTAGGAACAAAGTGCGTCCACCACGCATGTTCAGTTGGCAGGTGCCAATTCCTTTCACTTCAGCTCTGGAGTTGTTTCCCACATAGATCCACTTAATTCCAATTGGTACTCGTCGGAATTCCACGAAGGATTCTCTATCCTTCGCTACATGGTCTGTCGCTCCTGAATCCATAGTCCACAAAGGATTAGACTCAGTTAAGAATACAGAACTCGACACAAAAGCAAAGTTCTGAAAAGTACAAAGGGTGTATACCTTCTTTGGCTCACAACAATCGCGAGCATAATGACCCTTCTTGTCACAATTGTAACACTTCACCCTTGTAAGCTTCTTCATTCGAGGACGCTTTCCTCTTTCATGTTGGTTAAGCTTAGGTTTCTTCCCTGAATGACCTGCTTTCTTGCCTTTCCCTTTATCAAACCAGTTAGGACGTTTGCGTTTAGAGCTCGAAGCTCCATGTGAGCTAGAACCAACATGATAGATTTCAGCTTTCGGCTTAGCCGCCAAGAGGCAGTCCTCTTCCAGCTCAAGATGACGCACTGCATCCTCAAAGGTTTTGATATTTTCATTATAGGTCATGTGCACCTTCATATGCTCCCAACTCTGAGGCAAGGAACGAATCACTGCTTGCACTTGCTGCTCATCTGTTAGGACATGGCCAGCATCTTTCAGCTCATTAATCATGTTTGACATCTTTCTAAGATGTTGCTTCATGGTCTGACCATAAGGCTTCTTATAAGAGTCAAACCTAATAGTGAGCTGCCTCAGTCTAGTCACTGAAGTATGACCAAATCTTGCTGCCAATGCTTCCCACATTTCCTTGGCATTCTCAAAATGCCTAAACTCTCACATGACGTCATTTTCCATGCTACTCAGCAACGTAATGCAAGTAAGAGAGTTCTTTCTTTTCCATGCAGCAAATGCTTCCTTATCTCTCTTGTGCTGTGCAGTGTTTCCTTCTTCAGGTTCTACCATGGTCAGGTTAAGAGCTTCTAGTGCCTCTTGCTCTTCCAAAGACATATTGGATTTTCATGTGCCATATTTCATAGTTATCGCCATTGAGCTTCTCACCTTTGTTCAGCTCAGCAACTATGCTCTTTGTGGCTGAAGCCATTGATCTAAACATATCAGACATATATGCACAAATTATTAATGCCTATCATTTATGCATCCATTTTACACAGAGCCATCATATTAATGAACAATTTCAAGTAAGGTTTCAGAATCAAAAGGTCACTATGTTTCCAATCATCCTCCAAAAATCCTAACTTAAAACTATCATTAATATAATTGTCTTATGCAAAATAAATTCTATGAAGTTACAAAAACTTCTATGAACTACCCACAGCAATCAACAATAACAGAAAGCAAATAATATTTGACATCCAATAGAATAATAATGCTTTCACACAATACAACTAACATATCAGTTGCCACACCAACAATAACTAAGTAGAAAAGCATTACATGAGATGTCCACAAAGCACATTAAACAAAGACCAGCCAATACATCTAACACCAAGTCAATACACGAACTGGAAAAGATCCTATTTTGTTCAATTTCTTGATCTTTTCCCTTGTAACAATCCAGTAATAATCATCTATAAAATCCATCACAATTTTCCTATATGAAGCGGCTCTGTTGACATCCCATATGCGATTCAACACTCCTTGCCATTCTTGTGGAAGAGTATTCATGAAAAATCGCACAATCTCAAACTGTGGCATGGGACGACCATTCCATATGACCTTTTGAATTTTCCCGTTGACTTCAAGAACGTGATCAATTAAGTCACCACTCTCCCATCGATGATCGCCGCTCGCCTATCAACTTAGAAAGCCTTTCCTTTTGTTCATCGGTAATTGCACGAACAGGTGTGCGCAACCTAAGGGGAGGCATTATTCCTGCAACAAATGCAAAACAAATAAGGGATCACATATAATCCACATAGACTTAATTGGAAAAAGAAACACATTCTTTTCCTCCTTTTTTTTTTTTTTGGTCAACGATCAACGGTCAACAGTCAACGGTCAGCCGGGTCGAGGTCAACGGGCGGTCGGATCGGACTAGACGGGCCGAGTCAGACCGGTCGGACCGGTCGAGCCGGACGGACCGTGCGGCCCGGTCGGATAAGCCGATCGGCACGTGCCACACGCGTGCCTGGATGACGTCACGATGATGTCATTCGATGCGTTCGCGACACGCGCCAGCACCACGAGCGTGCATCGCACGCGCGTGCCCGTTCATTCCAGCCGCGTGTGGCGACACGTCCAGCGGCGATCCACCACTCGTTTTTCTCGTCTCGACAAGGGCTTCGATCCTACGCTTTTAGAAAAAAATTTTGACTTACAGAAAACCAAAAAACGAGGCGAACAGAATTGGGTGTCGGGATTTTTCCGCCCCTTATCGGTGTCGGCCGATTTTTCACGAAAATTCAATCAAAAATCATTCATAAACATGAAAGGGGTCGGGAAAACATGAACTAGGGCTCTAATACCAATATTGGGAATATGGGATTCCAAAAAACGGATTCGACACTAAATCGAACCCCTAAAACGAATGCGGAAGACGAGCTTGGGAATATCACATGTATCACCGATCCTAAGGCACATCACAGAATCGAACGTACCTTGTTAGCCATAGATTAAACACCGACGCCGATATGAGGAAAGGAAATTGATCCCGTTCGATCCGATGACGCGAATTTGCCTTGAAGGGAAGAGAGCTTCGCCTTTTGCTTACTGTTTTTCTTTTGGAGGGAGAGAGGGAGGAGGAACGTACGTAATATGCCAAAAGGTACCTTCCTCCCTCTTTATTTCTCCCTTGTATATGTCCCCTCCAAAAAGAAACGTACCCCTTCATCATATCCCTCTATCCATGAGCTCTAATATTGTGGGCCGGGCTTTTAGGCCTAACATGGGCGGACGGGCCAACTTAGGTCCATCACATTAATAATTAAAACCATCAGTTACCATTTTCTCAAAATTACTATTTATATTTATATTTATATTTTTTGGTCAAAATAAAAGTACACTAAACATATTTATATTTATATTTCACGTTTATTTTCACGACAAAGTTTCATTCACAAGTACACTAAACATAATTTCGAATTTCAGGTTTTTCTACAAGGTGTATAATTATGTAGATTTATCTTTGGAGAAGAAGTGGTTGATGGTTGGCATGACCTCCGGTGGCCGAGTGCGGAGGAACTTGCGGAGCCCGTGCTCGGCGTATTTCCTCCCTTCTTCTGCATTGTCCAACACTGCCATGCCTCTATGTGCCTTGTTGACTCTGTTATATATATATATATATATAAAAAAAAAAAAAAAGAGCAAAAGAAATTCAGTTGATTATGTCGTTAATTAATTGTCATCGAGAACTCTTTTTATGGAATTTAATTGTACCAGAAAGTGCTTGTTACCTGACATCAGGGTTCAAGAGAGCATTTCTTGTGAGCTGGAATATGCATAGACTTGTCACAAATGTCATTGCTGCCATAAGTGGATACACCTATATATAGGAGCAGACCCATGAATATTAAGTCGATGAGTATCCTATTGTGAAGGAACAGAAAAAGAAAGTACACTAATGAATATCTTGTATTATTCTATTAAGTAAAGGTTCTTATCGATATGTCCCGCTCGACTTGATTTACATGTCTGAAAAACATTTAGCAAAATACATTGACAAGTAGTTTGGGAGATACCACTCAATAAAGCAGAGAAGATATATATTATTGTTGTCAATAGATTTTGAGAACTCCAAAACATTCATACATACGTCTGGCTTGACCCAACGCCCCATCATGAAGTCCGTGCACTTCAGAACCTGTGTGCTAAAGTCTCCAGCTGCTTCCTCGATTTAGAGTATAAATTGCTTATAAGACAATAGGGTGGGTGAGTCTGTAAGTTGCATATATATACTGCTCTCGGGAGAAGGAGCAGCCATCACTTTGGACGGCAAGAGAATCTTCTGTCCAAACAGTGGGCTATTAACGGCTTGACATCAGACAGAAACAGGGGCTTTAGCCTCTTGTTTTTTAGGTTTTCCTTGGTTCGTTCGTTGGCAGTTTCTTTAATTCTTATTCATATTTTAGTAATAAATCTCTAATCAATTTACAACTCTGACATGTTTCTCTAATTCTTATATTTTGGTAATAAATCTCTAATCAATGTACCAGAAATAATAGTTATGCATATTTTGGAAATAAATCTCTAGTCGATGTACAAGAAATAATTGATCTATGCATATTTTGGTAATAAATCTCTAGTCTGCATATTTTGGTAAAATCTGAGCAAATCTCTAATTTGTATGTATATTTTATTAGTAATAAATCTCTAATCAATTTACAACTCTGACATGTTTCTCTAATTCTTATATTTTAGTAATAAATCTCTAATCAATGTACTAGAAATAATAGTTATGCATATTTTGGTAATAAATCTCTAGTCGATGTACAAGAAATAATTGATCGTGCATATTTTGGTAATAAATCTCTAGTCTACATATTTTGGAAAAATCTGAGCAAATCTCTAATTTGTATGTATATTTTATTAGTAACTCCTTAATCGATGTATACTTTGGTAATAAAATCCCAGCAATTAAAATTTAAATCTCTAATCCTAGTATGTCTCTAATTCTTATGCATATTTTGGTGATAGTTCTCTATCTACAGATTCTATTTAGATGAATGATTGAAAACCTAGGTAGGTAAAATTCTTATCACTTTAATGAAAACAATGTCTTCCATCAAAGTTTTTATAGAAAGGTAATACCTATCTCTATCAATGAGGCTCATTGTATAGGCTCATACTATTTCCACCCTCTAAGTGACTATAACACTCCTAGCTTATTGAATGATGAAAATAACCTCAAGAGAACTAATTAATCAAAATTAGAAATAGAAAAGGGTGGAAGTTACAATTTCTTAGAAATGCAAAAGTTACACATTGTCATCAAAATGCAAGACTGTCCATAGTAATAAAAACAATGATGTTATATTCAACAACCTTATGTTATTTTCTGTTCGTTTTTAAACAAATTTCATTTCCTCTCTTCTGCATACAAATCTGCTCAAACCGATATAATGAGTATGAATCTTGTTTGTGATATTTGTTAAATAACATATCTTAAATACATTATAATAATAAAGAGTTCACTATTTCAACCAAAGACTTCCCATAAAAGGTAGACTAAAGAATTAAATGTTACAATGATTATTAGAGATTAAACTTTAAAGAGACATTGTAAATAAATATGTTTTATTAATATCCTTTTAAATTAGAGTCCGATCCTTAAACTTATCAAAGTACTCGAATCTTAGGGGATTCTTGTAAAAAAGTAACGAACATGTAAACTTCTCCATTTGAACACAAAAGAAGAAGAAGCAATAGTTTAGGAACATTACATTGATTGATGTTCATTAAAGACATATTTTTCCTCCTTCATCAAACTTTTTATTAACGAGGAGCTAATTTAGACCAATAGATATTAGGGTTTGTCTAAAGATATTTGAAGGGTGAAAATAGCAGAAGCCCATTGTACAATTATACAATTAATTATCACAAAAATAGAAATGAATCTGTGATACCATTTCATTGGTTCTGCATTGAGGTTTTATTACACGGTGATTCTTATCACTATTAATAAGGCTCATTGTACAATACTAGAATTAAGTACCACCAAGAAAAAAACTAAATGAACAAATTCACATCCCCTATAGCTGTTGAAATACAAAGATAAGTTCCCAAGTGACAATGGGTAGTAATTACAAAAATTTGTAAAAGAAAAAAAGAAAAGAGTTAACATATTTCCTGATTGCACATATCTCAAAATAAATGTTTAAAAGTAATTTTTAAAGCCTTTGAACTTACGGAAATGATATATCCTTAAGTAAGAAATTCTAGTAATTGCAAAAAGCTTATACAAGCAAAGATAAATGTTTGGATTAAGCATATATAAAAAAACATAAGTTTAAAATTTTCTATAGCTCTTAGCTCTTGATCTAAGGTCCATCATAAGTTCCTAAGTGAGTATTTTAATCTTCACGAAAATTTTATAAAAGAAAAAAGAAGTCTAGAAATGTGTTACTTGTTCCCATATTTCAAAGATAAATATGTAAACATGATTGTTATGTAGCACATAGTAATTTATGCAGTAAAATTTTTGTGATGATTGAGTTTCAAATTCAAAATCTAAATTTCTGACAATAGATTTGATAATGCATCGATACCAAACATTTTCAAATTTTGTGTTGAAAACATATAGTTTATAAATTTATAGAATTATTTTTAGATCCACCGTCAGTGTAAAGGGATGCTCATTCCTTCATCTTTATAACATGTATGTTTAGAGTTAGATTTGTAACTAAATTGTTTCATATATCAATCGTTTAATGGTAAATGCATGTAGAAATGTTATCTAGAAATGTTTCATATATTACTTCGTGAAGGTATAGCTGTGAAATTATTTAGAAATGTTATCACATTTATGACATCAATAATGTAATGTGGATACTTAGCAAAATATCAAACATGAGGTTTTATTCACTGGTTTAGATAACACATATAATGGCAGGTAAATATAACTAAATGCCAACTAGAGATAATTTATCTCATCAATTTGCTATTGATAAGAGCAAATATATTTAGAATAAACTAAAATATTCTAAAATCTTGAATTTCATATGGATTATTTGAATTTTTGAAAGATGGATATTTCAATTGATTTTTCGTAATTAACGCTTCAATGAAAATAAAAGTGCAATCAAGTCATGAGCTCACCGTCAATGGACTTTCAGCATTAGCAATCCTACATGGCTCTTAGGTCCATGGCTACGTGGCATTTAAAAAAGGCAATGCGGAAGCCACAGTTCTAACATCATAAACTCACCGATGGCGAGCTTAAGACAATATTGCAAATATTTTGAAAACATTAAGGACTTATTTAACCAAAATAAATTGTTAAGAATTCAATTGATGAATGATTATAACGTTAAGAATTAATTATGTACTTATTTACAAAATTAATCATACCTAAGAAAATGCATTTCGATCATGTCGTTCTTCATAGGATCCAATATGAAACCTTATGGTTTCTAACTTATTTACAAGGAAGCCAGAAGGCCTCAACGCTAGGCCTTTTTAAGGAAAGGCATTTGTTATAAGGGAGGCTCCTTCAGCTGTCATCCTAAATAAGAGGCTGGGCGGGGCATTGAAAGTTGAAACCCCTATTGTTCTAATTGCCCCCAGGAGCCGATTGTGGCCCTAGCATGCAACCTATCTCACAACCATGAATGTGATGTGTAATGAATCTCTTATTTTCCCTTTTCATTTTGTGGATTTAAGGTCACCGGACTTTTATCACAACAAATGAAAAATTAAAATGGAGATTAAGATATATCGGGTACCAGCCAAGGTAGCCAAATAGTTTATATGTGTCCATCAATTCGTCCGTTCCATTTCGTGGGGAACAAATCTGATATAAATAGATTTATATGTGCTTCTATATATGTGGAATTTATTGACATAAAATTTGTAAACCTTATTGAAGTGGACACACTACGTCACATTTTTCTTTTTCCAGTATGTGGGTCGAGATGGAATTAGGATCTTTTGTTTAGTGGGACAAGGAAATAAGACCTACATAAATAAATAAAAAAGAGATTAGGCTTTGTTTCCAAAATGGGTGTAGAAATTAAAGGTTGAAAATAAAACATGGTGTTAAGATTTACTGTTTTCATAAACTTCGTATATTTGGATTACGCTAAACCCTAATGGTTCTTTAGATTTTCGAGCAAGTAGAGTAGTCTTTCTGAGTTTAAGTTAGAGTGGTTTCCCTATGAATTCTTGCCACTTGATTACATGTCGAACTTAGCAAGGACAGGAAGTTCAAGTAATCGATAAATGTATATTCATTGCAACGAAATTGCGCTTGCATTTGAAAAATGCCATTGCAAGAATGGCAATAGTTTACCCATTGAAACCCTAGTTTAATGCCACATGAGCAACCCTTGTTTCAAGCAATATACACAGCTCAAGGTCTACCTAGTCATCACTCTTGTCTATCAATCTCCCATGCGTTTACTTCTTCGTTGTTCCTGGTCACTTCAGAACTTATTTAGCCTGTTATATTAATGCACAAAAGGCGCATTCAGAGGAATATTTTACGAGGTGATGAGCTACATGCAGATGATCATACATAAATACTTTGAGTCTAGTTCCTCACATGAATGCATCTAGAGGCAGAGAAGTGTCAGATACAGGTTTTGCATTGTAATTACCTATTTGACCTGCTGAGACATGCCTAATCATAGAACCAAATCCTGTGACCTCTGTTTCGAGTTGAAGTATCACAACAGTTTTCTCTAACAAGTCAATGAAGAGAGAGATGCCGACAGAATCGCAGTTAGCGCAGAGAGAGGCCAAATTATTTTCAAGCTCGAAGCCCTCGACACTCCTCTGGACCCTGGCGTACTCGAAAAAGCTGTCAACAGACCAAAAACTAGTATAATGAACCAAAAAAAAAAACCAATGCTCGGTTCCGACCAAAAAAAAAGGACCAATGCTCGGGCTTGGCTCGACAACAAAGCTTGGGTAAAGCTTAATCGAATCTAATTGAGTTTTCATTGTTTCGAAAGATATATTTAACAATTATAAAATAAATACCGAGTATTTATACAAAATTTGAGCTTATAAATCTCGAGCCTTAAATACAAGTTATTGTAATTGAGGTGATTAGAGATTGAGCAATGCAATTTTCTAATTGAGTCGACTCCGAACGGGAAAATTAATACTTGGTTGAGCTTGACTAAACTTCCAATACGTAACTCGAGTTTGGCAATGTATCAACTCGATTGCATACTTAATCTCAAATATATGCCGTATTTCTCTAGGTTATTGACTATATGGACAACTAAATCATCCTAATATATAGATTCAATACTCCAAATTTCGAAAATCACACAAATTGAATATCGAAAGTCCTAAAAAATGTTAATGACCTCACACAATATTGTATGCTTGAATGATGGGGAACCCTAACTGTATATATCATGTCTAGCTCTATATAGGGTTTGAAAACTATATGCTTCAGCATATGTAATGAAAGATACCTCCTAATCTATCTGCCTATTAGGTGATCCGATCACATGCTCGTGGGCCTAGATAGATGTCTCTTTTTTAAAAATTATTCTGTCAAAAAGTTCAATCAAGCAACATTTTCAATACCCAACGTCAGGGCTTTGACCTAGAATTGCCTTAGAAGAATTTTGACTCGGTAAATTAATTAGTTTTTCACCAAACACTGGAAAGACAAAAAAGCAATTTTCCAAAAACAGTTTTTATTGAAATAATCGAAAACTAACTGGAAATGCTAGATTGGTTAAAACTAATTATATTAAATGATGTGATAGACTGTTATCGCTTATTGAATATGGCCACTTATTTAATTAGTCACTTGTGGTATGCCACAACATTTAGTACTCAGAAATTGTAAACCAGACTTCTATGCATAACATCGAGACCCTTGTCTTATGAAGTACTCCTTTTACTAGGGTAGACCCTCCTCATATCAAGAAGCAATGAAAACTCCGATTACAACTATGTGATTGATTGTATCGATCATGATATAATCCAATTTGTGCTCCATGGGTAACCCCAGAAAGGAAATGAGTACCATTTGGATAATTAAGCACAAACTCAATGCATAGGGCACGAGAAACAAAAAGATGTCCTACCTTTGGAACTTTCTTTTCTGTCTGCATAGTACTTAAGAGAAATAATTCTATTTCAGCACACCTTCTTGATTTCTCTTGATTGGTAGGTATCCGCTATTCCGACAAAGTCACCATACTCTTACCTAAAACCAAAATAAAAATAAAAATAAAATAAAAATAAAAATAAAAATAAAAATAAAAATGCAGCAACGATTGATTTGATTTCCTTATTGATTTTCCTTTGTTCTATTCAAAATATTCTTGTTTTCTATGGAGAGCACGCCCCAGAAGTCGAACCCGGCTGCAAAATAAAAATATTTACTACGTCAGCAGATTTTCCAAAAGAGAAACATGCAATTGTCTGTGAATGTTCTTCGAACTACTAATGAACTTCATGGGTTCAACTTCATAATTGAGAGAAAAGCATGTCCATCTTGATTAGGCTATGACAAGGGCTTGGTTCTCCATACCATCAAAAAGCAACTGAAATGGTTGGGACATCCATACGAGATGACTTGACGTTTTGACAAGGACCACGCATCCACAATAATGCCAACATCGAAAAGAGAACATCCTTCTTGCTTCAGAGAAATAAATCAGCACCTCAAGTTTAACTTACCACGCACGCGTGCACATCGTTACATCCACATAGCAGCTTCCCGTTTAGAGTGTCTACTGCTTGAAATGATCCTCCTCCCTCGCTCCTCTGCATAAAAGCATAGAGCTTCCGGTGTCAACGCTTTTGCAAAACTTTTTCATTCCGAAATATGCAGGTTTAAGTCTATCAAGCAATTTGGTCAGACAATATTAATATTACTATAATCGACTGCTAGGCGTGTTTGAGTATCTAGCCCAACCAAGGAAAATATGATATCCCGGATACTTTCTTAAATTTCAAGGTCGTATAGACAGAAAAAAGTGTTGAGAAGATTAAAGAACTTCTACCTTATAAAAATCAACAGCGACAAAATTAGCCCATCTGTTGCCGGCTGCGCCATAACAAGTATGAAGCATGTCAATGAGGTCGCCTGAGTTCTCCTTGCAACTGAGTAGCGTGACGGGCACAGACCGGAAGTAATTCACGAGAACCAAGGACTTGCTCCTGTCATCAAGAGGAGCCGATTCAGCTCTGTTTGGACAGCTTCCTGCTTTCATTCCATCATCGCCATCTGCAGATTACTAATTAATTGAGGCGCCATACACATACATGGACACAACATGTCAATGACGAATCATGTGTTTGAAAAATTCTAGGCCAAATAGCCGAGAAGATTCTCTCTAAATAAACTTGACTATGCACATACATTGATTCTCAACCATGTAATTCCACTGATAAGCGATCCCTTCACTCTGTTCCTTCGACCGGATGGAGGTAAATACGAGCAGCCGCTGGTTATTAGCCACCATGTCACTAACTAGTGGCCAACCTTGACCGTTCTTTGGCATGTTTGACACCGGAAACCAGTATTTCATCAAGCCAGCATCAGTAAAGACCTTTGTCAATCCATTTGGTGCCTGAACATAGTCCTCGAGTATCAAAGTGACTATCTCTGCCGGGTTTGCAGATAGAAAAGCTTCGATTTCCTTTAAAGTGTCTATAGCCGGTTCCTAAATGGCAAACCAGAGGCTCAGCATTTGAGGTGCACCAAGGAGAAATGTGAAGGAAGAAGAGAAAAATCATAAAGCACGCGGTGGACAAAAAAAAATTACCAGTTTAAGGATAGGGTACCTACAAATGCGGTGAAGTCATAACATTGATCTTTAAAAGAATGACACAACCATACATCTCCTTCAAAATCATATGTATCTAGCATCAGCGCTCGAACTCCATTCTGGAATGGAAAAACGACATTGGCGAAATTAAATTGAGATCATTTTCCTAAAACATCCTGTAAATGAAAATGAGGAAAAGCTAAAAAGTAATCGGATTTACAGAGAGTCATACGTTTAGCTGCTGAGTGACGGTATCCTCTTGATTTGTAACTGTCACTCTTGGTACAGGCGTGCGAGGTGGCTCTCCATCAATAGCATGCGCATTGTGGGTTGTCAAGAACGCATATTTGTTGAAAGGAAGAGAATTGTTCTAATTAAAAAGTAAAAGGAAGCAAATCAAATCACTGATCAAGATGATCAAGATGATATACCAATCAATCCTTCCAATACACCTGCCGGAACCCACTCCTCCCTCCCCCCCAAAAAAAAAAAAAAAAAAAGAGAACAAATACTCATGCCTGAAAGTTTTCTGGCCTGTAATTCAAGCTTTTAGAAAATGTGTACAGTATCTACCATGATTAAAGTGCCATAATTCTTTACCCAGTCAAGCTTTTAACACAACTTACATAGCCCAAATGTCAAATTGTGACATCTATGAATTTCCACACAAAACCAAAATACATTAAAAAGGGCAACGAATTGGCATGTTATAGATGATGAACGTTTTAATTGGAAAAAAGAAAAGCAAATTTCTCAGTGGCATGAGCTATGTAAATTTCTCTGTAAGAGTCCAACTTCAGATTCTTCTTCACACAAGAAATGAATGCTCATGGGCAGTTGAGATTAGACAGATCCGTAATAAGAACGGTGAAGTTATTTCCTTATTCTTTTTGTTTTATATTTGGGTAAACAATAGTGAATTTGTTGGCGACACGTTCAACCGGACTCCACGTTCGTCAATACTTCAGCTGCTCTACATCCAACTTTTGTTTAGCCGACTTAGAGAAAATGCCTAATTGGATAGAAAAACCTTATTTCTCAGTCGGTCAACATTTAAGCAACTCCCCTCTAAAGAGTCTGAACTTCTCTGATATTACTGAGGAGGTCGATTGCGACAATCAAAAAAGAAAAAAAAAATCGTGTTAAGGGCAAAGAAAAAAAGTTTCAGAGAGGGAGAGATAAGTACCAAGAGCTTGAACTGGTCAGTAACGGTTGATCTTACACATCTGGAATCTGAAAGGTTTCCAAGGCAGGAGAAACAATAGAGACCGGCCTCGCAGTTGCTATTGCTTGAGCATTCATCAAGAAGCTTCATTCACGAAAAACCACACAAACAAAATCAGAAATCCCAAGACTCGTGCCGAAAACTGAAGAACAATCTGACAGAGACATACGAACCCTGCATTCTCCATTGGAGCAAGAGGCGCCGAAACCGAAGAGCGTTGCTGAAAGTACGAGCAAGAGAAGACCCATCTGAATGTGAATGGGAGGAAAACGATGGTGGTGCTACGTGTGTGGATCGACAGCGATCTTCCTTGGAAAAATGGGAGGGACTTTGGTCGGATGGAAAATGCATATAAAGTTCATTCTTCGTTATTGAAAGGGAGTAACTCCCACGCCCTGATAATGAGAAACCGACAAAAAGGCGCTTTTTTTGGGGGCGTAAGTAAAAGGGCTAATTCCAAAAATTATATCCTTATTTTCCTAATAAAACATGATTCAATCTTATCCCCTATGGACAAATAAAGCAAACCTATTAATGACCTGCCTAATACATAATTATCACTTGCATTATTGGATTGGATAACCCAATTTACAAAACAATCTGCACATACATTTCCCTACCTAAAATTGTGAAGAATCTTAACCTGTTAAAAATATTTGAGCAAACTTCAATTTGAGAAATAGGTACGTCACCAAAATATGCAATGAAGATTTCTAAAGTGGAGAAATGGTTGCTTGCTAGTCCGCCTCCATAATAAGTTTGATAATATCTGAAGAAATTGTCAATTTCAGACTCAAGAAAATGCCCCATACTTCTGTTTTGGGTGAAGGATACCGTGACATCCTGGAATTTCAGTTTTGTTTTCAATTAATTAATCGGGCCTTTCATCAATGTGCATATAATGTTATTCTCTGAACTAATCACCCATAAGATAACTAGACTTGAGGATTCGACCAGGAATCGACTCTTTGACCGTGCTCATCTACAAAGATCATTACGGCATAGTTAAAAATCAATTAGAAATTAGAGATAGGTCAGTTCGACAGAGATGTGTGGCTAAACATGGGTGATTCCACCAAATTACAAAATTCTCGTCGACCAGTACTAAACTGATTTTTCTGTCGTTTTGGTACCCTGTGTCCGTATTTGAAACCTCGAGATTTTCATAACCACCGAGAGTCACCAAAGTGTCGAAGAGGTTCATTGTGGCTCGAGGAAAATCGACTACGGGTCATTTGCACCAAAAATTTCTAAAAGCTATCCGGTAGATTAGGTCACGCTAAAATCGTGCCAGATTGAAATTAACCGCGAATTTGAATCCAATTTCAAAAATTGAAACTTCTGTCATATCACGAGTCATTTTAGGAATGTCGACTCATCCTCCGAAGATATTTCTGCAAACCGAGATTTTTGGTGAAAATTCAATATAAGACCATTTCTGTCTAGAAAATTCAAGAGACTATTTTTTATCGCATTTTTGGGATTCAAGTTGGTTCTATTGGCGAGGAAAAATGTCAATTTGATCATGGACTTGATGGTGGAATTTTTTAGGGCCAAATTAAATCAATTCAAGAGAGAATTGAAGAGGATTTGAGAGGAAAATACTTCAAATTCGTATCTCCCTTGGACCCTCACCTTTTGGACCCTTTGGGACTTGTTCTAGGGGTTGATATGTGCACAAAATTGGCTAAGGGTTGGCTGATTCTAGTGGGGCCTTGGTCAAGGGGACAAAGAGATTGGATTGAAGAAGAAGTGGCCCCCTCCAAGCCTCCAGCTGCCCCTTCTTCTCCAACTAGTCCGCTTTCCCCATTAGAGACCCCCCCTTGAAGCCCTAAAAGTCGAGAGAACCAGCCAGCAGCCTCCCTCCACCATCCGAGCCGCTTGCATCGCCATTGCTCACTGTCACGCCGTCCATGAGCCCTACACAAGCCATGTCCATCCCGCGCCAGTCCATGCGTCGTTCTACTCCAGTCACAACGCTAGGCCATCCCCTGTGCTTGTCGAGCTCAATCGAAGCTCTGTCGTCGTCATTCCACTACCGCGAAGCCTCGCTTAGTCACTGTAGCCCGTCGCCAGCCTGCCTTGGCTGTTTCCATCCCAACCAATAGCTTAGCCTCCTCTTCAGTCCACCAACCAGAACCTAAGCCCCAGGGTTTGATGTACATTGTTTGGCCCGTTTCCAAGCCCTTCTGGATCTCGAAAGGTGCCCCCGCTTTGGAGTTTGTGGCCCGTCTTCGCATCCCCGTTGAAGTGAACTCACCGCCTTGCAAATCCAATGAGTTTACTCACTAATCTCCGCTTATAGAGTTAATTATGCTTAAGGGTTGATTAGTTTAGGTTAAGTATCGATTAGGTGGTTAGTTAGAATGGATTAGCAATTTAATCGTTCGATATTGCATGTTAGGTGGTTAGAATAGTGCAATTAGCCCTACACAAGCCGCGTCCATCCCGCGCCAATCCATGCATCATTCTGCTCCAATCACGACGCCAGGCCGTCCCCTGTGCTCGTCAAGCTCAACCGGAGCTCTGTCATCGCCGTTCCGCTGCCGCGAAGCCTCACTTAGTCACTGCAGCCCGTCGCCAGCCTACCTTGGCTGTTTCCATCCCAACCAACAACTCAGCCTCCTCTTCGATCCACCAATCAGAACCGAAGCCCCTGGATTTGCTGTGCATTGTTTGGCCCGTTTCCAAGCCCTTTCGAATCTCGAAAGGTGCCCCACTTTGGAGTTTGTGGCCTGTCTTCACGTCCCTGTTGACGTGAACTCACCGGCTTGCAAATCCAGTGAGTTTTACTCACTAATCTCCGCTTATGGAGTTAATTATGCTTAAGGGTTGATTAGTTCAGGTTAAGTATGGATTAGGTGGTTAGTTAGAATGGATTAGCAATTTAATCGTTCGATATTGCATGTTAGGTGGTTAGAATAGTGCAATTAGCAAGTAGATAAGTCGTAATATTTATTTAAATAGGTTCGGAATTTTTCTGGGCCTGTTTTGGTATTTAATTAAACTTTTCTGGCCTAAGTTGCATTTATTATTTATTTATTAATTTTGGTAATTATTTAATTAATTTTTATTTTTCGCAAATTAGACCGGGATAGCCGATGACCGAAATTTTGTGCTAATTGCAATGGTGTGGTTGGTTTATTTAATTGAATACTGGTTTGTGCAAATTGAGTGTGAATTGTAATTTTGGGGTATTTATCCCAAAATTTAATAATTTCAATATTTAATTAGAAAATTACCAAGCGTCGGTTTACAGCGCTAAAAAAAATTTTATCGACTATATAATTAGTGGGATTTTGCAAGTTAAAGATATTATACTTTTGACTAAAGGCCTACTGTGTACCCACACACGATTATTTTCATTGAGTATATTTTAACATGATGAAATTGGGCCAAGTTTGTTATTTAATAAAGGGATTGGTGTGCAAGGCACAAAGTCCTTAGCCGGAGTGGGTTTATCGTAGTTCAGCTTGTGTGAGGATTGGATTTTCAACTTGTGGGAGCAGTATACTATATCAGCCTATAAGTGCTTGATATGTTAGCTTGTGAGAGTAGTGCACTTTATCAACTTGTGTAAGCAATGATCGTTTATCAACTTGTGAGAGCAACGATCCTTATATCAGCTTGTGGGAGCTACTATCTATCTATATCAGCTTGTGCGAGCTACTATCTATCTATATCAGCTTGTACGAGCTACTATCTATCCTTTTCAGCTTATGTGAGCATAGTCAGTGTTGATAGTACCGGATAGATAGTATTGAATTGATAGATAGTATTGATTGGATGGATTGAGAGATAACATCGTGGGTGTTGAATTGATTGGTTGAGTGTGCAAACTGTATTGACTTGCAAGAAGGAACAAAGATCAAGGTAAGTCCTCTAACTTATGCTTGCGCTTAGGCAGCCTTTGGGGTGTATTTTCTTCCTAGTTGGGACTTAGGGGGTGAACTTGCTGAGATGTTGTCTCACCCCGTTGTGGGATAACTTTTATAGGTCCTTAGATGGCAGCTCCTCTCGAGCGTTTTGGACAACCGAAGAAGGTCACCAAGCAGGTATCTTATATTCCGCTTCATGGGAGCTCAAGGGGATGGGTCTATGAGCTCATAAGGTCTGTGGTCTGGGTTGATGAGGCCCTACCCCATAAGGTACCCCATCAATACATATTATGGTACCGTCATGCGCGGAATGGACAGAGAGAGGGTCCCATACCGGAATCTGAGATACTATGTATATGCTAGAGGTTGCTTTTGGAAAAGGCACAACTGACCCTCCAGGTGGTTCAATGGTGGAACCGTATCTATCGGATCCAGGGTCCCCAATGTATTCTGAGGAAGACTCGAATGCCTAAAGATCTACAGCACTCTAACCCCCCCTTTTTACAGACCTTGTATATAGTCAGCTAGTATTGCATATGACATAGTTTGATATGTATATGTAAATGTGTTGTGGTTTGAAAATTTTGTGGCTCTACTTTTCTATCACATCTAATTGTTGTATGGGGATTATTATTTGCTTCCGCATGTGCATTAAAATGAATGGGTCGACAACGCGTCCTGGGACGTCGCTATTTAATCGACTACTGAGGGATGGACACACGCTTGGAGGATCGAGACGTGACAGATACACTCCCACTATTTGCACGGATCTAGAAAGCTAATCACTTGAGTCATCACGAATAAGTCCACTTATTGAAGCTGGACCCAAATCACCTCCAATGGTCACAATGGAATTGAGTTATCTCTTTTCTTTATTTTGGTAGCCAATCTATTTTCTACTAATCAAGTAGACTAAGGATGCAAATAATAACCATTCTCTTCTGAGAAACAATTTATGGCTAGAAATTTTTTTTTTTTATTCCCTATACAAGTTTCTGAGTAGAAACACACGTTTGATAACAACACAAAATTTTTGTTCTCGGAATAGAAATTGGTTTGATAGGCCTTAAAATTTCTAGATGGCGATCGATGGGTGGCGGACAGCTAGCAAGCAAAGGGTGGCGACTAGTCGGTGGTGACGGCTGTTGGCAGTAAGGGTAAGCAATGAAAAGAGTTTTTATTTCTATTTCTATTCCAAAAATTGAAAAAATAAAAAGAAATTTCTACTTCTCAATTTTGTTTCACACCAATTTATAAGCTAAAAATTTATCCCAGAAATAAATAAATGAAAGTGCATTACCAAATAAATTTCAGTTTCAAACCTCTTTTCAAGAATTGAAAAATAGAGAAATAGAATGATTATCATTCGCACCCCAGATATCCCTGTGGCTAGTTATATTCTTCAATTCCTCCATTTCTACAAATGCCAACAAGTTAGACCCTAGTGACCAGTCATATTCTTTTACAAGAACTATTGCAATAGACAATTTTGCCAACAACCGCTCATTTAAATCAAGAGTAAAGATAGTAACTAAGTGAGCCGTCTATTGGTTGAATTTGATTGACATGGATTGATGATTTGACACCTTAGATAGCCATGATTTGATAAGTAATGGATGATGGAGGTTCAGTTTCACAAGGATAGGTGACATGAAAAAAGACATTTTAGTAAATTCATTAATGGCAATTTGTCATCCTTGCAATGGGAAGGGACAGAGGACCGACTATGGCTAGGCTGGGCTAATGATGCTCAACTCATTGGGACGAGAGGCCTCATTGGGTTTCAGCCCAATGGGTCGGACATAATTGGATTAACTCGGGTTGGCCAAAGTTGACGAAGTTGATTCAAGATCGTGCAATCATTAAATTGTCTCCTTTTTTTTTCTTATTGGGCTTGAAGTTTTAGCTAAGTGGGTCAAGTGAGCTCAATTAAGGATCAGCTCAATGGGCCACATCGATTTGAGTCCAATCATGCTAGCCGAGGTTGATTGGGCTAGCCTATGTTGATTGGGTTAGCTGGAGGTTTTTTAAATGCATTAATTCTCAAATTGAAACATGGGCTTGGCCATCGCACTTGATTTGGCCCAATTGACCAAATTAGGCTTCGGCCCAAGTGGGTCGAACCAAGTCGGATTAATCGAGTTTTCTCAACTTGAGCTTTCCGGTTGAGATTTGTTGTTTTGGTCAAATTAAGCCAATTCGCCATGATTTTGCCAAAATTAATATTAAAATTGAGTTAATTTGGCTCAATCAAATTTGAATTGTATCAACTTGCATTACTTATGAAATACCAATAGGGAACCATTGGGGGTTCGCCCCAGTGGCCACCCTTCCAACATGGAAGGTGAAGGTGAGGGGTTCAAATCCCCACCTTCTCAGGGGGGGATGGGGTGGGGACGCGTAAGTTTTAGGAGTGGGTTTCGACTCCCACGCCCGCAAGAGGCGAGGCAAAAAGTCCGAGAGTGAGTGTAGAGTAGGAATAGAGTAGGACCGACCAAAAAAAAAAAAAAAAAGAAATACCAATAGGGGCCCTAAATTGGCACTCAAAAATTAAATGACCCACCTCAAGCTTAAATTCTTAAAATTGGCTTGGAATTGTATTATGACCTCAAGACCAAATGTCAAGAAGGAAATTACTCTAGAAAATGATTGGAAATCAATGGCTTTGAAATTTGCTTATGGGGAGTCAGGATTCTCAATTAGGCCAAAAAGTCAATTCTCAATCATTTTTTGTAAAATTGACAAGTTGAAAGCCTAATTAAGCTTACAAAGAATTAATTTTTATTCAATTATTCCAATTTTCAAAAAAAAAAAAATTAACAAAGGTTGACTTGCAAAATTTTCAAAAATTTTTTACCAAAGGTTGACTTGAAAATTATCCAATGCTTTACGTTTAGACAGAATGCTATAGAACTTGAAAATTTTTGAAAAATATAGAAATGACTATTTTTTGCAGAGAAACGGGCCCTATCACGATCAGGGATCCTCTAATCTCGAGTTTTTACCTTTGTTAAGATTTGTCGGCTAAAATTAGGTATCAACAACTGCCTCTCTTTAAAGGAAAGTTCATAGGGGTTCCTTTCAAAAACCAAATTATACATTTATTTTAAGGAATAAGTGCATTGGAAGTCCTAAAACCCATCAACAAAGTGCAATTTAATCTTAAAACTTTTAAAAAGTGCAGTGAAGTCTTAAAATTTAATTGAAAGTGCAATCAAGTTCTAAAACTTTCAAAAAGTATAATAAAGTTCTAAAACTTATCAAATTGATTAAATCAAGTCCTTCCATTGATAGCACTTTTTGAAAGGTACTATATTACACTTCATTACAAATTTTAGGACTTGATTATAATTTTTAAAAGTTTTAATATTCAATTGCACTTTCATGATAAGTTTTAGGGTTTAATTGTACTTTTTAAAAGTTTTAGAATTCAACTATACTTTCGTGACAAATTTTAGAACTTCCAATAAACTTGTGCCTTATTTTAATTGATTGATTCAAAGTAATGAGAAAAAAAGGAAAATGAAATCAAAGATAACATTTGATCAGGGACATATCTTGAAAGTTCATTTCAAACATTTAAATCTTCTAAATTTCATTTCAAATTTTTGACCCGCGATTCTCAGCCAAATTAAATTTAGTGACAAGGAAGCCGTTATCAACACCAATAATTGATATTTCCCCTCTCGGCTTCCACATTAAGCGTCGAATGAGGAGGGAGTACCCAATTTTGCGACCAAGCAGTTTGATAATCAAAGCTTTGCACCAAGGGGCACGTAGTCATTTTTTCTCCTCTCGAGATATTTAGACTATTGGCCAGTCAAAATCATCAGTATCTGAAACCCCACCCCAACCCCCGCCAGCGCCCCACCCCCACATCCCTCCATATGAATTTTGAGTATTTTCGCCATGAATGTCTTAAAGATAATTGGGTCGATTCATCAACCCCATAACAGTCAAAATCATCAGTATCTAGTTGATCTCTCACTTGTTAAGAGAGGATAGGGGAAAGTTGAGAGGGCAGTAGTAAAGAGAACATATCTTCCCTGTAACGCTATTAATTCCCTATGAAGAAAGCTCAAAGACGTTTCTCTTGTTAACAATGTTGTCAATCTTGCTTTGTTGTTGCCCTAGCATAGCCCTTAGTACTTCATTGATGCATTCTAACTTTAAGATGTACGTTTTGATTCTTCTTTTATGGATCTTATTAACGTGTTCCTTCGTTTTTACTTATAAAGCAGGTTTAATAAGAATTAATTTGATTTTGAAAGCATTAAACGCGTGTAATACACACACAAAATGGTGTAATACCCTAAAACAAACTCCAACTTTAGGTTCAATTCAAATTGTAAACTTTTTTATCTTATAAAAAATTCCAACTCGAGATATACTCCCAATCATACTTTATTTTTATTTTTATTTTTGTCTCATATTAAACTACCAACCTTTACTTGAGTTCAAATCTATTCCTATTAATTTTCCATCCAAAATTTCGGGGGAAGTACACTATCAGTGCCAAAAGTTGTGTACAGCGCTCACTTTGGTGCTAAAAGTTTCCGTCATATCACTTAAGTATCAAACCAGAGAAAAAACGATCACTTAAGTACCTCCGGCGAAAAATTCATGCCAAAAAATGACATGGCTTTTTTAATTAAAAATTTGGGAGAAGTACACTATTAGTGCCATAAGTTGTGTACGGCGCTCACTTTGGTGCAAAAAGTTTCCGTCGGATCACTTAAGTGCCAAATCGGAGGAAAAACGATCACTTTGGTGCAACCGGCAAAAGATTTCGACCAAAATGATTACGTGGCTTTTAAAAAAAAAAATCGACAAGGCCTTTAAACGACGTCGTTTTCGGTCCTCCTTAAGAAAACGACGTCATTTTGCCATCCTACATGGATGGCCTCATAAAAACGACGCCGTTTAACTCATTTGGGGATTTTTCTTTTATTTGGGGATTGAAATTAGCGTTCTTCCGTCGTCACTCGGCCTCCACCGTCGCTCACTCAGCCGCCATTACTCAGCTCTGTTCGGACCCCCTCGATGGCACACAAGGGAGCACCAGCTCCGATCGCCGGAGCCTAGGTACTGGAAGACGCAGGCCAGGCACTCGTCGGGGAGATCGGAGATGGAGAGGGAGAAATCAATGGCGACACACTCATCGATAGCCTACCCGAGCACCAGCTAGATCATGGCCTTCAACTTGGCCGTCAAGTGGCCATCGTCAGGGTTGGGGTCAAGGTCAGGGTCGGAGCCGCGGCCGCTAAGTGGCCATCGTCGAGGTCAGGGTCGGGGTCGGGGTCGGGGTCGAGGTCGGGGTCGGAGCCACGGCCGCCAAATGGCCATCATCGCGGTCGGGGTCGGGGTCGGAGCCGCAGCCGCTGAGTGGCCATCGTCATGGTCGGGGTCGAGGTCGGAGCCGCAGCCACCGAGTGGCCATCGTCACGGTCGCGGTCACGATCGGGGTCGAGGTCGGGGTCGGGGTTGGGGTCATGGTCAGAGCCGCAACCACCGAGCGTGGGGGCCGTCAAGGACGGTGACCAGCCGGAGATTTAGGGTTTTGAATTAGGGGAGACACCAAACGGCATCATTTTGGTGTTAGGATGCTAACTGTACTCTCCAGCAAGCCACATCAGCTTCAAAAATTAATAAAAAAAGTGCCACGTTGGATTTCCGGCCAACCGGATCGGAGTTGACACCAAAGTGAACGTTTTTCAAAATTTTTGACACTTAAGTGTCGGCACCAAAGTGAGCGCCATACACAACTTATGGCACTGATAGTGTACTTCTCCCTAAAAATTTAATATGACTAGGCATTTTTTTTTTTTTTTATAAAATCAATCCATGTGGACTTTCTTGGCTGCTATCCAATGAAAAAGAAAGAAAACATTGGCATTTTTTTATAATCTCTCCTCCGTTACCCTCTATAAGCTCTCTCTTTGCAACAATGGTGTCCGCCCTCTTCTTCACCAGAACGCCTCTAATCCCTCTTGCTTGAAAAACCCATCTGGTCATCCCCTCTCTCCAAATTCGATCTCTGCCCCTCCTACATCGTTGCCACCAATTGTCACCACCAATTATGGTCGAGCACCTTCACCAGAACGCCTCTAATCCCTCTTGCTTGAAAAACCCATCTGGTCATCCCCTCTCTCCAAGTTCAACCTCTACCCCTCCTCCATCGTTGCCACCAGTTGTCACCACTAGATCTGGTCGAGCACCTTCACCAGAACGCCTCTAATCCCTCTTGCTTGAAAAACTCATCTGGTCATCCCCTCTCTCCAAGTTCGACCTCTGTCCTTCCTCCATCGTTGCCACCAGTTGTCACCACCAGATCTAGTTGAGCAATACCGATGCTTGCAAACCACTCATCCATGGATGAGTGTCGATGTCACTCGCAAGCCACTCGTATTGTCTTAGCAAGCTTGGTCGAGAGGCCATGTTTTCATGTATTCAATTTTTTCTTTTTAAGAGCTCATTGGAATATTATTGATGTGCCATGATCTTCTGCTCTTCACGTCGATCTAACTTTCGTTTCCTGCCAACAATAATCAATTCCAAAAGAGTGCGAGGCATGCTCTGTTTTACTCTACTTTGCAACCAAAAGATATGAAGTGATGAAATCGCTCCTGAAATATATTCGTTCACTTTAATTCCCACCAATGGTGATAACTGAACTTTATGTCCTTGATCTAGTCACAGATTGCAACTCCATCATCGTCCATAGACCAGACAGCATTTGACTCCCTGTTTTGTTCTATTGAGACCAAAGTTGAAGTTGAGATTTGATCTTCTCTATTCTCCAGAAAGGGTGGGACAAGCACTTACGACGGCAAAGGTCGGGATGACCAAGTGGAGTAGCTTCTTTGTGGCTTGTCGCCGGCAAGTTGCCAAAACATGGCATATCAAGTTTGGAGGATTCATTCAATGGCCACTTAGGGTTTGAAATTGGGGATTTCTTTCAATTTGGCAAATTAGGGTTCTTATTTGAGGGGAAATGCAACTCAATGACATCGTTTCTTGCTTTAGATGCTAATTAGACTCTCCGGTGAGCCACATCAGCATAAGAAATTAATATATAAAAAATGTCACGTCGGATTTCTGGCCAATCAAATCGGCATTAGCACTAAAATGGTCATTTTTCAAAAATTTTGGCACTTAAGTGATTCAAAATAAACTTTTGGCACCAAAGTGAGCGCCGTACACAACTTTTGGCACTGATAGTATATTTTCTTCGACAACAGAGAGATGGAAAATCCCAAGCTTGAGTAGTTTGAGCGTCCCGACCTGTGCGTATCAAGCACGAGCTCTCCAACCGTAGGAGATGGAAGGCTCATGAGCATGAGAGATGGAAGAGTAAATACAAAATAGAAGATTCCTAAGCGAGATGGAAAGAAGACTCTCTTAAATGTAAGAGTAATTGAAGAAAGTCAACCTTAATTGCTCTAGATTCTACCAAATTTTAGATCAAATAAGACGTCGTCTTCGTTTACATGGTAATTTATATCTAAAAGACGATTTTTTGGATATGAAATTTGGGGAAAAAAATAAGGCAACAATGTGAAAATACCACATTACTAAAGGCAATTTTAGATGGAAGATTAACTTTAGGACTCAAGCAAAAGTTTATGGTTTCTTATGAGACAAAAAGAAAGTTCAAGGTAAAATTGGGATTAGACCTATTTTTGGGGATATTTTATAGAACGACAAAAAGTTAAGGATAGAATTAGAACTAGACCTAAAGTTAAGAGTTTTTTTTTTTTTAAAGGTATTAGGCCAAATAAAATTACATAAAAAACTGCAGAGTATTTGTTATTAGGAGCCTTTTTGATACACCTTTCCGGCAAAACTATAGTTTTGAAAAGGATGTTGTAGCTACTAAAGGTGCTCGCCAATCTGTTCACGGCTACAACAGCCTCCAAAGTCCAACAGATTCTAGTAGCTTTTAGGAAGTGATGGAGAAGCATCAAATTCCATTACGGACCTTTTGATGTTTACGCAAGTAAAGGGACATGTCACCCACAACATGATTTAATGGATCCAATGAAGAAGAGGGCCTGCTCTTCATAGACAAACTTGAGTGGATGGAATGAAAGGAGAAATCAGAACGCGTGCGCAAGAAAATTTTTTAGTGAAGCAGAACCAGGTTCATTGGGATAGTAGGCTGGTCCCAACCCCCACAAAGCGGGATGGGTTGTTCTCAAATCGGCCTCTTCGTTGTTTTTGGGCACTGGCCTCTTACCCACCTTTCCTGGCTAGCTAGTCAATTTTTATTTGACAGGTGGATACAAATCACAAACAATAGTAAACGGCTTACCGATGGACTTTCAATGTAGATTAGGTCCCATTGCAAGTAGGGGAAGTAAAGATATCTAGAGCAATATAGACCGGGCCTGCTTCCCATTCATTCTTTTAGTCGGACTATCAATTTCGCTTCTGTAAGAGAGGCGTTGCAATAGGCACAGTTGGCCAACAAAAAAGTCCAAGATGGAGTGTCTAGAAATTGAAGAACATCGATTGCGTGTTAAGTATCCGCTATTCTGGCCAAGTCACTGTATCTTTGCGTAAAACAAAAAAGAAAACGCAGCAACTATTGATTTGATTCCCATATTTGCCGGAGGCTCGGCATGTACAGCAGCTGTTGTGGTTCCTTCTGTTCTATTCAGAAGACTCTTGTTTTCTATGGGGAGCACACCCCAGAAGTTGAACCCGGCTGCAAAGTGAATATATCAATTACGTCAGCAAATTTTGCAGAAAAGAAATATGCAATTGTCTGTGAATGTTCTCCGAACTAGTAATGAACTTCATGGATTCAAATTCATAATTGAGAGAAAAGCATGTCCGTATAGATTAGGCTATGACACGGGCTTGGTTCCCCATACCATCAAAGCAACCGAAATGGTTGGGACATCCATTCAAGCTGACTTGACCTCTTGACAAGGATGACGCATCCACAATAATGCCAACATCGAGAAGAGAACATTCTTCTCTCTTCAGAGAAATAAATCAGCACCTCAAGTTTCACTTACCACACACGCGTGCACATCATCGCATCCACATAGCAGCTTCCCGTTTAGGGTGTCTACTGCTTGAAATGATCCTCCTCCCTCGCTCCTCTGCATAAAAGCAAAGAGCTCCCTGTGTCAATGCTTTTCCAAAACTTTTTAATGCCAAATAATGCAGGTTTCAATCTATCGAGCAATTTGGTCAGACAAAATTAGTATTACTATAACCAACTTCTAGGCGTGTCTGAGTATCTAGCCCAAACAAGAGCATGAGCCCAAGGTGCATTCTATCTGTGAGTTTTTCAACTAGGACATACAAGGAAAATAAGATATCCCTGATACTTTCTTGAATTTCAGAATGTCGTATAGACAGAGAGAAGTGTTGAGAAGATCAAAGGACTTGTACCTTATAATAATCAACAGCAACGAAATTAGCCCATCTGTTGCCGGCCGCACCATAACAAGTATGAAGCATGTTAATGAGGTTGCCCGAATGGTCCTCGCAACTGAGTAGCTTGATGGGCGGAGACCGGAAGTAATTCACCAAAACCAAGGACTTGCTCCTGTCATCAAGAGTAGCCGATTCAGCTCTGTTTGGGCAGCTTCCTGCTTTCATTCCATCATCACCATCTGCAAATTACTAATTAATTAACGCACCATTTACATGCATGGACACAACCAGTCAACAATGAATCATGTTTTTGAAAAATTCTAGGCCAAATAGCCAAAAAGATTCTCTCTAAGTAAACTTGACTATGCACATACATTGATTTTCAACCATGTAATTCCACTGATAAGCAATCCCTTCACTCTGTTCCTTTGACCGGATGGAGGTAAACACAAGCAGCCGCTGGTTATTAGCCACCATGTCACTAACTAGTGGCCAATCTTGCCCGTTCTTTGGCATGTTTGATACAGGAAACCAGTATTTCATCAAGCCAGCATCAGTAAAGACCTTTGTCAATCCTTTCGGTGCCTGAACGTAGTCCTCGAGTATCAAAGTGACTATCTCCGCTGGGTTAGCAGATAGAAAAGCTTCTATTTCCTTGAGAGTGTCTATAGCCGGTTCCTACATGGCAAACCAGGATCCTCAGCATTTGAGGTGCACCAAGAAGATATGTGAAGGAAGGAAAGAGAAATTTTCAATGAGAAAAGGAAAATCATAAAGCACGGGGTGGAAAAAAAAAACAATCAGTTTAAGGACAGAATACCTACAAAAGCTGTGAAGTCATAACATTGACCATTAAAAGAATGGCACAACCATACATCTCCTTCAAAATCATATGTATCTAGCATCAGCCCTCGAACTCCATTCTGGAAATGGAAAACACCAATGGCGACATTAAATTGAGATCATGTTCCTAAAACATCCTGAAAATGAAAATGAGAAAAATCATACGTTTAGCTGTTGAGTGACGGTATCCTCTTGATTTGTAACCGTTACTCTTGGTACAGGCGTGTGCAGTGGCTCTCCATCAATAGCATACGCATTGTGGGTTGTCAAAAATGCATATTTGTTGAAAGGAAGAGAATTGTTCTAATAAAAAATGTTAGACGAAGCAGATCAAATAGTGGATCACGATGATATACCAGTCAACCTTTCCCTGCCGAAACTCAAAAAAAGAAAAAAAAGAAAAAAGGAAAACAAAATACTCATGCCATAAAGTTTTCTGGCCTGTAATTCAAGCTTTCAGAAAATGTGTACAGTATCTTGCATAATTAAAGTGCCATCATTCTTTACCCAGTCAAGTTCTTAACAATCTTACGTAGCCCGAATGTCGAATTGTGACATCTATACATTTCCCAACAACACCAGAACACTTTAAAAACAGCAACGAATTGGCATATTATAGATGATTGAGGCTTTAATTGGGAAAATGAACTGCAAATTTCTCAGTGGCATGGGCTATGTAAATTTCTCTGTAAAAGTCAAACTTCAGATTCTTCTTCACACATGAAATGAATGCTCATGGGCAGTTGAATTTAGGTTGATCATGTAATATGAACAGACAAGTTGTTTCCTTATTCTTCTTATATATTTGGGTCACCGAACTCCATGTTCGTCAATACTTCAGCTGCTCTACTCCAACTTTTATTTAGCCCACTTAGAAAAAATGTCAAATTGGATAGAAAACCTTATTTCTCAGTTGTTCAACGTTTAAGCAACTCCCCTCCAAAGAGTCTGGACTTCTCCGATATCACTGAGAAGGTCGATTGCAACAATCAAAAAAGAAAAAGAGAATTCGTTTTAAAGGCAAAGAAAAAAGTTACAGAAAGAGAGGGAGAGATGACTTACCAAGAGCTTGAACTGGTCAGTAATGGTTGATCTTACACATCTGGAACCTGAAAAGCCTTGAGGGCAAGAGAAACAATAGAGACCGGCCACGCAGTCGCTATCGCTCGAGCACTCATCAAGAAGCTTCATTCACGAAAAACCACACAAGCAACAAAATCGGAAATTTTCCCAAGATTCATGCCGAAAACTGAAGTACAATTTGACAGAGACATACGAACCCTGCATTCTCCATTGGAGCAAGAGGCACCGAAACTGAAGAGCGTCGCTGAAAGTACGAGCAAGGGAAGGCATTCGCGACGAGCCATCTGAATGTGAATGAAACGAGGATGGTGCTACGCGTGTGGGTCGGCAGCGATCTTCCTTGGAAAAAGTGGGATGGACTTTGGACTGATGGGAAATGCATAGAAACTTTCGCTCCGGAGAACAGGGAAACATCCGCCAATGTCATTGAAAGGAAATCTATCCATTTATTAAGGGAACATCTCCCACGCCCTGATAACGAGAAAACGAGAAAAAGGTATATGCTTTTGATTCTTCTTCTATGGGTCTTATTAACGTGTCCCCTTTTTTTAACTTATGAAAAAGGTTTAATAAGATTTGACCCAAAAAAAAAAACAGGTTTAATAAGAGTTACTTTGATTTTGAAAGTATTAAGCACAAGTAAATACACACACAAAATGCATTAAAACGTAAAACAGTGGTTATTAAGTGCGCTCATGACAAAATTTCTGAAACAGAAATCCAATTCTGATCAAAAATCGATTTTTCAATTTTTATTCCCTAAACGAGTTTCTAAGCAAATAAACGCGTTTGATAACAACTCAAAATTTCTGTTTTTAGAATAAAAATTCGTTTGATAATAAAATAAAATTTTTATTTCTACGGGCGGCGGCCGGCATCTAGCTACCAGTGATGGGCATTCAACATTCGACATTCGGGGTCCGTCGCCGAGCAGCCAGCGTTTGGCGAGTGGCAGATTGGTGGGGGGTAGTGACGAGTGTAAACAATAAAAAAAGTTTTCATTTCTCACTTTTATTCCAGAAATAGAAAGGTAAAAAATTTAAGTTTCTGATTTCTACTTCAAATTTATTTCTATAATAGAAAAATAAAAAATAAATAGAGAAATAGAAATTTTGTCATACTTACCTTAAGAGCCCATTTGATACATATTTATGAAAACACTATAGCTGTGAAAAGGATGTAGCTAGTTAAAGTGTTTGGCAATCTGCTCACAGCTGCAACAATGGGGGTCACTCCAATGGCCAAAATGTAGTTTCTATAAATTGGAGAATAAAGGTTCATTCAACAAAATCAAAGGCAACCATTTTCACATGAAAATGGGAAAATGAAGAGTTTGATTCCCTACCTTATAAGGGTTCGAGGGTGAGGATGTTTAGTTTCAATTATGGGGTTTGACTCCTATAATTTGGAAAGAGGCAAAGTCTAAAAGTGAATTAAAAGTTAGAATATGACAAATTAAAAGAAAAAACCCGAATCAAAGGCTAAAGGGTTGTTTCTTAATTTAACTCGGTATCCTAATTTGATGAGATTTCTAAGGTCACGTTTTTGTTTTCCCAAATTGATTGTGTTTCCTAGTTTAACGTTTTCCATGTATACGTTTTCCATATATATAGTGTTTCCTAGTTTAACGTTTTCCTAGCTTAATTTTATCTAATCTAGCGTCCAAGTCCCTTCATAAATAAGAGGTGCATTGTTACCTTTAAGCACATACATTTTTCAATTCATAATATATGAGAACTTTTCACAAGTGAGTGTTTCCTTCGTTTTTTGATCTAGTGAACCTTAAAGTCTTTTGGTTCTTTCTCTAATTTGTTGGTGTGAACCTTAAAGTTTTTTTTATCCTTGATAGGTAAAATATTCATATATGTCTTGGTGGTGAACTCTTCCATGGCAAACTTATTTACCCCAAACTCATCAAACAAATTTTTTCTGTCAAATTCGTTCTGGAGTCCCACCCAACCTACCACTCATCAGGAAGCTAACTCTCCCAGCTTCGAAGCACTGTGATTTTGAACCATGCAGGTAAGTTGCAAATTTTGCAGCACAAATTAAAGATAAATTTGTAGAACGAATTTGTTAACAAAAGCCCAAGTAAGAAAAATTTGTTATTGACAACTGATTGAAAATAAAAATATTTCAACAAGAATATGCTCAGATATCCTCACATTTTCTTTTTTGTCAATGGATTTAGTATATTTACTCTGTATGGCCGGCACTGTTTTCGCTGGTGGCATAAAACATGGAATATGCTACGCAGAGAAGGAAACAGCCAAATGGCGGGTCACCCAATCAAAGACTCCAGGTAGTTTCTCAGCTGGAGTTGAGCGATGTAAATGGTCGAATAGATGTGGGCCAATGCGGTATGACCTTTGACACCAACCAATCCACAAGTAACTTGGAAATATCCGGCACGATCCCACCCTATGTGACCTCGGTCCACATTAACCATTATTGATACGGATCTCACATAAAATCCACAAGATTTAATGATGTACATATAGAAGGCTCACATCCATCATCATCATAATTAGAGAGATAATCAAAGACCTTGGACACATCGGTATTAGGGTCCAGCATCTTTATGCTACCTAGAGAGTTGCGTGGCAAGTGGGATGATTGCAACTGATTGCAATTGTCCATTGCAGCTTTGTCCTTTTCAGACATGCGCTTTATCCTAGGGTTTTCATTCGCTTCTTCTCATCACCTACATGTTTGGCCCAAAAAACTTTGTTCACGTATGTGTTTGGCTAGGGAAAAGGTTACTTGGTTACAAATTTGCACCCACATCAAAAAAAAAAAAAAAAATGGTTCTGTTTACATAAGTAATTTTGGTCTTTGTTCTAGTTTTGAATTGCATGAGTATTTTTCGAAGTTTCCGTTTCTCTTCCCAACCCTCCACTTATTCATTTGATAATCTAAGTTAAAATCAGGGAAGTTGAAAGGGAAAAAAAGATAATTAAAGGAAGTAAAAGAATTCCAAAAAAAGAAGAGAAGAAGGATAATCAAAAGATGTGTCACGAAACTAACACAAATTTTTCTTTCATTTCACTTACTCTTTTCTTTCCATTATTGGAGGAATCTTTTAATTTCAAGATTACATGTGTAATAATTTTTTACAAAAAATGTCTTGTCCTCAAGAGTTAAATTAGATAGTTGTAAAGATCATCTAATTCTAAAGGCGCCTATATCCTTATGTTATAAAGCAAACCATTATTAGTATGAATCTAAAACTTTTACCAATATGATACTTTATGCATCTAGATGAGATCAGAGGATTTGTCACATCAATTTAGGCCATCTATGTGGCATTTATGTATGTAATTATGGTTTTGTGTTTCCTAGTAAATTAAATTTGATGAAGCTATGACATAGATGTTAGACTATTTCTGAGATTCCTAATTGTTATCCTCGAATAATATTAACAAACAAAAGTCTTCAATCCACAAAAATGTCATTTGAAATTTAGGACTCATTAAACAAAATGGACGATGGCTAGAATCATTACAGAAGACATTAGTTTAAAGTTTTGAAGCTAATTATATATGGTATGAAGTTATAACATCCGTTATAAATGCAAAGCTATTGTTTTACTTAAAATAGCTTTATGATGTCTTAATACTAAATAAAATTCACATGTAAAAAACATTTAAAATTCTCAATGCTCGCTCCTAACTTGACCAATCACGAGCCTGGC
The DNA here is from genome assembly GCA_014182375.1 of Eucalyptus virginea. NCBI lineage: Eukaryota > Viridiplantae > Streptophyta > Magnoliopsida > Myrtales > Myrtaceae > Eucalyptus > Eucalyptus virginea. Next base: position 1,004,191 of record CM024523.1, read on the forward strand.
AGCCCGCAAGGCCCACTTAAGCCGTAAAAGCCGGAAGCACGAATTAAGTGGACTTGAGCAAATGAACTCCTTCTTGGGCCTGTACAGGCCTGATCATCTCATGAATAATATTTAATATTTCTCAAATCATCGGCAAGCCTGGGCTAAAGATTTTTAAGCTCGGTGCACGGTTGCCCACCCATCGGTCAGGTCTATCGCTGGATTAGTAGGAAATCCTAGTTTAAGCTGCAAACAGCTAAGTGGGCTACAAACATGCAAAACATCGAGGCATAGACAAAACATTTGTGGTTTCATAGCCGCAATGTTCATCAGGAACCACAAATTGAAGGCCCGCGGTTACCTTAGCCTGATTACACTCATGTCCATGAAATAGAAAACAAGAATGGCATCTACAATATCATCCATCTTAGAGTTTGCAAATCACACATCACAGATCTAGCTATACATCATAAGTTTCATTCACAAGTACACTGACCATAATTTCAAATTTCAGGATTTTTTAGAAGGTGTACAATTATGCAGATTTATCTTTGGAGAAGAAGTGGTTGATGGTTGGCATGACCTCCGGCGGCCGAGTGCGGAGGAACTTGCGGAGCCCGTGCTCGGCGTACTTCCTCCCTTCTTCTGCATTGTCCAACACTGCCATGCCTCTATGTGCCTTGTTGATTCTGTATTCCCGTGAACAGTTCAAGAAAAACAATAAAGAGCCAAAGAAATTCAACAGATTATGCTGTTGATTAATTGTCATCGAGGACTCTTTCCATGGAATTTTATTGTATCAGAAAGTGCTCGTTACCTGACATCAGGGTTCAAGAGAACGTTTCTTGTGAGCTGGAATATGCAAAGACTTGTCACGAATGTCATTGCCGCCATCAGTGGATACACCTATATATAAGAACAGGGCCATGGAAATTAAGTCAATGAATATCCTATCCTGAGATAAAATAAAAATAAAAATACGCTCGTGATTATCTCGTATTGTTCGATTAACTATAAGGGTCTTATCGATATGTCCCGCTCGACCTCGTCCACATGATCTGAAAACCGTGCAATATTTTCTCTGGTTTAGAATTTACAAACATCATATTATGGCTAAACAACTCAATCGTCGAATTATCCGAAGTATGTTTAGAAACTTATATTCTCGTCCTACACATATCCTGTGGGGAAGTGTCTGGCTATTTTGATTGTTGCACTGTAGACTTTTTCCATTTTAGCTTACCAATACTATGCCGCTATATTCTCGTCCTACACAAACAATGTAAAGAAAACTTTACACAAGCGGACTTATCGGACCGAGTTAAGGATTTTAGCTATCCAACCTCTCACTAACCATCAAACCAAGGATGGATAAGGCTGTTTATGGAACTACGATTATACACGCTATGTGCTAGAAGATAGAAGTAATGAGACACTGACCCATAAATATATATTTACACTTGTTAAGCAAACCACATTGACAAGTAATTCAGGGAATACAGATGCGTTTGTTTTGTGGAAAATAATTACTTCTAAAAATAATTACTTCTATCGGTTATAAAAATAAAAGAACAAAAAATATTCTTTTGATTTAAGAAAATATTTACACATAAATAGTGGTCAATAAAGAAATATTTTTCATTAAGTAATTACTTTAAATGATAAAAGTAATTATTTTTTGAAATATATTTTTCAAATCATTCATTTTTTACAAAACAAACGAAGAGAGTTAAAATACATAGATACTCACGTCTGGCTTGACCCAGCGCCCCATCATGAAGTCCGTGCACTTCAGGACTTGTGCTAAATTCTCCAGCTGCTTCCTTGATTTGAGTATAAATTGCTTATAAGCCTGTTATTTGCATGTATATATATAACGCTCTCGCGAGAATGAGCAGACATCACTTTGCACGGCAAAAGAAGCTTCTGCTCAAACAGCGGGCGATCAGGGGTTTGACTTCAGACAGAACCAGGGGCTTTAGCCTCTTGTTTTTTCAGGTTTTCCTTGGTTCGTTCGTTGAAATTTATGATTTCGCTAGGGTTTACGCAGGAAGATTGAACGAGTCAAGATGACTTTGTTCATCCATGGAAGTCATCTAAACGGCAAGACAGATCTGGTCGTTAACGACAATCCAAGTTTTTCTGGCATAAGTAATTGGACCCGTAAGAAGATGTTTCCTTGCGATTTCTTTGGTATTTTAGCGCCATGAACTTCGTCGACCAAGGTTGGTGCCTTGGTCCCTAGGGTCTCCACCCGAGAGGTTCGAGTTGGCTTACGACACCATATACATGAATTAAAAAGTAGAGAGGAGTTACCATCAATGGATTTATTTAACCTGGGTTGTTTGGATACCTAAAATATTTTAAAAGCTGTAGATTAATTGTTTTGGTTGGAAAAACTAGTATTATTAGATAGTAATTAAACACGAGCCCAACAAAGGGGCATCACGACAAAGTAAATGGCCAAGGCTACGTTTGATTATTGTGATTTTGGGTCCAGAATAGGACTTGATAAAATATGATATGAAATCTAAGAATTTTGATATATCTTATTCATTATTTGGTAAATCGTAATATTAAAGTCGGATATATTCATATTATATTAGAGGGTTAATACCCTGAAAAACCCTAAACTGGTACACCTGTGACAAATTTACCCCAAACTATTTTTTTGACCACCAAAAACCCCAAACTGGTATATCTTTGACAAATTTACCCCAAATTGGTACACTTGTGATAAATTTACCCTATGTTAGTTTTCGTTAAATTTTGATTAAGTTAAATGACACGTGACGGTTGACTAGTATACCAATTTGCGATTTTACGCTCCATTTGTCACAGTTTACAATTTTTGTGATTTTTTTGTGATATTAATCAAATTTAGCAGAGTGTATATTTGTCATAAATTTATTAGTTTATGATTTTTTGCGGTCGAATAAATTAGTTTGGGGTAAATTTGTCATAAATGTACCAGTTTAGGGTTTTTTTATGGTCAGTCGGGGTAAATTTGTCACAAGTGTAGTAGTTTGGGGTTTTTCATGGTCAAAAAAATAGGTTGGGGTAAATTTGTCACATGTGTACCAGTTTGGGGTTTTTCAGGGTATTAACCCTATATTATATTCATTATTCAATAAAAGCGGCATATCTGTATAAATGAATGTAGAAGTTCACAAATAAAAATGGTAAAAATCTCTTGGGCCATTCTTACCTACTTTATTTTATTTGCTTTGTTATAAAAAAAAATTCCTCTTTTTTTAATTATGTTCTTTTTATGTCTTTTTTACCTTCCATCATTCTCTAATAAAATTTTATTAGATAGTAAATTGTACTCATATACCTAAAATACTAAAATACCTAAAATATGTAATAAATATAAATATAAATTTTATTTATATATTGAATATATATTATAAGATATAATTAAATTTGTATATATAAATAAAAAAAGGTTAAATTAAAAAAATAAATTGTCATTTTTTTGTTATTTCGAATTTCCTACATTGGAATTCAAATATTATCTATATTGAAATATAATTTTAATTTTATTAATGTAAGACATATTTTATTCTAGAAAAATAAGTTTCTCATTATAGATATTATAAATCCTATTCATATTTATCCTACATCAACATAGGATAATTTTATCAAAATTATATCATTCTTATATCCGATTTTATCATATCTTGAGTAAAATTTATCCTATTTTGAATTTTATCATGACTCTCAAATGCTGTTAATAGTTTTGTGGATGAGTTACCCAATTATGGGGAGGATATTCAAATGCTAAGCTTTAGCTACTCAATCTACAGTTTGACACACACTCCTACCCACATGAGAAACATTGGCCTTCTTAAGAGGGCCCAAATATTCGCGGGCCTCTATGGGAATAGCGTTTGCTTCCCATGATATACGATCTGTCATGTTCAATGCTTTGACCACTTCCAAACGGTCTGACTGAATCTCCAGCACTTCGCTTTATCTTTCTTGCACAAAATTCAGTCCCTCGAGAAGACCCAGGGCTTCGAGCTGTATGGCAGAAAACACTGGAGCAGATTTGGCTAATGTGTCCCTTAGAACTCCGATTAATCTCAGATTATGCACGCGATAGCTCTGTCAATGACCCCGCCCCAAAGGAGTCGTCAATGTTTATCCTCATAGTAATGCACCTCGGTGGGAGCCAAGCACGAGGTAATTCTCTATTTGCCACTTCCAAGTTCATTTTTTGGGGGGTTCCATTTGCTGTACGTGCGTAGCGTTTTGAGGGAGGAATCAATTAGGGCTTCTGGATGTGGAATCTGTCGTCCGGAAAACAAAATTGTTCCCGGCCTTCCACATGCATCAAAGAGTTATTGCAATCATGTCAAAAGAACGTAAGTAATTTCGTTGTTTCAGAAAGTTATAGATTAATAAACTATCTAGTGACATGTGTAAGATGACTGGTTTATATATATCTTAACGAGAGGCTGAGATTTGGGAATTCGATTACGTGAAGAATGGATTGGCGACCCAAAATATCATTTTAGTACTTCAACTTATTGATTAAGCCATAATTCATATTTATCGTGCATTTTCCTTAATTTATTTGAAAGTGTTTGAAAAGTCAAATTTTAACCGGTATGCAACCAAGAGAAAATGTCGCTTCATCTAATGCGGGAGCATTGGAACCTATCGATCAACCCACAAGTCAACTCATATTTCATCGATTGAACCAATCAATTTGCTATTCATGCAAGGCGAAAGCTAATTTTCACTACAATTTAATTATGTGGGTTCAAGGACAAAGTTGTCGCTTATGCGACATTGTTGTCGATTTACGAGGCTCACTCCCCAACGACAACTGAATGATGGGAGGCTAATTTGGTTGATTTCTACTATTGTTTAATGACCTTCTAGGTTGAACGTTTGGCTTCCAAGGCTGGAGCACAAATTTAGAGATTCTTATCAAGTTTCATTGCATCTAATAATTAAACGCATGCATTTAAGTCTCTTTATTCGCAACTTTTATGAGTTCTTATTGTGTTGTTGTGTTTAAGAGTCATTGTTAGGTGCATTCCCCAAGAGTTTGTCTGGTTCCTGGGACTTTGAAAAGTCTTTGCTTTGTTTAGTAGTATCTCTATGAATTAGGGCGTAATCGCATTGTAAAGGCAGACAACAATTTTAGTATATGAATATATGAGATTTTCCTCAATATAAGTATATATCTTTGGAAAGTTGATAACTCCTATCAGGATTTATTTATCCTTGAATATTGAATTACTCATTGGTAGTGAGCCAAGAAGCCCTTTATCCTCAACTAGTGGTTCATCCTCTAGGCTTGGCCTATCCCGAAGTCCTTTATCCTTGGCGGGTGGTTCATCATTTAAGTCTTGGTCATGAACTTTGTTGATCCCGCTTGTCTTCCTTGGCTAGTGGTGAGTCCTTTAGGCCTTGATAGTAATCGTATATTTTCTTTCATTTACGCTTGTCCATCAACATCTATCCCCACATACTTTGATCTATTCATATTTCCTTCGACATCACTCAATACACCCTTGTAAACACATCACCTCATACCTCATCTCGTATCAAGCGACCCCATCATGGGTGAAGATATATTTGAAATATGTCATGCTTGATGTGCAATTGTGACTTGATCGAATGGCTTCGAAGAATTCATAAGTGATTATGTAAAAATAGCATAGGATATATGTGTGAATGATACATAGAAATCGAATATGACATGTGCAAATAACATGTAGATATTAAATATGACATGTGTGAATAACATGTGAAAGTCCTATGTGACATGAATGTACAACGCAACAATCATGTATCAATTACATGCGAAATGATGTGTCAATCATGTATACCATGTACGGATGACACGCATTATGATGGCATGACAATCAAATGTAACATGGATGGATGACATGCCAATTAAATATCACATTTATGCATTTTGAGTTACCAAGTCACTTGTCATATCATTTTCATTAGATGTGTAAAATAAATTGTTTGAATTAGGAGTTGCCTGGACCAAACTAAACTGGCCAATTGCATCCTGTCCCAAGAGTGTTGGTTCAATTCCCAATTCTTAAAAGTAGAACCAGTGTTTGCGCAATCTAGTTTTCAATTCCAAAGGAGAACCGGACCAACTACATATACCTTTTTTATTATATCTTCAAAAAAAAAAATTACCAGCTTTTGTATTATTTCTTTATAACATATTTTATCAAGTAATGGAAAAAAAAAATAGAAAGTGAATGGTCCATTGGACTGGACTGGACCAATGGTACCCAATTCCCAATTTTGGGAACCCTGATCACCCCTAATTTTCATTTCCCAACATTGCTTTCAAGCGCCATGTCACACGCCACATCATTAGCATGTTCCGATTTCAAATGCCATATCACATTCTATGTCAATGGCATGTCGTTTTCAATTACTGTATCCAGTCATTCGCATGTGGAGACGACAATATTGGCCCGACCTGCCTTGTTGGGGCGCACTTCACCTCTCCCTGGATTGGGGTGACCCTACTCCTGAGCAGGGATAGAGAATAAAAATCTACATTTTGCCGGGGGGGCGAGGTGGGGATGCAATCTCCTGTAACCCTGCCACGCCACGACTTGCGCATAGAACTCCAAAAAAGTGTTTCCTTTTTGTCCTTAAAGAGAGAGAATTTGGAGGAGCGACCAGCAGTGACTACCTCATCTAGACAAAACCATAAAGGTTTCACGTCCGTCCTGGAATGTTTTAGTTTAAGCGAGTTGAGCCTCTGTTACTCGGCACCATTGAAGTACGCGATCCCATCACCATGACACCGCCGAAGCATTAGAGGTCTACAACCCATACCCTAAACTAAGTCATGAGATTGTGGAAGCAAGGCTCAAGCCCATGATATGTAGAAGGGAATCTCAGCAGGAGACCAACCGGGCCGCCGACGCCACCGGTGGAAGCAAATAAGTAATATAATTGTGGTGTGATTAATCTAAGGTAAGAATGATGTGATAACACCAAGTATTTATCATTTTATTTTTCCATTAAAAGTTGGATTGACGGGGCAAGCTATGGGGATGTGAGCCCTGTGTTATGACGTGGTGGGATGGGGCGAAGGATACTGCCCCCCGTAGGCGAAGATGGGCAAGGTGTTGGCGCTTGGGCTGGGATCACCCTGACCCGAATCCCCCGGCTCTCCCTCTCCTCTTATCACCTCATGTGCCACTTGTACGTATTTTCAATTTTTCACTTCATATGTCATGTAATTTGCAAAGGTCGTATGTGCCATGTTTTTTTGGTAAATTATCTTTTTTAAATTCCACATCATATGTTATGTCATTCATATATCGTTTTACACGTTAAATGTCTCATTTATTGCATATTGTTAAAATACACAATCACACGTGCAAATGGAGTTTTCAATTAGCAAGATATGTAGTATATTTTGCCTAATTGCAAATTGATCGATTTCTATGTTCAAAATTATTTTTCAAACATCATTCTCATTTCAAATTTATAAAAATGGCAGAAAATAGGGATTTAGAGCTTGCGGTGCCGATAGAGGCGTCATGGGTTGCTAACTCCTCCCCACCTGGCCAAACTCAAGGACCTAAAACTCTTGATTACGACTAATCCTCTTACACGTGTTAGGTGGTTTCATTTCTGGAAACTGCTTAAGTATTGTAGGTGTTCAATCACAATCAATCTAGATTCAATCAAAATGATTGCCAGCAACTTTTTCTATTTCAAGAATTCGAATAAATCGATTTAGTAGCTAAGTCGCATCTAGATTTGGGAAATCTAGGAACTCAAGCCCTGAGGCGACCTCATGATTTGCAAAATCCAAAATGCTACAAATTGGCGACTCCACATTGGCTTTTAGTTAGAAATAACCCTCTTGTTTGTGCAACTCAAGCCCTAAGCCTCTTCAATTTGTTTGTGCTTGTATATATTTCTTGGCATTTGGATGCTTTATTTTACGAAAAACTCAAGAATCATTTTTTAATAATACGATTAATTTTCTTTTATTTAATGATATATATAATTAAAATATTTTTGATATTTGGATCTCATTGGAAAATGATTTCAATCTCATAACTTTATTTTAGAAAAATGATTATTTTTTATTTTCTCTTTTTATTTTCTTAAAATTAAATTTTTAATTATTTTTTATTCTTCTCTTTTCTTTTCTTTTTCTTTTTTCTTTTCTTTCCCTTTTATTTTTCCCCTTCCTCCATCACAACCAACTAACGATGGCTACAAGCAAGCGAGCTCAAGCTCATCAACCTTGGGCGAGTTGCGAGCACCCTGGATCTATTGAGCCCCATGCTCAATAGCCTTGGCCAACTCGAGCTCACTTGGATTGACCAATTCTCAAGCTCACTGGCCCATCATGGCCGATAATCGAGCTGTCGATCCTCATTGAGGCATGCAGCCGATGCAAGAAGAAGGAGAAAGAAAAATAAAGAAATGAGAAAAGAAGGAAAAAGGAAAGAAAGAAGAAAAAGAAAAAAAAATAAATAAAATTTGAATTTTTTTAAATTTATTTTTGTAAGAATAAATTTTTCATTAATCAAGGACTCTAAAACTAGAAAAACATTTTGGAAAACATTTTCTAGTTCTTTCAAATGAGAAATCATTTTCCTAAATTTAAGTTTTTATTGAAAAATTTTCCATTGACTAGGAAAACATTTTTCAGTGATTCATTTTTTCAAGCAAACCAAATGACAAAAAATGAGGAAAATTTATTTAGAAAAATTTTTTTCACGAAAAAAAAAATGAATTATTAGTTTGTAAAAGTAAGAACTTCGTGGTCTTGTGATAGTTTGGAGATATTGATGGTGGATGCAGCACTTGGCTGCGATGTTTTAGGTTTTTTTCCCCCTAAGTACAGGCAACCCGTCTCAGAACTTGAATTTGGTGACTGGATGGGAATTCAATTAATTAATTTATTCTGAAAAAATCGGGAGGCTAATTTAGTGTTTGAAAAATTTTAATTGGCACCTTTTATGAGATAATGATTTGCATTCTTTTCACTCTATTCTTCATCGCATACGACCTAGCCACTTTTCTTTTGTCAAAAATACATAGCTGCCATTCCCTTAAAATAGTTTAGTGAATACATATCAAGAGCTTCAAAGCAAATTAAATCCAAAAGGGCCAAGGAAGGGTACAAGTCCCAATCAAAAGGTAGGCTATTAGTCCTCCGGCTAGGGGGAGGGAGGGGGGTGGATTGTCCAAAAATCATAAATTTATTGTACTTTTGTTAATTCAATCTTAAATATTTTTAATTTTGCCAATTAAAGTATCAACATTTTCATACTTTGCCAATTAAGTCCATTCATACCAAGTTTAGTTGGAAATCACTGACTTGGACATTAGTCATCCTAGCACCGATGTAAACAATTTTTAATAATATTTTAATTTTTTTGAATTTTTTTAACTTTCATTCTTTATTTTTATTTTCCTTTTTTTCTTTGTTTTATTTTTTGTTCTTTTTTATGCCGCAAGGATCACTAACAACCTTTGCCAACACAAAAAAAGCAAAAAAAAAGGGAAAATAAAAATAAAAATATTGAAATATATTAAAAATTTCCATGTTAGTATTATCGTCCACATTAACGATTTCTAACTAAAATTAGCTTAATGGATTCAATTAGCAAAGTTTAAAAAGGTTTAAGACTCATTTGACAAATTTGAAAAATTTAAAACTGAATTGGTAAAAGTATAATCAGTTTATGACCTTATGAAAAAAACTTTACAAGTCCCAACATAGCTTTATTTTAGAACTTAAAACTTTTGATTACAATTTTACCCAAACAATGAAAACTAAAGTCAAATGTGGGTTCACTCTTGTTCTAAGTTTATTTCTTTTCTTCTTCTTCTTTTTTCTTCTTTTTTTTTCGCTTGGTTTCTTCTTCTTCTTTTTTTTTCCTCATTTGGAACAAAATTGGTCTACTTCTTAAAAAAAAAAATTATTGGCAAATAGCCAACTAGTTATCATGTTAATGAGTTGTATATTATTTTTTATGGGGTACTACAAAAACATTATTGTAAAGATAACATAATATAAGTAAGAGTAAATAAAATCATATAGTAGTTTTAATGAATGCATTTGGTTCAATTGTAACATGGAGTGAAAAGAATCATCTTTTAGGTTTAATGGATGCATTTTGTCTAATTGTTACTTTGATATATGTCATTATGTTAAGGTTCGTGTATTTGAATTGTTCAACTCTTGTTTCATTCAATGAAGATAAGTAGGATGTTTGAACATATCACTCAATGGATCATGATTGTGCAATTCAATGTATTAAGTGACAATGATCAATCCTTCCTTTTCAAGCCACGAACTTCAAAAGGATAGTGAATCAAACGAAATTTGGTTTTTCTTCTCTAACATGCAATGAAAAAATTATATTAATCACAATAATTACCTCCCTATTCCAATAAAAAAGAACATATTTGTCTCTCTTTAAAGTTTTAAAGAGACAAATTAACCTTGAGCAAGAAATGTGTCCACACACTTACTCAAAAGATCCTCTTGTCTTAGGAAATTATTGGGTAAAGTTTCTAATGAACTTGTTGGCCTAATTGATTTCTCTTTTCCATTTCCATTCACATTTTTCATCAATAGATATGTGACATCCCGATTTTTCTCAATTTTATTTTCAGTCAATTGAGTCGGGCAATTCAATGCAATGTGTGTAGTTCGTCTCTCAGAGTTGGCTACTTTCGAGGGAACTAGTCTATTGAGTGAAGTAATTAAGGAATTTTATCGCGTCAGACTTGGGGACTGATCACCCTCGGGTCGGATGCAAGAAAATTTCCCCAAAAGCTACTCAGTGGATTAGACGCGCTAAAATCGCACCAGATTGAATTCAACCGTAAAATTTGGGAGTGAATTTAGAAGTTGGAAGCCCTAAGTTATGTCACACATCTTATTATGATCATGAGATAATTTTTGTGGATTTTAATTAGATTCATTAGAAGAAATTGAAAGAAAAATCGAAGAAATTAGATGTTGAGGATTTGGGCAGCGAAATGATATTGCACCCATCGGAGAAGTTGTGGAAGATTTGAATTAGTGGAGTGTGACATCATCGGGTGATGTCATAGTAGAGGCCAAATTGAAGGAGAGCCTGACAAGTGTCACAAGCCAATTGGCTCACCAAAAGTGGGGTGTCACATCAAGCCTTTCTTCTTCCTTGAATCAAGGAGTTGTGTTGGAGCTTGGGGGAGGAGGGGGGGAGGAGCGAGAGAACCGAACGGGAAGAAAACCAGCAAGCTCGGCCGGCCACCCCTCCGCCCGCTCGGCCACCCGCACGCCCGCCAGCCGGAGCCTTACGTTCGTCCCTCGCCGTTTGTCCGTCACCGCCGCCACCGTGCCGTCCGCTCACTTCGCCCGCTCGCCCGACCGGCCGAAGACCAGCGAAGGTTGTAGCATCGTCGGAGAAGCTGCTCGCTTCCCACGCTCTGCTCGCCGTCGCCTGGAGCCGTCGCACGCCTCCGCCCGTCCGCTCGTCGCCGTCGCCCCACGTCGCCGCTCCGCTGGTCAGCTCGCTTGCTCGTCGCCCTCGTCCGCGCCAGGCCGCGTTCCAGCAGCTCGTCCGAGCAAGCTCGGGCCTTCGCCGGAGCTCCCTCCGCCGCCGTCAACCTCCCCTTCAGCCCGTCCAAGCCCTCGTCGGTCTCCTCCGCCGTTCCTCTGCCCAAACCAGCACTGAATCTGCCATTCTCAGCCCCAAATCAGAGGGCTGGAAAAATGGGTATGGCAGCACCTATTTGGCCCATTTCGGCCGCCTTCCCGAGCCCAGATGCTCGGCCCGCCTTGAGGAAAGTCGATCCTCGCGTCGTCCTCGTCGTTTTGGTTCGCTTCGCTCGGCTCGCTAATCCGGTGAGTTTAACTCACTAAACATTTATTAGACGGTTAATGATCGCCAGTGTCTTTAAAACTTAGGTGATTAGTTTAGTTTATTTAATTGTGAATTAAATTAAGATGTTTGTTTAATTTAAAGCATGTTTAATTAAAGGCTAAGAGAGTTTATTTAATAATAAATCTTGATGTGACATAATAGGTTTTATTTTTGAATTATGTAAATGTTTCGAAATTCTGAAATTTATAATATTATATTATATTTCGAAACTATTAAAATATTATTATTTATAATTAAAAAAAAACGAAAAATTATTTTTGACCCTATTTCTTTCAGAATTTCGTACCGATCGCTCTGTGCGTTCGGATTTTGAAATTGATGATTGGATATTATAAATTAAGTGTGGATTGCAAAAACTATGGATAATATTATTTAATTAATTTTCGGAATAAAATTAATTATTTATTAAATTCCGAAAATTTCGTCGGGACTTTATACTACTCGAATTTCGTGTCAATCACTCTGCATACTTAGAATTTGAATTTGATGATTGATTGTGGCAAATGGAGTGTGATTGTGATAAATAGGGATTCTTTTTATAAAGTTCCAAGTGTGGAAATTGATGGGCGATTGGCCGTGATATGCCACACGATAAAGTCGCGCCTGCCGTCGCCTAGTGGGGCCGTGATATGCCACCTATTAGAGGTCGCGCCCAGTGGGGCCGTGATATGCCACCTGATAAAGGTTGCGCCCAACCGGGCCGTAATCTACCACCTTTTTAAAGGTCGTGCCGAGTGGGGCCGTGATGCCACTAATTCTAATTTTGCCGAGTGGGGCCGTGATTAAGAGCAATGATTGATTTGCTAGAATGACATGTAATTGGCTGAGTTGATTGATCGCTGAGACGATCCAAGTAGTTGAATTGTTCTGATGATGTGATTGTGCCGTAGTTGTTTGGTTATTATAATTGCACATGGTTGAATTATATAAACTGTGCTAACCTGCAGGTGAAGACTAATGCGAGGTAAGTCTTTGTGTGATGTGACTAGGCCACTCAGGGCGTATTTTCTTTTGTAATAGGGGTTTAGGGGGTTGAACTTGCTGAGACATTGTCTCATCCCAATTTGGGGATTAAAATTTCAGGTCTCTGGTTGACGGAGCAGCTAGATAGCTTTGGTTGGCCTTGAGGAGTTGCAGAGATGAAGTTAAGAAGATTGGAGAACGTGTCCGACTTGTAGGTCGTAGGACGATTCCTTTTTAAGAGCCGGTCTTTTGTAGACCGTTGGCCGTAGACCTCTGTTTGTAATTCTGTTGAATTATGAAAGTGTTATGTGGTGATTTTGCTTCCTGCTTTTCTATCCCGTATTTTATTGTCAAGGGTTTTATAATATACTTCCGCATGTGCATTAAGTATTTGAATGGGGTCGGCGACACTACCTAGGAATGTCGCATTTACATGACCATGGTGGGATGTCGGCGCGCTCGAGGTTCGGGGCGTGACAAGATACATTTAAGCAATTGGAGTGCTCTTGAATATATTTTTTCATAGTGACTGCACTACAAAAAGAAATATAATGGAAGATGAGTAAAATTCTAAATTTAAATGAAAAGTTTTAGCTATTAAGAATTCAAACTATTAAATTGTTTTATCATTATTTGTTTTAAGTCTTTTTCTACTTACACATGTAGTTATGAGGATCAAAGTCTCTAGACTAACCACAGTAGAATATGAATTACGTGTAATGTACAGCAAATCTGCCATAATATTCAATCTTTGAATAAATTTTTTCATACATTTGTACTGGAACTCGAAGTAAAAAAGTCCCACAATCATGAGGAAAAATTAGGCTAACCTTCTTTTAGTTCCATGTACGATTAATGCTTGCTCATATTACAACAATTGGTTAAACTCTCATGCAAGTGGACAATGGAAAATAAGAGGACAAACATGAAGGAAACTTCAAAATATAAAGGGTGTCGAATATGAGGTTAGGGTGAAAAAGGGTAGTTTATACTTTTAGTATAATTGAAACCAAATAAAAAGAAGAAAAATGGAGATATAAGCTTAAATCAAGAGTAGACCCCATATTTGATCTTAGTCTTTGTTGTGGGTAAAATCCCGTAATTGAAAATTGAGCAAGTTCGAGCGGCATACTAAAGTAGGATCCTCAATGAATAATGTGGTCAATTCAAGGTGTTGAAAGGGTGTGAACAATAAAACACCAATGCTATATCCTAAACACATTAGCATATATCAAAGTGTGAACTAATATAATAACGCTGAGTCATATAATTCAAAATTTATGATTTTTCTTTATTTAGATAATTACTTTTTTTAGATAATATTTTAGAACTTTAGTGATTTTTTTTTCCTTCTTTAATCAATCATCTATTCAAATTTTAGATATTATCTTGTTTGTTTTGTCAATTGCTACCTGACTATGGTACTTTTGATGTAGTGTTCTATGGATTTTCTAGTATATAAGAAAGTTTACCTCTTTGAATGTTAATGTGAATTTGAGAATTTTCTTTATTTTGCATAGCATTGCATTTGCAACCGCATTGTACACGAATTAGATTAATCTGATTTGTGTTTATTATTGTTTTCAGTGCATTGGAGCGTAGAAATCCCAACTCTAAATTTAGGGATAATGACACTAACAATACAATGACTTTTGTATGGCTTTTATTTTGTTGTCATTTTTTAAGTAATCATTTAAGTGTTATTAATTTGAAAAGCACATCACTAAAACTGCATCGGTGATTTTCTCAACAAAAACTCTTATGTGATAATAATTTGTGGCCAGCCACGTTTATTATTGTTGTCATGCATTGGAGCGTAGAAATCCCCACTCTAAATTTAGGGATAATGAAATTAATGACATTTATTTTGTTGTCATTTTTTTTAGTAATCATTTAAGTGTTATTAATTTTAAAGGCACATCATGTCACGTGATAATAATTTGTGGCCAAGTGTTTGATTTTTGAAATTAATGACATGTGAGACTTTCAAGTAAAGAAAATTACCGACATCACTTAAGTGATCGATTTTTAAGAACTTGCCACATTTAAGTAATCGATTAAAAAGTTCTAGCATTAACATGAGCGTCATACCAAAATTATAACATTATCACTGTCCTTTGGGTTATAACATTATCACTAGCCTTTGGCCCCCAAATTCGTATAGACCCGTCAGATGCCCTGAGGCTGCAAAAGTAGAGGCATTTGAGAAGTTCTACTTGGGAAGCATTCGTGCCTGTCAGTCTGTAACATGGTTGTGGGTATGTCTTCTCTATTAAAATCAAAAGAGCATTGCTCACTACTTTCTACTTGTCCCTACGCTCTTTACGTCCCCTTAACTCATTCCTCTCCCTCTCTGGCTAAGGGACTCGCAAAGACGAGTCTCTCTTTTTCTTCAGCAGGAGCAGAACCAAAGCACAATTTTCACAGGAAATAATAGTTGCCATGCTTTCTCCAAAATCTAACGTCCTATATGTTCCATGTTCCAGGACAACGCGATACGTGGTCATGCACATAAATTTTATTTTTATTTTTATTTTATTATTATTTTTTTTTTTTTTGTATATCAATCTTTGGACAAATTTAGCTGCGTAACCATCTAGAATGATCTGCTATTTACATCGCTAGGGAATATTCATTGAACTTCCTCTGTTGGAGGAAAAAGGAGAATGTTTCCTTTCATTTAGGATGGGATTTTGTAGTCATTGCTGTTATTGTTCCATTGAACCTGTCATATTCAATTTTAACCTGGAAGGTTGGCAAGTTATTCTCAACTAAACTACACACATGACATCTCTTTCCATCTCTCTCTCCCGTCCATCCTCACAAAGCTGTTGCTTGAAGATATGGAAAGCCCCATTCAGAAAGCTGCAAGAGAGAGAGTGTGTGTATAAGTGTCCAACCACCAGTTGGTGAGCCATCTCCAGGTACGTACCTAAGAGAATTCTGTTCACAGATTGTTCATATTTTCCAATTAATAAGCGCACAACCACGCAGCGTTCCCATTAGCCATTGCATCTCCTAGTTAGAAGAACTTCATCACCATATATCTTGTGAGTTCGCTTCAGCAGTTCCTGCGAAGAATTTGCCGGAAGTTGCATGAGAGCATACTCACACCCCACATCCTTCGCCATATAGACGCGATTGATTTGTCTTTCTCGATATGAGATCAGTCATCCTAGCCTTCGTTTTTGTGTTCGTTTTCCATGCGGGTAAGTAAGCTTCTATGTCCCAAAGGGGAATCGATGAATTATCTTGCGGTTCTTTTCATCCACTCTAAAATTGGTGTTTCATGGTCGCTGCAGATGCATATGATCCCCTGGATCCGAATGGCAACGTAACAATCAAATGGGACATCATGTCTTGGACCTCGACGGTTATGTGGTAAGTACGGATGAATACAATCTCGCTAATCTCCAGTGATGTAAACCCATGTACTGGAGAAATCGTAGATTCTCCACCGAAATCCGTCTTCAAAGCCTCTGTGATTTTAGTCACCTCGACTACCACTGCACCATCGTAGAAAAGAAAGGGAAATGTACCGATGTCCTTTCCTAATGCTACCGGTTAATGCAGGCGGTCGTCACTTTGAACAATTTCCAGTTGTACCGACACATAATGAGCCCCGGCTGGACCCTCGGATGGGCCTGGGCAAAGAAGGAAATAATATGGTCCATGGTGGGTGCTCAAACCACCGAACAAGGCGACTGCTCCAAGTTCAAAGCCGCTATACCTCATTGCTGCAAGAGAACACCCACAGTCGTGGACTTGCTCCCCGGTGTCCCTTACAACCAGCAGTATGCAAATTGCTGCAAAGGCGGGGTTGTCGCCGCTTGGGGTCAAGATCCATTGGCTTCGGTCTCTGCTTTCCAAGTCAGCGTCGGCCTGTCTGGTACTTCAAATAAGACGGTCAAGCTCCCGAAGAACTTTACTTTACTGGGTCCAGGACCTGGGTACACCTGTGGGCCTGCGAAGGTCGTGCCATCCACCAACTTCCTTACCACCGACAAGCGCCGGAAAACTCAGGCATTGAGTAAGTTCGCTTTGCACAATCTTTTTATCTTGAAATTTCAACCCTGTTGTGGGACAAGAACTTTCAGATTGATTTATTGTTCTAATGGTGGAATGTCTCAACTTAGCCTAAAAGAATAAAGGCAAAGCGTAACCGTTTCACCTCATTGACATGTATTTCCTGGTTCTTACTGATTCCTTATGCAATTCTGCAGCTCCGTTCCGAAGAACCATAGCATAACACTGAAACATGTGGTTGTGACTTCTGACATACCTTTTCTGTGCTCTTAAATTGCAGTGACATGGAATGTGACCTGCACTTATTCCCAGTTCCTGGCTAGGAAAAACCCCAGCTGCTGTGTCTCTTTCTCATCTTTCTACAATGAAACCATCACTCCTTGCCCCTCCTGTGCCTGTGGTTGCCAGAACAAGAATACTTGTGTCAAGTAAGCCAAAAATGGGTTGTTACTCATTTATTGTACTTGCTGTTTCCGAAATAGGATCGAGCGCTTATGTGCTCAATGATAAATCACCCGAAGCCTGTTTACTGGAGTAACTAAACTTGATGTGGCTATTGGTGATGCAGGAGTGACTCCAAAATTCTAAGCATGGCAGGGGTAAACACACCTAAAAAAGACAATGCACCTCTATTACAATGCACGCACCACATGTGCCCGGTCCGAGTACACTGGCATGTGAAGCTCAACTACAAGGACTACTGGCGCGTTAAGATCGCCATCACAAACTTCAATTATCGGATGAACTACACGCTCTGGTCTCTCGTAGTCCAGCATCCCAACCTAAACAACGTGACCCAAGTTTTCAGTATGGATTACAAGCCTCTCGTGCCGTATGAATCCATAAGTGAGTGTGCCTGTTTTTGGTTCTTGTACCATTTCATGAGCCGGGCATTTAATGAACTAATCTGTGTTTCCATATGCAGATGACACGGGGATGTTCTTCGGTATGAAGTACTATAATGACTTGCTGATGGAAGCGGGGCCACTTGGGAATGTTCAGTCCGAGGTACTTCTTCAAAAGGACAAGAACACGTTTACTTTTAAGCAAGGTTGGGCATTTCCAAGGAAGGTTTACTTCAACGGCGACGAGTGCATGCTGCCCCCGCCAGATTCATACCCTTTTCTGCCAAATTCAGCACGTCGGAAGTTACTGCCTGTCTCGACCTTAGTCTCTTGGGTCCTTCTCATGATGTTTGCTGCTTGGTGATTGTCTTCCAGGAGCACGAGTTGCCAAGTATTCAGATTCATTTTCCCCCTCTTTTACATGCTGCAATTCTCAGCAGTTTTGAGAACAGTGGCAGATCAGATTATTGAGAGTAATGTATACAGACTCATGATTCCTTGACAGATAAATACGGTGCGTTATAGTCAAACAAACTTCTCAGTAAAATTCGGCTACTTGACAAAGAAGCAGAACATGATCAATACATGGTTTGATCCCATGGAAGTTTAACTTGCCTTTACTCCATGTTATCGAAGACAGATTTAATGTAAAGCTCTTTAACTTGTGTGCGGTGTGTTTTTCTTTCTTCTTTTTCTCCTTCCGGTTCTTCCACGTTGCCTTCCTAGTATCGAGGGCATTTGACAGTCCAATGACATGAACGTTTTGCACCACACGGAGTACAGGAAACAAAAAATGTAATGCATTTTCAATATACATTGCTGTCAATAGTAGGTAACACCAAATTCTTACTTTCACCAAAAAAAAAAAAAAAAAAAGTAGGTAACACCAACATGACCGAACGACTATTTTACAAATATAAGGTGAAGTACAAAAGAAGTGTTGGACCCATCAGTTTGGTACAAAAACGTAAAAAAGAAACAATGTGGTCTCTGTGAAGGTGACAATGCACCTTAAGGCAATCTGATCACTTGACGGAATCACCCCCTGGAACAAGTATCATCATGCAAGCATGGACTCCGTCATCAATCTTGTGAGGTCAAAAATTGAATCAACAGAGTAAGAATATTGCCACTCAATTAGTCCCTTAAAAAAGCCCCAAGTGAAGTAATAGCACCAACAAGATCACTGCTATGCTAAATCTTGAGACACCCCATCGAATACTTGCATTTGGCAGTGACGGATAGGCATCCGGAGGAGGCATCACACAGTTATCCCCATTGAAATAGATCCTTCTCGGGAAAGCCCAGCCCTTATCAAAGGTAAAAGTCGATGCATCCTTTCTAAATAGAAGTTCTGACTGAACATTGCCAGAAGGGCCATCTTCCATAAGCAGATCATTATAGAACTTGATTCCATATAACATGGCAGTATCATCTGTTTCAAAAAAAAAGGTCGAGAGAATGCTTAGTATGTAAAAGACAGGTGCATTTTCATAGAAATGGTGACATGGGACTTGGGTTACTATGGCACAATACTTCTATCAGAGGATATATTACAGGAGTAACCAGGGAAAGAGATCTCACTTATTGCTGCATATGGTGTTAATGGCTTGTAGTTAAAGCTGAAACTCTGCGTCAGATTGTCAAAGTTTGGATGCTGAACGACCAAGTTCCACTGACTGTAGTTCATATTGTAGTTGAAATTCGTAATTGTCATTTTAACCCTCCAGTACTCCTTGTAATTGAGTTTAACATGCCAGTGCACTCTGATTGGACACATATGACTCGTGCATTGAATGAGAGGACTGTTCCTTCCAGCATTCGAAACAACTGAAGCTAAATATGGCGAGTTTGGCCTGTAAATAATCAGCAAAACAATCACAAGCTAAGGCCAACCAAACTTCTTGAATGACTGATAAATGCTGAGAGTTCTAGTGATTTCTGATGAGCATAAAATTTTTATGAATTCAATGAAAGAACAAGAAGCCCTATTAGAAAACGATGTTGGCTAAGTGAAAAGAACTTACTCCACACAGCTCCCAGGCTGAGTGGCGTTGTTCTGGCAGCCACAAGCACATGTTGGGCAGGACACCACAGTGTCATTGTAAAATGATGAGAGTGAGACACAGCAAGTGGGAGTTTTTTGGGCCAGGAATTGTGAATATGCACATGTAACATTCCATGTCACTGCCAAAGAAAAGAAGAGTAATTAGACTTGCCATTTCAGTTGGAGCTATATTGGGTCTGACATAAGACAATAATCTAAATTTAAAGCGGAAAAGTAAATTTTAATAACTAATGCATTCTTAAATGTTATTAAAGCAAGGTCAGGCTTCTCTGTTATTACCTGAACATACTCTACTCCTAGATAAACAGATAACTACAGATAGGTTTGCTATTCATGAGAAATTGTTCGTAGAACAGATATCTTCATTTGAAGTACAAAAGTTCATTCATTGTTTCATACTATCAACACAAAACCGAGTGGGTGCTAGAATAGTCTGCAGAGTGAGGAGAAGGTTAACAAACATGCTGCAGAAGAATGTATCTTCCTTATAACTAATGGTCACTTACCAAAGATCCCATGCAACCTTCCAATACAAAAACAATCATCTATATCTCTTACTCATAACTTACTTTGTGCTTGCGTAAATCTCCTTTTGTCTGCAGTAGCAAATTTGGTGGGTTTAACTATTTTAGCAGGCCCACAAGTATAACCAGGCCCTGGTGCTTTAAGAGTGAAGTTCTTTGGCAATCTGACTGTTTTGTTGGTGGTTCCAGAAGCCCCCACACTCAGCTGAAATGCACTCGCTGCATTTGCAGGATCTTGAAGCCATGAGCTAATGACTCCTCCTTTGCAGCAGTTGGCAATTTGTTGATTGTACGGCGTTCCCGGCAACAAATCTACTACCGTAGGATTCTTTTTGCAACAATGGGGAACATTCCCTTTGTATCTGGAACAATCCCCCTGCTCTGTCGCTTGGCCACCCAACATGGTCCAAATTACCTCCTTCTTCGCCCATGTCCATCCCAGAGACCATCCAGGAGCTTGGATGTGACGATACTGCTGGAAGTTGAAGATCGTTACAACAGCCTGCAAGTTTTAACAAAACACAGATATTCTTATAAGTAAAAGAGAAGGAAGGAAGAAAGAAGGATATGATTGTGGCATGAACGCTCCAATTTTGCCTCTATGTCCATCACGTTACAAGCAAAGAGCACGATTCCATATACGGGTATCTAATCTGGAGCAAGTGATAAAGAAATCCAAAACTAAAAGAAAAAGGGAAAAGACAAGCCCTGAAATCAATTCCCGCCCTGTTGTATCGAGTGATACAATCAAATTTCCCGATCAAATGAATGAACTTGGGTTTCGAAAGGATGCAGCTCAGTTCAAGACCTAAACACGCGTTTGAAAAAATCGAGGGATCAGTTCCAAATTAAATGTAGTAGAATCTGAGAAGTTGCACCGAGCGTTTCCCACAACAAGAAGAAATGCGCAAAGATGGGTCTTTAGAACACGCTTATCCCAGAAAAGAGCAGAATCATTTTTACTGGTTCAAGCAGGAACAAGACGTGCTTTCGCGAAACCGCGAGCGAGCCTGAACAAGATGAGAATCGATATTTGAATTGATCAAGAACTCCTACAGGCTTCCGAGAGGAAGGAAAGAAGACAAATTTGAGTCATCCATCGACGTATACAAACAAGAACAATAGAACAGCACTTACGACATAGCCATCAGGAGTCCAGCTCATAACATCCCATCTGATCGTGATATTGCCATTTGGGTCGAGAGGATCATAAGATTCTGAAACAGAAGAAAATCACAGAACAGCTTCTTCAATTCAAGTTCACACACTATCAGGCAATGCGATGACAGAGAAACCCAAAGGAGTCCCCAAACAACAACAAAATCTTTCGACTCAATGTTGAAATAGTGACAATCTTGGTTACTCAACGGCTTGGCCATTCCGTCAACCGCACCAAGATTCTAAGGAACTCGTCCGGTTCCGAGAAATCTTCCGTAACAATCACAACCCAGCACGCATGCAGGGGAGATCATCAGATATCCCCTTAGGACCATCCGCGCATCAGCCGACTAGCGGGAGCTCGTGCTGACCAAGACTGACACCAAACGCGAAGATGGAAAAAAAAACAGCGACGCATTTGACCACCCAGAAGAAGAAGAAGAAGAAAGAGATGAAGAAGAATGCGGTGAACCTGTGGAAGCGAAGAAGGTGCAAGAGAGCAACAACACGAGCAAGACGCTCGTGTTGGACAACATGGAGACGGATCTTGAAGCTGGGGAGAAGCAAAAGCCCATGCTTTCTTCTTGTTCTTGTCTTGGGTCTCTGTACGATCTTTCTAGAGAGCGGGAACGTCTGTGCTCTGCGTGCTCTGCGTGTGAGCACAACATCTCCGTGTGACCCACTTGATAGAGGGAGAGAGAGAGAGAGAGATGACGCGGAGGCGCTGGGCTGGCTTTCTGCTGTCCGGCAATGGCGAGTAAAGTAATATTCAAAAGAGAGAGAGGAGACTTTTTGAGCCCACTGATGAATTTCTTAGGGAGGTGCTGGACTGGACGAAACTGGGGTTGCTTTCACCTAAGTGAGATTACACTTCATGTAGAGAGAGAGAGAGAGAGAGAGAGGGGCTATCTGACCTATGTTTGAGGATGAATATATGAGTATTTATTATTATTTTTTGATAATATGTGTGTATTTATTTAGAAGTGGTAACCTAGGCACAAAAGTCTCCAGTATAAACTGGATTATCAAATTAGACTAATCATTGATTTGACAAGCAGGGATGATGTCCGTGTGGAAACTCAGGGCACGCTGGAAAGGGAGGTCTGAACCCATGTACACCGCCGATCGATAAGGAAGAAATGCAAGCGAGGGCGACCATGTCAAACTTCGATAGCTCCATCTCGTGGCTGATGGTTTGGATATCTTAACGTGTGGGAGAAGTCCATGGGTCACATGGGAATGGGAATAATGTCTCGTGTACCTAAAAAAAACATTCTAACATCTTTTATCGAAAATCACGGTGACCGAAAGAAAAATCCCAATTAAGTAGGGAAATTTACCGACATTTTTCCGTAAAGTATGCAATATTGCGGACTCTTAACTCCATAAAGTTTCTAGGGAATTTGCTAGGGTGAGATCTTCTTTGGCTCCATCACGTGTTAAAGATTTACAGCTGATATTCTGCATTGACCATAAGAAAACTAGCCTCACAAGTTGCAACTACGTATTAATAATAGAATTACTATTAGGAATATTGTCGGTGCAATGTGTCTCACATCTTACATTGCATAAGAGATGAAGTAATTTTACTATCTATATTAGAAGTGACTCATGTTTACACAATTAGAGATCTATCACCATCACAAAGTATATGGTGCATAATAAAGTCATATTCACTTATAACACAATTGTATATAGTATTTCTATTACACGGCATATTATTCTATTGAAATCCAACCTTATCTCGGCTATACTAAACTAAAAATTGTATGTGCACCCAATAAAGTATTTTCGTCCTTATGCTTTTGCATAGATATAGATGCTTGTACTTTAAATCAATCCCTTTAATTTTGTTAATGATATAGCTATGTACGAAGAGAGAGAATGAACCCAAAAGGAAAGAAACTACAACGGCCATCTTTTTGAACAACGGCCTTCCTTTTTCACGTAATAACTCAACTAAAAGAATTATGTAATTAATTTGCATCTATAAATGTTCGTAAGCAGCAAAAGTCAGTATCAGTACAATATATAAGATTAGATTTTAGTTTAGATGTGAGATTTGACATTTTGCAAACTGCCCATAATAAGTATGTTTAAGGTGAATGCAAAATCTACTTTGACGATCTTTAAGTGAAGGCTCTTTACGAGTTTCCTTTAATGTCTGAGATCGATGGTACATATCCTTTATAACTTCCTATACGACCGTAATTTTCCAAGATAGGTCCTTGACTTTTAACGACCGTGCACTTATTAGTAACTTGAGTCCTAAATCGAGCAGAAAATTATCAACAAAGTTTTGGCACATATTGTATTTGTGCCATTTAGTCCTAAATCATTTAATTTGGCTAATTTAATCCTAAAATTTTTGATGTTTTGCTAATTTAATCTATTGGATCAATTTCGGCAAAAAAAACTGACATGGATGCCGGTAGTCTTAAGTGGTACAATCAACGCTAATGTGGATAATTTTTTTCAATTTTTTGAATCATTTATTTATTTTTTTCTTTTCTTAATCCTTTTCTTTGTTTCTTTTTTTTTTTTTTTTTTTACTATGGCTGGTGAGCTATGGTGAGGACTGCAAAACCTCACCAACCGTGGGCAAAGCCACCTTTGCCCATGGCCAGCGAGGTTGGCCTTGCCCATATCTGCAATGGCCTCTCTTAGAGGAGTGAGGACCATGAACTTCGCTCAGCTCGTAGGCCACAGTGAAAGGAGAAAAAAGAAAAAGAGAATTGAAAAATTACAATTTTTTAAAACAATTTAAAAAATTGTTCATATCAGTGATTTCCAACCAAAGCTGATTAGATAGACTACATTAGCAAATTATCAAAAATTTTAAGATTAAATTGAGCAAACTAAAAAATGTAGAATTGAATTGGCACAAATTTAATAAATTTATGATTTTTTTTTTTTTGTAATTATTGCCCTAAATCGGCTTGTAATTGAAAATTTTACAATGTTTTGGCACCCTCTAGATATATAAAGGTTAAACAAAAAGACATGATTCCCATGATGTGTGTGCCAAAATAATAGTCATTTTAATATCATATCAAATTTATTCCAAGTTCTGACCGGATCAATGGCATTAGTTTACAAGAAAATGCACGGTTTGAACGTCCAAAACACGACAAAATTGATTGGGTCAAAGGTTCTCATTGTGGCTCATTCACCTTCTCATCGAATTCTTTAATCAATTCCAACAACCGCTACATAAATTTTCTCTTTTTATATTGAAGGATTAGAGAAAACAAGTCACACATTCTTTGGAAGCCGAATTTCCACCAATGAATCTGTCAATTAAAATATTCAATCATTAATTAATCACATAGCCAAAAGTATCAGTGCCTTCAAAACTTTGCCTCCACTAGAGGGCCATTATCCATATATTTCTTCATTTTTGCTAGATTCTCTTCATCTTCGTTTTAAAAAGGAGAGCTGGTAATTTAATATGATATTATTATATTTTTTCTTATATAAAAGGGATTAAATCGAGTTGGGACCTATCTTCCATTACTGTTGGAATGATCAGTTTATAAGGCACCAAAAAGGCACTAACAGGATAATCCCAGTTGAAATAGTACATATGTTAAAAGCACGAGCAAAAATCATTAGTTGCCGGAGTACATAAGTTAAAATACATTGGTCATTGAATATAACATATCTTGCTTCCAAATGTGAGGATTCAACCTTTCTTTTTATGGTCACTTATTAATGGTGGACGAACAGCTCGATGCATTGTTAACAATGTCTATAATGGGATGCAATAACCTAGACCGGTTCTAAGTACCACTTCCGGCCAAAGAAAATTCCAACCTCAACTTTCCTCTAGAGTAAACTCCCTGATACAAAGAGAAACTTGAGTCTTTTCTTCAAATGATTTCTATAGGTATGCGAATGTGTCTTCTCAGTCTTTTTCGATCGATTGTAGATCATGTCGTGAGTACATATGATTGATTGATTAACATAGCAATGAACACCGATGATGCCCAAATATGACCGGTCCTTTAAGCACCAAAGTGAGACAGTTGGGCCCATCCCAAGCTCTTCTTCCCCATATGGATCTGGGAATCGTCATATTCAATGATTAATTAATCACAAAGCCAAAAGCATCACTCCCGGAAGCACTTGCCGCCACTCCAGGGCCATTATCCCTTTTAGAAGTTCCTTTCCGTCTTCATTTTGAACACGCGTGGTGATGATTTATTGTTTCTTTACTTGAAAGGAGTTTCGACCAGACTGGAATCGGGTTCCCCCTACTTGTAGTTACAATGATATGGAAATTTACCAATTAAGAGCATTGTTAATGTTGCCTGTCTGCGAAGCAATCACATAAAACCCTTCCGACTACCCCTTTCGGCTGAGAAAAATCCTAACCTCAACTTTCATTCTAAGTTATTTCCCTGATATAATAAAAAATAAAAATAAAAAAACGTGGGTCTTCCATCTTTCTTTTAATGACCTTCTTAGGAATACTAACGTGTTTTTTTGTTTTTGACAATCGCTTTAGATCACGACATGTATACGTAACACTGATCAATTGACATAGTAATGAACACCGATGATATGCAATCGGCACCCAGCGAAGCAGTTGGGCCAACCCAAAGATCTTCATCGCCATATGGATCTGGGAGTTATTGATATCCAATTAAAAATAACGTAGCCAAAAGTTTTAGCACATTGAAACACTTACCTCCACTAGATGGCCATTTGTCCATGTATTTCTTCATTTTTGCTAAGTTATTATTGGAAGAGATTGATGAATTTTTAGGACTATAGAAGTTCCTCTTCGTCTTCATTTGGAAAAGGAGAGGTTTTAATTTACTATCATTTTTCCTTTAAAAAAAGAAAAAGGATTTGGTCGAGGATGAGACCTCCCTTACTTTACTTTTATTATTGGAATGTTCAGTTTAAGGTGCAGAAACATTGACTGCTCACAATGAGCAGTACATATGTCAAAATATACATAAAGAAATCATTAGTTGAGGTAATACATATATTAAAAAAATCCGGGCCATTGAATGTGACATGTCCCACTTGTAAAGGGAAGGCGTTGCACTTGCTAATCAGATATTCGCCGATTAAGAGCATTGTTAACGGCGCACTATTAAAGATTATTGAGTTTTGACTTTCAAATTAAGAAACAAGGGTATTTTAGATCATATACTTTTGTTTTAGGATTTTTTAAAGGGAGACTATAAAAAAATGTGTTTAATAACACATATCCAACTTTAAGCTCCATACTATTTTCTCTATTGTTTTTTTCTTATTTTTCTTATTTTTTTTTATTAGATCTTTAGATCTTATGGCTCACCAAGTGGTTTTATAGCTTTTGGATTGTACTCTCATAGTCTTTGTTGAAGATAGTGAAACCCATCTCTTCTCATGGTTTTTGCGTTTTGGGTTTTCCATGTAAATCTTTTGCCCCGTGTGATTTCGATTTTGCTTTCATCCTTTGCTATTTGTGCTTCGATTGGTGCATCTTTTGGCATTTCCTGCAACAAATTGGTATTAGAGCGAAGGAATTTCAATCTTCTTATTCAAGATGGCATCCATCAAGTTTGAAGTGGCACTCTTCGATGGCCAAAACAATTTTGGACTATGAAGGATCAAAATAAAAACGTTATTGCGTCGAGAAGGTTCATTTAGAGCCTTGGACGAAAATTATCCCGACGACATGATTACAGCTGAGATTGAGGAGATGAAAGAGAGGGCTCATAGCACCTTCCAATGTCGTTCTCCGATAAGGTGCTTCGCGAAGTTGCTAATGAAGAAATGGCTTCGGGATCATGGAATAAACTTGAGAGCCTCTACATGAAGAAATCTCTTACAACAATTCTTGAAGCAGCATTTTTATATGCTAAAGATGCAAGAAGATACTCTTATCCAAGAACATCTAGATAAATTTAATAAAATTGTTATGGATATGAAAAACCTAGATTTGAAGTTAGATAATGAATATCAAGCTCTAATTGTGTTATGCTCACTGCCAAGCTCGTATGAGAATTTTGTGAATTCTATGCTATATAGAAAGGAACTATACCTCTTGAGGATGTGAAAGTCTCGTTGAATTCCGCGAAGATGCATACAAAATTAAATGCGAGCAATAGTAGGGATAAAGCTGATGGCTTAATTGTTAGGTGAAGGTTAAATCATTGTGATAGACAAGGTAATAGTAAAGGGTGTTCGAAATCTAGATTAGGTAGAGATAAGAGTAAGGTGGAGTGTTACTATTGTCACAAATTCGGACACTACAAAAGTGAGTGTCCGGTGCTTAAGGAATGGGAAGAAGTCAATAGGGAGTTTCTATTTGGCTAGTCTGGTGAAAAATAATGAGTCAGCTAATGCAAACAATGTTCTTATTGTTTTGTCTTTAGATTGTCATGTCGATAATGAATGGATTTTGGATTTAGATGTTCTTACCACATGTTTCCACATAGAGATTGGTTCTATACATATGAAAAAGTTAATGGTGTTTCAGTTTTGATGGGCAATAATGCAGTTTGTAGGATTGTTGGTATTAGTATAGTGCAAATTTAAATGTCATGACAATATAGTAAGAACTTTGACAAACGTTAGGCACATCCCAAATTTAAAGAAAAACCTTATTTCATTGAACAGTTTAGATTCCATTAAGTGCATGTAGAGGTGTTAAAATGGGTCATGCACCCATTTTAGGACTCATATTTTATCTACATGGGTTGCATATGAGTCAAAGATTTTTGAAGACCTAGCTAAAATTGTGTCCAAAAAGTGAGCCTTATTCAAATGGGTTGAAAGTGGGTCAGAACTTATGACCCAATTTCGAACCATTTAAATTATCAAGTGGCCCACTTAACATAACAGAAGTGTAGGTGCAAGGAGGTCGTCCATTTTCTTCCGGTGACCTAAAGCTTCCTTGCCGCTCGCCTCCGCAGACGTTTGGGTGCTCGGGTGTGCGGTGGTAGAGATGGTGACGGGGAGGCTAGTAATAGCCATAGGCAAGCTCTGCCTTGTCGGGATCTCATTGGGATCGATCAAGCAGCGAGCTCATCAGCCTTAGCTAAGCCGGATCTCGCCTGGATTTTGTGAGCCACGAGCTTGTTAATCTCGGTGGAGCTGGATCTCACTTGGGTTGGTTGAGCTCGGGCTCACTGGCCGCGACAAAGCTTAGGTTGGCAAGCTTTGGCCGATCACCATTGGCGAAGGAACAAGGGGGAAGAAGGAAGAAGAAGAAGGAAACGAAAATAAAAAAAAATAAAAATAAAATAAAAATAAAATAAAATAAAATAAAATTTTAAAAATAAATTAAAATTTCTAAAAATTTTAAAATATATATTTTTAAAAAATATTTTTTTGTTGATAGATATCCATATACACACTTTGAAGAAGTACTTTTAGAAGAAGTTCAATGTTGTCTAGATCAAAATTCAATCAATATTGAAATAGAAATTCTAAACATTATAATGTAATTTTTAATTTGGTAAATCACAATTAAGAAGTTCCACATTCTCACATCCGACAAGATTTGTTATAAACAAATATATTTTCATGTCAATCACTAACTAATCAAACTTTTATTTATCAAGAATTTTTCAAAAGTATTTCAATTTAAGGTTTTTCACATTTTTTATTTAATTTACTAATTTTTTATTGTTTAATTTACTTTTTAATTTGATGTGAATTTTTTATTCGACTAACATATATATATATATAGATAAAAAGTGATTACATGGTGGGAGTGGGTTTTCCTAGATTGAGTTAAATATTAATGTGTCTTAATAATATGGGTCAAGTCGGGTATGGATCAAGTATGGGTTGAGTCGGGTATGCGTCATCAAATTTACATTACATAAAATGGATCAAAATTGGTTAAACGAGTCAATATGGGTCGGACCATTTTCAACCCGACCCACTAATTTGATGGCCCTAGGTGCATGTACACAAGTGGATGTGGAGTTTTGAAAATTTCAAAAGGTTCATTGATTGTAATGAGAGGTAACATAAAGAAAAACCTTTATGTTTTGCAGGGAAATGCCATTGTGGGTTCTTTAAATATATCATTCTCTTTAGATTCTAAAAATCAATGTTGTAGCATATGCGGTTAGGTCACATGAGTGAAAGATGAATGACCATCTTGAGTAAATGTGGTTTACTTTATGGAGATCATACGATCTCACTTGACTTTTGTGAACATTGTGTTTTTCAGAAGCAGCAAGAATTAGTTTTAGTACTGGAGTGCACTCAATGGAGGGCACAGTTGACTATATTCACTCCGATTTGTGGGGCTCCACATAGGTAACATTTAAAGGTGGTGTAATTTATCTTCTAACATTTATTGATGATGTTTAAGGAAAGTTTGGGTTTATTTCTTGAAGCATAGAAGTGACGTTTTTGATCTGTTCAAGAAGTGGGAAATGTTAACAAAAAATCAACAAGTACTGCGAAGATTCGGGGATTATCCAACATTGAACAATCAGATGCACACCTCCACAAAATGGGGTGGTGGAGCACATGAATCGGATACTTTTAGAGAGAGCTCGGTGTATGCTCTCTAATGCTGGACTTGGGAAAGATTTTTTGGCTAAAGCCGTGAACACGATGTGTTATTTAGTAAATCGATCTCATCAACCGTAATTGAATGTAAGACTCCTAATGAGGTATGGTTAGGTAAACTTTATGATTATTCTACTTTAAAAATATTTGGATGTCCTGTTTATCATGATGTAAAAGAGGGTAAGTTTGAACCTAGGGCCAAGAAGTGTATTTTCGTTGGTTATGTAGACGAGGTTAAAAGATATAGATTATAGTATTTTGACCCTCAGTCATAGAGTTTATAATTAGTAGGGATGTTACTTTTGATGAAAAGTCTATGCTTGGACAAAGAAAGGTTGTTATTGAGTCTACAGGTATTCATGAGGAGAACGTTTAGAAAGAGGTAGAGATTCATGTAGAGCATCTATGAAAAATAATTAAAGATGTTTTTATTTGGCCAGAAAGTGACAATGAGCAACAAGACTCAAATTCTATCAAAAAAGAAGTAGAATAAATTGAGTAACCTCAAAGTTTGGCTAGAGGAAGAATTAAACGACAAATTAACCCTTCCTAAAGGTATGTTTGCACTGATTTGGTAGCATATGCTCTTACAGTTGCTGAAGAGCTTGGTATTAAAGAATCTTATATATTCTTTGAATCTACTATTTGTTCTAAATCTGAGAAGTGGCTTGTTGCGATGAATGGAGAAATGGAGTCTCTTCATAAGAGCCAAACTTGGGATCTTATGAAATTATCTGAGGGCAAAAGAGCTATGGGGTCCAAGTGGTCTTCAAAAGAAAAAAGGGAATTCCAAGAGTTGAAAATGAATGATTTAAGGCACATTCGGTAGAGAAAGATTTTAATCAGAAAGTGTTCTCTCTAGCTATGAAACATAGTTTCATTCTTTATGATCTAGAGCTTTTGCAAATTGATGTCAAGACCACTTTTCTACAATGTGAGCTTGAAGAAACAATCTATATATCTCAACCCGAGGGATTCGTTGTTAAGGGTAAAGAAGATCAGGTTTGTAGGTTGAAATGTTTTTTGTATGGTCTCAAGCGATCTCAACAACAATGGGACAAGAGGTTTGACAACTTTATGTTGAGTTATGACTATTTGTGAAATGCGCATGATAGTTATGTGTACTGTAAAAGTTTGCTATTACATGTAATGACATGCTTATAGCAGCAAAGAACATGTTAGAGAAACAAAATTTGAAGAGGAACTTAGTAGAGAATTTGAGATGAAAGATCTTGGAATTTCCAAGAAAATTCTAGGTGTGGAGAGTCGGAGAGATAAACAGGTTGGGAAGTTATACCTCTCATAGAAGAAGTATATTGAAAAAGTGCTTAAGCGCTTTGGCATGAAGAATGCCAAACCGGTGAGTACTCCCTTGGTGTCTCATTTTAGGCTTTTAGCTTCTTTGTTGCCTAAAACTAAAGAAGAAGTGATGAGATGTCTAGAGTTTCATATTCTAGTGTTGTGGGTAGTCTCATGTATGCTATGATGTGCACTTGTCCGGATATTTCACAAGCTTTTAGTATTGTCAGTAGGTATATAGCACATTCGAGTAAAGCTCACTAGCAAGCCTTGAAATGTATTCTTCAATACATTCACAGTACCTCAGATGCGGGCTTAGTTTTTAATAGAGCTTGTAATATAGGACATTCAGCTTTTGGCTTCGTTGATTTTGACTATGCATGCGATCTTGACAAAAGGAGATCTTTGACAAGTTATGTTTTTATGCTTGGTGGTTTTGTGGTTAATTAGAGGGCAATTTTGCAGAACACGGTTGCTTTATCTACCACTGAAGCATAATAGATGGCAGTAGCGGAAGCAGTAAAGGAAGCTCTTTGATTGAAGCGTTTAGTCACAGAACTCGGTGTGAAGTAGGAGGGAGCCTATGTTATCTTTTGTGATAACCAAAGTGCGATTCAATTGACGAAGAATGCAATGTATGATGAGAGAACAAACATATTGACAAACGGTATCACTTTGTATGTGATGAGGTATAGTTATGATGAAGAAAATACTTACGATGGATAATCTGGCAAATATGTTAATCAAATTAGTTCTTTTGACCAAGTTCAAGAATTGCATGGACTTGATTGTCATTTTCGCCATTGGAGTTGCTTAGGCGGAGTTGGTAGTGTTTCATATCTTATTTCCTACACCAAGTATGCTCACATAGGCTTAGGGGTGTGCATTGTCGACTTCGTCGTTTTTGGGATTTCCTTGTGTGGTCACTTTTGATGGTGAGGGAAACATATATTGTGATGTTTGACATAATACTCTTTTGAAGATTTGAAGTCAATGTGGAGTATTTGTTAAGTTTTGGCTTTCAAATTAAGAAATAAGGGTATTTTAAATCATGCACTTTTGTTTTATGATTTTTTTTAGAGGGAGATTATGAAAGGAATCTGTTTTATAAGACATCTCCAACCCTAACCTCCATATTATTTCCTCATTTGTTTTTTTTTTTATTCTTATTTTCATATTAGATCTTTAGATTTTGGGGTTCACCAAGTAGTTTGAGAGTTTCTGGATTATACTCTCGTACTCTTTGTTGAAGATAGTGAAACCCCTCTCTCTCCCCGAGGTTTTTTCGATTTTGGATTTTCCACGTAAATCTCGCATCTTGTGTGACTTCGATTTTGTTTTCATCATTTGCTACTTACGCTTCGATTGGTGCATCTTTTGGCGTTTTCCGCAACAATGATGTCTCCATTCCAAATACCTCTTCGATCCATGAAAACAACCCAACCTCAACTTCTATTTAGAGTTATTTTCCTTGAAACAATTTGAAACTTGCGTCTTTCATCTTACTTTGAATTACTTCTCTAGGTCCATAGACATGTCTTTTCTTTTTCACAATCAATCTTAGATCACTGCATGTGTACATATAATTCATATATATATATATATATAGAGAGAGAGAGAGAGAGAGAGAGAGAGAGAGTTTGATCCATAAAAACAACCCAAGCTCTAGTTATGAGAAACTTGGATCTTTCATCTTACTTCGAATACCTTCTCTAGGTCCATGGGCACAACTTTTCTTTTTCACAATCAATCTTAGATCATGGTATGTGTACATATAATTCATAGAGGGGGGGGAGAGAGAGAGAGAGAGAGAGAGAGAGAGAGAGAGAGAGTTAGATGCTTAAAAACAACTCAACCTCAACTTCTGGGTCCGTTCGTTTTACGGAAAATAATTTCCAAGAAAGCATTTTCCAGATTTTCCGATATTCATTTCACGGAAAATGAATTAGTTGTGGAAATCATTTTCTACCAAGGAAAAAAAGTCTTCTAAAAGAAAGGAAAATGTTTTCCACTTTTCAAATTGGGGAAAACATTTTCCTTAGTCAGTCTTTCCTCTCATAACCTATTAGCCCCCTTCTTTCTTGTTTTCTTTTTTAATAATTTGAATATTAAATTCTTTTTCTTTTCCTTTTTTTTTTTTTTTTTCCACCTTCTTCTTTGGTTGGTCGCAGGCATGGCTACAACTGGCAACCGACCACAGAAAGGTCGAGGCTCACCGCTGGCCTTAGGCCTCACCTAGCTCGCTAGATTGGCAAACCAACGGCAAGCGCGAGCCTCTGGCAAGGCCAAAGGCCTACGAGCGTAAGGCTCGCCCTCGCGCTTAGACCCTAACGCTTGTCGATCTGGCGAGCGGCAAGCTTGAGATCGACCAACCAACGGTGAGTGCAAGCCTCTGGCTCACTGATCTGGCTAGGCCAGAGGCTGGCAAGCTTGGGCTCGCCGCTCGCCAATCCACTTGTTGCTTGCGAGATCGGCGAGCCAGTGGAAGCTAGCCTTCAACTGGTCATTAGCCATCGCGTGGCCGGCGAATAGCCAAAGAAAAAGAAGAAGATAAAAAGAAAGAAAAATTAAAAAAAAAATTTTAAAAATCGATTTTAAAAAATTGATTTAAAAATAAAATATTATTATTATTATTAAAAAAATACGTAGAGGAAAATTTTCCTTATCGAACAATGAAAAATACTTTCAACTTTATTTTCAGGTTTCAAACGAATATAGGAAAATAATGACATTTGTTTGGAAAATGACTTTCAGAACGCTGCATTTTTCAAATGAAACGAACTGGAGCTTTCTAAATTTAGAGTTATTTTCCTTGAAACAATGAGAATTTTGGTCTTTCATCTTACTTTGATGACTTCTCTAAGTCCACGGACATGACTTTTCTTTTCAGAATCAATCTTAGATCACGGCATGTGTACATATAATTCATAGAGAGAGAGAGAGAGAGGAAAGAGAAGAGAGAGAGAGAGGGAGGAGGAGGGACCGGGGTGGTGTATTTAGACATACCTCAACAATGTTACTCGGATACTTCCCCAACCAAGGCAACCCTCCCTTTGGGCCAATTGCACCTTTGTGGGCTTGGCCTATTGTACCCGGAGGACAAACATCTTAGAACTTGGGCTAATGCTTACAAACCTTGGCAGGCAACATCTCACGGGCCATTCCTTGGATATGGGCCTTGTCTATGTTTCACCGTTATCAAACAAGCTGTCTTCTTCTCAGAGTGCTTGTATAGAGAGAGAAATTATAAAATTATACTGTCAATTTTTCCCCAAAAAAATCCTCTTTTCCGTACTCCAAAACCGTCCTCGAGTGAAATATAAGACCCCTTTACCGTTATAACTTATACCATAGGAGCACAAAAACGTAAACAAGTTCTCACGCCTCTTAATTACACCTTTAGTATTGTGCATCTGCAAAGTTGTCATCGACTACACCCAAAAACTGCCCCATTCAATCGCATGTAACCGTTAATTCATATCAGGACCAAAAAAAAAAAAACCGTTAATTCATATCCGATTGTAGCACCTCGTAGTTTTTGCAATTTGGGTCGATGCCTCGGTCCCTAAGGTCTTCCAAAATCTAGGTTCGAGTTGGCTATGAAACTAGATACATCGGATTCTAAAAAAAAAAGAGGGGTCGGCACCAGGCAATTTTTATTACCTAGGTTGACTGGATGGCTAAAATGTTTAAGCAGTTACGGGGAATAAACTACTTAGGTAACATATGCAATGTGAATAGTTTATGTGCGTTAACCCGAGGCTGAGGTCGGATTACGTGAAGTACTGGTTTATATCCTACAACGCATTTAGGTACCACAACTATTCGATGAAGTCCTACTTCCTGATTATCGTGCATTTTCGTTAGTAGAGACAAGATTCAAAAATTGACCAACACGCAACCAGGCCAAAAGATCGCGTTGGATTTGCCCATTGTGTGTGTGCGTGTGTACTTTTATAAATGCCGTGCATGTTGCAAGATGCGTGACACCGACAATTGCACCGAATGTGAAATGATCAAATCACGTACAAGTCAAAATCGAATATGAATGGCATACAAGTTGACCACATGATAGAATACATATGCCACGGACATGCAAAATGACTTATGAATCGAAAGTAACATGCAAAGATCGAATATGACGTTCTTGAATGACATACGATGATCAAATATAATAAGTAGTGATTGGATATGACGTGTTCAAATGACTTGTAAAAGTTGAATACAACGTATCCAAATTACATGCGTTGATTGAACGCAACATGTGCGAATGATATGTGGGGATCAAACATAATATATATGGATGACATGCATAATGATGTGGTAAGCAAAAGTAACATGTGCGATTGACATATGTGATTACGTGACGATCAAATATGACATGTGCAAATGATATGAGTGGCCATTGGAGAAGACATGCACTAATGACATAAGCAATGCAACAATCGAATAAGATATGCATGGAGACATGAAAATTGATATAAAACATGTCAATCGAACATGTACAACATGTCAAATGCACTTAAGTGACAAATGTTGTGATATATAGATGCATCAATGCAATTTTGAAATGTGTGTAGTTGCATTTCAAAAGTGAAATTTGAATGATAAAATGATGATTAATGTGCATGAGGCTTCGATTCATGTGTTGACATCGCGATAGTTGTTGATCCTTGACCTTTGGTCATGTCATTGTAACCTATCCTACACATGAGACTAATCCCATTGGTATTGTGTCCTAGGGGTTTATTCTAGCACTTCATATATCAGACACTTCATATTACCCTTCAAATTGCATAATTTGTATATCAACAATCGATAGCATGAATTCTAGTGACTTTCAAATAATAAGATCATTTAGCAGCACCAATAGCATCCATTAAGCTCTAAATTTGAGTTTCATTATTCCAACGATCAGGATATATGCATAATTTTTATTTCTATCTTGACAGTATCATGATGAATTTCAAAAGTTGTGGTTTGATTTCAACATTACAATAATTAAGAATCATATGAAAATTTTATCATTATAACTAGGCAGCATAACGGTGCAATGTAAGATTAAAATCGACATTACAACGGCATAAAAAAAAAAATGCTTTCTAATTGAATTTAAAGAGAGAGGGAGTGAAAGACTTACCTTAGGAGCGCGAGAACCCTAGTACCTACAAACACCAAGGAAACCACAAGTGAAACTTAAGAGAGCAAATTGAGAGTGAAAGCAAGAGAACAACTCACCATGTGCTGAAATGAGGAACTCAGGTCCTATATATAGATATCTTTACTAGTCCTCAACCTGAGGTGGAGGAGAGTGATCCTTATGTTTAGGAAAATAAAAACATTACAAGTATAATAAATTTTTACAATGTTCACTTAAATGTCATAACTTTTTTTTTTTTATCACCTAAGTGTTATGACTTTTACTTTACTTCAATGTCATAACTTTCAATCGATCACTTATATGTCATAATTTTTAAAAATCATTCACCCAAACGTCGAAAATCCCACATGGCATGATATTTATGGTGAAAGCTTTTTAAAAAATTTATGGCATTTAAATAATTAATAAAAAAATTATGTCTCTTAATTTAGTGCCATATAAAACTTATAGAACTTGTGATATCCTTTTTACTCATGTTGAACACTTGAGCATCGAAGAACTTCCCGTTCGCGTGATCATTTTCCTCGTTGGAAAGCCCTTGACAAAAGCTTTTAATGAGCCCGACCTTGATAGGGTAAAATAAATAGTAGTATCCAGACTCGAAATTTTAGCCCATTCAAAGGCCACAGGCTCGAATCTACGAGCGCGGCCTCAACTTAGCGACGTGAAATTTCTAAAAATCATTGTTGACCACGATTAAGAGGTATGGAAAGTTTCTTTAGATTCTGAGATCTTTAAATTTGGT
Organism: Eucalyptus virginea; assembly: GCA_014182375.1. NCBI lineage: Eukaryota > Viridiplantae > Streptophyta > Magnoliopsida > Myrtales > Myrtaceae > Eucalyptus > Eucalyptus virginea. The sequence goes on from CM024523.1 coordinate 1,041,406, forward strand.
AATGGGCAACTACTTTCGTTTTTGTTTCTCTCTTTTTCCCCCAAAAAAAAATTCTGAAAATAAAATAAAATTGAGGGTCTGCTTGGTATAAGGAATCGTCCAGTTTTCTATTTTCATTTTCGTTTGCAAATGAAAACAAAACTGAAAATACGTTAGGAATTTAACTGAAAGCTGTTTTGAAATGAATTTGTTTTCAGCTTTCGAACTAAAAATTGAAAAAGTAGTTTTCAAACTATTCTTCAGAAGGAGAATGCAGTTTACTTATAAAATGAAAACATACCTCCTAACATCAAAAGCATTAAAATCAAATATGTTTTAAAATATTGTGTTCATATCGAAGATTTTATTTTTGGACTAAACACGTTTTTAGGAAAACTAAACAAAAAAACTGAAATCTGAAAAGGACAACAGTTTTTATTATTTTCAATGAAAATTATATTTGAAAATGTTTTGACGAACCAAACTGGCCCTCGGGTTTCCTTTTCTCAACGTTTTCTCTATTCTTTAAAGATATTCAATAAAATATTAACATTTATTTTGGTTACCAATTATCACGAGTATCAATTGAGGAATTTATCTTCTTATATTAGTTTCTTTTATAATGATAAGATGTTATTACCTTTTTTTTTTTGGTCGAATACAATGCTATTATCAAATGCCACAAAAAATTTGCTTTAGTGGAAAAGGAATTAAAGATTTGGATTAGGATAAGACTTTGCAAGTGGAACATTATTTCAAATAAAGATATTATTTTCTCAAATAAAAATCAAAATATTAAACCCTTCCTTACAAGTGATTGTCGCCCCCATTGCCAATGGGGTGTTGGGTGGGGTTGTTATTGCCTTAGCGAGGGCCAACAACCCTCTTTGACTAGAGGTGAGGGCTCTGCCCTTACCAAAGCTAGGAGAGGGTTGTTGGCTCTCACTAGAACCAAGAGAGGGCTGTGACCCTCTCCCTAGCGACAGTTTGTGACTCGATGCCCTATTAGCGATGGGTGGCAGCCATAGGCGAGAGGGTTGGTTATTTATTTATTTATTTGTGTTTTCTTTTTTTTTTTCTTTAAGTTTTAGCTTTTTTTTTTAGTTTGTCTTTTTAAGAAAAGATTAAAAAGAAATAGGAAAAAATAAAGAAAATAAAAATAAAAATGTAAATGATAGAAATGTCCTTGATTAGCTGATAAGGTCAAGTCATTTTTCATATTAATATGTTTATTTTAGGCTATTATTTGAAACAAACTTAGTTTCAACCTCTTATTTGATAAAATAAACTCATTTCAAGTTTTTATTTGAAATAAGATTCATTTTGAGCCATTATTTGAGAAAATGAAAACATTTCGGTCTTTATTGAAATTTTTCCTTATTTCTTAATCTAACAAAAACTAGTAAATTGAGAAATATATGTTGTTTCTTCTAGTCAATAGACATATTCTTTAATTATTTAAATGAATCCATATTTTAATAAATTTGTGTGCTACATAAGTTTTTTTTTTTTTCCTTTTTAACCAATATAGATTAGGCTCACGCTAGTTTTTTTTTTTTTTTTTTTTTTACTCTACTTTTATTCTAATTTTTACTCTTAAACTTTTGCCATACTCCCTTACAGGCGTGGGAGTCGAAACCTACACTTGAAACTAATTCGTCCCCACCCCAATTTCAGAGAAGGTTTTCCATATTAAAAGAATAGCCATTGGGGTAAATCCATGATTGGGCTCACGCTAGTTGACTCTAAAAACCCCATCTGAAACGTTGGTTCCGCATATTCCCCCAGCTTCGCCGAATTTTCAGTCCCCTTTGTTTAGTGGCCATCCTCGCTCGATTGACCAGAAAAGGTCATCAAACCAAGAGATCAATCGGTCGCCGGATATTGCGACCCAAGGGCCCTTTCATGGCCCAAATGATCCAAGCCGTCGTAATTAAGTACAAAAGCATTTCATATCTCATTAAAACATCATGTCACGAAATGTGTTTATAGGCATAAAAGTGCGGTGACTTAGAATTTTAATGTGAGCAGTCCTGTTCAACATGAAGCCGCGTGGGTAGGTTGAACGGCGTTAACAAAAAAATAATAGAAAACGAGAGAAAGGAGAGAAGAAAAAGAGAGGAGGGAAGTTTTTCGCTCCAAGCAACCAGATTGAAAGCTTCCCATCAAAATTCATCCCCAGACATTCGGTCTTCGCAGCATCTGGGCAACGGACTTTTGACCCCGTTGCTCCTCCGCGACGTCCATGGACGCCTCCAACGCTCGAGTTCATGCGATTGGTCAGACCGAGATCAATTGGGACAAGTGGGTCGCTCGTTTCTTCGTTGAATTTGATCTTTTCTTGTTCGTGGCTCGTTCTTGTTTCGTTGGTTTCCGTCGTCGCTCGTCGCATTTTCTTTTTGGGTTTTTGTTTTCTTGGCAGTTTGATTTTTGTTTCTTGGGTTCCCCGGCCAATGGGGTGTGGAATTCATCTCCGAGCAATCAGGGAAATTTCTGGGCTTAAGGGGGTCCTCAGTTTGGATTTCTTGCTAATCTTTTCCGTTCTAGCAGTTGTAGGGATATGTGTTTGATGCTTTTAGTACGAGGTTATGATGATGAGATTGTATGCCCACATCGCTTTTCTAAGATTATGCATTTATTGGTAACCAAAGCTCCTGATGAATGGATATACGGTGATGTCGAGCTGCAGGATTTTATAACGAATAGGAATGAAATTAAATGGTATGTTATCTTTCAGGTTTCAAAGTAAGTTCAACACGTTTGTCCGCCATTTCGAAGCTTTTCATTGATAATTTATATGTTTAGTTTCGTATATCAATTTCGTATTTATATTGGGTATCGTGGGAATTCTCCTATATGCTAGTGCAACGAAGATGAGTTCTTTGATGAGGTCTTATGAACACAACAGAGGTTTAAACAGGATGTTTGTAGTTAACTTTGTGTGTGCGCGCTGATAATCCCATGATTTACAACATCTGTTTGATACTTAGGAAGATGTGACTTCTATCTGTATTGTACTAGTTCCCTCTTATAGGCTCATCCATTTCACCAATTTCTGCAGGCTAGATAAAACTAAGTTTTATGTTGTAGGAGCTGGCCTCTTCACGGGGGTTACAGTGGCATTATACCCAGTTTCTGTTGTCAAAACGAGGCTGCAGGTTGCTACAAAACATACTCTTGAGAAGAACGCGCTTGCAGTCCTCAGAGGTATATTGAAGACAGATGGGGTTCCTGGCCTTTACAGAGGATTTGGAACAGTCATCACTGGTGCAATTCCCGCAAGGATTATTTTCCTCACTGCTTTAGAGACTACAAAGGTTGCCACTTTCAAGATGGTTGAAACTATGAAATTAGCTGAGCCCACCCAAGCAGCCATAGCAAATGGTGCTGCTGGCATGACTGCATCGCTCTTTTCTCAGGCTGTGTTTGTTCCAATTGATGTGGTATGTAGTTCATGTTGAAATGTAATCTCTCATTATGACTCATGACTATCTGACAGTTTTCCTCAGGCTCACGTAGATGGGGTAATAAGTATTATGGTAATGATTACCAAATTATGGTAACTTAACATCATTATATTCTGGAAATTTGAGCCTACTTTTGGTTAGCTGGAATGAATAATAATGATAGAAATAAGTTTCCATGGGGTTTGATGCTAAATTTCATATCCTCACATATACTGCTCAGGTCAGTCAAAAGCTGATGGTCCAGGGATACTCAGGCCATGCAAGGTATAGTGGAGGTTTGGACGTTGTTCGTAAGGTGTTGCAATCTGATGGCATCAGAGGATTGTATAGAGGGTTTGGTCTCTCTGTTATGACTTATTCACCGTCAAGTGCTGTTTGGTGGGCAAGTTATGGTTCAAGCCAGCGTGTTTTTTGGAGGTAAGACTTGGTTTAGTGCTCATTTGATGTGGTTGAAGTTCAACTACACCAGGACTGCTGCTGAAACTAAATAAAATGAAAAGGATTTCTAGCTCCCTTGAAATTCTTTCTCATGTAATTGCCGATCTTATCAACATACCTGAAGCTTCCATTCTTCAAATGTGAATAATGTAGACTTCTTATGTGAATTTACTTTGTTATGTTCATAACTGGTGAACCTTGATATGAGTCTCTCTCTCTCTCTCTCACACATTTTTGTCTTCCATTTTTTCCTGTTTATCAATGTATGGGGGGGTCTCATTGAATAAGCTAATGGCGTGGAGTGGACTAGCATGTTATATGATTTGTCATTCTTAAATTGTCTTCCTTCTTCTACTGCATGTGCTTGTGCATGTGCTATTTCATGTTTGCATAATTATTTCAGTGTCACATGTGACATTTAACTGTTGAACCAGCGCAACATCGATGTTGTGGCATTTGAATTATCAAAGTCAAAGAGTGTGGGCGTGTTTTGTATGTTTTTCTCCTCTTGGAGTTAGCAAGCCTTTAAATCAACGCAAAAGAGGACTTGGACCATCAGACATTCATGGTATTGTGCCTCCATTGCCCTTTAAAGAGCAGGTGTAAGATAATGTTGTGAAAAAGTTTAAATGGACACTGATACTGAAAGGCTGTGTGAAGGGGTTGGGACATCACCATAAAAAACTGACTTTTAATGTTCCCTTTAGAGGTATCTCATTTAACTTAAGCACCTATGAGCTCATACGATACATTAACATCTATAAGTTATTACTCCTTTGATATGAAAATGCTGTGTGACCTTTCAGTCTGATTCATCACTATGTGTCGTGTCTCTAGTCACATGGATTCCTTCTACAATGAACAGTGCAATAATGGATCGTCTGTTGACAGCGACTTTTTTCAGCACTGTTCTTTAACATTGTCCTTAGGTACTCATCTGCTAATATGATAAACAAGCTGATTGTAATCGAGTAAGCATATGGAGTTCATGTTTTTGCGGGTCTAGCATAGTTCCCTCTATGCATTGGATAGATGATTGGCTCATGCCAGTGGAATGAACTCAGACAATTTATCTCCTTGTTTGAAGATGCATTTGCTAGGCTTGGCCTTGTGGCCCCCTTTGTAGGAGAAGTGTTTCATGGCTTTAATAGTGTCTACCAAAGTAATCATGTGTAGTTATGACAAAAGTTCTACCTTATTTATTTGAAACATGCTATAATTATAGTATAATCTATTTGAATGGCTTCATTTTCTGATCATTCCATGTGCCCCTAGTTGGAACAGGACTCTGATATTTCACAACTGACATGTAATTGAGCCACATCCTGTCAACCAAGCCTATGGAAAACTGGGACCTTTGCACAAAAATGAAAACTTAAATTTTTAGTTGGACACAAAATATGGTGGACTTGCAGGACAGCTTTGAATTTAAAACCTTAAAAGCACCCGACATGGAGATTTTTATTTTTGGCTTATCACATTATGCATGCTTTCACTTTGTTTCCGAAGGCTCTGCAGTCAGTGTATTTCTACTAGAGCTCTATTTGTGCTTATCGAGGAGAATCTCTAATCTCAAAGCTCCTACTCGACCTCTTTTCCTAGTGCTTAAATCACAATTTGGTTGTTTTGAAGAGGAATAATTTAGATCTCGATACATTTAAAAGAATATGATGATATAGTGGAGATGTGTTACTTTAGTTTTGAAGAACACACTGTTAGAAGGTCCACTTCCTACACCTTATCTAGATCCCCTCTTTTTGTCAAGTGTAGTTTTCCATCTGTGTCATTCCAGAAGAGTGATTTCAAGCACTCTAATCTTACTTAAAGAATCTTTTCTTCTATCCATTGCTTTCCCATGTTTATTTCCATTATCTCCTTTTTTTCAAGTAATCCTTGCTTGTGTTACCACATTTTATGCTTTCACAATTTCTCTTTGTTTACATTTTTTATTATTCTAATTCTTTTCTGTTCTTATAAACCGAGGAGCCATTATATATTTGTCAGTGTTTTCTTCTTCAACCATATGTTTATATCCTTCCATTGGCAAAAAGGATAATCTTTCATGGCCATCTTGGTGTAGCATAAGACAAAATGTTTAATTTTGTTTATACTCCTTTTAATATTGTAGATATATGGGATTCAGGTGAATTATTTGGAGAGTCTACCTTTATCTAAAGCTTAAAGGATTTACCTCCATGCATGTGTCATTTCACAGTTGTCTGTTTTTCCTCTTGTTAAGAATGATAAATCCTGTCTCCATTGTCAGATCTCAAAAACAACATAATCTCTCTTTCCTGTGTACAATATTTTCTGAACTATCCAGTCATAAAGAATGTCAGCACCTTTTGCAACTTGCTTTTTCGTTCTCGAATTATAGTAGATCCTCTCTTAAGTTTTGCTACAGATTCTGTTAGATTTTTAAAGTTTCCACATTTCTGCCTTTGTCATCTTTTCTGTACGTGATTTTACCTTCCATTATAAAGTACTCTCTTCTGAAATGCAATATTATGTTTGATTAAGGGAAGGGCATATCCGATGTATTTTTTATATTTATTTCAGAGGAGCAACAGGAAATGTGAAAATGGGACTGATGTAATACAGGACCAGATTTCACAATGCCATTTTTTTTTAACGTGAATTTTATTATATTGAATTGCATTATGTACTCTTTGGCATTTTGAGTTTTCTTTTTGATTTGCTTGTCATTGAATAGCCTTTTAGGTCAGGGGGAAGAGTTTGAGGAAGCTCCTCCAAGTAATTGGACAATAATGTCAGTTCAAGCTGCTGGAGGAATCATTGCAGGTGCAACAGCTTCTTGCATTACCACCCCATTAGACACTATCAAAACTCGCTTACAGGTACTTTTAAATAGGTTGACTGTTGATATTTTGCTTTTGTAAGATCTACCTAAGATCTGAATGGAGCATGGTGATCCAATCTGTTTATTGGCCCTGTAATTTTTTGCTGCCTCTAGTGATAGATGCTATTACTATGATTACTCTTCCTTCATGAACCAATGAGAGAATTCTCTTTACCATGAGGACTATCGGCTACTTCTCTCTCTAATATTGAACTCCATTAAACTCCAGGTCGTTTTATCTTAGTTTTTGCCATCTGGATTATTTTAAAGTAAGAGTAAAATTGTTAGGTTGGAGAAAGGGTAGAAAGAATAGGAGCATGGGAATGGCTGCATAGATCATTATAGTTTACTTGCTCTCCTAGGAAGGTGTCAATGGGATTAGGTCTATTGGTTTCAAGAGACATTCTTATTGCAGCATGGGAATAGTTGACCCCACTCATGACCCATGCTATTGGTCATGTTAAATGTCACTTAATTGTTTTAGAAAAAACGGAAGTGATGATACCAGGTGTAACAACTTGGGAATTGTCATCCCTAGTGTCATTTTAAAATAATGGTAATTGACAAATAAAGGCATGATTGATAGTTTAAACTATGTGACATAGCTCAAGCTTAATGGTTGGGTTTAACTGTCCCATTTTCAAAAGAAGATGTGTTTTAACCTGTATAATCCAACATTTTTAATTTACACAACACTTTGGCATTGATAACAGTAAAATAGACCATCAAAAAGAGAATCTAGATACTACATTAAAAGAAAAGGAATGAAGAAATTGTATTCAACCAAATTTTTAGATTCAGTAACAGAATCAGGATTCAGATCTCCTTGCTTTAGCATGTATATCTGTCGTCTTAGCATGAATAATGCATGAACGCTCTAAAATTAGGTTGGTCTAGATGTGTTTAAATTGGTTAAGCGGGCCATTCTGTGTATTCTCTCCACTGGCACATTGTAATCCATTAACTTTTTGTCCTTTTCAGTGAAGTACTTAATCCTATGTGTACCTTTTGTTTCTTTAATTGCCAGGTGATGGGGCATGAGAAGAGAACATCTGTTAGGAAGGTTGTGAGAAACTTGATTGCAGAGGATGGTTGGACTGGTCTATATAGAGGATTGGGTCCTCGGTTTTTCAGTATGTCAGCTTGGGGAACCTCAATGATATTGACATATGAATATCTGAGTATGTTTTTCCTCCTCTTTTCTAATTATATTCACTTCTAGTAAATAACTGATGGGTGTACACACATTATCAGGACACCTGTGAGTTGAAAGGTTGTTAATTTGTGGGATGTCATGTGGCTACGATCTGTGCAGATCTAAACTCCTCGCCCCCTTCTTTTGTGATTAAATGGTGTCTTTGTGTGACCCTCAGCTTTGTCTCTTAGTATTCCATTTTCATTGTCCTCATCATGATAGAATGTGTGAATGCTTTATGTCTTATAGCATCTGCAAGATATTATTTGGTGCTTTATTAACTAAGTTGAATTGTTCAGATGTTAGTGTAGTCAATTGTGCAGGCGGTTTATTTCTAAACCTTTGATGTCTGCTCGAAAAGGGCATGTCCAGTTTATACATCTAACAAATTAGATCTAGACACCAATCTGCAAATGGTGATTGCCTGTCTCTTGGAATTGGTTTTATAGTGCAAGTTGTCTTATTCCTTTCTTGTCTCTCTTGAACATCCTTTTATGACACCATGATTCATATCCAGTCTGACAGTTTATCGTGTTCTTTGTACAGAGCGCTTGTGTGCAAAAGATGCATAGGCTTGGCACTATTCTGACTGGGAAAATGTACTTACGTATCGAGACAGTCCCCGCTAGTCAAACGGGATCATCTTTGGCAGGATCCTCTACAGCTTCCTGACTAGAAATTTGAGTAGCTTGTGAGAAATGGGAGGGCAAAGAGCATCCTTTAAAGTAGGGCCTCTGCCCTTAAATCCATTAGGGGTTCGAATTTTCTAAATCCTAAATCAATTGGTTGTATTTTTTGTGAATGCCTAGATATCTGGCTGAGATTCTTTAGCATAGCCTTTACTTTTTGTTTCGTTCTCAATTTGTTATCATCGACAATAATTGATGATTGATATTAGACGGTAGCATTCCCCTATCCTGTTTGCTTCACATTGTAAGTATATTCTTACACCAGCAATATAGATGGTTTCTATAAATTTGGGTCTCCTTTGTGCTTTATATGTAGACTTATAATGAAATTTTGTTTCATCCGCCTTTTCTTTGTAGAGCTTTACATCTATGTTTACTTGACTTTTCGCAGATTCTTTAGAACAATGCTTCACGTATTTGTGGAAGTTGCCTTAAGATTTCCAAGGGTTTCCCTCAGTCGTTTCTGTTTGTTGGATGATTTTTAGAGGCATAAGTCAGGCAATTTTCCTGGAGCGCCAAACACATGCGGATGTGCTAACTTTCTGCAAGCCTGATTCCAGGACTTCAACACAGGGAATCACTTTATATGTTCCTCAATAATAACCCAAAACCATGTGACTATCATTTCTCACTTAGCTCTTTCCATACACTTGATCCCGATCTAACATCAATCGGAATTTGCGTGCATTTCCTGATGACTAGATTTGCTTTTACGTGGTAAAATTTACATCATATCTTCTGCACCGAAACCTTGACATACCAACTTCAAGAACCAAAGCAGGAACAGTTAAAACTTGAATGCCCGTCTCAACGAGCTGCGGGATTCATAAACTTAGATAAAAAGCCCCAGTCTACAAGATCTGCGAATCATAATTATTCGTACTCACGTCACGAACATCATTGCTACTGATCGTCGTCACAGCTGCCTTACTGCTCTTCCCACCACTACCATTGCTACTGCTGAACACCTCATCGCTGCTGTCCATTGCGTCACCTCCGATTGAAGCCATGCCATGGTCGTTATCATTGCTGTCACCAATGGATGCACCTGCATGGTCTATCGCCTCCTGCTCCGCGCTCACCTGTAGCTGCAGTGCAAACTCGAGGTTCCCCACGACGTCATTCATGGATGGCCGCTTGGCCCCCTCTTCCTGCAAGCAGCTCACGGCGATCTCGCAGAACTTGTGAAGGCACTCGGAGGCGATCGCCCCCTTCAGGTGCGGGTCCACGATCTTTTCGACATCCCCGCTCTTGCAGCAGCTCTGGGCCCATGCAGCCAGGTTGATCTGTTCCTTCGGGACCGTCCGGTTCATGACGGGCCTCGCACACAGCACCTCGAACAGCACCACACCGAAGGAATAGACGTCAGACTTGTCAGTCAGCTGCTGGCGCTTATAGTACTCTGGGTCCAGGTACCCCAGGGTGCCCTTCACGTTCGTGCTGACGTGCGTCTTGGACACGCTCGTGGGCCCGAACTTCGAGAGCCCGAAGTCGGACACCTTGGCAACCCACTTTTCGTCGAGCAGGATGTTGGTCGTCTTCATGTCGCGGTGTATGATGGTGTGCTCGGCACCTGTGTGGAGGTAGTCCAGGCCACGTGCGGCGCCTATGCAGATCTGGAGTCGCTGCTTCCAGGGAAGTGGGGGATTATCGGTGTTGTAGAGATGGTCGCTGACGGTCCCGCGCTCCATGTAGTCGTACACGAGAATCATCTCCCCTGCGTCATTGCAGAAACCGATCAGGGAGACCAGGTGGAGGTGCCGGAGCTGCGAGAGCATCTCGATCTCGGTCCTGAACTCGTGGAGGCCCTGCCGGATCCCGGTTTTAGCCGCTTGATCGCCACTTGGGTGGCCCCGCCATCGATGTAGCCCTTGTACACGTTGCCGAACCCGCCTACGCCGATTATGAACACCTTGTCGAAGTTATTCGTGGCCGCTCTGATCTCGGCCAGGGAGAAATGGCGGCACAGACCTGACGGCAGGGACGACTTGCTTGAGGCCGACTCCTTTGCTCCATTTCGTCGCCAGTAAAGGAAGAAAGCCAGGAGAGAGAGCACGGTAAAGCCCGAAGTTCCACCAGCAACGATGGCAATTTTTGCTGCTCTGCTGAGGCTCGACGGTGCTTTGCTTGTCGGTGGAGGCCCTGGCGGTTTATTCGGGACCGGATCCGGGTTCAGCCCTGCGAGATTCTTGCCTGGATTGTTGATCTTGAAAATCTCGAGGCCATTCAAGATGGCATCAGAGTGAAGAGTATAACCATTTGGAAGCGCACCCAATGCGACGGAGAGGTTGGTTCTCTTCTTTCGACCGCCATGCATGTATACTGCATAATCTCTATAGATGGGCACGCCCTTCCCGCTCCAACTAATGACATCCGCACGATCCTCGACCAGTTGTGAATCTATGAAAATCTTGAAAACCCTATCTGAGTGCTTATTTATCTCTATCTGGAATTCGCAAAAATGTAACCGGACCAAATAGTAGAAGTTCGTATCCACCTCGACGGACCACGTGAGGTTGTACCTCAGATTGATTATTTTGTCCATTCCCATAGTCCTTGCAGTTCTGTATACGCTATCTGGAGCCGTGTAATTTGGTACTTGCTCACTGTAATTGAGTTGGATAGTTGTGTTAACTGGCAAAACTCCGATGTACGAGGAAGTCACGTAGGCTTCATCTGCTTCCCAGGTCCTGTACATTCCTGTGTCATCAGCTGGACCGACAAACTGTCCTCCGATGTTCAAGCGCTTCACTGCTTCGAGAGCATCCGCGGTACTAAAATTGTGCCACATCTCGTAACCTGCGAACTTGATTCCCTCGGTTGAGTCGACGACCGTGTTGTAGTAGAGATGTTCAGGCATGGAAACGACTTCGATTCCGTTCACGAAAGCATACGCGTCTGGGTTACCAGGAGTGGGAGCAAACGTAACGTTCAATATCTGGTCAGTTCCGACGGTTAAGCAGAACTCTTTGTGGAAGCTCGTGAATCCGGTATGATCGGAAAAGAGGGAGGCGCTGAAGTTGTCGAGCAGAGTGTAGCCGGCGGCCTTGACCGAGAAGAACGAATTGGCACGGCCGAAGTTGTGGTACTCCGAAGGGAAGACGTGGAGGCGAACGAATTTGGGCCCCGCAGCGACGCGGAAGGTGTAGATGAATTCGGAGCGGGAGAGACGAGCAGTGTGGTATGGGATGTGGTTGTGGAAGGAGGGAGACGAACCGCTTGCGCTTGCATTGATGGAGGAATGAGTTTCATCGATTAGAGAGTAGGTCGAACCATCCTCGGCGTCTCCGATCCAAATCCGCTTGAAATCAGAGGAGTTGCCGGGGGAGCCACAGTTGACGGCGATATCATCAATCGGCAAGTATGCGCCGACGTTGTCGCCGGTGACTAAGACCGTGAGTGGTTCGAGCGAGACCAAGATGAAGAGGAATGAGAGAAGTGGTGGTTTCATGTTCTTCATCTCACCGTTTGATGTCTGAGAAAATCGCGATTGAATCGATCAATAGAAGTTCACATGAATATTAGAATCTCGAAGATGAACCAGTTTTAATCATTGGGAATTAGGAAAGAACTAGGAAGGAGTGAGGGAAGGAAAGACCGGACAAGATTAGGAAAATTACTAATTTAGTCATCAAATCATTGAATTTTCAATGTAATCTTTTTGACTAATTTTCATTTAAAAATGTTAACGTATCATTTCAATCATCTCTGATTATCCTAAGCGATATGACTTGGACAAACGAATTCCCACCTATTTCGCCACGATTTGGCAGACTGATGGAGTTGCTCCGTGTAAACAATTCAAGCAGAGGTAGTGGCGCAGAGATAAAGAGAGGCCTCGGGGTGAAAATTGAAGCAGCAGCATAGGCACAATGAAAGGAAAATTCCATGCTTTCACACAATTAAGATCTAAAAGAGTGATCTCAACTTATAATATTTGTAACACCTCGACTCCAACAAGTATAAGAGATGCCATGACTGCCCTTTCACCCAATGATGCATAAAATCAGAAAATCTGTAAAATTACTCAAAACGAAGCCATTTTGAATAAAATTATTCGCATCAACTTTTTGACCGACGTAGGACGGCCAACAATAACTGGACCATAACACTGGTATTTTCCAGCAAAAATTCGTCGGAAGGATTATACTAAAATTGCTCAAAATATTTACGATTATATTGATAAAATTGAAAAATTTATAATTACATTCAAATTAATACAACAAATATATGATTGAATTGATAATTTTTTCAAATTGAGTGAAAGACTAAAGTCGTCGCTAAAGTATAAGTAATTAGTGGAGCCCTTTCCCTATCACAAAAAAAAAGCAGCCAATGGGGCTCGCACGCTTTTGGTGTGCTTTTTGTGGAAAGTTCCATTGCGTAGAAAGATCAGGTCATGAGCAAGGCCGCCGGGTCCATGCCAATAATTCATCTCCCATGCCCCTTTCCTCGTGTTTTCTTGGTTATGTCCTTCCATTTTTTATCTGTCGTCTTTTGAGGAGCGAATATGGCGACTCGATCCAAATCCAACCTTTGGATTTGCATGGAGGTGCAAGAAACCTGATTTTTCTACAGTTAAAGCTGAGCTGGTGGCGCGGCTATCGGTGCTCCTCCATGGCGGTGCTAACAAGCACGTCTCGATAATCGACCCGATGATGCTCAAATTTCCAGTGAATTCCCAGTGATCCTGGCCTAGCTCATTTTGCCGCGGTCGGCGCCAATTTGCATGGAGGTGCAAGAAACCAAGGCAAACGGCGAAGACTGATCGGAATCAAACGAATTCCCACCCGATTTCGCCACGCTCTGGCGGCCGCTCCATGTAACAATTCAAGCAGTGGGAGTGGCGCAGAGATAAAATGAGGCCTCGAGTGAAAACTGAAGCAGCGGCAGGGGCACAATGGAAGGAAAATTCTATGCTTCCCACAATTAAGATCTAATATGTCGATCTCAACTTATAACATTTGTCACACACCCAACCCACATTTCCAACCAACGACTAAACTCATGAGTTCAATTCAGACATAAACGGCTCATATAAAAAAATCCCACTATCGAAATGTCCTCTTGAAAAAGTAGACACTCTCGTCCTTTTTGCGGCTTCCAGAAGAACCTTAAAAAGAAGTAGGGCAAACGAAAAGCATCTATAAGCCAATGAGTAATACAAATATCTTTTAAGTAAATTGACCTCTGGTGGCCTCCAGCAAGGCTCGAGCCCTGCCCAAGTTGCCGGATTTAGTGGGGCTCGAGCTCGCCGGCATTAGGCAAGCTCGAGCTTTGCCTGCCTATGGTGAGACTCTAGCTCCCCTCTAGCCGGTCACTTGGCTGCCACCGCGGCCGCCACCATGGTCGATGATTGGCCAACGAAGAAGAAGAAAAAGAAAAAGAAAAAGAGAAAAAATGATTTTTTAAAATAAAAGGAAAAAATTTTAGATTTTATTGGTTGGTTTGGTTTAGTTAACCGAACGGGTTAAATTTTTTTTGGGTTTTAATATTATTCAAACCGAATTGAAAAAAATCGAACTTTTTGGTTCAGTTCGGTTTTGGACACCCCTACCCTTGACTAGGTTTCTACCTATATTGCTAATGACCGATCCACAAAAATAGTATAAAATTAGTATGCATGTTCACAAATCCCTCAAATGGGCCCATAGAGACACTGAGCATCAACACAAACTCACAACATCATCATCCAAAATCCACAAAACCAATTCAAACTCTATATCACAACCAAAACATGTAATCTTTTGCAACTCAATTCATCAATCAAAATCACTTTTGGTAAAGTATTTCTCTAATCTTTTCAAAAATTATCTCATAAAGTGTATTTACAAAATAATACACATAAACCTTCAAGAAAAGTTTATCAAACCATCTCATAATAACTAAAAAGTAATAAATACTTTTTTTTTTTGGTAAAGAAAAGTAATAAATACTTGATCTAGCTTTATGCAACAAATATACTCTTATATATAATAACTAAAAAGTAATAAATACTTGATCTAGCTTTATGCAACACATATGCTCTTTTATATATATATGGGTTTTGTAAAACCATAAAAGAGATCGATGCTACTCACTTAGGAATGCTCAAAGCCAAATAGTGTAGCTATTTGAGTCGATGATTTCGTAATTTTATCAATTAAACGAGAATTGATGTTACAATATAGTAAAACACTTGAGCTAACGACTCTAAACTATGCTTATTCGTCGACCAATCAACTCCTACACAACAATGAAAGGCTTGCCGTTGTAGACATCCACTCCCATTCGCTATGCTTAGCTTACATGTCAGATTTTTTTACACCACAACTCTCTCCATCAAACTCTGATTTTAGCAAATCTTTACGAAAGCCCTTTCGAGATACTTAGATACCCTAAGCTTTGCCGACTCTAAATATAGCCAAAGATGGGCTATAACCATCCCTAAACTAGGAAATTTGCTAATGTTCTAGCACGTGCACATAACTTCGAAAAATCGTTTCGAACAAACAGTAACCCTGAATCAAGTTATGTAAAATTCTAAAGTTTTAGAACACGCTAAATTATCAATGCCCCATAATTTCAGTTTAAAAACTTATAGATTTAATCCACTAACTTAAAATTCACAAGGATCCAAAATTAGGGCTTGAGTTCGAAAATTTCTCCTATTAGATGAACAAGAGCTTAAATCATTATTCTGGCTTAGCGAGGCTCTCAAGGCTTGTATTCATTTCCCTTTTCCTCTCCTCTTTTCTCTCAATATTTATGTCCTTTTCTCTTTTTTCTATATTTCCCTCTTTTTTAATGTGTACTCATTTTTTTCTTATAAAGAGAGTCCACTTTACTTTTTTTTTTTTCTTTATTAGCCAATGTTGACTAAGTCAAAAGCCAACCATTACCACATCAATGATTGTTTATTACTAGTACTGTCAAGTTAATCCTCTGTTTTTACTGAAAACAAAGATGAAGAATAGAAAAAATTCGACCCACACCCAAAGAAGAACATGAACAGTAGCACAGAAAAAGGAAAGAAAAAAAAGGAAAGTAAATTAAAATGCATAGAATAAAAAAATCTATAAAATTAATCAAAATAAAGTTGTTTTGAATAAATTTGTCTACGTAAGCTCTTTGATGGTGTTACGTAGGACGGCCAGCGATAATTGAATTACCATTCTAGGCGAAAGTTGGTTAGAAAGATTATACTAAAATTTCACAAAACTATTTGAGATTATATTGATAAAATTAAAAATTTTAAAATTACATTGAAATCGGTACAATAAATATATGATCGGATTGATAATGTTTCTTCAATTGAGTGAAAGACTAAAGTCGTCGCTAAAATATGAGCAATTAGTGGAGCCCTTTCCCTAACACCAAAAAAGAAGCCAATGGGACTTGCACTCTTTTGGTGTGCTTTTTGTGGAAAGTTCCATTTCGTAAAAAGGTCAGGCCAACAGGAAGACCGCTAGGTCCATGCCAATAATTTTCTCCCACGCTAGTTTCCTCGTTTTTGTTGGGAGAAGTACACTATTGGTGCTATAAGTTGTGTACGGTGCTCACTTTGGTGCCAAAAGTTTTCGTCGAATCATTAAGTGCCAAAAAATTTGAAAAACGCTCACTTTGGTGCCAACACCGATCTGATCGGCCGGAAATCTGACGTGGCCTTTTTTTTATTTATTAATTTCTTATGCTGATGTGGCTTGCCGGAGTTTCCTTGGATCACTTAGGCCTTCAAATGACGTCGTTTTAGTGTCCTAACACCAAAACGACGCCGTTTGGTGTCTCCCTCAATTCAAACCCTAAATCTCGACGGCCCCTGTGCTTGGTGGCCGTAGCTCCGACCCCGACCCCGACCCCGATGATGGCCACTCGGCGGCTGCAGCCTCGACCCCGGCTCTGACCCTGACCCCGACCCCAACCCCAACGACAGCCACTAGGCGGCCAAGTCGAAGGTCGTGATCTAGCCGGTGCTCGAGGAGGCCGCCGATGAGTGCGCCGCCATTGATGTCTCCCTCTCCATCTCCGATCTCCCTGATGAGTGCCTGGCTTGTGTCTTCCAGTTCCTAAGCTCCGACGACTAGGGCTGGTGCTCCCTCGTGTGCCGTCGAGGGCGTCTGAATAGCGCCGAGCAATTGTGGCTGAGCGAGCGACGGCGGCCCAGCGACGGCGGAGGCCGAGCGACGACGGCCGAGCGAACTAGGTCGGAAAAATTCCCAATTGAGTTAAACGGCGTCGTTTTTGTGAGGCTATCTATGTAGGACGGCAAAACGACGTTGTTTTCTTAAGGAGGACTGAAAACGACATCGTTTTTTAAAAAAAAAAAAATCCATGTAATCATTTTGGCCGGAATCTTTTGTCGGTGGCTGAAATCTTTCGCCGATGGCACCAAAGTGATCGTTTTTCCTCCGATTTAGCACTTAAGTGATCCGGCGGAAACTTTTGGCACCAAAGTGAGCGCCGTACACAACTTATGACACTGATAGTGTACTTCTCCCATTTTCTATATGTCGTCTTTCAAGGAGCGAGTAGGGCGACTCGATCCCATTCCGACCTTTGGATTTGCATGTTAGTAGCCTCTTAGTTCATCAAAACAAGTTGGGGACAGGCTATGGTACATGTGGTGTGCCGTTCATTCGCTAGTGCTTGAAGCATTTAATGACGTTTTACTATGTTATATCCTTGGTTACAAGGCTCGTTGCAAATATTTGTAAATGATTCAGAAATATTCGAATTACGATGTTAAGTTCTTGGTTACGATGTTATGATGAAACATTAACAACATTCAGTTGTGTCGATGTCACGACCTAGCCTCCCCATCAGGAAAGAGAGAGAAGGTCGGATTTAGGAGTACTTGATCATCAGAGCATGAGAGTTCTCTCACGATTTGCATTCCAAAAGACATTATCACCTCGTCTTTCGGGACGAACTCTTATGAGTTTCCTCATTCACGATTGCGAGCTCTCCCAAGCTCATATCTTGCGTGACAATGAAATGTGTCATGATTCGTACCCATACATATGATACACCTTGAAGGAAGAGAGCGAATGTGGATATCAAATTTCGAGTTACTTTTACTATGGTATTTCTCCCAATAGTACTTCCTCCCCATGGATGGCATCACTTTATTTATTAGGAACTTTTCACAGTGGGTATGCTAAACCATGATGAGTCTTATCGAGACCCATACCTCTCACGACTAGTTAATTTTATTATTAAGTTGTTTAGATCAATCTAATAAAGACAAGAGTCGCCACTAATCTCGCTTTTGGGGGTTGGCTCGAAAACCAAATCGAAAGTCGGGAGTGGTCTCTCGATTTCTATGCAACTAGATATTCTAGATTTGGGGACTTGGGTAAGGTAATATTTCTATTAGCGCCCTTTCGATACCTAATAGTATGTCTTGTTTCCTAAGGTGTTCATGCATTTCCTTTTTACTTTTTCAAGTCGATAACACTAACTAAGTGATCATGCGTTGATGGTTATTTTCATTCAATTCTATTTCTAAGAAAGAGAAAAAAACACACACACACACAATTGACAATTAAAAGACAAGGTAGGAAGTAAACAACCAAGTGAACAATTAGGGAAAATGGTAAATCTAACATGCAACCCTAAATGATGAATAAAAATAAAACGAAAGAAATAAAACCCGCACCTTGTTGGGTGTTTATACATCATGAAAGAACCCGAAACATATATTGAAGACAGATGATACAAAGACATGGTCGGATAGGACATTGACCTTGCGTCATCTAGTCTTGAGGGATCTCCATCTCCAAAGACTTAATCTAATTCTAATCTAAAAACTAGAACTAGGTACATACAATAGGAAAGAAACAATCATTCACGGCAAAAATGATCACAAGTATAAAGACAATAAAAAATAATCAAACCATTGAAATGATATGCAAAAAATGAATACATTAGGCATTGGGGTTGGCCTTTGCAATTCATGCATCGATCCCTCTATATACCTATCCCAATTCATTTTTCATGGTCTACAGCCATCGGTCAGCACTTGTGTTCTTGCATGGCAACCAACGCTTATAAATCCCTAAATCATGCTCTAAAAAATCCCAAGGTCATCCCATGAAAATCATGCATCGCACCTATACATACATCTAAGAAAACACATGCATAGCGGGAAATAAACATGCATGCAGTCGCTTGAGCCTTATTTCTCAAACAATTAAACAATTTCAGTGAACCAATATTGGGTTAATTATTCATTCAGCACATTTGAACTAAAAGCGGGTTCAAATCAACAATAACGGAAAAATTCAGACACGTTCATGATGTTCAAAGGGTCCGAAAAATCACATTAAAATGTATTTTATTTTCTGAAAATTTTTGTGCGTGAAGTTCATAATGTGAGGAATAAAGTCCATGAAGGCATGTGAAGCACATTCAACATGCAAATTAACCTAAACATTTTTTAAAAGAAAAACAAAGCAGAAAATTGTGACAACATATCACAGAACAGGGCAAAAAAAATAAAAAATCGATGCAATTGACAATGGACCCATTAATAATTTGTTCTAAGAAAATTACACAATGTGCATGACATCATGGGAAACAAACTTCATGAAGAAAGTTTTCTAAAACGAGCTACATAAGTATTTATAAAAATTCACTGAAGTTCAACATTTCATCAGAAATTGAACAAAACAGCAAAGTATCACGACATGTCAAGAGAGATTAGACCTAGTAAACAAAGTCTAAAAAATGAGAAATTTCACCAAAACGTAGAGAAAAGAGCGATGAACAAAGTTCGTTAAGGGTCTAACCCGAGAATCCCTAACGAAAAAATCACACGAAAATAATAAAAATCAGACTTAACGGGGGATAAAACAGAGGTTCCGAATTTTAGCTAAGTCAGATTTCTAACCTAAATAGACAAAAATGAAAAAAGGGTCAAACGATAAGCAAATCGCACGAAATCAACGGAATTAGAAAGATCTAGACGAGTCCTAAGACTTCCTAAGAGGGTTTGAGACTGATCAAGGTCAATTTAATGGTCAAAAAACAAGAATCGTGAAGACATGCAAATCAGCCACATACAGAACAGAACATGATGCATGTTTAATAGTCTATAAGATCATTTAGACAATGCATGAAAAGCATCAAACTCGCATACGAAGAAGGATTGAATGCAACAAGGATTTGGATAAAACATTTAACCCTAAGTTGAAATGCAAATTAATCACAAAGTCATTAACATTGCAAAATGACTTAGAACTAGAAGTGACATGCTTAGCAAATTTCGATTGCAATTGGCTAAATTGATGTATGATGTTCACATATCAAACGAAGTTCAAATACGACATGCCATGCATGGATGTGAAGTTTGTAACGTGCTTCAAATGTCGAGAAGACACCGGTGCATGATTTGGTCTTCAAGAGACCCAACCAAATGGATTTAGATAGGCTTATGATAAGCCCCTAATTCAATCATAACCATCACAGAGCATGCTTAATTTTGATGATCTAATGGCGTGTAAAAATATTAAGAAAAATCATACATGTGGAATGCATTGTTGCAAACATTTTTCATGAAGACACTTAAACCTATTTTGGTTTACATGAGTCTAAATGAAAATAACAAAACAAAACCACATAATAAGGTGCACAAGTTACGGTAGCACCAAAATGCTTTCACACATGCAATTGACATATCCAACAATGATCAATTCACATGAATCATGCCTCTTTAGAACACTTACAACATGTATTACAAGTTACTTGGAGAAATGATACCGGCAGTGCTACCATTTTCCTGCGATGCTCAATTTGGTATTAAAACTTTTCAAGCGATCACTTGAGTGCCACGTTAAAGAGACGTTGATCATTTAAATGTTTATTTGAGCAATTCACCCTGCATGGTCTTTTGAATTAATTTTCAAGTTTGACATGGTTTTTTTCTTCTTCTTTTTTTCAAAAGAAACATGATGTGGACAATTTTCGATTTATGTGGCAAAAAAGGGCAAAAATGATGTCGTATGGCCCCATTGCTCCCCCAAATTGACTTGAAAATGAAACCCTAATCCTCGAGTCTCTCGTGGAAGCTTGATCATACAAGAAGATTGAGAAACCATGTCTTAATACGGAAGAAGAAGAGATAGAAATAAAGTATTTGGCTGTGGGGTTAGGGTTTGTAGTAGACTACTTATTAACCCACTAACTTGCCTTCTCTTCTGCTTCATCTTCTCGTCTTCATCTTGTTCATCTACGTCTTCATCTTCATCCGAAAAAACCTAGTTGCAACTACCAATTCATTCAAGTACTATGTTGCTCTCTCCTTCACAGCTCTTGTTTGTCCGATTCTTGATTAAGACATGCTTGACATGCTTGATTTGGCGATGAAAAAAATCCAGACTAGGACAGATCCCTCAGTCAATAGACTATCGTTTCCGTCTGTTCAATGATTATTCCTGGAGCGATAAGTCGGCAATTCTCGTAGAATGGCGAACACTAGTAGGTGGATTAATCTCGCTGCAAGCCTGATTACAGGACTTCTACTCTGGGAATCACTTGACATCCCTCAATTATCAGCAAAAACTGTGAGACTATCTAACATCGATTAGAATTTGAGTACATTCCTAATGACTACATATATATATTTTGCATAGGAAAATACACAAAACTTACACGTGTGGAGGCATTTCGCGAGTTACAATTATTGTCCCAGAGCAGAAAAAGAATAAGCACTATTCCATGCCCGATATTTTGTAGCAAAACCATGCCATATCCAAATTCGAGAAATACGCAGGAACAGATGAACCTGAATGTCCTTCTCTCAACGAGCTTTGGGATTCAGAATCTCGGAGAAGACAGCCCCAGAAAGCAACTTATCCGAATCGTAACTAGTCATACTCTCATCATAAACGCCATCGCTACTGGTCGTCGTCGCAGCTGCCCCACCGCTCTTCCCACCACCACTGTTGCTAGTGCTGAACACCTCATCACTGTGGCCCATCAGGTTGCCTCCAATTGGAGCCGCGTCATCGTCGCTGTCATCGCCATCGTGCACGGACGCAACTACATGGTCTATCACCCCCTGCTCCGAGCTCACCTGTAACTGCAGCGCGAACTCGAGGCCCCACACAACGTCGTTCATGGATGGCCGCTTGGTTCCCTCTTCCTGCAAGCAGCTCATGGCGATCTCGCAGAACTTACTGAGGCACTCGGGGGCGATCGTCCCCTTCAGGTGTGGGTCCACGATCTTGTCGATGCTCCCGCTCTTACAGCAGCTCTGGGCCCAGGCGGCCAGGCTGATCTGCTTCTTCTGAGCCGTCCGGTTCACCGCAGGCCTTGCACACAGCACCTCGAATAGCACCACCCCGAAGGAGTACACGTCGGACTTGTCAGTCAGCTGCTGGCGCCTGTAGTACTCTGGATCCAGGTACCCGAAGGTGCCCTTCACGACCGTGCTGACGTGGGCCTTGGACACCGACGTCGGCCCGACCTTCGAGAGCCCGAAGTCGGACACCTTGGCAACCCACTTCTCGTCGAGCAGGATGTTGGTGGTCTTCATGTCGCGGTGTATGATGGTCTGCTTGGCACCAGTGTGGAGGTAGTGCAGCCCACGCGCGGCTCCCGTGCAGATCTGGAGCCGCTGCTTCCAGGGAAGGGGGGGATTGTCGGTGTTGTAGAGATGGTCACGGAGAGTCCCGCGCGCCATGTAGTCGTACACCAGGATCATCTCTCCCGCGTCGTTGCAGAACCCGATCAGGGAGACCAGGTGGAGGTGCCGGAGCTGCGAGAGCATCTCAATCTCGGTCATGAACTCGTGGTGGCCCTGCTGCGATGCCGGGTTCAGCCGCTTGATCGCCACTTGGGTGGCGCCCCCATCGACATAGCCCTTGTACACGTTGCCGAATCCGCCCACGCCGATAATTAACACCTCGTCGAAGTTGTTCGTGGCCGCTCTTATCTCCGTTAGCGAGAAGTGGCGGCACAGATCCGACGGCAGGGACGACCCCTGGGTCTTCGTTGACTTGGTCGTCGCGTAGGAGAATGGGCCCCACCCTGAGGTGCCGTCGCTCGAGGTCGAATCCTTCGCTCTGTTTCGTCGCCGGTACAAGAAGAAAGCCAGGAGAGATAACACGGTGAAGCCCGAAGTTCCACCCGCAACGATGGCAATCTTTGCTGCTTTGCTGAGGCTCGACGGTGCCTTGCTTGCAGGTGGAGGTCCTGTCAGTTTATTCCGGACCGGATCCGGATCCGGGTTCAGCCCTGCGAGATTCCCGTCAGAATTGTTGATCTTGAATATCTCGAGGCCATTCAAGATGGCATCTGAGTAAAGAGTATAACCATCTGGAAGCGCGCCCAACGCGACGGAGAGGTTGGTTCTTTTCTTTTGGCTGTGATCCAGGAGGGCTACTGCAAAATCTCTATAGACGGGCACGCCCTTCCCGCTCCAACTAATGACATCCGCATGATCCTCGACCAGTTGTGAATCTATGAAAATCTTGAAAACCCTGTCTGAGGGTTTATTTATCTCTATCTGGAATTCGCAAAAGTGTAGCCGGACCAAGTAGTAGAAGTTCGTGTCCACCTCGACGGACCACGTGAGCTTGTAGCTCAGATCAATTGTTTTGTTCGTTCCCATGGTCCTTGCAGTAGTG
Source organism: Eucalyptus virginea (assembly GCA_014182375.1). Lineage (NCBI taxonomy): Eukaryota > Viridiplantae > Streptophyta > Magnoliopsida > Myrtales > Myrtaceae > Eucalyptus > Eucalyptus virginea. Next base: position 1,064,643 of record CM024523.1, read on the forward strand.
TATACGGGATCTGGAGCCGTGTAATTTGGCACTTGCTCACCGTAATTGAGTTGGATAGTTGTGTTAACTGGCAAAACTCCGATGCCCGAGGAAGTCACGTACTCGTCATCTGCTTCCCAGGTCCTGTCCATTCCTGTGTCCTCAGCTGGACTGACAAACTGTCCTCCGATGTTCAAGCGCTTCACCGCTTCGAGAGCATCAGTGGTACGGAAGGTGAATGGCGCCAGCTGACCTGCCAACTTGATTCCCTCGGTTGAGTCAACGGCGGTGTTGTAGTAGAGACTTTCGGGCATGGAAACGACTTCGATTCCATTCACGAAAGCGTACGCGTCTGAATTACCAGGAGTGGGAGTGAACGTTATGTTCAATCTCTGGTCCTCTCCGACACTTAAGCAAAACTCTTTAGAGAAGAAGCTCACGGAGCGGGGGTAAGTGTAATCAGCAAAGAGGGAAGCGCTGAAGTTTTGGAGCAGGGTGTAGCCAGCGGCCTCGACTGAGAAGAAGGAATCGGCACGGCGGAAGTTGGGGTAATCCGAAGGGACGAAGTGCAGGCGAACGAATTTGGGCCCTGCGGTGACATGGAAGGTGTAGGCGAACTCGGAGCGGGAGAGGCGAGCCGTGAGGTATGGGGCGGTGCCAGGGACGCCGGGAGATGAACTGCTTGCCTGTGTAGGGATAGAGGAGTGAGTTTTCTCAATTGGAGAGTAGTCCGAACGGTCGGCGGCGTCTCCAATCCAATTCCGGTTCCCCACAGTGGAGCTGGTGGAGGAGCCGCAGTCGACGGCAATATCGTCGGTCGGCCGGTAAGCGTCAACGTTGTCGCCAGTGACTGAGATCGAGAGTGCTTCGAGCGAGACGGAGATGAAGATGAATAATAGAAGTGGCGGTTTCGTGTTCTTCATCTCGCTGCTCGACGACAGAGAAGGTCGCAGTTGGATCGACGAAAAGAAGTTCACAAGGAGAGCGGGGTATCGGAGATGAACAAGTTTTGACCGTGGGGAATTAGGAAAGAGGGCGGAAGCGGAGGCCAGCACTAGTCACGAGATTAGTGGAAGACCAAGGTCGTCGCGAAGATATCTGCAAGGGGATGGAGCCCACGCCTATCACCAGAAAATCAGCGGACGGGATTTGTACCCTTCCGGGTGCTCTTTTGCGTGGAAGGTTTAATTGCCTAGAAAGGTCAGGTCAGTAGGACGACCGCCGGGTCCCATGCAATAATGCTCTCCCTCGAGGGACCGCCACGAAGCCGTGTTTTCTTTATTGCGTCCTTCCATTTTCAACTTTCGTCATCTTTCAAGGAGCGAATATCGCGACTCGTTCCACATCCGAAGTCACGAAAATTCCACTTAGAAAGCCATTTGTACTGGCAAGTCTTTACAGTCTAGTCCATTCAAAGGGTTGGAACGGGCCGGTCCAAAAACCGGAGCGCGTTTGGACGGTACTGCTGCAAGCTTGAAATATTAGCTTGGACGGTCCATGTTAGAAGCCTCTTGGTTGAGGATATCCAAATAGTACAAATCTTCCGTGGATATCTTTGCTTTGTAACTGAAGTTCGGTCAATTGGAATATGTATTATCTATTTAGTGGATTTTCTAATCGAGACGATTCATCAACCTGAGACAAAGAGAAAAGTTTATATATTTTATTTAGCTATTCAATTAAATTTAAATTTATGATTCGTTATTAAAGTAGATGGCAATAACCACTTTATCTGACATACGTAATTTTCATTTCTCAATGGATTTACATCTTTCATTAAATGGAATTCTTTATGTAGTCCATCAAAACAAGCTCCACATATTTAAATACATTTGTTGTATCATACACCGGGTAAATCCACCAATGCTTAGCCAGAGACTTCTAAGGTTCTAATCTTATACCGTAATCCCACACATGCTTGGCCTCTAGATTGAGATGGAAGGGCCTTAACTGTCGAATGAGCTGGTTGCAGTTTTCACACAAGGTTAGATGTCCAATCCACTAGAAAATGGACATCGGACACGCTTAAAAGTTAAATTTATAATAATTTGAGCACCATCAAATGGGCACCACCCCCTAGAATATTGATGTCATGGCACAATAAAAATCAAATTTTAAAAAGTTTTATGAGGTTATATTGTTAGTTACAAGGATTGTTGCAAATCTTTATAAGCCTTCGTAGTTTGAAAGGATTTAAATTTATGATGGTAAGTTCTTGCTCATGATGCAAACGTCAATTTTTTTTTTGTCATAATTAAAATTTTGCAATATTTTGTCCATGGTTACCTTCGTAGAGCGTTGCAATTTAAAACAACTACTAGATTATGAAGTTTTATCCTTATTACAGCCAACAAACATGTGAAATTTTTGCTCTTCTTATGAAGTCATAATCCTTTGTAAACAAGTTCTCAATTAATGACAAATTCTTCTCTTTTATGACAAACAATCATAAAAGTTTGTAAACTTATGATGCTTTGCACTTAGTGACAATGCGACATCGTAACACTTTGTAAATTATCATAATTACAAAAAATTCAAAATTTATGACATTCTATTCTTAGTCATTACAAACTGTTGTAACTTTTGTAAGCAGTTGGAATTAAAAAAAAAAAAAAAGAATCCTAATTTATGATGTTTGGTTCTTGGTTACAACATGATGGCGTAAACATTTATAAACTGTCATATTTTTGACAAAAACAAATCTAGATTTATGATGCTTTGCTCTTTGTAACTCTCCGTAAATTGTCATAATTTTTGTGTAAAAAAAATCAATTGCTAAGTGGTCGTAATTTAAATTTACCTAAATTTGAGATATTTTGCTCTTGATTATGACAAACATCATACTCTTTCTTAATCAATGCAACTGAAAAATGTCCAAATTTACAATGTTTTGTTCTTAATCATTGTAGACCTTCGTTAGCTTTTATAAATCATAGTTGCCAAAAAAGAACTTTTTGAATTTAGGATGTTGTGTTGTGTTGTGTTCAAGGTTACGATGTAATCTCATAAACATTTTAAGCTGTTGTATTAAAGAAAAAATGAAATTTATGACATTATGTTCTTGGTTACGACTACTAAATATCGTCATAAACATTTGTAAATTTTGTAGTGTTGAAATAACTCAAATTTACGATGCTTTGCTCTTGGTTACGATGGACAGTCACAACTAATAAAAAGGGGTCAAAATTTACGAAGTTGTGATATTGATTACGACTAGTAAACATCCATAAGTTGTCATAAATTTATTCCAAAATTAAGATGCTTTTGTCACGGTATGTGAATCCTTCCATACTCGTGACCTTGTGAGTGGTGCTTGGGGTTATCGGGTGAAGAGTGAGGAGGCGAGGGATGAACACAATTGGTTCGTGGGAGTGACGTTAGGACGGTTGGTGGTAGGAATTCTAGGATAGAAGGATTATATCACTTAGGAGCTCTGAAGGCGGGGTAGGCCTCCAGTGCACAAACTGGTTGGGAGCTGATACCATTCTCCTGAAGAGGCCATAGCAGGCCGAAACTAGTTGTTGTGCTTAAAGAGAACTGCTGTCTCACTCGATGGATTAGACGCTCGAGCGAAGCTGGGCGTGTTGAGATCTCGTATGAAGAAGCATTCACCGTATTGTTCGTGGAATAGCTATAGAAGGAAGGCTGGCCTGGTGAATTCCGCTCGCTAGGCGCCGCACGGGTTGTTCCAAGGCCAAGAAATCTCTCGGCTCGTGACAAGTGGTATCAGAGTAGGAATCCCTCCAGTAAGTGAGCAAGTCGGAGAATTGAACTTCTCGCTCCAGTGCGTCGAATTGATAAGTGCCCGGTCTGGTCCTAATGGGCGGAAAGCGAATGGTTGGGGCAAAAGATGCTCAAACGAAGCTGGGCTCTCTACTTCTAGGATGGCAATGGTACTAGGATGAGTCGGTTCCTCGCCGAGCCAATAGGGAGTTCAAGAAGAACTGAACCCTTGCTGAATGGGGATAACATTCCTGGATCAATCGGTGAATACGAAGAAGAGGTCTACTGCCGCATTTTCAACAAGGAAAGAACCTCCATTTGGTCTATTGGGGTCAAAGAAGTTGAGTAGGCAAAAATGGTGCTGCCAAAAGATGCGGTTGGCGAAAAATGCCACACTTGCCAAAGAAAAGCACAAGGTGACCGAGAAGGGCCGAGCGGCTAGATCAAAAGAGGCTACCGATGGAGCAAAACCTGTTTTGTTGGGTGAGCGTGACCATTCGATGTGAAATCCCAAAAGTGGCACATTAATGGTTAAGGGATGTAAGGAAGTGATAGAGCAGATTGCAACGAGGGCGTTGCGAATTGAGTGGGGGAGAATGTCACAGTTCGTGAATCCTCCCGTACTCGTGACCTTGTGAATGGTGCATGGGGTTATCGGGTGAAGAGTGAGGAGGCAGAGGGGACGAACACAACTGGTTCGTGGGAGTGGCATCAGGACGGTTGGTGCTAGGAGTTCTAGAATAGAAAGATTATATCACTTAGGAGCTCTGAAGGCGGGATAGGCCTCCCGTGCAGAAACTGGTCAGGAGTTGATGCCGCTTTTCTGACGAGGCCATGGCAAGCCGAAGCCAGTTGTTATGCTTAAAGAGAACTGCTGTCTCACTCAATGGACTAGACGCCCGAGCGAAGCTAAGCGTGGTGGGATCTCATACGAAGAAGCATTCACCGTATTGTTCGTGGAATAGCTACAGAAAGAAGGTTGGCCTGGCGAGTTCCGCTCGCTAGGTGCCACACGGGTCATTCTCGCGGCCAAGGAATCTCTCGGCCCGTGACATCAAAGCAAAGGAGAGTTCCGTTTCGAGAGATTGAGGAGCGTCAACTGTTTGAAGGAATATCGAGCCAAGACGCTGTCATGGATGGAGAGGCCGTGCAAGTCAAGGAGACCCACGGCTAACAAAAGAAAAGAGATGCCTTGATGGATGCCATAGCTACATTCAATGAAAGATCAGGAGGGTCCGGAGTGTCGTGCTCGAGCTCATGGAAGCTCTTGACGATGTGCGAGACCGGATCATGGAGGTTGAGTCCTCACTCCGTGAAGACTTCACGATCGGCCTCAACAAAGCTATAGCCCCATTGCACGACAAGGACGAAGCCCTAGAAGCATCGATCGATGTGTTGAAGGAGCGCGTCCAAGTGATCGAGGAGGAAAGCCCGCGTAGGGACAAGGTTGAAGCCATGAAGGCGGAGATCCAAGAGCTCAAGACTAGCTCGCCCTATGCAAGTTAAGCATCACGAACGGTGCGGTGCCTACTCAAGCGGTGCCCAAACTTGAGGTGTCGAAGCCAAAAGAGTTCAAAGGTGACCGATCTGCCAAGGAGGTGGACAACTTTGTCTGGAGCATAGAGCAATACTTTGGCGCCGTCAACATACATGATGAGTCGATCAAGGTATGAACCGCTTCGATGTTCCTTACTGATACGACAATACTTTGGTGGCGCAATAGGTGCGATGAGATTAGATGCGGAGCCGATCCCGTGAGCACGTGGGACAACTTCGTGAGAGAGTTCCGTGATTATTTCTTCCCCGAGTTTGCTTAACAGGAAGCCCATAGCAAGCTCCATCGTCTTGAGCAAAGAGGTGCGATCCGAGAGTACGTGAAGGAGTTCACGGAGCTCAAACTCCAAATTCACAACTTAAGCAAAGAAGAGGCTCTCAGAGTGTTCATGGATGGATTGAAGCCGTGGACACTTCTCGAGCTCAAGAGATGGGACATGAGTAGTCTTGTGAGAGCGTTAAGCATGGCCGAGTCGCTCGTCGACCTCACCAAAGCCGAACCAAGGAGTAGACCAAGAGATTGGAGGTCGGATTGATCCGAGGATGAAGCTGGAAGGAGTACTCCTCGAGGCCTGCATGAGCAAAGCGGCCGAGCCAAAAGATGGGGAGAAGGAACTTCCAAGCCGTCCTTCCAAAGGGGTCGACCACTGACGGACTACATGAGTAAGTTCGATCAACCCCTACCTTCTCCTTGCTTCATTTGCCAAGGTCCACATTTGACCCAAAAGTGCTCGAAGAAGGGTCGAATCAACGCCCTCCTTGCCATCGAAGAGGAGGAGGAGCCAAAAGAAGAGAGGCGACAAGTCCGACTTGGAGGCGTGAAGTCGATCAACTCCGTCCAAGCTCGGTCGCCAACCAAAGAAAAAGAAGTTGCGTCGAACTCGGACATGTTGTGACATCCTGAATTTGAGGTTTTGATTTCGATTGGATAAGATGGGCCTTTCGTCAACGTGACTATAGTGTTTTTCTCTGAGTTGGCCACTCACGAGATAACTGGCTTATCTGGTGAAGCCATTCAGGGATTTTAAATGCAATAGACTTGAGAATTCGATCAAGAATCGATTGCTCGACCATGCTAGTCCGCAATGGTCATTACGGCATTGTCAAAATCGATCGTAGATTAGAGATAGGTCGATTTGACCGAGATGTGTGATCAAGTGTGGGTGATGTCACCTGATTGCAAAATTCTCATCGATCGGCACTAAACCGATTTTCTGTCGTTTTGGGTACCCTATGTCCGTATTTGAAACCTTGAGATTTTCACGACCACCGAAAGTTGCCAATGTGTTGGATGGGTTCATTGTGGTTCGAAGAAAATTGACCATGGGTCAATTGCACCGAAAATCCCTAAAAGCTACCCGGTAGGTAAGGTCACACTAAAAGCGCGTTTGATTGAAAATAACCACGAGTTTGAATTCGATTTCAGAAATTGGAAGTCCTGTCGTTTCATAAGTCATTCTAAAAATGTCAGCTCACCTTTTGAGGGATTTTCGGCGAGTTCGGGATTTTACAGAAAACCGAATCGGACAATTCAAAAAATGAATGGAAATTCGGATTGGTCATTTGGAAGGGATTTTTGGCATCGGTGTGAGTAAATCGGTGAATGGAAGTTGTTTGGGATTTTTCGCATTCAAATCAACCTCAACTGAATTTGTTTGTTCAGAAAATCAATTCGAGAAAAATGAAGAGAATTGATTTGAAGGAAATTCGTGAGATGAAAGAACCGACTCATCTCGGTCTTCATTGAGTCTTCAAATTGTGCAATTGGTAAAGGATTGGACACCGGGATGACCAATTGTCAAGTTGTTTTGAATTGATTAAATTATGACTTTAGTTTGCATTATTTTCTTTGAGCCCGCACCCTTCATGCACGAACCCCTCCTCTCACGTACGTTTTCCTCATTTTCTTTCTCTCTCGACCGACCTTTTCTCTCTCTCCTCCTCATCCACTCGTGCGGCCAGCTGCACCCCTCAGTCTCCTACGTTTCTTTCATCTTTTTCGTTTGACTTTAGTTGCTCTTATCCTTTCATTTCCCTCTCAAGCGACAACTTCCTGCCCTTTTTATCTTTTGAGATTATTTGTCTCTTTTATCTTTCTCTCTCTGGCTCGCCATCACGGACAGTCACTGCTTCTCTCTTTCTTGTTTTGGGTTGCCGTCCCTTTCTTTTGCACGAACTACCCAAACAAAACCCACGCCCACGAAGTTCTCCACCGAAGCCTCCTGTTTCTTCATCTTTCTTCCCTCTTCGTGCCTCCATCCAACTACACGAAGACAAGCCAATTGTCCAGCTCATGTCACGCCAGCCCACGTTCCAGTCAACTGTGCCATCCCCTCCATCGGTTTGTTGACCGTAAACCTCCCCTCGTCCATTTCAATTTCACCGAAGCTTTCTTCCCCGTCTTTGACGCCAGCGTGCGTCCCTCAACAAGCCAACCTGCCTCAAGTAGAATTCCTAGGTGCTGACTTCGCTGCCATCTCGCCCGTTCCTGTCTTCGGTTCCAGCGTCCGTCGAAGCTGCTTCCTCTTCGTGCAGCTAGACGCTAGTGGAGCCAGCTCGTGGACCAGCCCAGCAGCTCGACCAATGCTGCTCCTTTCCATTTCAGTCGGGCCATTTGAAGCCGTGGACTTCAGCTACAGCAGCTGCGAAGGCCAATCCATCAAAAGCCAGGCCCACTGAATCGGCGGATTGAGCCAAGCAAAGCCCTCAATTAAGTCCAAGTGAACTTCAACTTCAGCCCGTTAACTTCAGTACGGCCCAGTCCAGTAGTCTTCAGCCCATCTTGGGCCCGCGAAGCCAGCCCAAGTGCGAAGTCAAGCCCAGCTTTTACTGTGGGCTTGCAAGGCTTTTGGGCCTGGCCTGAGTGTCCGCCGACGCCGTCGAAAATTTGGATTTCGGCCGTCGTCGCGCCGTCGTGGTGGTGATCTAGTCTTCGCAAATCAAGTGAGTTTTACTCACTAATACTTTCTTAGTTTGCTAATGACACTTAAATGTTGATTAGATTTAATTAAGTGCAATTAGGTGGTTAGATTAAAATGGATCAGTGACTATTAGTTAATTGCATTGCATATTAGTTAGGTGGTTAGTGTACTTAGCTAGAGAACTACCTATACTATTTATTGAATGCATCTCGGGATTTTTTCCGACCCTTCGCGGGCTTCAATTAGGCAATACGGGCTTTCAATTAGGCAATACGGGCCTAAATTGGATTTTTAGTAATTAATTATTAATTTTCGAAATTAATTAATTAATTAATTATTTATTTATTTTTCCGGAAATTCAACCGGGATGGCTGATGACCAAAATTTCATGTTGATTGTCGTGGTGCAGTCCGTTTATTTAATTGAGCTTCAATTTGTATGGAATTGATTAAATTATGAATTTTTAGGAGTTATTCATATTGAGTTGATTGTTAATTATTTAATTGAGAAATCGTTGGATATTGGTTGTCGGTATCGAAAGTAAGTTGGTTATCACTTGAAAGAAAATATGTGGGCTCGGTGAATTGGAATATCACCTGAAGAATGCACGTGAGTTCGGTGGTTGAATATGTCATCTTGGCGAAGAGGTCGCCTTAGAGAATGCACGTGGCTCGGAGACTTAGTATGTCCTCCTAGAGAATGCATGTGGCTCGTTGGTAGAGTATGGCATCTAAAAAGGCACATGGGCTTGGTGATCTGATGCGTCACTTTGGTGAGTTAGCACATAAGAGAAGGCACGTGGGCCCGGACATCGTAAAAAGGGCATGTGGGCTCGGTGATTTGATGCATCACTTTGGCGAACTAGTGCCTAAGAGAATGCACGTGGGCCCAGGGAATCAAGTGTGGCATCTTGGAAGAGACACATGGGCTCGGTGATTTGATGCATCACTTTGGTGAACTAGTGCCTAAGAGAATGCATGTGTGCTCGATGACTAGATATACATTGTGGAGAATGTATGGTACTTATTGAAATGACCAAAAGTTGGTCCGTTTGACATGTAATCGACTAGGTCGATTTAATCAATGCCTTGATCTGTGTGAATTTGTGTGGGTGCCTATTTGAACTGTACTGACTTGCAGGTGGAATCTGAAGCCAAGGTAAGTCCTCTAACCCGTGAGTGCATAGGCAACCTGGATAGTGTATTGGTTTACTAATCAGGTTTTAGGGGGTAAAACTTGCTAAGACGTTATCTCATTGGTTATTGAATAACCATTTCAGGTCCTTGGATGTAGCGGACTTGGATTTTGAAGATCTCGAAAGTCCAGTGCAGTTTGTTGAAGGCTCCAGTTGAAGTGTGGAGGATGATGGAGAGGAGGACAGGGACCCGTAGTTTGTAGAACCCCACTCCTGTTTGTAGACCTTGGTTTTAAACTGGCTTAAGTTGAATTTGACTTAATAGTTCACTTTGTATATATATTTGCATTGGTTTGCAATGTATATAAGGGTAAACGTTTTAAAGGTTTGAAATTTAGTCCTATTGTTCTATCCCAATATTTTATTATCTGGGGATAATTTATATGCTTCCGCATGTGCATACAAAATAAATGGGTCGGTGATACGTCCTGGGACGTCGCTATTAATCGACCAAGGTAAGGGATGTGTGCATGCCCGAGGATCGGGGCGTGACACATGTTCTTCATGGAGGTTAACGTGTGCGGCCGAACGCTTTTCGCCTTGGTTGACACGGGTGCGTCAAACATGTTCATGTCAACCGAAGTGGCGAGAGCCCTAAAGCTACGCGTGGAGCCAACCGCGAATTCCTTCAAGTCCATCAACTCGGAAGGCCTCAAGGGCGTGGGATCAACTCCCGATGTGGACGTCCAAATTGGTGGATGGAAGGGCAATATGTCATTCGAGGTAGTCCCTGTTAATGATTATGATCTCATTCTTGGTATGCAATTCTTCAATAGCATGAGAGCCATGATCGACATGAAAGGGGTGGTCGACACCAAGACCATCGCCACGATCCGATGCCTCGACAAGAGCTTGAAGGTCGTCAAGCGCATAAACAAGCTAGCCGAGGTGAAGCCGAAGATAGAGTTGGATCCTACTCCAACGCACGCCATGCCAATTCAAGCACTCTTCCCGAGGTTGAGTACGCGCCGCATGCTCCGTCCAAGCCGAAGATGGAGCCGTGTGCCACATCCGAGCTGATCATTGAAGGGTGTGGCCCATCGTACGTGAGCGTTCGCACCAAGCAAAATCGAAGGAATAGAGCTCATGCCAAAGCCCGTGCTCGTTCCAAGAAGGTCGCCCATCAAGTTGTGAGCGACGAGGACGTCGCTTGATTGAGTGGGGGAGAACGTAAACCCAAAGGTTCCTAGGGGATGGCCGTGACTCATCCGTGGAGGACCTCCTGTGTTCGCTCGGATTCCCATCAAGACTTCTCCCTAAGATTTCCAAGGGTGGACACCACCGTCATTCCACCTGATTCTAGAAGTCTCTTTTCATTAATGTCGGTAGCTAGTAGTTGCCATTAATGGTTGATAGTTGAGGCGGTGCGATCTTGTCCGCTGGTTAAATTCTAAATCAACGGATGTAATCCAAGGATCTCGAGTATAAGAAGGGGTGCCCTCCCCCTCATTTGTATCCATCCAACTATTTCAGCAATACAAAGCTCCTTTTTTTCCAGAGCCCCTCTCTCTAGAAACTTTCTCTCTCTAGGATCCGGGTGTGCAAGCGAGTGAGTGTTTGATCGAGTAAGGCTTGGCTTGGGTGATCCAAAATAGCCCGAGTCGCCGCGTGGTCATGATCCCAATCGATCGGCCCATGACACTTTCCTCTTGGTTATGATAGAATTTCCTAACTCTCTATAAGTCATTGTAATTAAAAAAAAAAAAATCTAAATTTACAATGTTTTGACAAAATCCTATGATATTTGAATATGCCAAAATAATTGAAAACTATTAATGTGTACATTTACTTGTGTACATTTTCTCTTGGCCTATGATGCTAGGCCAATATGTAAATGGAATATTGAACAAGACGTTTGGAAAACTCCCTATGATATGATTCCAAAATTATTATTGGTTTAATAACTATTTGATACATGCAAATGTTCATTGTGATGATGTGGTGATAATTTTAGGAAGACTATGATAATATCATTGGTCTTAGTAAAGTTCATGAATGATGTTAACAAGGATGAGGAACTTGACAAGAGGAGTGGTTCACAAGGACTTGGAACAAGTTCACTGACTGAGGAACTTGACAAGAGGAGTGGTTCAAGATCAAGTGATCATTTGAGTGAAGCCTTTGGTTAGATGAAAGTTAGTATTTATGTTTTTGTGGACTGTGAAGTTCAACAAGAATTTCTTGGATGAGAGAAAATCCTGGGCAAAGGTTCCATGAATGCGCCAATATAGAGAACACTTCAATTATGGATATTTCAAGTGGGTGGACATGATATTTTCGAATCAAGCAACAAAAGTGACCTTGGAGCTCTTTCTAGGACAACATGGATCTGCGCTAGCAATGAAAGATGAGTTGGATGATGCTGACTCTATGCAAGTGGAAATAAAATGGCCTGGAACCTTTGGTGAATCATTTGAAAAAGAAATTTCAATGATGAAAATTCAAAGAGATATTTATCGATTAATGTTTGTCTTGGTGTTGTCGGGTTTGGTCTGGTTTGTGGTCATATGCTATGTAATCTCAACACTCCGAACAAGAAGAACGTTATTGAGTGGTCAACAAGTGTCGAAAAATCCGACACGTGGTCAACTCTTTTCGACACGCTCCGACACGCGAGTCCAAAATTCCGACACGTGATCCCGACACGCACGGGGTCAATTTTAAAAATTTCTAATACTTGAGAGGTCAAAATATACACAAAAGAAGTAATAAAAGAAGTAATAAAATTGTTATAAATATACACGCACGGGGTAAATTTTTTTTTTTTTCAGTTTTGTTTTTTTAGAATTGTTTTATATTTTAAAAAGTCTTTTACTATGAAAGAAGTAATAAAAAATGCTATATATGATAAATAAATAAATTTAAAAATATCATTTCAGCATTTTTCTTTAAACAATGTTTTTTTCCTCTAAGTTTTGTGTATTATTGTAACAAATTAAAATAATGAATAATATTATTTAATATTTTTCGTGTAAATTAGTTCTAGGCCATTATTATTATTATTATTATTATTATTATTATTATTATTATTATTATTATTATTATTATTATTATTATTATTATTATTTATGTATTATATATATAAAAATATATTTAATATATAACGTGTCGGAACGTGTCGAAATTTATGTAATCTCAATAACAATGAAATGTTATTGAGTCTGTATTTGAAAAACAATGAAATTTATTTTTTGGTGCTATGACTATTTTTTCTATGATGTATGTGGCTGGGTTATTGGTTTTTTGTTGACTTGAAGGTTGAATGGCCTTGGTGGATTTTGGTGAATGTTGTGTTTTTTAATGCAATTTGAGCCTTATTGTTGATTTATACAATGGATAGATGGCTTGACCAATTCACAACAATGGTAGCAAAAGAAGGGATGGTCCTGCATTTTGTGGTTGATTTTGTCTTTTCTAGCATTGTTGAAGGACAATTGAAGTTTCAATTAACTTTATGAATGATTGTTTAAGTGCCAACAATTTTTTTAAGTGAACACCTTTGAGGTAAAAGGTAAGAATATATTAGCAAGAACCAAAACTATACAAAAGATTGGCTCCAAAAACATCCACTAAAAAAGAACCTTCAATGAGTGAAAGGGCGTCGGTGAAGATGAGCAACAAAAGAAAGAATAAAAGGCAACAAAAGCCAACACGAAGGAAGACCAACAGCAACCCTCCAAGATTGAGCCAAGAAAGCAACGAGACGAGAGAAGGTTGGTGCAGAACAAGGCAGCGACACCTCAAAAAACAGCACTAGTGAGAAGAAGAGCCCGTGAAGATGGAAGGGTCAAAACCCTAGGATCTCTGGAGTCTCCTATTCCTTGCGTTGTCCGGCACATTATGGAAAGTGAGCGCTTTATCTTTAACAACCTTGATGATATGGTTCTTGATGGCCGAGACCACCAAGGTTTCCCTCCGAAAAATAACGTTGTTCCTATTCTTCCAAATAAGATGGCATATCGCACCAAAAGAAAACCGAGCAATGCTATGGTAGAAATCCTTACCCGCAAGGAACTTCATCGCCCAACTAAGGTTGTCCATCCATGGCTTATTACGCCACGGAAGGTTACATCTGGTGGCCCAAAAATACATAATCGTCGCTGATATATGACACTAAAAAAAAAGTGATCAATGGAGTCCGGGATAGAACTACAAAAAGCACATAATCCATGATCGATTCTCCCATAAGAAAGAAGGGCCACCTGAGTGGGCAAGTGGTTTTTCGTCATAAGCCAAAGGTGAAAGTGAAATCTAGGGGCTAAAGCATTATCCCAAAGGAAAGAAGCCCAAGGAACTCGACACTTCTTAATATGAATGATCTCCCAGGCCGAGCTCACCGAAAATATGCCCGAAGAGTTACCACACCAGCAGAAGCGATCAAGGGCAAAGGAGAGGATTGGTAAATCCAGCTTGTCAAACTTGCAATAAAGCTCTAAAAACCTGACTTGCGGGAGAGAGAAGATCCGCCAAAGTAACAAGTCTGGAAAGACCAGAAGTTTCTATAAGGGAATCAGGGATGATTAAGTTTAGAGGGCCTACAGGAAGCCACCGATCGAACCACACGGAGATCGAGAGCCCATTGCCCACATTCCAATGAAAGGAGGAACGGAACTCCGTCCTCAACTGAAGAATTTTTTTCCAACCCCACGAGCAAACATAAGGTTTAGAAGCAACCTAAAAATTATCCCATTTTTAAAAATTGCTATGAATCCAACGGTACCAAAGAGACTCCTTATCAGTAAATAGGATCCAAATATATTTCAACATTGCTACTTTGTTGCAATCACGAAGTTTGCGAATACCAAGACCACCTTCTACTTTGGGAAGGCACACATCGTTCCACGATACTTTTGCCCCCCACGAGTAAGAGAGGTGCCTTTCCATAAGAACTGCCTCAATATCTGCTCTATCCGTTCTAACACCGAACAAGGTAAGGTGAATACACTGGCCCAAAAAGCTTGAATGGAGTGGAGAACTGACCTTATTAATTGAAGACGCCCTACGCAAAGATAGAAACCGGTGCACCCAAGATTGGACTCTTGCAGTAATACGGTCAATCAATGTAATACAATTTGCTTTCCCCAGCCTGGAGGAAATAATCGGCACACCTAGGTAACGCACCGGTAAATTGCTCTCTTGGAAATCAAAAGCCAATAGGATACGGCTCCTAAGTGAAGGAGACCCACCAGATAAAAAGACTTCACTCTTGCTTTTATTTGGTAGTAAATTGCTCCAAGAGGAAAAGATATCCAAGGCCCTCTTAAGACACACTGCCGAAGTCCAATCAGCCTTGTAAAAGAGGAAGACGTTATCGGCAAAAAACAAGCGAGAGAGTTTTACTGGTTTGCACCTCCAGAAGTATTTAAATTCCTTGCTCGAAGTGCAGCCACTTAAGATGCCGGAGGAGATTTCCATAACTAGAGTAAAGAGATATGGAGACATCGGATCTCCCTATCGAATACCTCGGCCAGCCGGGAAGAATCCATGCAGTTCACCATTAATTGAAATAGAAAACTTTGGTGTACGGACACAAACCATTATTCGTTGAATAATCCAAGGAGGGAACCCAAAAGCATCGAGAGTTAGTTCCAAAAAGTCAAATCTACTGTATCATAAGCCTTCTGAAAATCAACTTTAATAGCACATTTCGGAAGGTAGGGATCACGTGAAAACCAGCAAAAAGCTCTTGAGCAAGTAAGATGTTATCCCTAATACGCCTACCCTTCACAAACGCATTCCGAGATGGGCTTATCAAGACATCCAGAATTGAGGCAAGACGATTAGCCAAGATCTTTGTAATGACTTTATAAATCGTATTGCAACATGCAATCGGTCTAAAATCAGCAACAACAGTAGCATTTGGTACTTTAGGCACAAGAGCAAGTATGGTATTATTTACCTCCCTTAGAAGTCGGCCAGTAGCAAAGAAGTCTTGTACAGCTTCTAAGACAGATGGACCCACAATCCCCCAATTGTTCTTGAAGAATTCCACAGAGAAACCATCAGGCCCCGGAGCCTTGCCATGGGTAAGGAAGAAAAAGAGTGTCTCGAATTTTAGCATCAGAAACCGAGCAAGCGAGGGTGCTCACCTGGTCATTTAAAAGTGGATGCCATATGACTTCCTTTAGCGCTTGTAGCGACGGTTTGGAGAGAGTAATCTTTGGAGTAAACAAATCCAAATAAAACGCAACAAAAATTTGAGGAACCTGGTCGGGATTAGTAATCAAGGTACGGAGGGATCCTTTACCGACAAAATCCTATTTCTAACCCGTCTTTTGCTGACAGAGTGGTGAAAGAATCTTGTATTTCGATCTCCTTCCTTTAGCCATCGAACTCTCGACTTCTATTTATAAAAAGATTCTTCATATTTTTGCAAATCGACAAAGGTACGACGCTAAGATTTCTCAAGATCTAAGAGGGAGACATTATTCGGTTCAAGCTGGAGGTCGACTTGGGTGCGGCGAAGGGCATCCCTAACTGCCTCAGTTCTCTTAGATATATCAGAAAATGCCTCTCTGTTAAGCCGCTTGAGGTAACCCTTTAAAGTCTTCAATTTGGAGACAAGACGAAACATGGGAACCCCTCTCATTGGACTCTCCTAGGCCTGGTGAACCAAGGAAGAGAAGTCCAGGTGATCAAACCAGAAATCAAAAAATCTAAAAGGTTTTCTCCTATTAACTGGGAGAAAAACTCTAACCACCATGGGTGTGTGATCAGAGATGCTCGGGTTGAGGAACGAGGCTTCAAAGAAGGAGAAGACAAAGTTCCACTTGAAATTCACCAACACCTTATCAATCTTCCTCAACTTCCTACTAGAAATAGTTGAGGTGGACCAAGTGAACCGGAGGCCCACATATCTAAGGTCTTCTAAATCAGTCTGAGCAAGATAAAGGTTGAACTCATCAAAATACGAAATCCATGTGTTCGAACACCTAACACCGTCCGATGGATCTTTTATAGCATTGAAGTCTCCAGCAACCATCTAAGGTGAGTCCTCCAAGAGGTTATTCCAATGTAGGAGGTACGCCCAAAGGGGCCGGCGTTTCACAAACGTATGTTCGCCATAGACAATGGATATACATCATTCAATACTAGAGAGAATAAATTTAATGCGCCTATGCACAACCTGATCATTAGTATCTAATATATCAAAGTTAACATCCTCCGGGTTCCAACCAATCCATATTCTCCCACGAGGGGAGTAGTCATAGTTAGCCACCCACCGCCATCCCCTTAGAAGCAAGGACGAGATGGAATCAAATAACGGTAAAGGGACTTTCGTCTCCAAGAGTCCAATAACACACGATTATTTGTAGAAACAAATTTTCTGACTTCAGCACGTCTAACCGGGTTAAGGATGCCACGAACATTCCAAGTGCCTATATACATATTTACAGAGAAAGAGGAGAGAGTTACCTCTTCTTTGAAGACTTACGACGACTAAAAGCCAAAGTAGGTACTTCTAAAGGGGGAGGATCAGGCTTTAGCTTTAATAGCTTATCTTGCAAAGTTTCCGCCGAATGAAGTGGCGGGGAGGAACTCAGAGGAGGGTCACCAACCGAAAGGTCATCATCATCAGAGTCATCATAAGCACCTGGCCCAACAATCTCATCATTCGAGCCACCACGAGCCATCAATGGGGTCGGAACAACACTCGCCTCAACCTGGGAGGCTAGGTCAACACCAATCTTCAAAGATTTTTTTAAAACTTGTAAGGAGGCTTGCAAGAGATGACCTTCTCAGGAGCAGGACCTTTTAGCTTGAGGGAAAGTCCCCCATTAGAAGGAGGGGCTAGCCGAAAAGATACTGCATCCTTACCAACATGGGCCTTGGTCTTCTTCCCCTTCACCTGCTTCCAACCAGGTTTAACATCCTATTGAGCATCAGCAGCAGGAGCTGCCGTTGAAGGCTATGCTAGAGCATCAGCTGAGTCCGAGCAGATAGTACCATCTTTAGAAGGTTGAGTAGGGGCATCTACTGTATGAACAACATCAAGCTTCTTAATAAATAAGGGGTTGTCTCGCGTCCTGTCCGAAGACTGAACGTACTGAAGATGCGAACTTGCTTGGTCTGCAGGCCGAGAGGAAGGGATAGGAGAAGAAGACACATCTTGAGGAACAGGAGGTCTAACGATCAAAGGTTGTTGAGCATTTGCATTAGAGGGCTAAGCAACAACAGCACTGCATTTATGGCCAAAGATGCCACAACCTGCACAAGCCATGGGTCTCCATTCATATTCTATTTCGACCAAACATGATTCACCATGGTGAACCACTTCAATGGACTCGCATGAAGGCTGCTTTGCTGTAATTTCTACACAGACTCTAGTAAAAGTCAGCGCTTTCATTTGATCAATTCTCAGGTCTACATAAAGCGGCTTCCCGACCTTGCTTGCAACCTTGCTAATAGCTTGTGAAGACCAAAAAAACGGGAGGTAAGTTTTTAAGCCTTACCCACACAGGAACAGTAAGATGGGCATCCTTCCTCAAATCCAGGGCCAACCTCCATTGCTGCATAACAAGAGGTACTTTTGAAACGGTAATAAGCCCTCCTTCTAAAACCTTTCTCCGAAAATCCATGTCCGAAATATGGAAGAAGAAAAATCCCTTCCCATCGGCCATTATCTCAACCAAGTTTGGCCCCCAGGCCTTTTTGAATGCTGCTTTTGTAACTTTAAAAGGTATCCTTCTGCCTAGGTAGTATCCAACAAGACATTCTTGAAGTTTCGGGTCGGCATCTTGAAGATCATCATTAGTCATTTCAACTACCGGCCCGTTATCGACTGGAGGAATGAACTCCAAGTCGTATCCTTTGGTGGCTACTTTGGCCACAGCCACACTCGCCCAATTACGCAAGTTTGAGCTCCTCGAAACTGCTCTCTGAGGTCGTTTAGATCCTGATCTTCCTCTACTCCTTCCTCGCGGCCCATCTGGAACACGAGTGGAACGAGCTTGAACATAAGGTTCCTTCGAAACAGCAAGGGCTTGGGCGACACAACCCATATTCTCATTTATGACACCACCAAGAGAGGAGGGGCCATAGTCAAGATGGGGAGGGCTTCAAACAGCCCCTATCCCCTCATTTTGGGCCGAAGATGATTCGGATCCATAGCAACACAGAGATACGAATTGCAGAAAACAAGGGCGATAAACCCTAACCAAACTCAACCATCGCAGCCCAAAGAGGAGCACATACCAGGGCAAGCTTATAGGGGTTTAGAAGAGGCCTACCAGATGCCCCAGGTCACCAATGAATAGCCTCAACGAACGGTCAACACGATGGGAACAACCGCTAAAGATTTCGCGGAACAAGTGCTTTAGTCGCTAGTTTGAGAGCATCTATGAATAGTGCTCCGAGAAAAAAAGTTGATTCGTTAAGTGAACACTTTTGTTCATCTTCTTAAAAGTTACAACTTAAGTTCCTTAACTTTTTGAAAGTGACAACTTGAGTTCCTCAACTTTTTGATTAAGTAATTTATTGGTTTCACTTTTGTCAAGCACATCTTATATCCTTTAGTATCCTTAAGTAGATTATCATCTTGTAATAGCATACAAAATAAGACTTATTTTGACAAATACCATCAGTCTTGGTATGGTTTAATCCGAGATAGCATTACATCATACACATTGCCCTATAAGATCTTTTACATCAACATTGATATATCTAAAACAAAATAGTCTCAATAACCGCCTTACAAATTCAAGATTGAAACAATACTCCCATTAAGTTGTCCATCCAAAATGCAACAATAATCTAAAACAACTAACATTGCTGCTAAACACATCACCAGCCAAAATACGGCAATAATCTCAATCGCCTTACAATAAAATTCTAAAATCTTAGATGTTGACACCTAACAATAAAAATATAAAAAACAGCATCCTCCCATCGGTTAATATAAATGTGACATCTAATTTTTGACCATGTTTTGATTAAAGGAAATGAGCTTTTTATCGATGCGCCTATAGTCTTTTTCTCTAAGTTGATCACTCATGAGATAACTAATTTATCATGTGAAGCCGTTGATGGATGTAAATGCGATCGACTTGAGAATTCGACCAGAAATCGACAACTCGGCCGTGCTAATTAGCAAAGGTCAATACGGCATCGTTAAAATCGATTAGAGACCGGAGATAGGTCAATTCGATAGAAGCATGTAATTAAATTGTGGGTGATTCCACCCGATTGTAAAATTCGTGTTGAATGGCATTAAATCGATTTTTCTGTCAATTCTGTACCCTATGCCCATAATTGAAACCTTGAGATTTTTACGACAACCAAGAGCCACCTATGAGTCGGAGATGCACAATGTGAATAAAAAATAATCGACCATGAGTCAAATGCGTTAAAAATTCCTAAAAGCTACCCGATAGGTTAGTCACGCTAAAATTGCGTTCGATCGAAATTTACCACAAAATTGAACTCGATTTCAAGAATCGAAAATTCATGCGTGTCAAGATTTATTTTTGGGAAGTCAACTCATCCTTTGAAGAATTTTCGGTGAGCTCGAAATTTTGGCGAAAATTCAAAATTGAGCAATTTAAATTCAAGAAATTCGGAGGACCATTTTTGTGTGGAGTTTTGGCCTTCAAGTTGGATGGGTTAGTGATGGAAATGGTGGAAGTTGGTCTAGGCTGCCCCCTTAGCATTATTGGCCATTGAATTGAAGTTATTTGGTGTGAAATTGAGTTGATTTGGTGAGAACAATTCATGAAATTCATAGGGTTGTGGGGAATGCAACATTTGGACCTCAATTTGGCTTACTTAGGAAGTTTTAGGAGGGAAAAAAGGCTGCTGGTGATAGTTGAAGACTTATAAGGCTACATTTGAGTGTTATAGATATTTTTCCTTGACTTTGGAGGCCCTTTGTCCTCATTAGTTCTCTCATCACTTCCCCCTTGGCTTGCTCGACCACCTCCCACTACTACAGCATCTTCTTCTCCAGCTCTTCTCCTTCTTCATTTCTCCATTGTTGCTATTGCATCTCACCTTCTCATAACCGAACCATCCACCATTGCATCAAACCCACCGAAGCTGCAGCTTGCCCACACTAGCTCTAGTTCCACTGGCCCACCTACTTGCACCATCTCCGCTCGACCGTCCCCGAGCCTAGGTAAGCCACTATTGTTGCTCACACTAGCCCGTCGTCGCTAGTCTTTGCTCAGCCGCCGTCTTGACTAGGTTGCCCATCCACTGTGTTAAGCTCCCTCCGCAAGACCAGCCAGCCCAAGCCCAACCCGATCTAGCCCCTCAGTTCCCTTGGACCAACTCAAAGTAAAATCAAACTCACAGCTTGAGTTGTGAGCTTCGTGGGCCTTTTTCCAGGCCCTTTTGAGCCTCCTTTGTTGTTGCCGTATGCCCGAGTCTTGCTCACCTTCGCATCGCCATCGTTGTGAACTCGTCGGCTCGTTAAACCGGTGAGTTTACCTTCTAATCTCCAATTAAGATGCTAATTACACTTAAAGGTGGATTAGTGACTAATTAGTGGATTAGTTTAGGCCTAGATAGGATTAATGGTTAATTTAATTAGTATAATTAGTTATTTAGTTAATTATTTTAGATCAATTAGGTGGTTAGATAGCTTAAATGATTAGTCTAATTAGTGTAATGTATTTATCCTAAGCTAGGTTAGTTAATTAGTCCAATTAAGTGGTTAGATTAGCTTAGGTAGATTAATTAGTGGTTTAAATTAACTATTTTGCATTTATTTAATTATTTTATAATTTATTTAATTATTTATTAATTAGCGAAAATTATACCGGGATAGTTGGTTGTCAGAATTTCGTGCTGATCATCGTGGTGCAATTGGTTTGTGCAATTGAGTGCTAATTTATGCAATTAGATGCTGT
The DNA here is from genome assembly GCA_014182375.1 of Eucalyptus virginea. NCBI lineage: Eukaryota > Viridiplantae > Streptophyta > Magnoliopsida > Myrtales > Myrtaceae > Eucalyptus > Eucalyptus virginea. The sequence continues at coordinate 1,085,864 of CM024523.1, forward strand.
CGTGATCAAATTTTCGGGTGAGAACCACCTAGGGTTTGGCTAATGGATTGTTAAGCCTAAACTTAACTCGGGCTCTCCCAAGCCCATACCAATTTGGGACTTAAGTTCAAATTTCTTAACATGCAAATGGATTTTATCTAGGAGTCACCACTAATCTATTTTTGGTGAGTCGATTAGAAACCCAAGTAAAATAACGGGAGAATTACTTTACTCCTACGAACCAAAGACTTTGGGTACGGGGACTTAATTACACTAGACTTCTCTAATGCCCTTTCGGTACCATTTCTTTTTATTTTCAAAAATATTTTTGCAGCAATTTGTATTGATTTTAAATCTATTTCCCCAACATGTAAGGTGATCATACGAGTGCACAAACCACAAATTTAACATCCAAGTAAAACAATAAATAAATCGCAAAACTTACCTTAAAGCAACGAAAGCATCTGCAATGTTGAATTAGAATTCACATTAATAATCCTAGATATGATTTCTAATTAATACGCAATTTCTTTTTTGTTTTCACTTTTCAATGAAAATCATGCTTTATGCAATGCAATATGACCTAATTCTAATGACAGGCAATTTCTAATTAAATGAACCTAGCAACAATCACTAAATGACATGCATTTCATGAATCTAATTCTAAATGGCATGCACATAATATTTTTTTGTGTTTTCTTAATAAATGTGCAATCTATTCTAGAGAATGGAATTAAGTTATCATAAGACATTTTTTGTATTTTTTATGAAATTCGAAATTAGAAAAATGTGAAAATTATCCAGCCAAATTAAGATCCTATCCAACTTATATTAAGGATTAGGTCAGGCTAAACTCTAATTTAAACCAAGATACTATCTTAACTTAGCAATCTCTAACCTAAGATCCAATCTATTTAAATCAATCTAAATTTAAAATGAAGTATGCAATTTATCCTAATATGCAATGATGTAAAAAAGGATGCCCTAATTCTACATGACATATACATGATGATTTTTGTTTTTTTAATTAATTTCAAAATTGAGAAATGTTAAATAATTAAACATGCAATTTAAGCTAATGAAACAAAAATCTAACATCTTAAATTTATTTTTATTTTTTATTTTTTATTTTTTTTGATTTTTTATTTCAAAAATTCATGATAAATAAAATGTTTAGTCTAAATATGCAAATAACCTAAAACATGCAATATTCTAACTCAAACACGTTTCAAATTAAATAAAGTAATCAAGACAAGACAAACCATTCACAATTATCAAAAATATCACACATCATTCAAATCAAAGGGTAATATTTCGCTAGTAAAATTGATAAATTGATCTTAAGTCTTAAAGATCAAAATATCAATTTTATTCCCGCTTGATTAATTATTTCATCTAAAGCCTTATAAATGAAATAAAAAAACCTAGGCGCGGTTGCGAATCAGGTAATATGTTGGAATTTCTAATCAAATACTAAGGACTAATTATACTAAAAAAAAAGATAAAGTAAAATAACAATAATAAAATAAATAAATAAAACTACCTAATGTGTTTTCTTTTTTTCTCCTTTTTCAAAATTGGGGGCGCTCGGACGAAGGACTTAGCAGCAGGCTCTGGCGTTGCCTCACGAGCTACTGCAAGGACACGGAGGCGCAGTGACCGGCGTGGGTAGCTCGGAGTCGCCGGCGATTGCTGTGACATTGACAACAGGCTGAGGTGCGCGCGGAGCATGGGCGTCGTGGTTGGTGCAAAGGGGGATCACCGGGAGTCGGACCAGAGGCGTAGGTGTGCGGCGGTGGATCGGCACTCAGTGGAGTCAATGGTTGCTCCGGAGGCGATTTGGCAGCAACGGCGAAGGATCGGTGTTGGGCTATGACTTCGTCGGGCTAGTGGAACGGCTTGGAGAGGCAGCAACAGTTTTGCAGGGGCGACGGAGCTGGAGCATGAATCGCGGGTAGTCGGGTCACGGAGTCGATTGGCGGGGGTGAGCGGAGCGGCGGTGCTACTTGGAGACCAGCGGTGCAACTTGGATACTGGCGATGCAAGCTCATGAAGGTGATGACCGGCACAAGCTCGAGTGCTGCGGAGGCATCACGGAGCACTCGAGCGTGGCTGCTGTTGTCGCAGGGCGCGACAATGGTTGGCGGAGCAAAGAGTGGTGGTGTCGCGCAGCGGCCAACGGGTTCGGCGGATGAAACCCCGCGAGGAAGAAGAAGAACTTTCTTATTCTCTCTCTTTTTTACTTTTTTTTTCTCTTCAATTCACTCTCACGTCCGTTCGCAGGTCTTCTCTCTCTCTGCTGGTGTCCTTTTTTGTAGAAGTCAAATCCCTCTTTTGTCTTCTATATGTTTTTTAACTTGAGAGAAAAACAAAGAAGGGCTCTTTCGCACGAATTTTCTCTCCAATTTTTTATTCTTGCCCCCCCTTGTCACAAAAATTGTGACTCTTTTATAGTGCTTCTAGACGGCCGCATTGTATGGTATTTTCCGAGTTTCCATCTTCTATCGCATTAAATCAAAGATGCAAATCAGAGCGTGATTTCACAATCAACTCGATTTTGCTTAGATTTATTCCATTTTATAAAAATTCTTGTCATTTATTCACTTGATTTTTAAATTGCTTTTGCATTTAACAAAAATCCAAATATTCATCAGAATTTCAAATTTCCATGCATAATCAATCAAATCAATTTCCCTCATTTTTTCATTTTTTTTCATTATTTTGTTATGATACATTTTTTAGGGGTTAAAATTAATCCCTAATTTTTGTGTAAAAAATCAATAACTAGGTCGCCAAAATATGTGTCAACAGATGCTGATTGATAAGTTTTGAATTATTATTTTAAAAATATGAAATTTTGGTATTTAATTAGAAAAATACCGGGTGTCCGGTTTTGACGCCAAAAAGGTTTTTAAGTACTATGTAAAATTATGGGATTTTTAAAAGAGATGATATTGCATTTTATGGTTCAATCTGATTATGTGCCCACGCACAATTATTTTATCGGGTGTTTTTAATATGAAGAAAATAGGCCAAGTACATTATTTAAAATTGAGGCATTTGAGTGTAAAGCACGATATCCTTGGTCAGGATTGGATGTGGATGTGATCATTATGAGAACTTGTTACGAGCGTTTACGCTGAACGATGCTTTTTTGGGAATGCCCCATGTCAACGGATGTTGGTCGCAGTGGAGGTTGGGCCGATGCTCCTTTGGGAATGCCATCTAAATGTAGATGTTGCCGTGCTTGATGGGGCGAGATGATGCCCAATTATGCCGGATGACCGTCGACTGTTGAGTTGGCCAAGACCGTTGGGTCGTAACTAATTGGAATGCTTGAATGAATGAGATAACCACGCTTGATTATGAGGACAAAATTGTGTAGCATAAATAAAATGTGTTATAACAATTTGGCCTTATAATTGGGACCCTTGTGATTGATTGATATATGAGTTGAAGTGTTCCAATTATTGAGTGCATTTATGATATGCATATGTTATATGAGCTGTACTGACGTGTAGGAGGGAGTTGAGGCAAGGTAAGTGTGACATCCAGATTTTCGAGTCCTTATTTCAATTAAATAAATTGGGCATTTCATCGACGTGACTACAGTGTTTTTCTCTGAGTTGGCCATTCACGAGATAACTAGACTAGCTGGGTAAGCTATTAAGGACTATAAGGCAAATTTACTTGAGAATTCCACCAATGACCGAGTTCTCGACCGTGACTATTTTTAGAGGCCATTGCGACACAGTATAAAATTGAATTAAGATCAGAGATAGGTCGGTTTGACTGAGATGAGTGACCGATCGTGGATGACTCCACTAAATTGGAAAACTCTCGTCGACCGGCACTAATTTGATTTTACTGTCATTTTGGTACCCTGTGTCCGTATTTGAATCCTCGAAATTTTCACGACAATTGAGAGTCGCCATTGTGTCGAGTGGGTTCATTGTGGCTCGAAGAAAATCGACCACGGGTTATTTGTCCTCAAAAGTTCTGAAAACTACCTAGTAGCCTAGGTCACGCTAAAAACGTGTTGGAGTGAAATTAACCATGAAATCGAACCCGAATTCAGAAATTGAGAGTTCTGTCAAGTCACAATTCATTTTAAGAACGTTGACTCATCCTCAGAAGATTTTTCTACAACCAAGATTTTTGGCGGAAAAGCAAAGTAAGGCCGTTTATGTTCGGGATTGTCAGAGGACCACTTTTAATTGAATCTTGGAGATGCAAGTTGGATCCTTTGATGGGAAAAGTCATAAGAAGGTTGAGGACACATGGGTTAATTTAATTGAACTTCAATTGGATGGAATTAATTGAGAATTGATTGAATTAAGTGTACAATATTTCATGCAACGGTGGAAAATGAGATTACAACCATTAGAATAAGGTTGTGGGAGATAGTGGAGTGTGACATCATCCATGAGGTCATGGTGGGCCATTTTTGGGGGATTAAATAAAGAGAAAAAGAAAATGAATGGCCTCCCCCTTCCTTCTCTCTCCTCCATCTCTCTCTTCCGTCGCCTCTCTCCTTCCTCTCTCCCGTGCGACCGCTTCCTCCATCTTGTTCATCTTCTTCTTCGAAACCCAGCAAGCCGAAGAACGAGTGAAGCCGGAGCCAAGGCCATCGTCACCGCCTCACACCGCACGCCGTCGCAGCTCTGCGACCGCCTGCATGCCCTCCGCCTTCCTCTCCCCCTTCTGCTGGTGTCGGCTTCTTCTTCTTCTCCCTGGGTGCTGTCCGACGCCCTAGCAGATCTGGGATGGACTCTGGAGCAGCCAGCGACTGCTCGCGACGCCGCCGCTTTCCGCCATTCGCCACCGTGCTACCGCCCTCACGCGCCGCTGCTGGCCGCGCGTGCCTTAACCGCCCTCTCGCCCAGCTCGCTGTTCCAGAGCTGCTGTCCAGCTCCGTTTGGCTAGCACAAGCCGCAGCGCAGCTGCTCCGGCCGCCGTATGCCACCATCTCGACCCGCCGGAGCTCTGCTTGGCCCTAGCCACCCTTGGCAGCCTCAATCGACGCCGAATTCACCCCCAACCAGCAGCGCACGAGAGAGTGCAAAAATGGGTATGGCAGCGGCTTCGTGGCTCGTTTTGGCCGGCTTCGACCCCGGAAGCTAGGCCCGCCTTGGAGACTATTGATCCTCGCGTCGTCCTCGTCAATTTGAGCTGCTCGGATTGTTAATCGGGTGAGTTTAACTCACTAATCCCCGCTTAGTAGGTTAATCACGTTTAAGGGGTGTTTAGATTAAACTAAGTAGGTTTAGGTGATTAGATTAATTTATTTAAATGTTAAGTGGATTAAAGGAGGTGATTAGTTTAGTGGATAATTAATTAAGGCTAAGTAAATGTTTGGGTTAAAGTAATCTTGTTTAAGCCTTAATTAATTTTTTAAATTAAATAATTAATTCAATTTGTACTATTATAATAATAACAATAATATTATTAATTTTCGGAATAAATTTAATTATTTATTATTTTCCGAAAATTTTGACTGGGATAGCCGGTGACCGGAATTTTATGCGATGATCGTGGTGAAGTCCGTTTATTTAATTGAGCTCCAATTTGAGCTAAATTGGATTTATTGTAATTAATTATTAATTTTCGAAATTAATTAATTAATTAATTAAATTTCGGAAATTAAGATTGAGGTGGCTGACGACCGAAATTCCGTGCTGATTGTCGTGGTGCAGTCCGTTTATTTATTTGAGCGTTAATTTGTGCTAAATCGAATTAATTGTGAATTTAGGATTTATTCCTAAATTATCTGATTTTGGTTATTAATGGAAAAATAATCGGGCGTTGGTTTACAACGCCAAAAATATGTAATGGGCTGTTGAAATTGGTGGGATATTTGTAAATGAAATTATTATATTTTGGCTAAGGCCAACCGTGTACCCACACACGGTTATTTACCGAGAATGATAAAAGATGGAATTGATTGTATGAGAGAGTGGTATACTATATCGGCCCACGGGCGATATGTCAGCTTTGGGTGAGCAGTATACCGGTATACTATATCAGCCTACGGGCGATATGTCAGCTTTGGGTGAGCAGTATACCTTATTATCAGCTTTGGGCGAGCACATATATATAGTATACTAAATTGGCCCGGGGGCCCTAATCTATCAGCTTTGGGCGAGCATATACATAGTATACTATATCTATCAGCTTTGGGCGAGCTATGCTATCTATTATCAGCTTTGGGTGAGCAGTCCTAGACTATGGTCGGACTTTATAGATAGTATTGAATGTACTGACCAGGGAAAGGTCGTGGTGACATGTAATCGATTAAGTCGATTGATCGCTGAGTCGATCTGATTGGTGGAATGTGATTGTTTGCTGTAGTTATAAATATTATTAATTGAACCGATGTGCGGGAAGGAACGATGCCAAGGTAAGCCCTTTGACCTGTGTTGTGCTTAGACAGCCCTTATGGCGTATTGGCTTCCTAATTGGGTCTTAGTGGGGTAGAACTTGTTGAGACATAGTCTTATCCCGGTTTGAGGAAAAACATTTCAGGACCCTGATGAAGAACCAGAGGAGAAAGAACTCGAAGAGGAGTATCTAAAGGAGAACCCCGAGGATGATTCGGAGTATGATCCTGATGACTATTGCTGTAGAATCTAATTGAGTAGAAACCAACTTTTTTAGCATGGTTTGTTTATGTACATGTATGACTGAGTCATTATAGATGTACATAAGGGTGTTGATTTTCAGGTTCAATTTTCTAGTCCTACTTATATATCCCATTGCTTTATTGTCTGGGGATTTTTATAACTGCTTCCGCATGTGCTATTAAAAAGGAGGTAAGTCTTATATGATGTGTGTATAGGCTACCTCTAGGTGAATTATCTTCCTAATCGGGTTTAGGTGTGGACTCGTTGAGACATTATCTCATCCCATCGTGGTTTACAATTTCCAGGTCCCTAAATAGAGGTACGATAGGTACAATATGGGGTCCTGTAGGTGATGGATTTTGAGCACACTTTCTTCCCTATTCCCAGGACCACCATAACTCGAGAGCTAGTTGAGTCCGTGGTATGGGTCGATGAAGGCCTACCTCAATTGGTACCTCACCAATTCATAACATGGTTCATTGGCTTTCCTTAAGGGGGTTGGGAGGGTCCCCTTTAGGGTTTTGATGGGCCTCCCACTAGGACTAGGGAGTGGGAAGTAGATCTCGACACTCCTGATGGTGTCGTGGTGGACCCAAAGCCTATGGATGAAGAGCTCGGAGCTTAGACAACTCAGTAGCTCCTTTTTGAGTTAGACTCTTGTATATATACTTGTAGGGTCTGGACCTTTTGTATATCACCTAGTTGGTTTATAAAATATGTTTGGTTTAAATTGACTTTCCTACTTTTCTATCACGTGTTTGTTTATTGTCTGGAGGTTGTTTAATTCGTTTCTGCATGTGTATAAAATGAGTGGGTCAGTAATGCATCCTAGGAATGTCGCAATTTGTTCGACCACCGAGGGTGTGCGCGCGCTCGAGGTACGGGGCGTGACAATAAAGAACTTCATAATTTCCTTTTTTTCTTCTTCAATGGCTTCATTTGATTTGATTCATTAGTCTTGCACTCTTCCAACCTAAAACTCTAGGTACATCATTCACTCATGTACCTTTTCTCATTGTCTTATCCTTTGGAGGATCCATTTTTTTTCCTTTGAGCGTCGAGTGTTTCGGTGTTGCCCATTGTTAAAGCTTCTGTAATTGGTGTTGGCACTACGGCAAAATGTTGTGAATTCCCAAGATCATTTATTTGAGGTGGATATGATATTAAAGTCTTCTTTGGTGCTTGTTTTCGAGTTACCCTTTATTTCGGAGTTGCCATTGGTTGCTTCTTTGAATGTACTCAAGTTACTATTGGTTGGTTCATCGATTCTTGCCCTTGGCTTTTTCTTGTAAATTTAGTTGATTCTTGATTTGGTCCTCCTTGAGATATCAACATCTCTAAACTTCTCCCAAGCTACAACCGATGTTCAACATACACATAAGCATTATGACCATGTAAAAATTAATAAACAAGATCCTTCACCCCCACTATCATTGTGCAAATATCTTAAACCATATTTAAGAGATTTACCTGGTACTTGGTAATGTAATTTCCCTATTTTGCATCTCAATTGATCTACTATATCATTTCTAAAGTCTATGAATAACAGCTTATACTAATAAGGACAACGGCGATTTGCCTATCAATGTATTCCTTCTCTTCCCCAGTAATCCTAAACTCTCCATTGTAGCAAACTTTAATGGGCACACTTGTATTGTACTTATCCTGATTCAAACGGATAAGGATGCTATTATGGTGGTTGTTGATTGGTTTTCTAAGATGGCTTATTTCATTCCATGTCACAAAACGAATGATGCATCTCATGCGGCTGAGTTATATTTTAAGGAGATCATTCACCTTCACGGAATCCCAAAGACAATTGTGTCGAATTGGAAATCCAAATTTTGAGCTACTTTTGGAAGACCCTATGAAGGATGCTTAGTACTAAACTCCTATTCAGCATCAATTGTCACCCTTAAATGGATGGTCAAATAAAGGTAACTAACCACACCTTTACTAATCTCCTTCAAAGCATGTTAAGTAAGACTTTAAAAATTGAGGTTTAAAATTATACATATTGATTTTGCTTATAATTGCTTATACACCACAGGTCATTCACCATTTGACGTTGTGTATGGAATCAATCACACACACCTATCAACTTGATTCCCATCTCATCCAATTCATAAGTCAATTATAAAGCTGAAGAGAGAGCCAAGGTGATGAAGAAACTTCATAAGCTAATTTAGTCCAAGATTGAAAAAAGCAAATGAGTCTTACAAAAGGAAAGCTAACAAGAATATAAATGATGTTCAATTTTAACCAAGTGACCTTATATGGATATACTTATAGAAAGAGAGATTTTCATCTAGAAGGAAGAATGAGCTCATGGCAAGAGTTGATGGTCCTTCAAAGTGCTTAAAAGAATTGGTGACGATGCTTACAAGGTTAAACTCCTAAGTGATTATCATCTTTCAAAATGTTGGTGATCCTTCTCCCAATCTCAAAGATGAAGAAGTCGTATTTGATTTGAGGTCAAATCTTCATCAACCTAAGGTGGATGAAGTGATAACATCATAACTTAAATCTTCCAATGGTTACATGGCCATCCCAACTCAAGTTTTATTGGCCCATCAAGCCCACTTGTGAATCATGGAAACACATAGCAAATTTGTCCTTTACGTGGTCCGATGGTTCCATGGCACACATGAAAGCATTTGCTAATGATTGGTGGCTTAAATGCAAGGTTTCAGAAGCAATTAATATGTTCTCATTGTTTGGTGTGCTTCGTTTGTCTTCTTGTGTCTTAATTGCTTTAGTGTGCTTAGCTTGTCTTCTTACATTTAAGGGTCTTTAATGCCAAGTTAGGATGTAAAAAAGTTTTATTGCAAGTTTGAAAGAGTAGAAGCTAGTCATCATTACTAGGCTGAAGCATAAGAATGTAGAGTGTGCTCAACTTGTCATTTTATAATAAAAGAGTATTTAATGCAAAATGAAAATTTCAATCAATGAGTTTTGATTGCTAGTGTAACTAGTCATCATTATTAGGCTGAAATGTTAGAATGTCTTTTGTCAAATATTCAAACAAATATGCATATCCACAAAATCCAAAATATCACCCTAACAACGTGTTTGGACAGCAATCCGATCTCTAACTATGAGATACAATACTTGGTGGCATGGAAAATCTTTCATCCTATCCATAATTACTTGGATATGATCATTGATTTTCCCATTTCCACATTTAAATGGAAAACATTCTATTAATATCCTTAACCCTTTGGATATAATCGTTGGTTTATTCTATTTTCAAATTTAAATAGATAAGATAAGCATCGTGGATTGTGTTATTTGATGAATAGTTATCTTTTGTTTGATTGTTTCCAAAAAAAAATTCCAAAAAAAAAAAATTGATAGAAGTTAAATTGATTTTTGTTAATAATATTGTCCGTTTTAGGTTAGATTGCATGTTTAAATTAAATAATCAATTTATTTCGAAATTTCAAAATAAAAAATACAAGAACTTTGCTTAGGATAAATTAGATTTCTTTTTTTAATTTAAATTGCATGTTAAATATTAGGTATTTTTTGTTATGAATTTTAATTAAAACAAACACAAAAAACTATCATGCGTGTGTTATTAGAACTAGATTCATTAACTGCGTGTTATTTAATAATTACATTTTTTAAGATGATTAAATTAAAGTGTTTGACATGTCAAGATAGTCATATGCTTATTGTTACCCATAGTTAGAGTTTGGTCATTTAATTAAAATCATGTGACATATAGTTAGTATGTTAGGTTTATTTAATTGAAAGTTATATGTGATTTTAGTATTGACATATTGTGTACGATATTGTACTTAGAATAATTGCATTACATGCATTGCACATAGTTTAAGTTTCATTTAAATAAGTGAAAACCCCAAGAAATATTGAGTAAATTGTGTATTAATTAGAAATCATAACTAGATTGTTGATATGATCTTTAACTAACATTCCATTTGCTTTCATTGCTCTGAGGTAAGTATTTTCTCCCTACAATTTACTGACTGCTTTAGATTTATCCAATGCTTAACTTTTTTTGGATCACTTGAACGCTAAATTTTTAGAAAAACGATCTTTTCGATATCGATTCCAATTTGTTTCGCCGAAAATTTGATGTGGCTTTTTTATATTTATTTCTTGAGTTGAAATGGCTCATCAGAGGGTCCAATCAGCATCTAAACGATAAAGGGCATCATCTATTAGGTTTCCTTCAAATAAGAATTCTAAATTGCAAAACTGAAAGAAACCAAATTTGAAATGCTAACTGGCCATTCAACCAAATTTCACACCTAATTTGATTTGCCTTCAAATTTAACTAGGGGTGTGCATTGGACCCGGAACCGCCCGGACCGCCCGGAACCGGACCGGAACCGCCCGGAACCGGCGGTTCTTGAGGGAACCGGTCCGGTTCCCGGGTCCAATTGTTGAGAACCGGTGGGAACCGGTCCGGTTCCCGGTTCCGTGGGCGGATCCGCCCGCCCGCCCACCCGGACCGGACCGATACTATTTATATTTAAAAAAAAAAAAAAAACAAAAGTCGCGAAGCCCCCACGCCCCTAATTCGCGAACCCTAATTCGCGTTACTTCTTCTTCAGCCTTCGATTCTCTCTGTTCCTTTCCTTCTCTTCGTCTTCGATTCCACGGTTCCACCCCGAGTATCCACGCCGCCGCCGCTGCTCCTCCTCCGCCACCGTCCGCCCCCTCGCGCCGGTCACCACTCGCCACAACCGCTACTCCTCCGCCTCTGCAAGAACTCTCGACCGAGCCGGCGAGCCCATTTTCCATCACTCAAGGTACGAAGCCCTAATTCGCGTCTCATCTCTTGATTTTCTTCCGATTTCTTCCTCAGCCTTTGATTATCTCTCTGTTTCTTCCTCAATCTCTTCTCCTCATCTTCGATTCCTCACCAAGCATCCACGCTACCGCCGCTGCTCCTCCTCCGCCACTGTCCGCCCCCTCGCGCCGGTCGCCACTCGCCACAACCGTTGCTCCTCCGCCTCGCTGTCCGCCCCCTCGCCGACGCTCGGTCCCTTCGTCTTTGATTCCTCCACGAGCCTCGACGCCGCCGCTGTTGCTCTCTCGCCACCGCTGTCCGCCCCTTCGCATTTGTGCGGGTGATTTAATTGTCTATGGCCTTGTATAGTAATGAAAGACTTGCAATTGTAGTACCCTGTTGATTTGCTTCTCCCTCCAAATCTCAGCGTGGAAAGGAGCTTTGCTTCAACGAAAACACCGCTTGGTTGGAGTTCCACAGCACATCACGACGTGTTCAACATTTTGTTTCGCTGTTGAAAACCAGAATTTTTGGCGTCAAAATCGGTTCCATGGATCCACCCGGGAACCGGACCGGACCGGCGGTCCGATTCCCGGGTGGATCCATGCAATAAACGGGTGGATCCCGGTTCCGATTTTCGGAACCGGTCCTTAGCGGGCGGTTCCCGGTTCTAGGTCGGGAACCGCCCGCCCGGACCATGCACACGCCTAAATTTAACAGCTCAATCGTGTAAATCAATGGTAGGAGCTTGAGCCACAGCTCAAATTCATTTCAATGAAGCGATGAAGAAGTTGCGTGTTGCTATTATTATGGGTAACTTAGTCCAAAAAGACATTTGGACTCAGTTGAATCTTAGGAGAAGATTCCATGGATGCACTAGGTATTGAGAAGGCTCAAAGTGAAAATATTTCAAATAGGTCGATGTGTTCTCAAGTCAAGTGACAGAGGTGATCTTAGAGTAACTTGAAGGACAAAGCGAATGCTTTGGAATATTCTATTTTTATAGCAACCACCACTTCAGATCCATTAACCTCAACCTACATTAATGGACAAGTTGGATGATGTTGACTCAATGTAAACTGAAATGAAGGCTTTAGTATCTTTGGCCAACCATTTGAAGAAGGAAGTTTCAATAATGAAAATTGAAAGAAAGTGTTATCAAGTATTGATTGTGTTGTTGTTCTCTTGTTTGGCCTATTTTATTGTCAAATGTAAAATGAGCGATGAGAAGAAATTTCTTAGTCTACCATAGTTGAAGAACGGTGAAAATGTACTTGTATTGGGGTAATTTGTAAGTATAGTTGTGTTGTTGATTTCCTATAATTTTTGTTGAAGCCAAAAATTTGCTACAATTTTTTTGTAGAAATGGAAGATTGAAAATAACAAGTTCTCTTACTTAGCTGTATATTCTTAATCTTGGTTTGCTACAATGTTTGCTATTAATAATGGTTTTCTAGTTGCTAGTTTACTACAAACACTAGTCAAGCTAAGGATTGGTAACTAGTTCATGAGTAATTATTTTAATGTCAAAAGTTGCAAATAATGATCATTTAAGTGTCAAATTTTGTTAAAAAAAAGTGATCACTTAAGAACTAGTTGTGGTAAAAAAAGTAATCACTTGTGCTGCACAAATTTTTAAAATGGTTATATTGGTTGTACTTTCTAAAACATTCCCAACCTTTGATTAAGGATCGTTTGCCAACACACCTTGTATATACTACAAAAGAGCCTAGACATATTGGATGTATACTTATATGTGTTGATGCCAACATAATACACTTTAAAACATACAAGTGTGGATGTATCTTGTGTTTGCACCAACACATACAATTACTAACACAAGCACTACATGAGCACTAAGTATTGAACTACACCAAATTGTACAAGTACTACACCAAGCACAACTAGCATAACTAGCACACCTAAACATAAAATATGGAATTGCCAAAAGCATTGGTAAAATAAACATATGTCCCTTGACATTAAACTGGTTCTTTGCATTTAGTTAGTATGGATAACCAAACAAAAACATCCACATCCAAGGGTTGGCTTCCCACCAAATAATAGCATTCAACTATCTCAGTCAATATCAACCTCCAATCAGTCAATATGCACAATCCCCCTCCTCCTCTTTCCTTTTCCCTTAGATGGATTTTTAGCTTGATTCTTTATCCTTTCACTCTTTCCAACTGGAAGTGGAGCTACATGTTGTTTTACTAGCCTTCCTATCCCATATATCTTCTTCTTAATTATAGTTGTTGTCTTCCTAATGTCACTTGATTGGATTGGTCCTAGGTAATGGTGTTGGTGGCTGTTTTGGAATTGCCCCAATTGGTTGGTTGAGATGGAACTTGTGTTGAGTTCTTTGTTCGTTTAAGTTTTGAAGTTGCACCAACACCTATCTTCTTTGGAGCATTTTCTTTTAAAGCCAATCCTCTTGTGTTTGGACTTTAGCTTGGTGGGGTTCTTCTTTTGGGTGTAGTCCTTGACTCTTGACTTGAGCCACCTTGAGAGATGAGAACCTTCAAACTTCTAATAGGCTACAACAACATAATATTGTCAACAAAGTCAAATACTATAATTAAAATGCATGAGACCTATAAAACTTCACTCAAATAGTTATTCTAGTATTAGATTTTTGGACGGTATTGCAAAAACAATAACAAATTCCCATGGAGGTCCCCATAATCACATCCAATTGATTAAACAATGACTTAATGGTTGTCATTTGTGGACAAAAAGCAACAAAGATAGCACTTAACTAATTAAACAAATTGAACTCCCCACAACTGCAACTTCATTGTTGTGAGCCCTAATTATTCTAGCCAATTGAGCCAACGAGAGAAAATGACAAACCTAACTAAGTGAGAGTAATAGAGATGGCATGCAAGCAAAGACAATGATCCAATTTTTCTATGATGAGTGAACAACGTTGCTTCTTCAAATTACCTATTCATGAGCTTTTTTTCTCCTCAATTACTTTCCTCAAAGGTGTGCGACATCATTTTACTTCACCAGGCCATGTAGGATTGTCCATGTGGACTAATTTTTTTTTAAAAGATGCCACATCATATTAAAATTTTAATTATAAATGTCATGTACTTATTTTGGCCGAAATTTCTCATTGAAGACACTTAAGTGCTTGTTTTTTCTCTAGTTTGCCGCTCACATGATCTCATGAAAACTTTTGCTACTAAAGTGAACACCGTATATAATTTTTGGCGCTTTTGGTGTCCTTCTCTCCGCATGTTATGAGAATACTTATGAATTGAAAGGTTATTAACTTGTGGGATGTCATGCTGACACATCTAAACTCTTCAGCTCCCCTTCTTTTGCAATTAAATGATGTCTTATCATGACAATAGAATGCATGAATGCTTCAAGTCTCATGGCATCTGTAAGATATTATTTGGTGCTTAGGAAATGAGTAGAATTGTTTGGAAGCTCATGTTGCCAATTTTAGAAGCAATTCAATTCTAACTCTAGATGTTTGCTTGAAATTAAAATATTCAATTCATCTGCGTCTGTCAAATTAGATCTAGATGCATAGCCATAGCTAGTGTTTTTCATTATGCACCTCATGAAAAATGGAAGTCATTATCTGATTTTTCCTCATCTCTTTATTGTCTTTTTACCATGGGGTGGTTCTTATTCCTTTCTTGTTTGGCTCGAACATCCTTGTATTGCGATATGAATCATCTCCAATCTTACAATTCTTCCTGCTTTTTGTAATACAATATGAATCATCTCCAATCTTACAATTCATCCCGCTTTTTGTACAAAGTATATATGTTTAGAAGATGAATAGGCTTGGCACTATTCTAACTGAGAAATTGTACCTGTATATTGAGACTATCTCCATGGGTCCAACTGGACTATCTTTGATAGGATCCTCCGTAACTTTCAAGATTAGAAAAACAAGTAGCTTGGTAGAAATAGGAGGGCAAAGATCATCCTTTAAAGTAGGGCCTTTTTGCCTAGAATTCTATTTGGGGTTCGAAGTTTCTATATCAACACCAATTTGTTATATTTTCTGTGAATGCCTAGATGTCCAGTTGAGATTCTCTAGCGTAGCTTTTACTTTTCTTTCCGTTCTTCAATTTGTTATCATTGACAATAACAAATGATTGATATTGTCACACCTTAAATCCTACAAGGATTAGGGTAATGACACAGTCATCCTTTCACCCAAAGGATGCAGTTTCAAATAACAAAAAGTCCGGCTCCCAGAAGTCTTCTTCAATAATGCTTTCGCTCTAATGACCACTAATCAAGAGACTTGAAAAACACGAAGGATGAATAGAATGAGCAACCACAATTCAGTGAGTAATGCATATATTTTTAAGCAAATTCAGCATCCACTATGCATTGAGCATCCGCTATGCACTTTACAAAACAATGTTCAAAAATCACTTATTTCAATTCCAATATATAATATACATACAAAATAAAAATGAGTTAGATCGCTTTAACATAACCATATACATATAAAAAAAATTTGTCAAATCAACAAAATCATAACAAATATCAATGGTCCGATGCATTAACAATCTTATCAATTCATATATCAATAGTTTATTCCATTGATTAATATCATACCACACATAAATGGTATATTTCATTGATCCATCTCATATCAAATCATACGTCAATGGTTTATCCATCAATCAATCTTTTATTCAATATGAAATTATAGTCATGACACAACACCTAGTGACAAGACAATCAAGACTCCCCTTTGGTAAGGTCTCTATATACTATTACCCTATAGCTTGGCCTAAAGGATATTCTAAACTAGTATGCATGCATACCCATAAGCCCATCAATAGGCTCACAGTGATACTGAGCACTAGCACAAACTCACAATAGCATCCTCCAAAATTTACAAAGCTTAAATTGGTTTCACAAACCAAAACACATTCCACATTCTAGCTCATTTGCTAAAAAAAATTTTAATAAAGCATTTCTCAAATCTTTTCCGAACTCATTTCATAAACTAGTTAGTAAAGCTATATATTATAAATCCTTTCAATACATTTCACAAAAATAATTCTCAAATTATTCACAAATACTAAAAGGTAATAATTTTCCGATCTAGACTTTTATGCAATAAACATGTTTTAAGACTCATGTTTACAAATTCATAGAAGAGATAGCACCATTCACCTAAGAATACCTAGACCAAATAACACGTAATTGTACAAGCCGACAATCTCGTAATCCTAAAAATTAAACGAAAATCAATGTTAAAACCAAGTAGAACACTCCCTCAACTATGAAATGACTATAATAAGCTTAATCACTAATAAAATGATTTATATGCGACAAGAAAGTGCCTACTTGAAGTGCTTATTTAAACCTAAACGCAAATCAAAACTTGCACGCAAAATCCTAAAATTTTGCTCCAACAAAACTGTTCTTTTAGAACGACTCCTCTCAAAACTCATAGCTCTAAAAATGTCATAATCCACAATTTCCATGAAATCTAAAAACTCAACAATTCCAAAATCAAATTCCACAGCTCAATTTTCATAAAACTTTGAATTTAAGTCCTAATTCCAAAAATTTCTCTAATTGGACAACGAACGATGCTAACATTTATCGAACATCGTGAATCAGAGTTGAATCAACTTGGCAAAATCCATATGGCGTGCACGCACAAAACCTTCTTCTCTTTTCCCCCTCTCTTTTTTGCCCTTTCTTCCTTCTTCCTTCTTTTATTTCTCTTTCCTTTCTTCTCTCCTTATTTTCCCGTGCGTGTCTTGGCCTTTTTATTTGAGCTAAGGTGAACACTGTTTCTTTCTTTGTTGACCAGGTCAACATTTCCTTTATTTTTTTTCCTTTTTTATCTTGGTCACACGCAAGGCTAATATTACAGATACCATCTGTAGCATCCCGCAGCAATGTAGATGGCTTCTCTATATCGGGCCGTGTCTTGCTAAATTTTGTTTCATCGATCTTTTCCTCGTAGAGCTCTATTTTATTTTATTGCTCAACTTTGTGTAGATTTTTCAGAACAATGTTTGGCATTAGTTCACCCATTTTGCTTGCAGTCTCATCCATATGCTACCCCACCACAATTTCCAGGGGATTTTCTCATCTACAGCTAAATGACACTTCCTCGAGCATTAGATGGAAAAAGAAAACACCTACTTAATTACAGTATCCAAAACTCAATTACCCGTCTTTCTCATATCATATTTGCATTCTCTACTGAAAAATGAACACTAAGGGCTTTTGTGGAAGTGGGAGGATCCTTCATCCAATGGACAATCCTGTCCGTCTAACAAAATGGATCTTGAACTAAAACATAGATTCTATCCTGGCTTAGGATAAAATGGTGATTTTATTTTTGCCTATCAACCAAAACCATCCATTTGGGATGACTCTAAAAGGGTTTTTCAATAAATGAAAAGGAACTTTGAGAAATTTATATGAACTAAGGCCCCATTTGGTTCGACCTTGCAAATGGGCTTTTGGACTCTAAAGTCCCTTGGCTAAATGCAAACGCGTTTGGTTAGATTTTTTGGGCGACTTTGGCAAAATACAATCGTATTTCCAAATGGCTCTAAGGGCCCTTAGCTCAAAATATGTCTAGAGGTACTTTGGGAAGTTGCATATTTGGAATGCAAGTCCCCGGTACTGTTCATTTTCTCCAAAACCACCGCATGGAAGTCGATCGGAGGCTAACGACCGTCAGCCAAGGGGTCGCGTGCTCCGGCGACCGCCGCCTGAGGGTCGCCCAACCCCGACAACCGTCACCAGACCTCAGGCGATGCCTAGGTCGCTCGACCCAAGCAATTGATGGCCTTAATTGCACGATCTCAAGCCGCCTAGGGTCACACGACCTCGGCGACTATTCAGGGGCCAAATCTGGCCATCTGGCCACCAGATCTGGCGCTCCAGCTGCCAGATCCGGTGCTCCGGCAGCCCGATCTAGCGATCCGTGGCTAGACTTCAAAAAAAAAAAAACAAGTCTTTTTTTTTTTTTTTTTTTAATTTAATAAAAGTTTTTTACAAATGCAAATTTTACCAAACGGTATTTTGGCCAAAGTTGTTTCTCAATGTAAATTTTACCAAACACTATTTGCATTTCGAAAACTTTTTCTTGGTTTGATGATCCAAGATTCACTTGATTTGTGCATTTAAGATTATAAATACATTCATCCAAAGTATTTGCATTTTAGCAAATACATTCCTCAAAAGTCGAACCAAACGGCCCTAAAAGTCGAATAGTTCATTAAGAATATATCATGGATCTGTTCATTTGACCGTACATTAAAGTCACTTATTTTACATAGAATAATGGATTTGTCTTGACCAATACATGATTTTTGGAGCATAAGTCAGCAATTTTCCCAAAATGCCAAACCCATCGATCTCACATTCTATCGAATTTGCGTACATTCCCGAGGAACAAATTTTTGTACGTAGGAAAATGTGCTAACTCATGTGTGGAGGCATTTCGCAGGTTACAATTCCTGTCCCGAAGCTAAAAAAAGCGAAAGAAAAAAGCAGGAACAGTCGAACTTGGGTGTCCTCTCAACGAGCTTTGGGATTCTTAATCTCAGAAAAGACAGCCCCAGACAGCAACTCCTGTGAGTCGCAACTAGTCGTAATCTCATCAAGTCCTTGCGGTTCCGTATACGCTATCTGGAGACGTGTAATTTGGCACTAGCTCACCGTAATTGAGTGGGACAGTTGCTAACTGGCAAAAGTCCGATGTTCGAGGAAGTCACGTAGGATTCATCTACTTCCAGGTCCTGCACATTCCTGCATCATCAGGTAGACCGACAAACTGTCCTCTAACATTCAATTGCTTCACCACTTCGAAAGCATCAGCAGTACTGAAATTGTGCAGCGTCTTGTAACCTGCCAACTTGATTCCCTCTGTTGAGTCAACGACCGTGTTGTAGTTGAGATGTTTGGGCATGGAAACGACTTCGATTCCATTCACGAAAGCATACACCTCTGGGTTACCAGGAGTAGGAGCAAATGTAACATTCAATATCTGGTCAGCTCCGACAGTTAAGCAAAACTCTTTGTGGAAGCTCGTGAAGCTGGTATGATCAGGAAAGAGGGAAGCGCTGAAGTTGCAGGCAGAGTATAGCCGGGGGCCTTGACCGAGAAGAATGAATTGGCACCGCGAAAGTCGAGGTAGTCCGAAGGGAAGAAGTGGAGGCGAACGAATTTGGGCCCCGCGGTGACGCGGAAGGTGTAGATGAATTCGGAGCGGGACAGCCGAGCAATTTGGTATGGGATGAGGTTGTGGAATGAGGGAGATGAACGGCTTGCATTTGCATTGATGGAGGAATGACTTTCATCGGTTGGAGAGTAGGTCGAACCATCCTCGGCGTCTCCGATCCAAGTCCAATTGGACTCAGAGGAGTTGCCAGGGGAGCCGCAGTTGACAGCGATATCATCAATCGGCGAGTATGCGCCAACGTTGTTGCCGATGACTGAGAACAAGAGTGCTTCGAGCAAGACCGAGATGGAGAGGCATAACAGAAGTGGTGGTTTCATGTTCTTCATCTCACCGTTTGTTGTCTGAGAAGGTCGCAATTGAATCGATCAAATAGAAGTTCACATGAATAGTAGAATCTCGAAGATGAATCAGTTTTAATCATTGGGAATTAGGAAAGAGCTAGGACAAAGCGAGGGAAGGGAAGACCGGACAAGATTGGGAAAATTATCAATTTATTCCTAAATCATTAAATTTCAATGTAGTCTTTTTGACTAATTTTCATTTGAAAATATTGGCATATTATTTCAGTCATATCTGACTATCCTAAGCAGGGCAAGCTGAATTTTTTTTTTTTTTTGGTTCAAAACAGCAAGATTTTTGAATATTTTTATGAATTTTCTTATTTGTTTCTTTTCTTTTCTTTTTATTCTTTTCTTTCTTTTTCCGCACTATTGCTCATCCTGAATCTCTCAGGGAAACATGGTACATCGTTGCGAGAAATCTGATTTTTCTATAGTTAAGCCAAACTACTGTCCATCCCGAATCTCTTTGGGAAACATGGTAGATCATTATAAGAAAGCTGATTTTTCCAGAGTTAAAGTTGAGCTGGTGGCGCGGCTGCCGGTGCTCCTCCATGGACTATGGAAAAGCATTCTAGTTCGGTAGATCTCACGGCGGTGCTAACTAGCACGTCTCAACAATCGACCCGATGATGCTCAAATTCCCGGTGAATGGCCCCGAAGCTGGCCACAAGCGAACAAGTCTCGAAAATTCCTAGTGATCCCGGGCAAGCCCATTTTGCTGCGGCCGGCACCAATCTGCATGGAGGCGTAAGAAACCAAGGCAAAAGGCGAAGACTCATCAGAATCAAACGAATTTCCACCCGATTTTGCCACGATTTGGCAGACTGAGGGAGTTGCTCCGTGTAACAATTTAAGAAGAGGTAGTGGCGCAGACACAAAGGGAGGCCTCAGATGAAAATTGAAACAGCGGCAGAGGCACAATTAAAGGAAAATTCCTTGCTTCACTTAATTAATATCTATAAGAGCGATCCAAACTTATAATATTTGTAACACCTCTACTCCAACAAATATAGGAAATGCCATGATCGTCCTTTTACCCAAATGATGCATAAAATCAGAAAATCTATAAAATTACTCAAAACGAAGCCATTTTGAATAAATTTGTCCAAGTCAGCTTTCTGGTCGTACCACGTGGGACGGCAGATGGTGATTGGATCACCACGTCGGTATTTTCAAGTACAAATTGATTGGAAGGATTAGACTAAAACTCTAAGAAAATATTTAAGATTACATTGGTGAAATTGAAAATTTTAGAACTACATTGAAATCAATACAATAAACATATGACCGGATTGATATTTTTTCTCGAATTGAGTGAAAGACTAAAGTCGTCGCTAAAATATAAGCAATTAGTGAAGCCCTTTCCTTATCACCAAAAAAAAAAAAAAAGCAGCCAATGGGACTCGCACTCTTTTGGTGTGCTTTTTGTGGGAAGTTCCATTGCGTAGAAAGGTCAGGTCAATAGCAAGACCGCCGGGTCCATGCCTAAAATTCTCTCACATGCCACTTTCCTCGTTTTTTCTTGGCCATGTCCTTCCATTTTCTGTCTGTCGTCTTTCGAGGAGCTAATATGGCGACTCGATCCGAATCCAACCTTTGGATTTGCATGTTAGCAGTCTCTTTGTCCATCGAAACGAGTTAGGGGCATGCTATGGTACATCTGGTGTACCGCTCATTCGCTAGTGCTTGAAGCATTTAATGACGTTTTATTAAGTTATATTCTTGTTACAATGTTCGTTGCAAATCTTTGTAAATGATTCAGAAATATTTGAATTTACGATATTAAGTTCCTGTTTATGATGTTATGATGAAACATCATCAACATTTCAGTCGCGTCGACGAATATTATAACCCTTTGTAAATAGTCATAATTGAAAAAAAAGAAATCCAAATATACCACATTTTCCTCATGTTTATGAAGTCATAACTCTTTATAAATCATCGTAATAAAATAATTATCTGAATTTATAACGATTTCTTCTATTCATAACCTTTTCTAAACCGTCATCATTTTAGAATATCCAAATTTTCAATGTTTTGAGCTTAGATACAACGGAATGTCGAAGCTCTTTGTAGATTATCATAATTAATAAAATACCCAAATTCAGGACGTTTTGTTCGTAGTTGTTACAAACCGTTGTTATTAAAATAAATTCAAATTTATGATATTTTGTCCTTGATTATGATGGATCATTATAAAAGCATTTGTCAACTATTTTAACTTTAACACTGTTTGTTTATTGGTACCACGAACCATCGTAAACCTCTGTAATTGGTCGTACTTTAAATTATCTAAGCTTATTACGTTTTACTCTTGGTTATGACGATACATCATAACTCTTTTTTTTTTTTTTTTGATGACCCAGGGAACCTACCGCACGGCCGGCAATGGGGGTAAACCCTGAGAGCGCACGCAAGAAACCACCACCCACGCACCCTGGGCAAGACACCACGCAACGCTTCAGCCTCCCTGCTTCGCAGGGGCTTCGAAACTGGGACCTCCTGCGTTGGAGTCCAGCAGCCCTACCATCCACGCTGCAACGATGGATGGTAGATACATCATAACTCTTTATATATTGTCGTAATGAAATACATATCTAAATTTAGAAGGTTTTGTTTTCTGTCATTACAAATTGTCGTAAATCTTTGCAAGCCGTTGTTGTTAATTAAATTTCAAATTTATGACGTGCTGTTTTTAATTAAAACCAATCATCGTAAAGAGTTGTAAACCGTCATAAATTTGGAAAATTCCAACTTTGCGACTCTTTGCTATTAGCTACGACTGGCCATCGTAATCAGACAAAAATTGAAATTTACAACATCCTCTTCTTGGTTACAATGTAACCTCGTAAACTTTTTTATACTGAAAAAAAGAAAAAGAAAAAAAAAACCAAGTTTACGACGCTTCACTCTTAGTTATGATAGGCCGTTGTAATTATAAAAAATGGAAACTTAAACACCCTGCTCTTGGTGATGTTGTGACCATTTATAAACCATGGTAAATATAACCCAAATTTACAATGCTTTGCTCTTGGTTATGATAAATCGTCGTAACCATTTGTAAATCATCATAATTCAAAATTATTTAAATATATGAGATTTCGTTTTTGATTACCATAGACCAACGTAAACCGTTATAAATCATCGTAAATAAAAGTATGATAATTATTTTGGAGTTTCACTCTTGATTATGACAAAATACTGTAATTTAAAAAAGTCTAATATGACGATGTTTTTAATTACAAAAGACTGTCGTAAGTCTTTATAAACTATAATAACTCGTAAAAATCCAAACTTACGATTAGATCTACGTGATCTCTTTATCCAATGTGCAAAAAATTGTGATTTTCCTAATTCCCCTTAAGAATGGATGTTCCCATTTAAAGTCGTTTAAAGTGGTGATATCCAGCCATCTAACCATCCAATTAAGTTAAATCAGGTGTCGTTGAAAAGCTCTCGAAGAACACGATTACATTGTACTATTCAGTCCAAATTATGGCAAGGTTAAATTTTGGCCCAAATTTAGTCAAACCATGATAAAAAAAAAAATTTGGGAAAATCATACTAGAAGTGCCACAATTTTTGTACGATACTTATTTTAGTGCTAAAACTTTTTAAGCGATCACTTAAGTATCAGGTTGGTAAAAAAAATTGATCATTTAGATGTTTATTGGGGCAATTCACTCCACGTGCTCTTTTGAATTAATTTTCGAGTTTGACATGTTTTTTTTTCTTTTTTTTAAGAAAATTAATGTGGACAATCTTTGATTTATGTGGCAAAAAAGGGCAAAAATGATGTCGTATGGCCCCATTGCTCCCCCAAATTGACTTGAAAATGAAACCCTAATCCTCGAGTCTCTCTTGGAAGCTTGATCAGAGAAGAAGATTGACGAACCATGTCTTAATACGGGAGAAGAAGAGATGGAAAATAAAGTATTTGGTTGTGGGGTTAGGGTTTGTAGAAGACAACTAATTAACTCACCAACTTACCTTCTCTTCTGCTTCATCTTCCCGTCTTTATCTTCATCTTCATCGGAAAAAAAACTAGTTGCCACAACCAACTCTTTTTCCCGATTCTTAATTAAGACATGCTTAATTTGGCGATGAAAAAAATCAACACTAGCATAGGGCTTTCGTGAAGTGGGAAGATCCCTCAGTCGATAGGCTGTCGTTTCCGTCTGTTCAATGATTATTCGTGGAGCAACTCCTAGAATAGTGAACACTCGTAGGTTGACTATTCTCGCTGCAAGCCTGAAGCCGGATTGCAGGACTTCTACTCTGGGAATCACTTGATATTCCTCAATTATCAGCAAAAACTATAAAACTATCTAACATCCATTAGAATTTGAGTACATTGCTAATGACTACATTTTTTTTTTTTCATAGGAAAATACACAAAACTTATGCCTGTGGAGGCATTTCACAAGTTACAATTATTGTCCGAAAGCAGAAAAAGAATAAGCACTATTTCATGCTCGATATTTTGTAGCAAAACCATGACATATCCAAATTCGAGAAATATGCAGGAACAGATGAACCTGAACGCCCTTCTCTCAACGAGCATTGGGATTCAGAATCTCAGAGAAGACAGCCCCAGAGAGCAACTTATCCGAACCGTAACTAGTCGTACTCTCATCATAAACGCCATCGCTACTGGTAGTTGTCGCAGCTGCCCCAAGGCTCTTCCCACCGCCACTGTTGTTAGTGCTGAACACCTCATCACTGCGGTCCATCAGGTTGCCTTCAATTGGAGCCGCGTCATCGTCACTGGCATCGCCATTGTTCACGGACGCAACCACATTGTCTATCACCTCCTGCTCCGAGCTCACCTGTAGCTGCAGTGCAAACTCGAGGCCCCACACTACATCGTTCATGGATGGCCGCTTGGTTCCCTCGTCCTGCAAGCAGCTCATGGCGATCTCGCAGAACTTATTAAGGCACTCGGGGGCGATCGCCCCCTTCAGGTGTGGGTCCACGATCTTGTCGATGCTCCCGCTCTTACAGCAGCTCTGGGCCCAGGCGGCCAGGCTGATCTGCTTCTTCTGAGCCGTCCGGTTCACCGTGGGCCTTGCACACAGCACTTCAAACAGTACCACCCCGAAGGAGTACACGTCGGACTTGTCAGTCAGCTGCTGGCGCCTGTAGTACTCCGGATCCAGGGACCCGAAGGTGCCCTTCACGACAGTGCTGACGAGGGCCTTGGACACCGACGTCGGCCCGACCTTCGAGAGCCCGAAGTCGGACACCTTTGCAACCCACTTCTCGTCGAGCAGGATGTTGGTGGTCTTCAAGTCGTTTTTCATCTCTTCTGCGAAAGTTCTCAAAAGACATTATTGGAATCAAGTTCGTCCAAGAGTGCGTTTAGTTGGACTTTTGGAGAAAGTCTTTAAGAAAATGCAAAGGATTTTGAGGTTAAGGAAATTTCTAAAATGCAAATTGCGTTTAGTAAATTATAATCTAAAAGTCCATTGTAAAGTACCTTTAAGTAAAATGGTGTTTGGAAAAATTTACATTTATAAAGAACTTTTGTAAAAAAAAAAAAAAAAAAAAGGAAAATAAATGGTTGGCCGGCAAAGGATAGGGGCTGCTGGCGATTGAAATTTGTCGCCGGCGGCCGAGGTCTCAAGTTGCAAGACCTCACACGACCGCCGGAGACCACAAGTCCTTCTCCTTCATCTGTCGCTCCATCCACCGCCGTCGAGTCTCACCCTTGCCCCCGCCTCACCGACGCCACCCTCACCGTCGTCGTCGTTGCTTGCGGGAACGCTCTCCGCTCCCTCGACCTCTCCAAGACCCTTTCTTCACCGCTACCGAGTTACTAGGTTGCGGCAACTCAGGTGACCCAGTAGTCGGAAATCGCGCATGGCCTCGTGGCGACCCAGATCTGGTTCACCAGAGGTCGGGCGACCCAAATCTGGGTTGCAGCGACTCAGACGACCCAGATCTGGGTCTCGGTGACTCAAGCAACCCAAAGTTGGAGGTCGCACGACCTCACTGCGACCGAGATCTGGGTCGCCTGAGTCGCCGCAACCTAGATCTAGGTCGCGTGACCTCCGGCAACCCAAATCTGGGTCGCGCGACCTCTGGCGAACCAGATCTGTGTCACCGAAGGTTACGCGAACTCGTCGCGACCTTCGCAGGGGTCGCCTAGGTCATGCCACTGGCCAGCGACGGTTGCCGTGACCACACCAGCCTCACACCAACCTCCGTCGAGCACGTCATCAGCCCCTCGCAATCTCGCTTGCCAATCTCAACGAAGAAAAAGGTGAACAATTACGAGGACAAAACCAGAAAAACGAAATGTTAGTAAGGATATTTATGGAAGAAAATTTATCATTTATTAGCCTCTCAGCATCTGGAGAAGGCTAAATGCCCAAGGCAGCCTCCTACCTGCTTTGGGCTTTCAGCCTTCCAAAGGCCTGCTTTGCCTCAATCATCTTTGTAAAATAATTTCCCAAACACCAAATTTTAGCCCAAAGGGCTTTGAGTGCCCAAAATGGATTGGCAAAGCCACTCCCAAACGCACCTCAAATCCTTTGTCTCACTCAGATGAGGCCTTGCATTTTTCGCGTTTTCTTTCCGATGAAGTTTGGGAAGGCAAAAGAAGCAAAAATGGTTTTTTATGGTGTCCCATGAGAGATGTTGTGAGTTGGCGGGTATGTGACGTTTTTGTTTTATTCTTCGAGATGTGTAAATATGGCCTTAGTGGCCTACTCCCATGATCAGGCCTGTGAGGGAGTCGGGAACTTAGATCCAAGCAAATCGGTTCGTGGGTTTGTACTTGTTTGGAGATGTTTGATGATGTTTTGGTTCTCACACCCTGTTAAATATGTATACTAAGTTGGGTAATGTTGTGAATGCTCGTCGAGGTTTGAGGACATAACAATGAGAGATTATAATACATTAATATAAGCTCTTCTTGATGTTGGACAAAGCCATAGCAAATTTTGCTTCCCTTGTTACCTTTCAAAAGATCTCGCACATAAAACTCAAGTATACAACAAAACATGAAACGAAGAACAATTCCATGTCAGAAATATACTTGCAAAACTGAAATCTTATTCAAATTCTCCAAAGTAAAAATCAAGGGAAAATAATAAGGAACGTGATTCCAGTGCTCCACACTAGAAATAAAACTAAAGCAAGACCTCTTCAACAAAACTCAACAACTCAACAAAGCAATCCCTTTTCACTATATAAAAAAAAAAAAAAAAAAAAACAAAAACAAAAACAAAAACAGAAACAAACAAACAAACAAACAAAACAAAACAGAAGCAACGCCTGCTACAACCTCCATTCCGCATGCTCAACAGCAGCACCGACTTTGTCCTTTCCTTCACCACCACCTTTGTCTTAGCGGTCCTCACCCTTGTTCGCCGGCAACACTAGCAGTCACACCTGACATTTGTTATGTCACCATCCTCGGCTTCTCGATAGCCTCTTCAATGCTGAAACAACTTAGATTCGTCGAAACAAATGTCTGCCGTGGAAAGAGCTCAGAAACAGCGAAGAGTGCTCGAGCTGCAACGAATGCCAGAGCAGAGGCCTGGAGGAGCAAAATCTAAGAGCGAAGGGGAGATCCAAAATTTGAATGAAGGAGAGGGAGAGAGAACGTCTTTGTTGCAGAGAGGAGGACGTCCATTTTCTTCTTCAGAGATGGAAGGAGAGAGGATATGAGCGAGAGAGAGAAATAAATGTGTGCAGGCTGTTACGTGCAGGTCTAGTGATAGGGGAAATTAAAAAAAAAAAAAAAAAAATTGTTTTGCGGGAGAAGAACTACTTCTACGAGAAAATCTTCAGTGCCCCCCGCCCCTCCCCCACCTCCACATGGCGCTTCATGACTCGTCGGAGACCACGCTGACGTGGTGGTCCGGGACCACCCAATATTTTAGCGAATCGTTTGCTCTGTTTCGTCGCCGGTAAAGGAAGAAAGCCAGGAGAGAGAGTATGGTGAAGCCCGAAGTTCCACCAGCAACGATGGCAATTTTTACTGCTTTGCTGAGGCTCGACGGTGCTTTGCTTGACTGTGGAGGCCCTGGCGGTGGCGGCCTTTTATTCGGGACCGGATCCGGGTTCAGCCCTGCGAGATTCTCATCTGGATTGCTGAGCTTGAATATCTCGAGGCCATTCAAGATGGCATCAGAGTAAAGAGTAGAACCATCTGGAAGCGCGCCCAACGCGACGGAGAGCTTGGTTCTTTTCTTTTGGCTGTCATACAAGGCTACTGCAAAATCTCTATAGACGGGCACGCCCTTCCCGCTCCATTCAATGACATCCGCATGACCCTCGACCAGCTGTGAATTTATGAAAATCCTGAAAACCCTATCTAAGGGTTTATTTATCTCTATCTGGAATTCGCAAAAGTGTAACCGGACCAAGTAGTAGAAGTTCGTGTCCACCTCGACAGACCACGTGAGCTTGTAGCTCAGATTGATTCTTTTGTCCCTTCCCATGGTCCTTGCAGTAGTGTATACGGGATCTGGAGCCGTGTAATTTGGCACTTGCTCACCGTAATTGAGTTGGATAGTTGTGTTAACTGGCAAAACTCCGATGTCCGAGGAAGTCACGTACTCGTCATCTGCTTCCCAGGTCCTGTACATTCCCGTGTCCCGAGCTGGACTGACAAACTGTCCTCCCACGTTCAAGCGCTTCACCGCTTCGAGAGCATCAGTGGTACGGAAGGTGAATGGCGCCTGCTGACCAGCCAACTTGACTCCCTCTGAGTCGACGACGGTGTTGTAGTAGAGACTTTCGGGCATGGAAACGACTTCGATTCCATTCACGAAAGCATACGCGTCTGAATTACCAGGAGTGGGAGTGAACGTTATGTTCAATATCTGGTCCTCTCCGACACTTAAGCAAAACTCTTTAGAGAAGAAGCTCACGGAGGGGGGGTAATCAGCAAAGAGGGAAGCGCTGAAGTTGCGGAGCAGGGTGTAGCCAGCGGCCCCGACTGAGAAGAAGGAATCAACACGGCAAAAGTTGGGGTAATCCGAAGGGAAGAAGTGCAGGCGAACGAATTTGGGCCCTGGGGTGACGTGGAAGGTGTAGGCGAACTCGGAGCGGGAGAGGCGAGCCGTGAGGTATGGGACGGCGCCAGAGATGCTGGGAGATGAACTGCTTGCCTCTGCTGCGGTAGAGGAGTGAGTTTTGTCAATTGGAGAGTAGTCCGAACGGTCGGCGGCGTCTCCAACCCAGTTCCGGTTCTCCACAGTGGAGCTGGTGGAGGAGCCGCAGTCGACGGCAATATCATCGGTCGGCCGGTAAGTGTCAACGTTGTCGCCAGTGACTGAGATCGGGAGTGCTTCAAGCGAGACGGAGATGAAGATGAATAATAGAAGTGGTGGTTTCATGTTCTTCATCTCGCTGCTCGACGACAGAGAAGGTCGCAGTTGGATCGATGAAAAGAAGTTCACAAGGAGAGCGGGGTATCGGAGATGAACCAGTTTTGACCGTGGGGAATTAGGAAGGAGCGCGGAAGAAAAGGCCAGCACTAGTCACGTGATTAGTGGAAGACCAAAGCCGTCGCTAAGATATCTGCAAGGGGAGAGCCCTCGCCCATCACATGAAAATCAGCGGACGGGATTTGTACCCTTGCCGGTGCGCTTTTCGTGGAAGGTTTAATTGCCTAGAAAGGTCAGGTCAGTGGAACGACCGCCGGGTCCCATGCAATAATGCTCTCCCCCGAGGGACCACCCCCAAGCCGTGTTTTCTATATTACGTCCTTCCATTTTCAACTTTTGTCATCTTTCGAGGAGCGAATATCGCGACTCGCTCCACATCCGAAGTCACGAAAATTCCACTTAGAAAGCCATCTGTACTGGCATGTCTTTACAGTCTGATCCATTCAAAGGGTTGGAACGGGCCCGTCCAAAAACCGGAGCGCGTCTGGACGGTACTGCTGCAAGCTCGAAATATTAGCTTGGACGGTACATGTTAGTAGCCTCTTGGTTGAGGATATCCAAATAGTACAAATCGTTATGTGGATATCTTTGCTTTGTAACTGAAGTTCGGTCAATTGGAATACGTATTATCTATATAGCGGATTTTCTAATCGAGACAATTGATCCACCTGAGACAAAGAGAAAAGTCTATATATTTTATTTAGCTATTCAATTAAATTTAAATCTAAGATCCGTTATTAAAATATATAGCAACAACCACTTTATCCAACATACGTAATTTTGATTTCTCAATGGATTTACATCTTTCATTAAATGGAATTCTTTTATATAGTCCATCAAAACAAGCTCCATTTATTTAAATACATTTGTTGTATCGTACACCAGGTAAATCCACCAATGCTTAGCCAGAGACTTCTAAGGTTCTAATGTTATACTGTAACCCCACACATGCTTGGCCTCTAGATTGAGATGGAAGGGCCTTAACTGTCGAATGAGCCAGTTGCAATTTTCACACAAGGTTAGATGTCCATTCCACTAGAAAATGGATGTCGGACACGCTTAAAAGTTAAATTTATAATAATTTGAGCACTGTCAAATGGGCACCACCCCCTAGAATATTGATGTCATGGCACAATAAAAATCAAATTTTAAAAAGTTTTATGAGGTTATATTGTTAGTTATAAGGATTGTCGCAAATCTTTATAAGCCTTCGTAGTTTGAAAGGATTTAATTTTATGATGGTAAGTTCTTGCTCACGATGCAAACGTCAAATTTTTTTTTTTTAAATTGTCGTAATTAAAATTTTGCAATATTTTGTCCATGGTTACCTTCGCAGAGCGTTGCAATTTAAAACAAATACTAGATTATGAAGTTTTATCCTTATTACAGCCAACAAACATGTGAAATTTTTGCTCTTCTTATGAAGTCATAATCCTTTGTAAACAAGTTCTCAATTAATGACAAATTCTTCTCTTTTATGACAAACAGTCATAAAAGTTTGTAAACTTATGATGCTTTGCACTTAGTGACAATGCAACATCGTAACACTTTGTAAATTATCATAATTACAAAAAAATTCAAATTTTATGACGTTCTATTCTTAGTCATTACAAACTGTTGTAAACTTTTGTAAGCAGTTGGAATTAAAAAAAAAAAAATCCTAATTTATGATGTTTGGTTCTTGGTTACAACATGACGGCGTAAACATTTATAAACTGTCATATTTTTGACAAAAAAAAAATCTAGATTTATGATGCTTCGCTCTTTGCAACTCTCCGTAAATTGTCATAATTTTTAAAAAAAAAAAAATCAATTGCTAAGTGGTCGTAATTTAAATTTACCCAAATTTGAGATATTTTGCTCTTAATTATGACAAACATCATACTCTTTCTTAATCAGTGCAACTGAAAAATGTCCAAATTTACAATGTTTTGTTCTTAATCATTGTAGACCTTCGTTAACTTTTATAAATCATAGTTGCCAAAAAAGAACTTTTTGAATTTAGGATGTTGTGTTGTGTTGTGTTCAAGGTTACGATGTAATCTCACAAACATTTTAAGCTGTTGTATAAAGGAAAAAATGAAATTTATGACATTATGTTCTTGGTTACGACTACTAAACATCGTCGTAAACATTTGTAAATTTTGTAGTGTTGAAATAACTCAAATTTACCATGCTTTGCTCTTGGTTACGATGGACGGTCGCAACTAATAAAAAAGGGGTCAAAATTTACGAAGTTGTGATATTGATTACGACTAGTAAACATCCATAAGCTGTCATAAATTTATTCCAAAATTAAGATGCTTTCCTCTTGGTTATGATAGAATTTCCTAACTCTCTATAAGTCGTTGTAATTCAAAAAAAAAAAAAATCTAAATTTACAATGTTTTGACAAAATCCTATGATATTTGAATATGCCAAAATAATTGAAAACTATTAATGTGTACATTTTCTCTTGGCCTATGATGCTAGGCCAATATGTAAATGGAATATTGAACAAGAAGTCGGGAAAACTCCCTATGATATGATTCCAAAACTATTATTGGTTTAATAACTATTTGATACATGAAAAAATGTTCATTGTGATGAAGTGGTGATAATTTTAGGAAGACTATGATAATATCATTGGTCTTAGTAAAGTTCATGAATGATGTTAACAAGGATGAGGAACTTGACAAGAGGAGTGGTTCAAAAGGACTTGGAGGTACAAGTTCATTGAATGATGTTAACAAGGATGAGGAACTTGACAAGAGGAGTGGCTCACAAGGACTTGGAGGTACTAAGATCAAGTGATCATTTGAGTGAAGCCTTTGGTTAGATGAAAGTTAGTATTTATGTTTTTTTGTACTGTGAAGTCCAACAAGAATTTCTTGGATGAGAGAAAATCTTAGGCAAAGGTTCCATGGATGTGCCAGTATAGAGAAGGTTTCAATTATGGATATTTCAAGTGGGTGGACATGATATTTTCGAATTGAGCAAGAAAGGTGACCTTGGAGCTCTTTCAAGGACAACATGGATCTGTGCTAGCAATGAAAGATGAGTTGAATGATGCTGACTCTATGCAAGTGGAAATAAATGGCCTGGAACCTTTGGCGAATCATTTGAAAAAAAATTTCAATGATGAAAATTCAAAGAGATATTTATCGAGTAATCTTTGTCTTGGTGTTGTCGGGTTTGGTTTGGTTTGTGGTCATATGTAATCTCAATAACAAGAAGAAGTTATTGAGTCTACGGTAGTTGAAAAACAATGAAATGCGTTGCTGTATTTGGCACTATGACTTTATTTTTTCTATGATGTATGTGGCTGGGTTACTGATTTTTTGTGGACTTGAAGGTTGAATGGCCTTGTTGGATTTTGGTGAACGTTGTGTTTTTTAATGCAATTTGAGCCTTATTGTTGATTTATACAATGTCAATGAGATGGCTGTATGAGCCGAAAAGGAGGTATCCATAAATACCAACCAAACTAGCTAGTCCTCCTCACCATATGTCAATGAGAGTGCGATTTCTCCTATCTAAGCAAACGAACAATCAAGTGCATATATGCAATGGCAAATACTACTCAGCAGGGCTTAGAAGTTTGAAGCACATTAAATTTTTCTTGGTATATGAAACGTATTAATTTCATGTAAACATCATTCAACACTACCCAAAGAAAAGGGAGAAGTTTGGTACGTATACCTTATCAAAGAAATGCCGAATCAATTCACTAAATTACTATATTTTAAGGTTCAATTCCCCAATCATCTTGTTGCGTAAGGGAATAATAAGTCATAAGTGGCAGATAGACAGGACCCATTATCGTCACCATTAAAATTACGAATGAGAACATACTTTCCAAGCACAAGTGTCCAAAAATAGCATCTTCTACACGGTGGATGAATTGTTGGATAAATCTCGACATGTTTCCTCCAAGATAGAATAATTAACAACGTCCCAATGCCGGTGGCCCAAGCATCTTACTCCTCATCTCTCCTAATCATGTGTGGCATTAGAATGACCCTTGTGTATTAACAAAATGGAGGAACCTTGTGTGTGTATCTTGTACTACATTTAATCGGCATACTGTATTTAGGGCAGGGGTGAAGAACATTGAATGCATTTATTGGTTGAATTCTTGAATGTTAAGTGCACTTGACGCTCTTCTTTGAATACGGGTCTGTAGTTAGAGATTGAGATTAATTTCTCCTTGCATGTCAACTGGCATAAACAAGATGGCAGAATTGATTTTGTTGCTAAACATATGTATACTTTTGAGGAGAGAGAGGAAGAGAATTTGTAACACAATTAGTTGAGAGTTACTACTAAAGAACTTACTTGAGCGACATTATTAGCGTTTCCCTTCGTTTGTCACCTCAATTTTTATGATTAGTCCATAACAATATTGTTATTAGTAGTGTTTTTACTGCTCTAAAATGGTGCTTACTTAGCTTCAACTTCTACCCTGATGCTTGATAGATAGTGTGAATTTTAGAGCCCAGCTTCTCCGATTTGACCCGGGATATAAACCTCCTAACAGGAAATGAACCGAAGTTGACTTGCAGAGGGTGCCCAAGGAGTGTGACTACACGGCATGCTGTTGTTTGGACATATTGAAACCGAAGCTGCACTATGTGGATGGTGATTCATGGGGTGGATAGTGATTCATGGGAGGAACTTGACACCATGGAGATCATAGATGGTGCACATTCGTTGCGTTGGCTTGTGTGGTTATGGATTTAGACTTAGGAAGATTTCCGCACCTCTATGTAGCTCAACATCTGAATTATCGATGCCTGAAAAGTTTAGGTTGGCATTTCTCAAGAGAAACAATTGGTTAACCCTGAAACATGCGTAGAACGTGAGGCAATATCAATGGCGTATGGACAAAAGAGTTGATGGCAATGGATATGAGGGCAAAGGCGCTTGCTCTGGCCTCCAAATTGGACAAATTGCTACATAATAGGCACTAGTGTCCTCAGATAGTTGGGGCCAACACCTTGGAGAGTGCTTTCGTTGGATGACCATGCTGTTTTCTGGTGTTTGTGTTTTATAATGTCTGTAGCATATGGCCTTGTTTTGACGAGGTTCAGCTAGGGTGTGTGTTGAGCATTCTTGTGAGCTTAGCATTTGGGCCGTCATAAATATGTAATTATTAGATTTGATCATATAATGTTTGTATCCCAGGGTGACGAGAGGAACCGACGGACATTTCATAACGTGCGGAATAGCATTAGAAGTGTCCAATTGGTTGGCAGAGAGCCGGGCTTGAGCAGGGGCATGCCTTTTTAGGTTTGTAAGTTGTTCTTTATGCATTTGAATCCTGTAGTGGTGCAACATTGGGCCTTGATAATAGGACAAGTTTGGGCCAATTGGGCTTGGATAGTGGACCGAACTTTGGGCCTATTTAGAGTAAAAAATGGGCTAATTTGGGCCGGAAATTGGGCTGGCCTAGATAGTGTCCCAATTTGGTTCGAACTTTAGGGACTGTTGGGCCTAAAAATTGATGAAGTTTAGGCCGCACTTTGGGAATGTTGGCCTAGAAAATGGGTTGGACTTTGGGCCTCTAGGGCCTGTTGATGCATGATTTTATTGATTCGATGAGTTATCCATTCTAATAAAATATTTAAAAAATAGATAAATAAAGTAATAATTGTATATATTATGATTTATCGGCACGTTTGAGTCATAATTAAGATAGAATTTTATTCGGTTGTAATGTTGACTCTTATTTAATTATTAGAATTACGAGATCATTGGCTCATTTAGCCACGTGTTACTTAATTTGGGTATTCCCACTATCTCTTTTATGAATTTTTAAACTGATATTTTCAAGTAATAATTGTATATATTATGAGTATTGAAGTCATGGCATAATGTGGAAAAAATTGATGTTTAAAGCATAGCTGTTGCTTGCTACATAAATTCGAATCAGACATCTATTACCCTGTTAATTTTGAAATGGTATAGTAAAGCATTTCTAGAAATGGCTTACGAGTCGATTATCCTAAAAATAATTGAGCAAACTCTTTTGTTAATGGTTATATGTCTTGGTTTATGAGGACTCGAAAATGGCATTATTTGAAATAGTTTGAAATGATTATTTATGAACGTCTTAATTAATTGCTTTGTGAAGGAATTGCCAAAAGTTATGAGTATAAATTTGTGAAATGTTTTATAAAATGCATTCTATTTGATAAATTGAATTGTGAAAGTTGGTTTGATTTGATTTGTAAAATTGATTTATGAGGTGAATTATGGTTTTGATTGTGAGATTATTGAAGAATGAGGTTTATATTCAATGTCGTTGGGAACCTATTGAGGGATTATGGGTATATATACCAAGTTTAGGATATCTTTTTGGGCTAAGTCATGATTTTCTTGGAGATATTCGATGATGCTTGTGTAGGTTGTGGTGTTGATTTTTGCATGTGTTCAATTGAGTAGTTCGATTTTGTTTGTTTTGGGAATGTTCGGACGAATATCGGTCGATGTGGGAACGATGGGGCTTTGGCAACAAGAAAGGGGGCGCGAGAGAAAGTGAAAAAAAAAAAATAGCATTAGGGAGCTCTAGTAATAGGATTACTAAAGTGTTCGACTTTAGTTTTGTAGACATGAGTTGTATTTGACTTTTAAGTAATTTTAGGCTTGAGTGTAGTGGTTGCAGAGAGGGAACCACTGCCCTGTAAAGATCGAAGCATAGCTTGTGGAGACACAACAACTGGACATAGAGGTTGAAACTTAGCTTGAATTCTATCTTGACTACATTTACAAAGTGAATGATTTTCTTCTTGCATATTGTTTTCTCACCCTTTGTTGAGAAATTTTTTTGTGATCAATCAATGTATGGTCTCATCTTCCAAAAACCATGGTCTATGTAGTGATAGAGGGCCCTTGACTTTTATTGACATTTTAGGCATCGATGGAGGTAGAATTAGGGGAGTAATTGCCACAGTCATTCTCAATTACTTGGAGTCTCAACTCAAGGTATTTCGAAGATGACCTTCTTCTCTATTTATTTCAGCTTTATGAGCGTTAAGATTTGATAACAGTGATAATATGTTTAGATGGGTTCAAAATTGAACAAACAACTCAATATCCTATTTTTTATTCTTTTAAAATAGGAAACATGAAAACATAAAGACAAGTGAGTGTGATCCAACATATAAATAAGAAATCTATGGGACAATCGTTTTATAAAAAAAAAAAATCCATCTAGCAAGGTCAATTTAGTCACTTTAATTAATAAGCTACAGGACAAGTTTGTTTTATAAAGAAATCCATATGACAAAGTTGATCTAATAATATGAGAGTCTATTTTGTTTTCCTATCCCTTTTTCTTAAAGACCCTCGGCCAAAAGAGTACTGGATTTTGCTTCTGCCTATATAAACCATTTTAAATTAGGACAAAAGAAATTGGCAAGTAAAGTACAGCATGCTTGCAACGGGCTTTTCGCCGATGTTTTCCCACATTTCTATTTTGAAATCTTAAATCGACCAATCATCAATGAATTTCTCAATTGTTCGAAATCAAAATTAAACTTATTAGGATTATATTCAATACTATTTATTTAGTGATTGAATATTAAAGATGGTGGAGACGGTGGAGATGCAAAAATCGCCGACTACTTCCACACAATTGTCGGAACAAGCACCTGGGGTCTAATTACTATGATGTTAATTTACTTCAATGAAGAAGGCCGTCATTTATTTACTACGAAACAGATTCTGAATTTTTATTTTAAAATAAAGCCTTAAGATTTTCCCTCAACTTAGGTAATTAATGGATATTATCGGATATGATTCTTTTCTCATGACTATTCCATATGAAATGCACAGTAGAGATATTGTATTAATTCGGGTATATATATATTGATGGCTCAGGTGATGTAGTTCATCAACAATATTTAAAATTAGTATAACCTTAAGAAACTTTATTATGGGATTGCCAATAAATTTATAAATTTTCTTATAATTAATATTTCTATTTAATCAACACAGAGCATGCATTTGGGAGTGGCATGATCTAATGGAGGCCGTTAGCTCAAGTGATTTGAGGAGAGTTTACTTTGTTTTCCCATTCCCTCTTTCTTGAATACTATCCGCCAAAAGGATATTGTAATTATGTTTCCGTCTTTATGAACTTAGCCATTCTGAATTAGGACGAAAGGGATTAGCAAGTAAAGCATAGCATGCTTGCTACGGGCATTTACACCGGTGTTTTCCCAAATTTCTATTTTGAAATCTTAAATTGACCAATCATCGATCGATTTCCCAATCTTCATTATGTTCGATATCAAAATGAAACTTACCAAGATTACATTTGATACTACTTATATAAAGATTGGACGTCGAAGACAGTGGAGACGATGGAGATGCATGGAATCACCGTCTATTTCCATACAATTGCCAGAATAATCATTGGGAATCTTTAACTTGCCTGAACGAAGAAGGTCACCCTTTATTTGCCATAAAAGAAATTCTAGAATTTTATTTGGGACAAAGCGATTTTTTCTCAATTCAAGTAATTAATAAAAAGTATCAGATATGAAACTTTTCTCATGACTATTCCATGTGAAATGCACAGTAGAGATATCGCATTGATTCAGGTGTGTATATATGCATACATGTATTGATAGCCTACGTGATGTAGTTCATCAACTATATTTGAAATTAGCATAATCGAGTAATTATGTTGATTTTAGGAACTTTACTATTGGATTGCCAATAAATCTAGAAATTTTTTTACAATTAATATTTCTATTTAATTAACACAGAGTATGCATTGGGGGTTGCATGATTTAATGGAGGCTATTAGCCTAGGTTATTTCAGGAGAGTTTATTTTGTTTTCCTACTCCATCTTTCTTGAAGACTATTTGCCAAAAGAGCATTGAATTTCTGTTTTTACAAGTTAGTCATTCTGAATTAGGACAAAAGAGATTGGCAAGTAAAGCATAATTCTTCGACGATGTTTTCATTAATTTCTATTTTGAAATCTTAGAGCAACCAATCATCAATCGATTTCTCAATCTTCATTACGTTCGATATCAAAATAAAACTTATCAGAATTATATTCGATACTAGAGATTGAACGCTAAAGACGGTAGAGATAAAAGAATTACCGACTACTTCCACACAATTACCGAAACAAGTATTGGGGTCTAATTTTTGTGATGCTAGCTTGCCCGAATGAAAGAGTCCGCCCTTTATTTACCGTGGAAGAAACTCTGGATTTTTATTTGAAACAAAGCCCTAACATTTTTCTACAACCTAGGTAATTAATGGAAATTATTAGATATGATTATTTTCTCAGGTTTTTATTTGTGAAATGTATAGTAGAGATATTGTGTTGATTTAGGTATACATATTGATAGCTCAGGTGATGTAGTTCATTGACTATATTTGAAATTAGTATAATAGAGTAATTATGTTGATTTTAGGAAGTTTATTATGGGATTGCTAGTAAATTTAGAAAACTTTTACAGTTGATATATCTTTTTAATCAACACAGAGTACACATTTGGAGGTTGCATGACTTAATTACACATTTTCGAGGTCCAAATCATGATGGAAAGTAGGAATACTTCTACATAGTTTTATGAGAGAATTACTAGGAAGAAGAGATTGTGTGATACATTGACCAACTTCATAAGTGTGACGTATGACATTAAGTCATTTAAAAGAGTCACATTCTTAAGTCATGAGGTATTCTTTTTTTCATTATCTCCAAATCATGACAATAAGTTGTTTTCATTTAACTTGGATTGTTGAAACCTTGCTTGTAGTTGAAGAAATCCACGAGACAAGATGCCCTCCTTTCTTATATATGCATCTCAACTTTGATAGTGCCAATTTATCTATCTCTCATAATTTCCAGACGGCCCACAATTCAATTACAAAATTTAATCTCATAGATGGTGGTGTCACTGCAAATAATATGGTGTGACTTTAACATCAAGTGATTTTCTTTCTTGGATTTAATATGTTACTTTTGGCTATTAAGTTTTATTCCTCGATATAAATATTGTATCATTACTTGAAGATATGACGCTTTAAGATCTAGATTTATTTGTTGAGACTAAATACTATGTTATTGCTTGAAGATTTTGCCTACAGTAATGGAAATAGTAAAAGAAGTGACAGGAGGGACTACTAATGTGGCTAAAGTAGTAACACATAGCAAATTTCTCATCTTATTCATTGGAATGTGGACCAAATCTCAAGAAGGTTACAACGTATGAGAAAGAACGAAATGAGGCTTATTAAAGTGACTCTACAGAGAAAGGGATTTTTTGTTTTTGAATATCTCGCACGGAGGAAACAATGTAATGATTGATGAGTTTCTTCCCATGTTCAACAAGAATCTTGGTGTCCACCATCGTTACCTTCTAATTCAGGATGACACTTTGGATGGTGATATATCTCTTTGGACTTAAAAATTTAGGGGATTTGGTGAGAGTTGGTGAAGAATTGCTGCAAAAACCAATTTCTCCATAAATGAGCATTTTAGTGACATTTTTTAGATTTATTAATATTTAAGCTCTCACAAGATATACTCACTTCTTTATGTTTCTTTGTTTATATTTCAACTCTTTGGCTTATCCATTAATTGCAATTACACTCATGTGGTTGCACATAAGGGTGTCAACAGTTCAGTTCAGTTCGATTTTCCTGAAAACCGAAACCAAACTGAATTGATAAGGTGTGAATCTGACCTAAAGAGAATATAAACCAAATCGGGTTCAGTTCAATTCAGTTTTTATGTTTTCTTTTTTTTTGCTTTACTTATTAGAACCAAACGAAATAAAAGGTGAGGAAAAAGAGGGGTTTTAAGTTAGGCATTTAAGATTTGTTGAAATTTTCATTTCG
Source organism: Eucalyptus virginea (assembly GCA_014182375.1). Classification (NCBI taxonomy): domain Eukaryota; kingdom Viridiplantae; phylum Streptophyta; class Magnoliopsida; order Myrtales; family Myrtaceae; genus Eucalyptus; species Eucalyptus virginea. The sequence goes on from CM024523.1 coordinate 1,126,028, forward strand.
ATTCGATTAACTAATGAAACCGAAAACCGAAGCAAACCGAAAACTGAACCAAACCAAAAATACATTAAATCGATTTGATTCGGTTTCGATTTGGGGTCGATTTTTCAGTTCAATTCTAACATCTCAATGACAAGTTTGTTGAATTCCTTCATGAGGAAAATAAACATCGAACGGAATCTAAAAGTTGGTAAAAAGTTGTTGCCAAACCTAATTTCTAGTAGAGACATAGAAACCGAACTAGATGTTGAAGAGACCGCTGAGTCTTTAATAGGGCATATTCAATCCTTTGTTTTTTCTTTATTTATAGTTTGATCTTTTGACTTATCCATTAGTTATAGTTACACCGTACGGTTGTAGGACTACTAAATTGCTTTACAGGGGAAAGAAACGTGGATCGGCACAAAATTCAGATCGGAGAAAAGTACATTTTATTTGTTCATGTACATGGACGTTATTTTCCCATTCCTCTCATAATTTTTGCTTGTAACATAATTCTTTTTTGCGAGTATTTTTGAATTCTTCAATATTCATTAATTTGAGTGCATATTATCAACCATTCTAATCAAGGAAAAATTATCAAAATATCCTAAACCTATGGTAATTGTGCTAATTCAATCATAAATATTTTTTTGCCAATTCAATCATAAACCTTTAGCATTTGTATTAATTCAATAAATCTAATCAATTTTGGCTGGCTGGTGTTGAGTTGGGCACTAGTTGGTGCCAACGTAGACGTGGCAATTTATTTTCAAAATTTTAATTAATATTTATATTTAATTAACACCAGACGCATTTCAAGTTATTTGACGAGAGTTTACTTTGTTTTTCCATTCCCTCTTTCTTGAATACTATCCGCCAAAAGGATATTGTAATTCTGTTTCCGCCTTTATGAACTTAGTTATTCTGAATTAGGACAAAAGAGATTAGCAAGTAAAGCATAGCATGCCTGCTATGAGCATTTACACCAGTTTTTTCCCAATTTTATATTTTGAAATCTTAGATCGACCAATCATCAATCTATTTCCCAATCTTCATTACGTTCGATATTAAAATGAAACTTACCGGCATTACATTCGATACTACCTATGTAAAGATTGGACATCGAAGACAATGGAGACAATGGAGATGCAAGAATCGTCCACTATTTCCATACAATTGCCAAACTAATCAGTGGGAGTCTAATTACTGTAATGTTAACTTACCTAAACGAAGAAGGTTGCCCTTTCTTTATCACGAAAGAAATTTTGGATTTTTATTTGGAACGAAACCCTAAGATTTTCCCTCAATCTAGGTAATTAATAAAAATTATCGGATATGATTATTTTCTTATGACTATTCCATGGGAAATGCACAGTAGAGATATCATATTGATTCAAGTAGGTATATATATATTGATAGCCTAGGTGATGTAGTTTATCAACTATATTTGAAATTAGTATAATCGAGTAATTATGTTGATTTTAGGAACTTTACTATGTGATTGCCAATAAATCTAGAAAAAAAAATTTACAATTAATATTTCTATTTAATTAACACATAGTATGCATTTAGGGCTGCATGATTTAGTAGAGGCCATTAGCTTAGGTCATTTCAGGAGAATTTATTTTGTTTTCCAACTCATTGTTTCTTGAAGACTATCTGCCAAAAGAGCAATTTCTGTTTCCACATTTATGAACTTAGTCATTCTAAATTAGGACAAAAGAGAGTGGCAAGTAAAGCATAGCATGCCTACTACGAGCTTCTTTGTCGATATTTTTCTTAATTTCTATTTTGAAATATTAGAATAACCAATCATCGATCGAACTATCAATTTTCATTACGTTTGATATCAAATGAAACTTATTAGAATTACATTCGATACTACCTATGTAGAGATTGGACGTTGAAGACGGTGGAGACGATGGAGATAAAAGAATTGCCGACTTCTTCCACACAATTACTGAAACAAGCATTGGTGTCTAATTTTTGTGATGCTTACTTGCCTGAATGAAAGAGGCCGCTCTTTATTTACCATGGAAGAAATTCTAGATGTTTATTTGTAACAAAGCCCTAATATTTTCCCACAACCTAGGTAATTAATAGAAATTATCGGATGCGATTATTTTCTCATGTCTTTATTTGTGTTGATTTAGGTATACATATATTGACAGCTCAGGTGATGTGGTTCATTAACTATATTTGAAATTAGTATAATAGAGTAATTATGTTGATTTTAGGAAGTTTATTATGGAATTCCAGTAAATTTAGAAAGCTTTTACAATTGATATATCTTTTTAATTAACACAGACTACACATTTGGAGGTTGCATGATTTAAGGGAAGCCATTAGGCATCTTGGAGGTTCGAATCATCATGAAAAGTAGGAATACATCTACACAGGTTACAATTCCCTGTCTCCAAGCTAAAAAAAGCGAAAGAAAAGAAAGCCTTATTCCATCCTCCATTTTTTATAGCAAAATCTTGCCATAAGCAACTTCAAGAAAAAAGCAGGAACAGTCGAACTTGGGTGTCCTCTCAACGAGCTTTGGGATTCTTAATCTCAGAAAAGACAGCCCCAGACAGCAACTCCTGTGAGTCGCAACTAGTCGTAATCTCATCAAGTCCTTGCGGTTCTGTATACGCTAGCTGGAGCCGTGTAATTTGGCACTTGCTCACCGTAATTGAGTGGGACAGTTGTGCTAACTGGCAAAAGTCCGATGTTCGAGGAAGTCACGTAGGATTCATCTACTTCCCAGGTCCTGCACATTCCTGCGTCATCAGCTAGACCGACAAACTGTCCTCTAACATTCAAGTGCTTCACCACTTCGAAAGCATCAACAGTACTGAAATTGTGCAGTGTATTGTAACCTGCCAACTTGATTCCCTCGGTTGAGTCAACGACCGTGTTGTAGTTGAGATGTTTGGGCATGGAAACGACTTCGATTCCATTCACGAAAGCATATGCCTCTGGGTTACCAGGAGTGGGAGCAAATGTAACATTTAATATCTGGTCAGCTCCGACAGTTAAGCAGAACTCTTCGTGGAAGCTCGTGAAGCTGGTATGATCAGGAAAGAGGGAAGCGCTGAAGTTGCAGAGCAGAGTATAGCCGGGGGCCTTGACCGAGAAGAATGAATTGGCACGGCGAAAGTCGAGGTAGTCCGAAGGGAAGAAGTGGAGGCGAACGAATTTGGGCCCCGCGGTGACGCGGAAGGTGTAGATGAATTCGGAGCGGGACAGCCGAGCAATGTGGTATGGGATGAGGTTGTGGAAGGAGGGAGATGAACGGCTCGCATTTGCATTGATGGAGGAATGAATTTCATCGGTTGGAGAGTAGGTCGAACCATCCCCGGCGTCTCCGATCCAAGTCCAATTGGATTCAGAGGAGTTGCAAGGGGAGCTGCAGTTGACAGCGATATCATCAATCGGCGAGTATGCACCAACGTTGTTTCCGGTGACTGAGAACAAGAGTGCTTCGAGCAAGATCGAGATGGAGAGGAGTAAGAGAAGTGGTGGTTTCATGTTCCTCATCTAACCGTTTGTTGTCTGAGAAGGTCGCAATTGAATCGATCAATAGAAGTTCACATGAATAGTAGAATCTCGAAGATGAACCAATTTTAATCATTGGGAATTAGGAAAGAGCTAGGACAAAGCAAGGAAGGGAAGACCAGACAAGATTGGGAAAATTACCAATTTATTCCTAAATCATTGAATTTTAATGTAATCTATCTTGACTAATTTTCATTTGAAAATGTTGGCATATGTAAGAAGTTCAAGAAGAAGTAAAGAGAAAAGGATCGAAGACGTAGAGAGAGAGATTTTTTGTATATTGTATCGTCTTCAATAAATGAATCTGATGTACATCCTTAGTAGATATAATAGAAAGTGTAAGAATGAAAGGAAATTAATGATCCTGTGTATCAATCTAAATCAATCAATCTAATCTAGATCTAATCTTAATTGATTTGTACAAATCGTAATCAGATCGTAATCGGATCTCAATCCATCCTCTGTCAAAGCCGCATATCTCTCAACACTCCCCCTCAAGCTGGTGGCTTATATATGTCTAAGACACCTAGCTTGCTCAAAAGATATGTGTGCTGTCTTTGACACAGAGGTTTGGTGAAGATGTCTGCAGGTTGTTCTGTCGTCCCAATCCCTCTTGTTTCGATGACTCACTCTAAGATTTTGTCTCGTGTAAAGTGACAATCCACCTCTATATGCTTGGTTCTCTCATGCACTATAGGATTTGCTGCAAGTTTAAGAGCTGCATCATTATCACAGAATAGCTTCGTTGCTCCTTGTACCTATATTCCAAGATCCTTAAGAAGACCTCGTAACCACACTATCTGACAGGTAGTTTTAGCCATAGCTCGATATTCTGCTTCAGCTGAAGATAGAGATACAGTGGGTTGCTTCTTAGTCTTCCATGAGAGTAAGGAATCACCCAATTTAATGCAATAGCCACTGATAGATCTTCGACTCATGGGACAAGTTGCATAATCTGCATCACAATATGCTGTCATTTCCATGTTGCATCTTCTGGATAAGAGAATTCCAAGTCCCGGACACTTCTTTAGGTACTTAACTACTTTAAGGGCGGCGTTCATATGTGACTGCTTCGGACTGTGCATGAACTGGCTAAGTGTCTGCACTGCATAAGAGATGTCAGGCCTGGTCATTGTCAGATATATGAGTTTTCCGACAAGCCTTTGATAGATTGAAGGATCTTCCAATGTGAGATCATCATCCTGAGACATTCCTTTGTCATATTCTGCAGTAGTCAACTTAGTATTCTGTTCAATGGGAATAACAGCTGGCTTGCACCCTGAAAGACCTGCTTCTGAAATAATCTCCAATATGAATTTTCGCTGACTGAGAGAAATGCCTTGTTCAGATCGGGCAATTTCAATGCCAAGGAAATATTTAGGTGCTCCTAAGTATTTTATGTGGAAAGTTGCATGCAGAAACTTCTTAAAACCTTCTATGGCAGCCTTATCATTTCCCATAATGAGAATATCATCAACATATATCATCAAATAAATAGATGACATACCTTTAGTCCGTGTGAATAAGGCATAGTCATGTCTGGACTGTATGAAACCAACTGTTGTAAGAGCGCTTGCAAATTTAGCATACCACTGCCTGGAAGCTTGCTTTAATCCATAAAGGGATTTACGGAGGCGACACACTTTATTCTCCCCCTGTCTCCGTAAGCCCTGAGGAACATCCATATATATCTCCTCATCTAAATCACCATGAAGGAAGGCGTTATGAACGTCCATTTGGTGTAGAGACCAGTCATGAATAGCAGCAACTGACAAGAATGAACGCACTGTAACATCTTTAGCTACAGGTGAGAACGTCTCATGATAGTCGAATCCTTCTCGCTGAGTGAATCCTTTGGCAACCAAACGTGCTTTGAATCTTTCAATGGAGCCATCAGCTCGATGTTTAATCTTGTACACCCATTTGCAGCCAATGCGTTTACGATTTGGTGGTAATGAGACGAGATCCCAGGTCTTGTTATCAATTAAAGCCTGTAATTCTGCTTCCATGGCTTTCTGCCATCGTGGATCAGCAGATGCCTCACTATAACTAGTAGGCTCCCTATCCTCCGATAATTGACTAACACAACACCTATGTTTCGGGGATAAATTATGAAAGGAAACATAGGATGAGATGGGATATTTGATACCTGGTGAATTGAGAGAGGCGCATACATAATCCTTTGTCCAGGTAGGAGGTCGTGTAGCTCGACCAGAACGTCTTGGGGGATCAACCCTTGTGGGTGAAGAAGGTATTTCTTTGGAGGAGGCATGCATAGTATCTCGAAGTTCTTCATCAGTAGAAAGATCTTCCATTGAAGTCCCTGGAACATTCTCCGGAACCTGATTTTCATCAGAAGCAGGTGCTGCTACCGGATTACTTATTGTCACAGACGGATTATTAGCTGATATTGCTAATGGTATGTAATCAGGATCAAGATATGTTGCCTCATCAAGTAAAGGAGGACGGGAAGTATGGACTGTATCTTATTCTCCATGTGAGGATATCTCGTCATTAAATGGAAAAACATTTTCATGAAAGATAACATCTCTACTTACAAAGAATTCCTTTGTAGACAGGTCAATAACCCGATATCCCTTCTGCAGATTAGGGTATCCCATGAATGCGCAACGTCGAGCACGAGGATCCATTTTATCTCGAGGGCCCATTATTGCTGCATAACATAAGCATCCAAAGACTTTGAGATGCGACCGCTCCGGCATTTTCCCAAATAGCAGCTCAAAGGGAGTTTGTCCATTGAGGACTCGAGTAGGCATTCGGTTGATAAGATATGCAGTTGTAGTAATGTAATCTCCCCAATATTCATTTGGAATTGCTGCTTGAAATTTCAGGGCTCGAGCAACTTCCAGAAGATGTCGATGTTTGCGCTCAACCACCCCATTCTGTTGTGGTGTGTATACACATGAGCTTTCATGTTGAATTCCATGAGATGAGAACAATGAAGTGCAATCATGGTTGAAAAATTCCCTTCCGTTATCAGTACGGATCTTCTTAATTGACTTTCCGAATTGATTTTTCGAAAGAGCAATAAATGTCCTTAAATGAGAATAAGCTTGGCTTTTAGACTACATTAAAAAAATCCATGTTGCACGAGAATAATCATCTACTATGGTGAGAAAATAACGAGATCCATCATGATTTGCTGTATGATAAGGCCCCCAAATATCCACATGAATCAATGAGAAAGTTTCACTAGCACGAGTACTTCCAGATGGAAATGGTGTACGTGACTGTTTTGCGAGAGGGCATATGGAGCATTGAGAATAAGGAAAGGAAGCACTATGACCCATTCTTAAGTGCATAATGAAATTCTTTTCATTGGTAGTCAAATTACACAATGAAGACTTATTGAAAGGAGTGCTAGAAAAATTGAAATTACTTGGAAAGCTTGTCCAGAAAAAAAGGCCTTCAGAAAGGCTACCCAAGCCCATCAATCTGCCAGTCGAAAGGGCCTGAAAGAAGCATGTGTCAGCATCGAAGAATACCCTGCATGAGTTTTCCTTGCATACTCTTGATACAGAAATGAGATTAAACTGGAATTCTGGGACATAAAGGACATTTTCAAGGATAATGTGAGGACTAAGGTTCACAGTTCCTGTCACATTCACATGTGTGGTATTCCCGTTGGGTAATTGAACTGAAACAGGAAAATTTGATCCTTCATTTATACTTGTAAAAAATCCTTTATCACAAACAATGTGATCGCTTGCCCCTGAATCAATAATCCATGCCTTCCTTGAAATAGAATTAATTAGGCAATGTGAAATACCTGAGAAACTGCCCCCTTTATTGGAGGTATCCAATTTTTGCAGAGCCTGTAACAGCTGTTGATACTGGCCATAAGAAATAGGGTGATCAGCATTTTGGCCTGTAGATCCAGTCATTTGATAGGCAGCTGCTATTTTTTTTTCCTTTTCCCGGGGCTTTCCATGTAACTTCCAACAACTGTCAATCATGTGGTTAGAACGCTTGCAATAATCGCAAAACATATTACCCTTTCCTTTAAAAATAGGCCTGAAATTTTTTGCTGACGTGGCATAAATCTGGCCATCCATCCCTTTACTCGCGGAATCATATCCGCCGTCCGATCCATCCGCGCTTTCGGATCCATGGAGACCGTCCGATCCACGCCCACGATCTGATCCGTCCAATGCACACCCACGATATGGACCGTCAGATCCTCGCATTAGATCTCGGCCATTGATTCCATCCTTTTTAAAGGACCGAGCGTCTCCCTCAAACCCTACGGCGCCTCTTCTCTCCTTTTCTCGATTTAGGGTTTTCACAAAACCATCTCGCCGTTCGCCGCGAGTGCGATACTGTTGCTGTTTCTCGCGTGTTCCGGCGACGCGAGTCGTTGGCTCTCCTCCTGCACAGCCAGTTGGTAAATTCGTTCGATCGGGGGAACTGGATCCATGGCCAGAATCTGTGAACGAAAGGTAATGTAAGTTTCGTTCAAAATCAGCAAAAAACGTGTAGCCTTCTCCCTTTCTTTGATAGATCGATACTGTTGGAGTGTTGATTCTGGTCCCTCGAGTTTTTCTTCGACCGCTTCAAGTTCGTTCCATAAAGACGATAGCTTGTTGAAGCAAGCCGTGACCGTCATATTCCCTTGTTTGAGATTGCTCAGTTCCTGCATGAGTGAAAAAATTCTTGCACGGTCGAGTTTACCGTACATTTCTCGGATATTTTCCCACATCTTTTGAGCCTCTTCTGTGGGTGGAAGTCCAGCCGCGACTTCTGGAGAAATGCAATTCCCGATCCAGGTTCGGACGAGCTAGTTGCATTTCCTCCAGTGTCGGGCTAGACGCTCATCCGAGGGAACGGCGATGGTTCCATCTAGGAACCCGTCTTTGTCCTTCGTTACCAGCACGCGCCGGAATTCCCGCGACCACCTGGAGTAATTTTCATGCCCGGTAAGCTGCTGGCTGATTAGCTTCAGTTCCGGTCCGTCGGCGGTGGAAACAAACAGGGGGTCGCCGGATTCTGGCCATCCGGTAAAAGTCAATCCTGGATACGGCAAAAATCCGGGCGCGAAACCCGGGTAGGGATTTGTTCCCGTACCCGGATTAGTCGACCCGGTTCCATAAACCGCATTGAAATTGGTCGGGTATGGATTTGTTCCATTACTCGAACCATCGGATCCATCTGCTTGCCCCGTATTTGCTCCAACCGACCCGGCGGATATGCTTGCCCCGCTTATGGCTGGTGGGCTGCCGTCGGGTTGAGTAGAGGCCCATGTCCCTTGAATTCCTGGCGATGATGCATTCGGTCTAGGCCCAAACAGCCACGGATTGGGCTGAATCTGAAAAAATGGCCACTGGTAAGGATGGCCCATCATTGGTTGGCCCGGAATGGGCTGTACCATGAAGGGTTGCCCCAGATTTGTCTGAGCCAGAGAAATCCCACCATCTTGGGCCTGAATAGGTTGTTCTTGGGATCTGACGACGTCAATGATGTCCCGGTTTTCTGCAGGTTGCATGGGACTTTCATCTTGCGGATGCGCATCAGAGGCTGAAGGTAAGTGGTTTGTCATGGTAGAAGTATACTAAGATGTTGAATTTGTGCAGGATTGGAGGTCTCAACAGAAACAAGGTGAAGAAAGGAGTAGAAGATCTCGACGGGAAGAAAATAGCGGAAGCAAATCAGAGAACTTTTACCACTCTGATACCATGTAAGAAGTTCAAGAAGAAGTAAAGAGAAAACGATCGAAGACGTAGAGAGAGAGATTTTTTGTATATTGTATCGTCTTCAATAAATGAATCTGATGTACATCCTTAGTAGATATAATACAAAGTGTAAGAATGAAAGGAAACTAATGATCCTGTGTATCAATCTAAATCAATCAATCTAATCTAGATCTAATCTTAAATTGATTTGTACAAATCGTAATCAGATCGTAATCGGATCTCAATCCATCCTCTGTCAAAGCTGCATATCTCTCAACAGCATATTATTTCAATCATATCTGACTATCCTAAGCGACATGAATTGGGCAAGCTGATTTTTTTTTTTTTTGTTCAAAATAGCAAGATTTTGAATATTTTTGTGAATTTTCTTATTTGTTTCTTTTCTTTTCTTTTTATTCTTTTCTTTCTTTTTCCGCACTATAGCTCATCCTGAATCTCTCAGGGAAACATGGTACATCGTTGCGAGAAATCTGATTTTTCTATAGTTAAGCCAAACTACTGTTCATCGCAAATCTCTTTGGGAAACATGGTAAATCATTGTAAGAAAGCTGATTTTTCTAGACTTAAAGTTGAGCTGGTGGCGCGGCTGCCGATGCTCCTCCATGGACTATGGAAAAGCATTCTAGCTCAGTAGATCAAACGGCGGTGCTAACAAGCGTGTCTCAATAATCGACCCAATGATGCTCAAATTCCCGGTGAATGGCCCCGAAGCTGGCCACAAGCAAACAAGTCTAGAAAATTCCTAGTGATCCCGGCCAAGCCCATTTTGCTGCAGCCGGCACCAATCTGCATGGAGGCGTAAGAAACCAAGGCAAACGGCGAAGACTCATCAGAATCAAACGAATTCCCACCCGATTTTGCCATTATTTGGCAGACTGAGGGAGTTGCTCCGTGTAACAATTCAAGCAGAGGTAGTGGCGTCAAGACAAAGGGAAGCCTCAAATGAAAATTGAAACAGCGGCAGAGGCACAATGAAAGGAAAATTCCATGCTTCACATAATTAAGATCTAAGGCAGCAATCCAAACTTATGATATTTGTAACACCTCTACTCCAACAAGTATAGGAGATGCCACGATCATACTTTCACCCAAATGAGGCATAAAATCAGAAAATCTATAAAATTACTCAAAACGAAGCCATTTTGAATAAATTAGTGCGTGTTAGCTTTCTGGCCATACCACATAGGACGGTCAATGGTGATTGGATTACCACATCGGTATTTTCAAGTACAAATTGATTGGAAGGATTAGACTAAAACTCTAAGAAAATATTTAAGATTATATTAGTGAAATTGAAAATTTTAGAATTATATTGAAATTAATGCAATAAATATATGATCGCATTAATATTTTTTTCTCGAATTGAGTGAAAGAGTAAAGTCATCGCTAAAATATAAGCAATTAGTGGAGCCCTTTCCCTATCGCAAAAAAAGCAGCCAATGGGACTCGCACTCTGCCTGAGTTTGCCGCCATTGAAGCTTCAGAGCTCTCTCTCTCTCTCTCTCTCTCTCTCCCCCCCGAGGCTCAAGTAGAATGACCGCATGACAGTGCTCGTTTGGGGAGTTTTTGGGGGTAAAATGTGTAAATTTCACCTGATTTTGAAATCGAGTCATCATTTAATTATGCAATAATTATATAAATTATCCCTAAAGTTGTCCTAATATAAAATTTGGTCCCTAAACTTTTAATTTGTTTAACATGATAATTGAGGGCATGTTTGGTAATCATCCCAACAGTACCAGATTTTGATTTTTTGTTCCCAAGAGTAATTTTGGAACAGAATCATGTTTGATAAAAATTTTGTTCCGGGAAACAAATTTCTATTTTTTTGTTCCCGAAAGTAAATTTGGAACAAAATCAAGAATCGAAAAAAAAATTTGATTTTTATTTCCGGGAACAAATCTAAGAATCAAGCAATTTTCTTCTTCTTCTTCCATTTTCTCTTCTTCTTCTTCATCTACCACCGCTGCCGCGATTGCCGTCCGCTGCCCACTTCTGCCGGTCGCCAACAACCTGTTCGGCGAGCTCGTCGAAGGCAAGGCCAGCCACCGGAGGCTCGGCCTCGCCGGTGGCCAAGCGGGCCTCGCCAACCCTACTTGGCCACCGACGAGGCTAGGCGAGCCTCGCGATTTGGCAAGGCCGAGCCTTGCCGATGGCTAGGCAGCCTCGCCCGGCCCCGTCGGTGGCCGGCGAGCCTCGCCCAACCGTTGGCGAGGCTCGACCGACGAGGGCCGGCAACGCTCCGATGAGATCACCGGTCACTTGAAGTAGAAGAATAGGAGAGAGAAAGGAAAAAAAAAAAAAAAGGAAAAAAAGTAATAAAATTATTTAAAAATTAAAAGAAAATGATTTAGAGTAGAAATTTTGAGCATGGTATCAAATGCAATTCTATTCCGTAATCATAAATTTTGGACAGATTACCAAATAGCTTAAAATGCTTAGAAATTGTTCTAGGGAACATAATAAAAAAGAATCATTTCTGATCATAAATTGTTCCTGGGAATAGAATAGTTGCCAAACACGCCCTAAGCTTCTAATTTGTTTAATGTAATCCCTGAACTTTTGATAAATATTCAATCTAATCCCTAACAAATTGTTTATATCTTTGGATCCAATTTAGTCACTAGATTATCTAATTTATTAACTAAATTGAATATGTACAAAAATTTTAATGATCACATTAAATAAATTGAAATTTCGAGAGTCACGTTGCATATTTGAGTCAAGAATCACATTACATATTGAGACAAAATTCATAAACTATTTATTTCATTTTCCCTTTAATTATCGCACTTAGTTATGATTCGTATAGTTGTTTTATATTTCTAACATTGTAAAAGAAGTGAGAAAAAAATACTTATAAAGTCCTAAAATTTAGTCTAATAAAGAAGAAAAAGCGCCATCAGAAGTCTAGAATTCAATTTAGAATACTAGGAACATCATTAGGAGAAAATATATTTGCCCTCGATCAGACTAAAAATTTGAGAATTCTACTAGGCACACGAAAAAAAGCACATTAATTAAATGTAATAATTCGACAAAGGACTCGAGTTCAGAAAATCAAGTTAGAGGGCCTCTGACTTGCACTAATAATTGTTTAAGAATCCAATTGCCAAAGAGTTCAATCTTGCTGACAGTCTTGCTAGCATTAGTCTCGTAAGCAAGACCAACAGTTTCAATCTTAGGGTACGTTTAGTTGGACTTTTGGGAAAAGCCATTGGAAAAATGCAAAGGACTTTATGTTGAAGAGACTTTTCAGAATGCAAATTGTGTTTGGTAAATTACAATTTAAAAGTCTCTTGTGAAGTACCTTTGAGCAAAATAGTGTTTGGGAGAATTACATTTACAAAGGACTTCGTGATAAAGAAAAAATATCAAAAGAAAATTAAATAAAAAAATTGACCGGTAAGGGTAGGCTGCCGTCGGCAATCGAAATTTGTCATCGACGGTCGACATTTGACTCAGGCAGCCCCAGAGACGACTATGGAGGGCTACTCGGGGTCAAGCGACCCCTGAAGACCACCGACAAAGGCCGAATGGGGTTGGGCGACCTCTGGCGACCCCGCCACCCCCGGATCTAGGGCGGTGAGGTCGTGCGATGCCGCCGCGACCTCCGACAACCTCGGATCTGGGGTGGCGAGGTCGCACAACGCCGTTGCGACCTCCGGTGACCCCGAATCTAGGGCAGCGAGGTCCGTGACGTCGCCTCAACTTCCGGCGACCCCGCCACAACCTAGATCTGGGGCGGCGAGGTCACAGGAGGTCGCGCGACATCGCCGCGACCCAGATCCGGGGGCGGCGAGGTTATGCAACCCAGATTGGGGATGTCAAGGTCCTCCCGTGACCTTAACACCCCAGATTTGGGTCACGGTGACCCAGACCTTGCCGCGACCCAAATGGCACGGCAGTCGCGCCACCCCCCAGCGTCGATCGCACCACCCCCCAACGACAGCCACCGGCAACTGCCTCCCCGTGACTGCCTGCCCTTCACCGGCAACCGTTCGCGGAAGAAGAAGAAGATGATGAATAGTGGGGGCAAAACCGGAAAAATGAAAAACCAACGAGGATAGTTTGGGGGCTACCTTGGACTTTTAGCCTTGTGAATGTTGACATTTTGCAAATGGGGTTTGAAAATTTTTTGCCAAACACCCTTGCCTTGGCCCAACGATCTTTAGGGCTTCAAAGTAGCTTCTCAAAGCTACTCCCAAACGCACTGGTGTGCTTTTTGTGGAAAGTTCCATTGCATAGAAAGTTCTGGTCAGGAGCAAGACCGCCGGGTCCATGCCTAAAATTCTCTCCCATGCCACTTTCCTTGTTTTTTCTTGGCCATATCCTTCCATTTTCTGTCTGTCGTCTTTCGAGGAGCTAATATGGCGACTCGATCCGAATCCAACCCTTGGATTTGCATCGAAACGAGTTAGGGGCAGGCTATGGTACAACTGGTGTACCGTTCATTCGCTAGTGCTTGAAGCATTTAATGACGTTTTATTATGTTATATTCTTGGTTACAATGCTCATTGCAAATCTTTGTAAATGATTCAGAAATATTTGAATTTATGATACTAAGTTCCTGTTGATGATGTTTCATCATAACATGATATCGTATGACCCCATTGCTCCCCCAAATTGACTTGAAAAGGAAACCCTAATCCTCGAGTCTTTCTTGGAAGTTTGATCAGAGAAGAAGATTGACGAACCATGGCTTAATACGGGAGAAGAAGAGATGGAAATAAAGTATTTGGTTGTGGGGTTAGGGTTTGTAGAAGACAACTAATTAATTCACCAACTTACCTTCTCTTCTGCTTCATCTTCTCGTCTTCATCGTGTTCGTCTACATCTTCATCTTCATCTTCATCCGAAAAAAAACCTAGTTGCCACAACCAACTCTTTCTCCCGATTCTTAATTAAGACATGTTTAATTTGGCGATGAAAAAAATCAACACTAGCACAGGGCTTTCGTGAAGTGGGCAGATCCCCCAGTCGATAGGCTGTCGTTTCCGTCTGTTCAATGATTATTCGTGGAGCAACTCCTAGAATAGCGAACACTCGTAGATGGACTATTCTCGCTGCAAGCCTGAAGCAGGATTACAGGACTTCTACTCTGGGAATCACTCGATATTCCTCAATTATCAGCAAAAACTATGAGACTATCTAACATCGGTTAGAATTTGAGTACATTCCTAATGACTACATTTTTTATTTTATTTTTCATAGGAAAATACACAAAACTTATGCCTGTGGAGGCATTTCACAAGTTACAATTATTGTCCCAAAGCAGAAAAAGAATAAGCACTATTTCATGCTCGATATTTTGTAGCAAAACCATGCCATATCCAAATTCGAGAAATATGCAGGAACAGATGAACCTGAACGACCTTCTCTTAACGACCATTGGGATTCAGAATCTCAGAGAAGACAGCCCCAGAGAGCAACTTATCCGAATCGTAACTAGTCGTACTCTCATCATAAACGCCATCGCTACTGGTCGTTGTCGCAGCTGCCCCAAGGCTCTTCCCACCCCCACTGTCGCTAGTGCTGAACACCTCATCGCTGCGGTCCATTAGGTTGCCTCCAATTGGAGCCGTGTCATCGTCACTGGCATCGCCATCGCCATCGTGCATGGACGCAACCACATGGTCTACCACCCCCTGCTCCGAGCTCACCTGTAACTGCAGTGCGAACTCGAGGCCCCACACAACGTCATTCATGGATGGCCGCTTGGTTCCCTCGTCCTGCAAGCAGCTCATGGCGATCTCGCAGAACTTATTGAGGCACTCGGGGGCGATCGCCCCCTTCAGGTGTGGGTCCACGATCTTATCGATGCTCCCGCTCTTACAGCAGCTCTGGGCCCAGGCGGCCAGGCTGATCTGCTTCTTTTGAGCCGCCCGGTTCACGGCAGGCCTTGCACACAGCACCTCGAATAGCACCACCCCGAAGGAGTACACGTCGGACTTGTCAGTCAGCTGCTGGCGCCTGTAGTACTCTGGATCCAGGTACCCGAAGGTGCCCTTCACGACGGTGCTGACGTGGGCCTTGGACACAGACGTCGGCCCGACCTTCGAGAGCCCGAAGTCGGACACCTTGGCAACCCACTTCTCGTCGAGCAGGATGTTGGTGGTCTTCATGTCGCGGTGTATAATGGTCTGCTTGGCACCAGTGTGGAGGTAGTGCAGCCCACGCGCGGCTCCCGTGCAGATCTGGAGCCGTTGCTTCCAGGGAAGGGGGGGATTGTCGGTGTTGTAGAGATGGTCACGGAGAGTCCCGCGCGCCATGTAGTCGTACACCAGGATCATCTCTCCAGCGTCGTTGCAGAACCCAATCAGGGAGACCAGGTGCAGGTGCCGGAGCTCCGAGAGCATCTCGATTTCGGTCATGAACTCGTGGTGACCCTGCTGCGACCCCGCGTTCAACCGCTTGATCGCCACTTGGGTGGCGCCCCCATCGACATAGCCCTTATACACGTTGCCGAACCCGCCCACGCCGATAATAAAAACCTCATCGAAGTTGTTCGTGGCCGCTCTAATCTCCGTTAGCGAGAAGTGGCGGCACCGATCCGATGGCAGGGACGACCCCTGGGTCTTTGTCGACTTGGTCGTCGCGTAGGAGAGCGGGCCCCACCGTGAGGTGCCGTCGCTCGAGGTCGAATCCTTCGCTCTGTTTCGTCGCCGGTAAAGGAAGAAAACCAGGAGAGAGAATATTGTGAAGCCCGAAGTTCCACCAGCAACGATGGCAATTTTTGCTGCTTTGCTGAGGCTCGACGGTGCCTTGCTTGCCGGTGGAGGTCCTGGCAGTTTATTCGGGACCGGATCCGGATCCGGGTTCAGCCCTGCGAGATTCTCGTCAGGATTGTTGATCTTGAATATCTCGAGGCCATTCAAGATGGCATCAGAGTAACGAGTAGAACCATCTGGAAGCGCGCCCAACGCGACGGAAAGGTTGGTTCTTTTCTTTTGGCTGTCATACAAGGCTACTGCAAAATCTCTATAGACGGGCACGCCCTTCCCGCTCCAACTAATGACATCCGCACGATCCTCGACCAATTGTGAATCTATGAAAATCTCGAAAGCCCGATCTAAGGGCTCATTTATCTCTATCTGGAATTCGCAAAAGTGTAACCGGACCAAGTAGTAGAAGTTCACGTCCACCTCGACGGACCACGTGAGCTTGTAGCTCAGATTGATTCTTTTGTCTGTTCCCATGGTCCTTGCAGTTGTGTATACACTATCTGGAGCCGTG
Source organism: Eucalyptus virginea (assembly GCA_014182375.1). Classification (NCBI taxonomy): domain Eukaryota; kingdom Viridiplantae; phylum Streptophyta; class Magnoliopsida; order Myrtales; family Myrtaceae; genus Eucalyptus; species Eucalyptus virginea. The sequence continues at coordinate 1,142,500 of CM024523.1, forward strand.
TAATTTAGCACTTGCTTACTGTAATTGAGTGGGATAGTTGTGTTAACTGGCAAAACTCCGATGTCCAAGGAAGTCACGTACTCGTCATCTGCTTCCCAGGTCCTGTACATTCCCGTGTCTTGAGCTGGACTGACAAACTGTCCTCCCACGTTCAAGCGTTTCACCGCTTCGAGAGCATCAGTGGTACGGAAGGTGAATGGCGCCTGCTGACCTGCCAACTTGATTCCCTCTGAGTCGACGACGGTGTTGTAGTAGAGACTTTCGGGCATGGAAACGACTTCGATTCCATTCACGAAAGCATACGCGTCTGAATTACCAGGAGTGGGAGTGAAAGTTATGTTCAATATCTGGTCCTCTCCGACACTTAAGCAAAACTCTTTAGAGAAGAAGCTCGCGGAGAGGGTGTAATCAGCAAAGAGGGAAGCGCTGAAGTTGCGGAGCAGGGTGTAGCCAGCGGCCTCGACTGAGAAGAAGGAATCAACACGGCGGAAGTCGGGGTAATCCGAAGGGAAGAAGTGCAGGCGAACGAATTTGGGCCCTGCGGTGACGTGGAAGGTGTAGGCGAACTCGGAGCGGGAGAGGCGAGCCGTGAGGTACGGGACGGCGCCAGGGATGCTGGGAGATGAACTGCTTGCCTCTGCTGTGGTAGAGGAGTGAGTTTTCTCAAATGGAGAGTAGTCCGAACGGTCAGCCGCGTCTCCAATCCAATTCCGTCCACCCACAGGGGAGCTGGTGTTGGAGCCGCAGTCGACGGCGATATCGTCGGTTGGATGGTAAGCGCCAACGTTGTCGCCAGTGACTGAGATCGGGAGTGCTTCGAGCGAGACCGAGATGAAGATGAATAGTAGAAGTGGTGGTTTCATGTTCTTCATCTCGCTGCTCGACGACAGAGAGGGTCGCAGTTGAATCGATGAAAAGAAGTTCACAAGGAGAGCCGGGCCTCGGAGATGAACAAGTTTTGACCGTGGGGAATTAGGAAAGAGCGCGGAAGCGAAGGCCAGCACTAGTCACGAGATTAGTGGAAGACCAAAGTCGTCGCTAAGATATCTGCAAGGGGATAGAACCCTCGCCTATCACAAGAAAATTAGCGGACGGGATTTGTTCCCTTGCCGGTGCGCTTTTCGTGGAAGGTTTAATCAATTGCCTAGAAAGGTCAGGCCAGTAGGGCGACCGCCGGGTCCCATGCAATAATGCTCTCCCTCGAGGGACCACCACCAAGCCGTGTTTTCTATATCGCGTCCTTCCATTTTCAACTTTTGTCGTCTTTCAAGGAGCGAATATCGCGACTCGTTCCGCGAGTCACGTCCAAAGTCACGAAAGTTCCACTTAGAAAGCCATTTGTACTGGCAAGTCTTTACAGTTTGATCCATTCAAAGGGTTGGAACGAGGCAGTCCAAAAACCAGCTAGCGCTTGGACGGAACTGCTGCAAGGTTGAAATATTAGCTTGGACGGTACATATTAGCAGCCTCTTGGTCAAGAATAACCAAATAGTATGAACCGTTCCGCGGATATCTTTGTTTCGTAACTAAAGTACGGTCAATTGGAATGTGTATTATCTATATAGCGAATCTTCCAATTGAGACGATTCATAGACCAGAGGCAAAGAAAAAGTCTATATATTTTATTTAGTTATTCGGTTAAATTTAGATCAATAATTCGTTATTAAAATTGATAGTAACAATCACTTTATTCGCTATGCGTTATTCGCTATGCATAATTTTGATTTCTCAATAGATTTACATCTTTCATTAATTGGAATTTTTTTATGTAGTCCATCAAAACAAGCTCCACAGATTGAAATACATTTGTTGTATCATCCACCGGATAAATCCACCAATACTTAGCCGGAGACTTCTAAGGTTTTAATCTTGTACCATAACCCCACAAATGCTTAGCCTCTAGATTGAGATGGAAGGGCCTCGATTGTCGAATGAGCTGGTTGGAGTAGTTTACACACAAGGTTAGATGTTTGATCCACTAGAAAATGGACGTCGGATGCGCTTAAAAGTGAAATTTACAATACTTTAAGCACTAGCAAATGGGCGCCCACCCCCTAGAATATTGACGTCATGGCACAATAAAAATCAAATTTAGAAAAGTTTTATGAGGTTATATTGTTAGTCACAAGGATTGTTGCAAACCTTTATAAGCCCTCGTAGTTTGAAAGGATTTAAATTTATGATGTTAAGTTCTTGCTCATGATGCAAACGTCAAAATTTTTAAAAAATGTCGTAATTGAAAATTTGCAACGTTTTGTTCATGGTTACCTTCGCAAAGTGTTGCAGTTTAAAACAAATACTAGATTATAAAGTTTTACCCTTATTTACGGCCAACAAACATATGAAATTTTTGCTCTTGTTGTGAAGTCATAACCCTTTGTAAACAAGTTCTCAATTAATTACAATTTCTTCTCTTTTATGACAAACGGTCGTAAAAGTTTGTAAACTTATGATGTTTTCCACTTACTGACAATGCGACATCGTAACACTTTCTAGATTAGCATAATTACAAAAAATTCAAAATTTATAACGTTCTATTCTTAGTCATTACAAACTGTTGTAAACTTTTGTAAGCAGTTGGAATAAATAAATAAATAAATAAAAACCGAAGTATAATGTTTGGTTCTTGGTTACAACATGACGGCCTAAACATTTATAAACTGTCATATTTTTGAAATAAAAAAATCTAGTCTCATGATGCTTTGCTCTTTGTAACTCTCTGTAAATTGTCATAATTAAAAAAAAAAAAAAATCAATTTTACAATGTTTTCTTCATTGTTATGGCGAACCACCATAAAGCTGTGTAAGTGGTCGTAATTTAAATTTACCCAAATTTGAGATGTTTTGCTCTTGATTATGACAAACATCGTACTCTTTGTTAATCATTGCAATTGAAAAATATCCAAATTTGCAATCTTTTCTTCTTAATCATTGTAGACCTTCGTTAACTTTTGTAAATTATAGTTACCAGAAAAACAAATTTCTGATTTTAGGATGTTGTGTTGTGTTCTTGTTTACGATGTAATCTCATAAAAATTTCAAGCCGTTGTATTTAAGAAAATCAAAATTTATGACATCATGTAATTGATTACAACTAGTAAGGGCCTGCATGTTTTCGTTCTTCTTTTTTTGTTTATGAACAGAAATTTTGTTTTTTTGTTCCCTAACAAAAAAAAAAACCCGTTTGTTTGCGTTTTTATTCAAAAAAAAAAAATCAGATTTTTGTTCCCGAAACACAAAAAGAACAGAAATGAGAAACAAAAAAAAATTATTTCTTGCTCCGAAACACTTTTGAAGAAACACTTTTCTTCTCTCTTCTCTTTTTCTTCTTCTTTCTTCTTCTTTTTTCTTTGGCCAGCCGCCGGCCTCGGCCATGGCCGGCGACCGGCCAAAAGAGCCGGCGACGCCATCGAGGGTCGGCGACCTCGCCGGAGCATCGCCGGCCCCCAACGAGGCCGAGCCTCACCAGCGCGGGCGAGGCCGAGCCTCGCCTTGGCCGGGCAAGCTCAACCTCGCCCGGATCTAGCAAGGCCGAGCGTCGGCCGATGGCTAGGCGAGCTCGGCCTCGCCGGATGGGCGAGGCCGAGCTCGCCCGGATCCGACGAGGCCGAGCCTCCCCGGGGGCCGGCGACGCTCGACCTCGCCGGATCCGGGCGAGGTTGTCGGCCCCCGTCGGCCGAGCGGAGGTCGGCCCCGTCGGCCGGTCGCCGAAGGCCGGCGACCGGCCAAAAGAAGAAAAAAAGAAAAAGAAAAAAAGAAAGGAAAAATAAAATAAAATAAAAATATTAAAAAATTAAAAGAAATAAAAAAAAAAGAATATAAATCTACCAAACGTGTTTCTCTTCATTTTTTATTCCCGGAACAAGTTTACCAAACGCGTGTTTCTGATCAAAAATTGTTCCCCGGAACATAAACACTTTTTTTTATTTCTGTTCCCTGGAACAATTTTTGAACAGAAACATTACCAAACGCGCCCTAAACATCATGATAAACAGTGGTTAATAATTGTCGTGTTGAAATAACTCAAATTTACAATGCTTTGCTCTTGGTTACGACGGACAATCACAAGTAATAAAAAAAAGGTCAAAATTTATGAAGTTGTGATATTGATTACGACTAGTAAACATCCATAAGCTGTCATAAATGTATTCCAAAGTTAAGATGCTTTCCTCTTGGTTATGATAGGATTTCCTAACTCTATAAGTCGTAGTAATTCAAAAAAAAAAAAATCTACATTTACAATGGGTTGACAAAATCCTATGATGTTTTGAATATGCCAAAAATAATTAAAAACTATTAATGGGTACATTTACTTGTGTACATTTCCTCTTGGCCTATGATGCTAGGCCGATATGTAAATGGAATATTGAACAAGATGTTGGGAAAACTCCCTATGATATCCAAAACTATTATTGGTTTAATAACTACTTGATACATGCAAAATGTTCATTGTGATGAAGTGATGATAATTTCAGGAAGACTGATAATATCGTTGGTCTTAGTAGAGTTCACTGAATAATGTTAACAAGGATGAGGAACTTGACAAGAGGAGTGATTCCTAAGGACTTGGAGGTACTAAGATCAAGTGATCATTTGAGTGAAGCATTTGGTTATTGATATTCTTAAGAAGAACATTGGATAAAAGATCGCAAGTTGTTCAAGTAATGAGGAGTAATGTGTCGTGCAAATGTTAACTCCTAGAAGGTGCTGATTATCCTTCCATCTTAAGGATGACCTTTGAACAGAAACATCATAAGCATTGACAAGTTAGGAATCCATGGCAAGAAGACTGGAGATGAGTTAGAGTAGAGTTGACAATTTTGGTGAAAAGTCAGAATGAACAACTGACGTAATAGAACTAGCAGACTCCATTTTGGGAAACCATGCTTTTGTTAGTAAGAACATAATGAATGGGCAACTTGTTCCACAACTACTCCAATCAACTCCTAAGGGCTCTAAACTCTTCAGAAGCATCTCTAACGGTAGGATTGGATAATAAGCGTCTATATTAAGAGGATTAAAGCAACTACAAGGAGTTGGTGCAAAATTGAGAAAGCTTCCTTTGTTATTATCATTTGCTTTCTATCTTGTACTAACTGTGCTGCTATTTGTTTGATATTCTCTCTATTGTAGAGTCCTTGTTGATTGTAATCAATGATAACATATTTGTACATTGTGGTAGCAATACTTGCGTTTTTACAGTATGACTTATCATGTTATAGAAGTAGTACTTAGTGATTGTAATATATCTTGAGGATTACTAGTGATTCTAGCTATTATTGAGGCTTTAGCTCGGAGGGTAGACGTAAACTTGAGGATAAAACCAAATCACTATAAATTGTCGTATGCTGTTTCTATATGCTCGTAATAACTTATAACTTTTTAATTGTAGCACTGGTTAGCTTGGTACATTCACCTTGTTTTCGCAACTGTAAACTATAACTTGTTATATTCCACGAAAACCGTTTAAGTTTGAAACTACCTATTCACCCATCTTTAAGTTGATTATTAACCATAACAATTGATTTCCGTTGCTTGTTGATTGTTGTGTTATACTTTTGAGCATAAAGATCTTTATTTATCGTTAATTGTTGTTGGTTTTGGTGCTCCTACTGGACAATCTCCTAGCAAGCCACCATATTTTGATGGTACCAATTATAAATACTAGAAATAGAGAATGAAAGCATTTCTTCAAATAACCAAGTTTCTTATGTGGAATGTAATAGAGTATAGACCAAAAGTTCACACGCTTGTAGGGCACTTGCTCTAGTAGCTATAGGTGAACCTCTATCAGCTCCACCTATTGTTCCTCGTTAAGGAATTGAGAAAACACTTGCACTAAATGATGCAGGAGCATCAGTTTTTAAATCTTTCATTGATTATATGACCATCCCAACTCAAGCTTCATCAGTCTTTCAAGCTAATTTGTCAATCATGGAAACACATAGCAAATTCATTCTCAACATGGTCCAATGGGTCTAGGGCACACAAGATAACATTTGATGATGATTGGTGGCATAAATGCAAGGTTGAAGAAGCAATTAATGTGTTCCCCTTGTCTGGTGTGCTCTGTTTGTCTTATCACGTCTTAAATGCTTTAGTGTGTTTAGTTTATCTTCTTACATTTAAGGGTCTTCATGCCAGACTAGAATGTGAAAATGTCTTTATTGCAAGTTTGAAAGAATGGGAGCCAGTCTTCATTAGTAAGCTGAAGTATAAAAATGTAGAGTGTGCTCAGTTTTTTTTTTTTTTTTTTTAAATATATATATATACATTAAAGAGTCTTTAAGTGCAAGGTTACAACGCCAAAGAGTCTTTATTGCTAGAGTGTGAGCTAGTCTTCGTTACTAGGCTGAAATTTTAGAATGTAAAGTGTGCTAACATTCATTATCGGAGTCTTAGTACAATGTCTTAGTATGGCTATAAAGAGAAATGTAATTTCGTATGTAAGGGAGACTTGATTTGCAATGCATACGCATGATATGTCTTCTTGAAGTGAGTAATTTCCTTTCAAATTTAGTTCTCTATCCATTTGTCTAGTGGTGAACCTTAAGTTCTTTATCCTTAGCTAGTGGGTTGCTCTTTTAGGCCTTGGTGATGAGCTAAATCTATCCTAACTTCATTTTCATTCATAATACGCTCTATTTAGCCTCAAATTCCACAATTCCAGCAAGTGTCCATTTTGATAGAAAACAACGGCATAGTCCATCGTCTACATCCCAACAAACATTTATCCATACACTATCCTTAAGACACTAGTCCATAAAACGAATTTTCATTTATCAAGTTGATATCAAAGCTTCTAGGTTAAACTGGATGGATGAGTTATTCCATCCTCCATTTCATCTTTCCGTTCTCAAATTGATGAAGCAGATCCAAGAGGATTGACTTTAGAACAAGCTCATAATGAAGTTCATGATCCTGCCATAAACTAACTCCAGCAACAAATGGAGTGAGTCCTCAACCTATTAGAGAACCAAGCAAGATAAGAACCACTGCCGCAAGGACCTCCCACTGATCGTCCACACTGTGACAATCCTCATCCAAGTTCTGGTGATGAACCCGACAACATAGGAATTGATTCTAGTGACTCAGACTATTGAGCTAGAAGAAGAAGAAGAAGAATGCAAAATGACAAAGATCGCGATGTCAAGGGAGAGGTCATTAAATTTGAAGGTAGCCTTAATCCTGATGATTTTATTAATTGGTTGCATGTTATAGGACGAATATTTGAAATTAAATCATACTTGGATGAAAAGAGATGTAAGGTTGCTGCTCTTAAATTTAAAAAGTATACTTCACTTTGGTGAGAAAACTTGAAAAATCAAAGAATATGAGAAGACAAAAGTAGAGTTAAGTCTTGGCAAAAACTCAAAAAGTTTATGAAAAAGAGGTTCTTGCCTGTCAAATATAAGCAAGACCAATTTCTAAGGCTAAACTCTCTTAAGTAATATGGGAAGAACATGGAAGAGTATCTTAGGGAGTTTGAATAACTCTTTATGAGGACATTTCAAAAGTACAAGAGCAGACCATTGCTCGTTTTCTTAGAGAATTAAACAATGATGTCAAGAATTTGGTTGAGCTTCAGCCTTATTGAACCTTTGAAGATATTGGCAAATTGGCCATAAAGGTGGAGAAACAATTAAAAAATGGTAGAAGGTTCTCGACCAAACCTTCAATTAGAGGAACATCTTTTTTTAAGGGTGCTTCTCTTTATAAAGTAGAAAGTATCTTGAAAAAGAGAAAGGAAACAAGAAGTTCGCTAAGTTCAGCAAAGATCTTCCCAAGTAACTAGAAAGTGGAAGTAGAAAGTACTTAAAGTGCCATGACCATGGACACTTGCAAGTTGATTGCCCTAACTAAAGGGTTATGACTCTTCAAGAAATTGAAAAAGTTGACTTGAAGCTTGAAGAGGTTGAACAAGACCAATTGGAGTCCGAATCAGAGGAGGAACATGAGGTTGTAGCGCAAGTTGATGAAAGCGAGTTACTATTTATCTGAAGGGCTTTATACACCATGATTGTGATAAATGTGGAAGAGCAAAGGGAGAACATCTTCCAAACAATAGCACAATTAATGGAAATGTGTGTACATTGATCATCGATAATGGGAGCTGCACCAATATGGCTTTCACAACCACCGCAGATAAGTTGAAGCTACCAACTTCTAAGCATCCTCAACCTTACAAGCTTCGATGCTTAGCAAAGGAAGTGATCTCCACATAACCAAACGAACTCTTGTATCATTTTCTATTGGCAAAAGTTACAAAGACCAAGTACTAGTTATATTATTCCTATGGATGCATGCCATTTGTTGTTGGGAAAACTTTGGCAATTTGATAGAAAAGTTATGCATGATGCCATAGAAACACTTACTCATTCCATAAAGTATACTGCTCGCGCTAAGTTGACATATCAAAGCCTGTAGGCTGATATAGTATATTGTTATCACCATCTAAGAATGCCACCATTTTTATCATTCCCGATAAAAATAATTGTGTGTGGGTACACGGTCGGCCTTAGTCAAAATACAATATTTTCCTTTTTGAAAATCTCACTAATTTCAATAGTCCATAAATCCATTTTTGACACTATAAACCCATGCCCACTATTTTTCAATCAAATACTGAAAATATAAAATTTTAGGATAAATACCCCAAAATTGAAATCAACACTCAAATTACACAAAATAATAGTCAAATAAATAAATCAATCACACCATTGCAATCAGCACGAAATTTCGGCCACCTATTATTCCTTGTCTAATTTCTGGAAAATAATAATTAATTAAATAATTACGAAAATTAATTATTAAATACCAATAATGCACACTTAGGCCGAAAAAGCCTAATTAAATACCGATTCGGGTTCGAAAAATTTTTGAACCTCACTAGATAAATACTAAAACTTATCTAGTTGCTAATTACACTACTCTAACCATCTAACATGCATTAACGATCAACTAATTCACTAATTCATTCTAACTAACCACATAAATCATATTTAACTTAAACTAATCAACTCATAAGCGTCATTAGCTCCCTAAGCGAGGATTAGTGAGTAAACTTACTAGATTAACGCGAAAACCGGTTCACGGCGACGGCGATGCAACGATGGCCGATAAACTCCAAAGCGGTGACGCCAATGGAAGCCCGGACTGGGCCGAAATCGGCCACACAAGTCTCACAATTGAGCTGCCCATTTTGGTTTTGAACGTGGGCTAAACGTGCGGCTAAACGGCGGGGCTTTTCGCAGTGAGGAGCTGGCTGAACAGTGGGAGCTTGGTGGAGACGCGGTTGATGTGCAGGCTACTCGGTGGACTTCGCTAAAGAAGCTATGGATGTGTGGAGATGAGGCGAAGACTTGCGGTGTTGAGCTGGACACTGGAGCAGATGGGGCTGTTGGAGTTTTCGCGAAACTTGCTGGCGTGAGGGAAGTGAACTTCGTGGGATTTCTACTAGGGTTTTGGCTCGGTGCAACTGAGATGGAGATAGGAAAATGTGGATGGTAGCAGGTGGACGATCAGGCAACTTTTGTGGAGATGGGGGGAAAACGCGAGCGCAGAAATGGGGAATGAAAGAAAAAGCAGAGAATTGAAGGGGGTTGTGGGCCAGCTAGTTGCATGAAGGAGCAGTGAGGAGAGAGAGTGAGATGTTGGTTTCGGTAGAAGGGAAAAAAAATGTGCAGAAATTAAAGAAAAGAGAGAGAGAGGGAGAAACGTGCGTGGATGGATAAGGATAAGAGAGAGTCCACGGTCAAAGGGAGAAAAGGGAAATGAAGACTAGGGTAGGGCTTGGTCGGCTAAAGGGAAAACGCGCGAGAGAGAGGCATGGGCAAGAGAGTCCCCGGGGGGGAGACCAAAAGAAGGAGGGGAAAAGGTTTCATAAAATGTCCCATATTTACCATTCTTGGTCCCACAAACTTCCATGTAAATCCATTTTAGTCCCCCAAGCCTTTATGCACATAAAATTCCACCATTAACTAGGTTGAGGTCCAATTGTTGCAGCCACCATACCAGCCCACGAATTTCACAAATTGGACTTCCATTCAATCTAATTTGGTCCCCAAAAATCTCCATGCTAAAATATCTTATCCTCACTTGCTTTCTTGCACCATAATTCCCCCAAATAATAAGTCTTGGGCAGCAAAAATGGTCATTTCCCTCAATTCCGAATCCTATTTCCTTTTTCCAGAAATCCGTTTTCTTAACAAATCTCTCCGATTGATGTCCAATTTTGTTTTTAAAAAAAGCCCACACAATTTCCTTTCACCAAGTAGCTCACACAAGATACCAAAAATCCCTTTAAATTAGCCCATCCAAATTTCCGTTCTTTTCTGGATCGTCCAAATCAATTTTTCGTAAAAATTCCGAACTCGTCGAAAATTCTTCGAAAGGTGAGTCGACGTTCCTAAAATAAATCGTGACATGACTGAACTTTTAATTTCTGAAATTGGGTTCAAATTCGCGATTAATTTCAATCGGACGCGATTTTAGTGTGACTTAACCTACTAGGTAGCTTTTAAGAATTTTTTATGCAATTGACCCGTGGTCGATTTTCTTCGAGCCACACGTACCTCTTCGACACATTGACGGCTCTCAGTTGTCGTGAAAATTTCAAGGTTTCAAATATTGACACATGGTGCTAAAATGACAGAAAAATCGGTCTAGTGCCAATCGATGACAATTTTGCAAATTAGTGGAATCACCCACGTTTAGCCACACATCTTAGTCGAACCGACCTATTTCTAATCTCTGATCGATTTTTAACTGTGTTGTAATGACCCTTGCAGACTAGCACAGTTGAGTAGTCGATTCCTGGTCGAATTCTCAAGTCTATTGCGTTTATATTCCTTAACAGCTTTACTCGATAGGCTAGTTATCTCGTGAGTGGCCATCTCAGAGAAAAGCACTATAATCGTGTCAATGAAAGAACCGATTCATTCAATTAAAAACAAAACTGAATTTTCAGGATGTCACAGTTGATAGAATGAAGAAAGAACTACTCTACTTATGATGAAGAGTTCTATGCCATCATGAGAGCTCTTCATCATTAGAGTCACTATTTGAAACCTAAATAATTTGTTATTCATTCAAATTATGAGGCTCTCAAATATATTAGTGGCCAACACAAACTTAATTTGAGCCATTCCAAGTGAGTAGAATTTCTTCAATCCTTCTCTTTTGTCTTGAAAAATAAACCAGGCCATACTAACATTGTGGCAGATGTGTTATCAAGAATATATTTCACACTTGCTATCATTGATTCATGGGTTCTTGTCTTTTAATTTGATGAAAGAACTCTATTCTGAAGATGATCCAAAATTCTCATCCATCATCTCTAGTTGCAAACATGGAACTCAAGGTGTCTGCTCAGTCCAAGATAGATTCCTCTTTAAAGGTAACAAACTATGCATACCAAAGAATTCCTTTAGAGAATTATTGATCCAAGAAGCGCATGGTGGATGATTAATTGGTCACTTCGGCATCAACAAAACTTTTGGGTTTCTTCAAGAGCATTTTTATTGGCCAAAGACAAATGAATATGTGTATGCTATCATTTCAAGGTGTGCGACTTGTCAAAAAGCAAAAAGTTAGTTCAATCAATGATTATATAATTCACTTTTAGTTCTAATGCTACCTTAGGAAGATGCAAGTATAAATTTAGTTTGGCCCTACTAAGGACTCAAAGGGGTAAGGATGCTACTATAGTGGTCGTTGATTGGTTTTTTGAAATGGCTTATTTCATTCCATGTCACAAAACGAATGATGCATCTCATGTAGCAAAGTTATATTTTAAGGAAATCATGCACCTTCATAGAATCTCAAAGACAATTGTGTCAAATGGGAATCCAAATTTTTAGCTACTTTTGGAAGATTCTATGGAGGATGCTTAGTACTAAATTCCTATTCAGCATCACTTGTCACCTCAAATGGATGGTCAAACAAAGTTAACCAACCGCACCCTTATTACTCTCCTTCAAAGCATATTAAGTAAGACTTTAAATATTAGGATTTAAAATAACACATACTGATTTTGCTTATAATTGCTCTCCAAGTTACACCACGGGTCATTCACCATTTGAAGTTGTGTATGGAATCAATCCCATCACATCTATCAACTTGATTCCCACCTCATCCAATTCACAAGTCGATTATAAAGCTAAAGATGAAGCCAAGGTGATGAACAAACTTCATGAGTTAATTTAGTCCAAGATCGAAGAAACAAATGAGTCTTACAAAAGGAAAGCTGACAAAGATAGAAAGGATGCTCAATTTTAACCAGGTGACCTTATGTGGATATACTTATAGAAAGAGAGGTTTCCATTTAAAAGGAAGAACAAGCTCATGGTAAGAGCTAATGGCCCATTCAAAGTGCTTAAAAGGAATGGTGACAATGTTCGCAAGGTTGAACTTCCAGGTGATCATGGTATTTCAAATTGTTGGTGATCTATCTCCCTATCTCAAAGATGAAGAAGCCATATTTGATTTCGAGTCAAATCTTCATCAACCTAAGGTGGATGAAGCGGGAGCATCGAACTTAAATCTTCCAATGCTTACATGGCCATCCCAACTCAAGCTTCATCAGTCCATCAAGTCCACTTGTCAATCATGGAAACACATAACAAATTTATCCTTAACGTGATACAATGGGTCCAAGGCACACAAGAAAACATTTGTTGATAAGTGGCTTAATGCAAGGTTACATAAGCAATTGATAGGTTCTTCTTGTTTGGTGTGCTTCATTTGTCTTCTTGTGTTTTAATTGCTTTAGTGTGCTTAGCTTGTCTTCTTACATTTTAGGGTCTTTAATGCCAAATTTAAAAGAGTTTTTATTGCAAATTTGAACGAGTAGAAGCTAATCTTCATTACTAGGCTGAAGTGTAAGAATGTAAAGTGTGCTTAGTGTCTTTTTACATTAAAGAGTCTTTAATAAAAGGTGAAAATGTCAAAGAGTTTTTATTGTGATAGTGTAACTAGTCGTCATTAGTGAAATGTCCGAATCTCTTTTGTCGAATATTCAAACAAATATGCATAGCCACAAAATCCAAAATATCACCTCAACAAGTTGCTTAGACCACAATCCAATCTCTAACCATGAGATATGATACGTGACGGCATAAAAAATATTCTATCCTATCCATAACTACTCGGATGCGATTGTTGATTTTCCCGTTTCCAAATTTAAACGGAAAACTTTCTATCAATATCCTTAACCCTTTAGATATAATCATTGGTTTACTCTATTTCCAAATTTAATTAGATAAGATAAGTATCATGGATTGCATTATTTGATTAACAGTTATCTTTTGTTTGATTGTTTCTATAAAAAAAAAAATCCAAAAAAAAAATTGACAGAATTTAAATTGATTTTTGTTGATAATATTGTATGTTTTAGGTTAGATTGCATGTTTAAATTAAATAATCAATTTATTCTGAAACTTCAAAATAAAAAATATAAGAATTTTGCTTAGGATAAATTAAATCTTTTTTCTTAATTTAAATTGCATGTTAAGTATTGGGGATTTTTATTATGAATTTTAATTTAAAAAACATAAAAAATTATCATGTTATGTAGAATTAGATTCATCAACTGCATGTTATTTAATAATTACACTTTTAAGGTCATTTAATCTAAATCACGTGACATATAGTTTGTATGTTAGGTTTATTTAATTGAAAGTTATATGTCATTTCAGCATAGACATATTTTGTACAACATTGTATTTAGAATAATTGCATTACATGCATTTCGTGTGGTTTAAGTTTCATTTAATAAGTGACAACCCTAAGAAATATTGAGTGAATTGTGTGTTAATTAAAAAGCATATCTAGATCGATGATGTGATCTTTAATTAACATTACATTTGCTTGTTATTTTTTAACTAACATTGTATTTACTTTCATTGTTTTGAGGTAAGTACTTTTTACTTACTACTTTGATTATTGGGTGTTATTTTGGTAGTTTGTGTACCATATCATCACCTCACATGTTAGGAAGTAATAAAATAAATCCAAACTACATGCTAAATATTTTTTTCATTAAAAGAACATTACCAAAATAGTATTAGAAATCTAGTGTAACCAAGTCTCCATACACAAAATCTTTACTTCGCAAAAGTAAAGTAAATCTCTCATTACTTGGATTTCTAATCAACCCACCGTAAACTAATTAGTAGCGACTCCTTGAAAATCATTTGCATTTTAAGAGCTTGAACCCTAAGTCACAAATTAATATAAGCTTAGGAGAGCCTGAGTTAAATCTAGGCTTAATACTCCATTAGCCAAACCCTAAGCGATGCACCACAAGGGTAGGTCGTGACAGTAAGATCTAAAAGAGGTTATTGCTATTGAAATCCCATTAGCAACAAACTCCTTGAATTTTAATTATAGCAGTTGCAACTAAAACTCTTCACCTTTACCATCTCTCTATTTACTCTCTGACTAGCACATTGTAATCTATTAGCTTCTTGTCCTTTTCAGTAGAGTAGTTAATCATTCATGAACCATTTGGTTTGTTTAATTTCTAAGTAATGGGCAAGAGACGGGACCATCGGTTAGGAAGGTTGTGAGAAACTTTGATAGCAGAGAATAATTTGACATAGAGGAGTGAGTCCTAAGTTTTTCAGCATGACAATATAGGGAACTTTAATGATATTGGCCCGTGAATATTTGACTATGTATTTGATCCCCACTATTTTAATTGACATATTCACTTCTAGTGGAAATGAATGATGAGATAACACACACTAGTGTTAAAAGTTATGAACGGCGCTCACTTTAATGCTAAAACTTTTTTAGATCACTTGAATGCTAAATTTTCATAAAAGCAATCTTTTTGGTATCAACTCTAATTTGTTTCACCAAAAATTTAATGTGGCTCTTTTATATTAATTTCTTGAGCTAAAGTGGCTCGTCAGAGGGTCCAATCAGCATTTAAATCTTAAACGACATCAGGTACTAGGTTTCCCCCAAATAATAATCCTAAATCGCAAAATTGAAAGAACCCAAATTTGAAACGCTAACTGGCCATTCAACGAAATTTGACACCTAATTTGATTTGCCTTCAATTTTAACAACTCAATCTTGCAAACCTAGGGCAGGAGCTTGAGCAACGGCTCAAATTTATTTCAACAAAGCGATGAAGAAGTTTTGTATTGTTGCTATTAGGGGTTACTTAGTCCAAGAAGACATTTTAGACTCAGTTGACTCTTGGCAAAAGATTCAATGGATGTGCCAGGTATTGAGAAAACTCAAAGTGAAAATATTTCCAATGGGTCGATGTGAAATTCTCAAGTCAAGCGAAAGATGTGATCATTGAGTAACTTGAACGACAAAGCGGATGCTTTGGAATATATTCCATTCTTGTAGCAACCACCACTTTGGATCCATCAACCTCCACCTACATTAATGGACAAGCTTGACAATGTTGATTCATATAAGCTAAAATGAAGGCTTTAGTATTTTTGACCAATCATTTGAAGAAGGAAGTTTCAAGGATGAAAATTGAAAGAAAGTGTTATCGAGTGTTAATATGTACTTGTATTGGAGACAAGTGGAATATGTACTTGTATTGGAGTAATTTGTAAGTTTAGTCTTGTTATTGGTTCACCACAATTTTTGTTGAAAACAAAAGATTTGCTACAATTTTTGGTGGAAATGGAATATTGAAAATAACAAGTTCTCTTAGTGGTGCATTCTCAATCTTGCTTTGCTTTAGTTTTTGTTGGAGATGTTGGTTTGCTACAATGTTTGCTAGTAATAATGGTTTTCTTGTTGCTGGTTTACTACAAACATTGGCCAAGTTAAGAGTTGATAACTAGTTCATGAGTGACTATTTCAATGCCAAAAGTTGTAAATAATGATTGTTTAAGTATCAGGTTTTGTTAAAAGTGATCATTTAAAAACTAGTTGCGTTAAAAAAGTTATCACTCGTGCTTCACAAATTTTTAAAATGGATATGTTGGTTGTACTTTTTGAAACACTCCCAATATTTTATTAAGGCTTGTTTGCCGACACATCTTGTATATACAACAAAGGAGGCAACACACCTTGTATATACTACAAAAGAGCCTACACACGTTGAATATACACTTGTATGTGTTGATGCCGACACAATACATTTTAAAACATACAAGTGTTGATACGTCTTGTGCTTGCACCAACAAATACAATTACTAACACAAGCATTGCATGAGCACCAAGCATTGAACTGCACCAAATTGTACAAGCATTACACCAAACACAACTAACATAATTAGCACACCCAAACATAAAATATAGAATTGCCAAAAGCATAGGCAAAATAAACATCGGTCTGTTGACATTAAACTGGTTCTTTGCATTTAGTTAGTATGGATAACCAAACAAAAACATCCATCTCCAAGGGTTGGCTTCCCACCAAACAACAACATTCAACTATCTCCGTCAATATCAACCTCCAATCAATCAATATGTACAACCCCCCTTCCCCTCCTTCCTTTTCCCTTAGATGAATTATTGGCTTGATTCTTAATCCTTTCACTCTTTCCAACCGAAACTGGAGCCACGTGTTATTTTACTAGTCTTCCTATCCATGTATCTTTTTCTTAGCTACAATCATTGTCTTCATAATGTCATTTGATGGGATTGGTCCTCAATAATGGTGTTGGTGGCTGTTTTGGAGTTGCCACCATTGGTTGGTTGAGCTACAACTGATGTTGAGTTCTTTGTTCGTGGAAGTTCTGGAGCTGCACTAACACCTATCTTTTTTGGAGCACTATCTTTTGAAGCCAATCCTCTTGTGTTTGGACTTAAGCTTGGTTGGGTTCTTCTTTTGAGTGCAACCCTTGACTCTTGACTTGAGTTACCTTGAGAAATGAGAACCTTTGAACTTCTTATAGGCTACAACAACATAACCATATTATTAACTAAGTCAAATATCATAATTAAAATGCACGAGATCTACAAAACTTCATTCAAAATAGTCATTCTAGTATTAGCTTTTGGGACAACAATGCAGAAACAATAGCAACTTCACATGGCGGTCCCCATAATCGCATCTAATTGATTAAACAATGACTTAGTGGTTCTCGTTTGTGGACAAAAAGCAATAAAGCTAGCACTTAATCAATTAAACAAATTGATTCCCCACAATTGCAACTTCATTGTTGCGAGATCTAATTTTGCCCTTTGAGCCCTCATTCTTCTAGCCGATTAAGCCAGTGAGAGAAAATGACAAACCTAACTAAGTAAGACTAATAGAAATGGCATGCAAGCAAAGACGGTGATCAAGTGAGCAACGGTGAGTGATGATCGTGATGATGAGTAAAACAACAAGGAGGAGTTACTTCTTCAATTTGCCTAAATAACAATGACTTGAGCACTATTTTACTTTTGGTGGTGCAATGTTGTTTTCCTCAAAGGCGTGCGACATTATTTTACTTCATCGAGCCATGTAGGATTGTGCATGTGGACTAATTTTTTAATGTCATATCATATTAAACTTTTAATTATAAATGCCGAGGATTTGAGAAGGGTATAATTAACATAACATTATTCATAAATAAATAAATATATATATGGGATAAATGCTACAGAAGTCCTAAAACTTGTCGCGAAAATGCATTTGAGTATTAAAACTTGCAAAAAGTGTAAATAAATCCTAAAACTTGTCAAAATATTTCATTCGAGTCCTAAAATTGACGCCGTCGCTTTATTGACGGAAAATGTTGACGTGGCGCTGACATAGTATTTTAAATGATTTTTTATTTTCCAGCTGGTTTTTTAAAATAATTTTTTATTCAATTTTTAAAAAATATATTTAAAAACTAAAATTCAATTTTTAAAAACTGTTAAAAAAAGAAAAGAAAAAGAAAAGGGAAGAGTAGGCAGCCGCCCATCGTCGGAGGGGCCGGCGACGGTCGCCGGCCGCCGCTGACTAAGGCGAGGCCTCGCCGGCCCCAAGCGAGGGTCGGCGACCCTTGCCTAGCGCAGCGAGGGCTCGCCGGCCCCAAGCAAGGGCCGGCGACCCTCGCCTGATGCGAGCGAGGGTGGCCAGAACTGGGCACGCCAACCCTCGCTTGGGCACCGGCGACCATCGCCAGCCCTGGGCAAGGCCTTGGCCGCCCTCACCTAGGGCCGGTAGGGCTCGCCCAGATCTGGGCATTGTTGCGAAGCGTGAGGGCCACACGAGTGACCCGCTCCTGTGCTTCCCTGTGATCGACACCAGCAGATCCAAGCCGCTTCTTAGGGCCGCCGATCCACCGCCGTTCCGAGTCCCCTCATCGATGACCTCCGCCCGCGACCCAGCGACTTCCGCGTCTCTGTGCCCAACCAGATCTGGGCGAGCCTCGCCGACCCCAAGCGAGAGCCACCGAGGCCTCGCCCAGTGTGGCACCCCTCGATGGCCCCCGAACCGTTAGGATCGCCACAGTTCGATTTCCATTCTCTTGCTTGACCTGAAGGTCTATCAATTCTAGGGGCTTACATCTTTTAGACCGGTCCCTACGCAACTTATATGGCAGAAGCACATCCATCAACTCCCTTCCTTATATTCAGAAAACGATGCACACCAACTAAACATTTATAGATAAAAGCCGAACACTTTTATTTACTTAAACCAGATGGACATCATTCATCGGTACATCAAAATGTCGTAGTCTTCTATACTCGGCTATACTTCAAAAGATGACCGACATCTCCTCCAACAGTCGTATACTTAAAGTCCATCGATCAGTGTCGGTGTCCAAAAGTTCCTTCCTCTGCTATCCTCCTCCTCGCGGTCATATCCAACCACTTAATCCATCCACCGGTGGCAGTGGCAGCAAAGGTAGCAAAGGTATCTTATCTAGTCTGAAATGTTAATCCCCAAAAGGGGTGAGTACAACCACTTAATAGTAAAGATCCACCAAACTACTCAATGCGTCAAACAGAATAATCAAGGTATCATGAACAAAGCACATAACATCCGTGCATTCAAGCATACCTTACCTTGCAGCTATGCATATATCATCATGCCATATGTGCATATACCACCATGCACTTATCATCAAGCATTCATGCATATATCACCATGCCATATGTGCATATATCACCCTGATTCGTATCATCCCTGCTATCAAGCATACATCACCATGAGATCCATTCACGCCTTCATGATCGCATTTTCAATATCAAATAGCATCAATTTACTTTCATAAGCAGATCGTGCATCATGCCATATGCATACACCCATGCACATGATTCAATTTCAGTTCTTATCTTTCACAAGGATCTCATTATTTTTCATCCAGAGACCAATGTTTGCATCCCACAATTTATTGCTCGCATCCAACCTAGCATCGCGAGGAGCCTCCGGCACACACCTCCAGGCATCTGGCACACACACTCCAGGCATCTCGCATCCCACCTGGCGTGACGAGGAATCTCCGGGGCTCGCAATGAAAATGGTTACCCCTACCCTCCAGGCATGCATCATGATACAACCCCTCACCCTCCGAGCATGTATCATAATACAACCAGGCATCCCGACACTCCCGGGGAAAACCTCTGGGCATGTATTCATAATACAACCAGGCATCCAAAGGACATCGACTCATTCGAACCTTTGGGCATCCTGACTCCCGGGGCATCGTTGGCTCACACCTCCGACGGTATCATCATTATCTCAATTTATATTCACACATGTATCTCAATTTCAACATGACATTTGATGCATCAATATCAAGAGTCTCAACCAGCTTTTGATGTCATATAACATGCCATATGTCACCACATATGCAGCATAATCAACCACTCAGGACATTATATCACATGGAGCAATTTCATTTATTTTTGAGAATATAACAAAATTTCGGATAAAAACAGATTGCTCTCCTTTGGTCATAATTCTTGAAAAATTAGTAACCAGCCTTATTAAATTCTAAAAATTTAACATGTTATATAAAAGATCTGGAGGAAAATATTTTGTGAAGAACACCAAATCAAAAGAGCATCACACAAATCAGTACAATTCACGCACCACAGTCCTTAAAATTTCGGAATATTGCCATACACAGTTTTGTTCACAAACTCGGTAAAAATCCTAAATCAACTCCAAAAATTCTGAAATTTTTATATGTTATAGAAAAGATCCAGAGGTACATATCTCATGAAGAAATAAAAACCCAAATCGTTCTAGATTAATAGATATAGACGATTAATTCCCCCTGTTCTTGGTGTCATCTTTTCCCAGATTATCATCTTTCAAAAGAAACTCATTTCACCGACCTACATATGTTCATTTATTCTAAATTTTCAGTATGTTTTTTCTCAGAATATTACCTATAACTTTCATTCAGGACACACGATCAAATTTTAACTGTATGATTTTATAAAAATCACGAAATCGTACTAAGTCGAGGTAGCGTTTTTCCCAGATCCAGTTTCTTCAAAGAACAACGATTTCACCGACCTATTTTTGTTCATTTCATCTAAATTTTTTATATGTTCTACCTCAAGAAGTACACTACAACTTTTATTAAGAGATAAAAGTGATATTTTCACAAGAAAGTTATTTTACAGACCACGAAATCTCTAAAGGTCAGCACAACGAATTCCAGATCTAACTTCTCCAAAGAAAAATCATTTTACTAACCAATACTTGTTCGTTTTGCCTAAAATTTTAGTATGTTGTTCCTCAAGGTGTTCTCTACAACTTTCATGAAGAGATAAAAACAAGATTCCAACTAAAAAGTCACATGCAGCACACAATCTCACGGATGGTTGGACTGATCTTTCCAGAAACAGCATGCATGGCGAACGAATCTCTCTCCAAAGCTTCGAAATTTCATCCCACCTACCACAACCAAGATTTGCCATCTACTACACACACAACACAGCAATGCAAGGGGTAGGTGTTAGGACTTCACTTGCCTCAAATTCGAAGGAAACACAGCAAGACAAGGCGGGGCGAGGCGGCAAACGACGGCGGACGCGCAGACTCCTTCTTCCTCTCTCTCTCTCTCTCACTCTCTCTCTCGGCCCTAGCTCCGAACACCCCCTTCCCCTTTTCCTTTTGGTTGAATAAAATCCTTGCATGCTTCCACTTTTGCATGGAGGGACACTTGTCTCCAAATTTTTGCATGGAGGGACACTTGTCCCTAAGAATGAGACAAGTGTCTTTCTTGTTGAAGACACATGGAGGAGGCCCATCTGGCTCCTCTCTCCTTCCATGCAGTCGACAGCCCTATGGGCTCTATGGGCCGCCCCTCTTGGCCCACTTTAGGCCAACACTCTTGGGCCTAAAGTCCAAACTTAAATGGCCCAAGTTTATTTTTAATAATACATCTTAATCTTCATTTAAATAAATACCTAATTGCATAATAAAATGACCAAAAGACTTTGTGACATTAATCCATAAAATCAAATCTATAAAGTTCATAGTCAAGAACAAAGTCTTCTTTATCAAATTGTCCTATAGCACCAACCTTGATCATCCATTAACATAAGATGTATTTCTACCCAAATAATTCTCCATTAAAATACTCGGCATTAATCTATTAAAATTCTTTGGTCTAAAAGCCATAACATAAATCAATAACACTTCCATCACATTTTCATAGGTCGTAATGCATCCAGAGGTTGCCATGAAATTTTGGGATGCCACACCCTGGGCTGGTGACGGTTGCCGGCCCCCAGGTGAGGGCTAGCATGCCCAGATCTAGGCGCCCTCGCCCGCGTCAACCGAGGGTTGCTGGCCCTCACTTGGGGTCGGCGAGCCCTCACCCGCACCAGGCGAGGGTCATCGGCCCTCGCCTAGGGCCGGCGACAGTCGCCGACCCCTCCGACGATGGGCGGCCGCCTCCTCTACCCTTTTCTTTTTTTTTTTTTTTTTAACAGTTTTAAAAAAAATAAATTTTAGTTTTTAAATATAATTTTTTTAAAAATTGAATAAAAAAATATTTTAAAAAGCCAGCTGGAAAATAAAAAATAATTTAAAATTTCACATCAGCATTTTTAACAAAAAAGGCTAACGGTGTTAACTTTAGGACTCAATTGAACCATTTTTACAAGTTTTAGGACTTAAATGCATTTTATCGACAAGTTTTAGGACTTCCGTAGCACTTATCCCTATATATATATATATATATATATATATATATATATATATATATATATATATATATATATATATATATAATGATGTTCAGTTTTATTGAAATATATGTTGATGACATCCTTATTGTATAAGGAAATTGTTAAGACTGTAAAGAGCTAATTAGAAATAAGCATGATGAGAGATCAAACTTCTTCTTTGGTTTACAAGTCAACCAAACCATAGCTAGTGTTTTTTTGTCTCTCATTTCAAGAAAAATATGCTGGAGAATTGATAAAGTAGTTTGGAATAGAAAATTGCAAGAAAGTTGATACACCAATGTCTTCATCAACCAAACTTACAAGAATGAAAATGATAAGTGCGTTGACCTCAAACTTTATAGAAGCATAACAAGGTGATTATTGACATGCGGACCCCTGGAGTGTCACAACTTTGCACAAAGGAACACTTAAGTGCCATAACTTACAAAAGATACACTTAAATGCCAAAATCAGAGCAAAATGGATCACTTGAGTGTCAATCTGGCCAAAATCTGGCCAAATTGCATACATGGCATTTTCAGGCGATTTCCAGCAACTTCTTTTACTGATGTGGCAAATATTTAAAAAAAAAAAAAAAAAAAAAAAGCCGACGTGGACGACAAAAACGACGCCGTCCATCCACATTGAGTGCGCTGACCTAAACGACGTCGTTTAGGTCATTGTGCGCTAACCTAAACGCCGTTCCTCCCCATCCGCGTTCACAGTAGATCTCAAGCCCTTCTCTCCGTCGCCGTTCACGCCCAGAGCTGGTCATCGGTCACCGTCGTCAGTCGCCGTTGTTGGTCGCCGTCGCCGCTCACCGCTCACCATCGTTGGTCGTCATCACCGCTCACCATCATCGCTCGTCCAGGTTCGGCCCCTTCTCTCCCTCCCCTGTGATGAAATTAGGGCTCGATTATTTAATTAGGGCTCGCTTGATTATTTTATTACAGCTTCAATGGAATTTGTGTTGATACACTTCAACTGAAACTTGCTGACATCACACAAAGAGACCAGATTTCTCATTATTTTCGTGAATTTTTCTTTCAAGCCAATGTCAGAGTATACTTTGATTGTTGAGTCACTAGCTATTCATCTCCTTAAGAGCATCCTAAGAAAGTAGGTGACTACTGCATTTCCGAGAAGAAAATTAAGTCCTTAAACCACCCTGCTTATGAGGCTATATAGGGTATGTCCTTGAACCACTCTACTTGTGAGGCTGTATAGGGTATGTCCTTGAACCACCCTGCTTGTGAGGCTGTATAGGGTATGTTTATCAATCCAAAATCCTAAAATGAGAACATAACAACTGTAGCTAGAATTTTATTGGTAAAGTTACAAACTAAGAAAAAGTTTCAAGCAGGAAGAATAAGAACTTGAAAGGGTATTGAAGCATGTTTTGGTGAAGCTATTTCCTGGAATTGGCTCTGCAGCTTGCGTCAATCTTCTTTGAGAAAGGTATTGCCTGCTTGTCCAAATTTGTTATGGGTTAGGATAGTCTAAGACTTTGGAGTGATCTGTCTGTGGTTCATTTTCTCTTTGTTTTTCTTTAGCTTTAGCAACATAAAATGCTTCCAAGTTTAGTTGTTCTAATTTTAGTTTAAACTTCTAAAGGAATTTGTAGGAGTCAGCGGCTATGATTTGATTAAGTTGATGTCAGAATATGCTTTGATTTGCTTAAGTTGATGTACATTCTCTTACATCGCAAGTTTAGTGCAGTAGACAAAATTGATTGGGCTGTGATTGCTGTGGGGAACTGTGCTTGTTGTGGGGACCTCTGTTTTTTGTTAATATTTTAAGGGAATGGGAGGCAAATAATTAAAGTGCCGAACTCTTTTTTGGCTGTCATGTAGGGGCATATTGTTAGTGTGGGGACCTCTATTCACTAAAGTCCATGAGAGTGGAGGGACTCCCATGTGCAATTGTTTAGTGGTCCCAAAAACTAATAATTATTTTTCTTATTCTTGGTGCAGTAATGGCTCATGACAAGAATTATGTCGCTGTCATAGTTTGCTACGATGGAGAATTTGTGATTGGGAAGGATGAGTGGGAGTATGAGGGTGGAAATGAGGGCACCATCTTTGTTGATATAAAGAATGCATCTTATATAGGATTTCTTAGGGATATAAAGACTTATTTGCCTTGTAAAGTTCAGAAGCTGCTATATTGTATTCCTGGGAAAGACTTAAGAGATGGTTTGAGATGCTTAGAAGATGATAATGGTCTTAGGGATGTTCTATACCATTATCTTCATGGTGAAGAGGTAATAAATATTTGTTGAGTATAATAGTGAAAGTGGGGATGAAGATGATGATGGAGAGAGCGCCGAAGTAGGACAAGAAGGAGATGGTATTCAAGGTAGTACTGACGTTAGGGTCGAAGGAGGGCAGGATAGATATGATGGACATGAGATAAGCGTAGATGCAATTCACCAAAGTGATGATGACATAGGTGATGTCACAATCTCTAGATTAGATTGGGAAGTAGCTAAATCAACTGATGATGATAGAGGGTTGCTTGCTGAAAATTTTATAAGTGATGACGACGACGAGGAGCTTGTACAGTCAAGAATACAGCGAAGGATTTTTTGACAGCTAAGTTTGCAGTTTTGCAAGTAGCCAATGAAGTTCCAAACAGACCCGAAGGCCCTACAGATACTGGTGCTGCTGGCGAGGAGACTGACTATAAAGAAAGTGTTGAGAATGCTACTTCCTAGGATGAGCTTGAAGAAGATGAAGGACCTGTGCATAGAAGGAAAAGGAAAATTAAGTTTCCTTCTTATAATCCATCCGTTGCCTATCTTACTTTGTCGGTAGGCATGAAATTTCATGATGCGAAACAATTTAGAGAAACTATACTAAAGAACTCCATTGCTGCACAAAGGAACATTGACTTCATTAGAAACACTAAGACCTTTGTAAGAGCTAGGTGTTCACAGCAAAATTGTCCATGGAAGATCTATGGCGCATTTGTTAGGAGAAGTGGATCTTTCCATATTAGAGCCTACCAAGAAAAACATACTTGTTCCATTAATTTTGAGAATAAAATGGTAACAAGTGCATGGTTGTCGAAGCACTTCTTTGAATTGATTAAGCCGATGCCTCAGATGAATACTACTCAGTTCAAGATGCTGGTGAAGGAGCAGGTAGGCATCAATATATCTAGGAATCAATGTAAAAGATCGAAGCAAAAGGTGATGGAGATACTCATTGGTCAGTACAACGGTGAATATGGACAGTTGTGGAACTATGCTTGGGAGTGTAGGCTGCAAAATCCTGGAAGTAGAGTGTATATAGAGGTCGTGGAGAGACCACTTCCTAATATTAGGACAAAGTTCGATAAATTCTATGTTTGTTTCGATGCATGCAAACGGGGATTTTTATCTGGTTGTAGACAGATTATAGGATTGGACGGGTGTTTTTTAAAAGGCTTGTGCAAGGGAGAATTGCTGGCCGCAATTGAAAGAGATGCAAACAACCAAATGTTTCCCTTGGCTTGGGCTGTTGTGAAGGTAGAGAACAAGAACAATCGGTCATGGTTCCTCAAAAATTTGATGACTGATTTGGAGATAACAAATGGGGCAGGGTAGGCGTTCATGAGCGACCAACAAAAGGTAATGTTTGCTTTTTAAAAAATTTGGTCACTTATTTGCTTTTTGATATCAACATGTCATTTGCTTACATTTTTTATATTTTGAATTATTGTAGGGACTGGTTCTAGCAATAGCTGAGTTGTTGCCTTATGCTGAACATCGAATGTGTGCGCGGCACATATACGCAAATTGGGCAAAGACCTATAAATGGGACAAGTTGCAGTCGCAATTTTGGCAACTAGCAAAGAGCACGCATATGGCTGACTTTAGGATGGCCAAAGAAGAGATGCTTCAATTGATAAATAATGGTTATGATGCATTGTTCCAAACAGACCCAAAGCATTGGTGTAGGGCGTTCTTCAACGAAGAATTCAAGTGCAATAACATTGATAACAACATCTGCGAAGCATTCAATGGGAGGATAATAGATGCCAAATACAAACCAATTATCTCGATGCTTGAAGACATACGAGTTTTGGTCATGACGCAGTTGCACAAACAAAGAGATAACACTGCAAAGTGGACTAAGCAATATGGTCCTAGGATTGCTAAGAAATTGGATGACAACTTGGCTGGAAGTAAGTATTGTCATCCCATTTGGAATGGGGATGAAGGATATGAGATAATGAAGGGTTCCGATAAGTATGTTGTCCATTTAGGTACGATGAAGTGTTCATGTAGAGCATGGCAACTAAGTGAAATTCCTTGTGCACATGACATATGTGCAATTCAATTGAAGGGCCACAACACATAAGACTACCTTCATGATTGGTACAAGAAACCGAAATATCTTGCTTCGTATCAATTCATGTTACAGCCAATTAGAAGTAGCAAGTTCTGGGAGCCAACAGATCACGAAGCACCTCAACCTTTGCCACTAAAGAAGAGAATGGGAAGACCAAAGCGAAAAATGATGGAGGGAGAGGAGTCATGTCACCGAAGGATGAATAAGACAGGTGTACCGATAAAGTGCTCTTTTTGCCACATAGTAGGGCAAAATATTAAGAGTTGTCAATTAAAGAAGCAGTATGAACAATTGAGGCCAGCCGAAGGGCCTAGTGAAAGGACAGTTGGAGAAGGAGAAACAGAAAGGCGAAGTGAGTTGACTGTTCTTCTGTTGACGACAATAAACCTAATAAGTCATGACAGTTGTGTTTATGTTGCTTTATGGTTTGTTACGAATATGTATATAGATATAAGTGACATGTATATAATGTTTTTGTCTTTATTAGGTCACCGTGACACGTGAAGAATTGGCCAAAGCCCCTGCTATACCTGAAACTAAAGGGCATGTTCAAAGAAGGGAAGGTAGAAGACAGCCAGCTACAGGATTGGCTGAAGCAAGAGGGCCAGTTAAGTCGATTGTTCTTCAGCAGCAACAGAGAAAAAAATACCCGTTAAGTTCAATAATTTGAGTTTACTTTTCATTTACGTTCTAATATGGCCTGATATTATATTTATGATGTCCTTTGCCTTTTTCTCAGGTTCGAAGAAGGCAAGCCAAAGCTCAGCTGCCAATAGAAGGCCCAACTGAAGGGCCACCACAAGAGCCATCACCAAGGTCATCAGAAAGGCCACTAGAAAAGTCATTACAAGGGCCACCCCCAAAGCCAATCGGAGGTGTCACTGAAGCTGAAGGCCTAACTAGAAAAGCAACCAGAAGAAAGCCAAATGAAGAACCACCTATAAGAAGGCCTTCTACAAGACGCCTAGCTGAAGAATTGGCCGAAGAAGCCCCTGCTGTAGCTGAACAGCCACAAGAGCCCAAGAAATCACATGCGAGAAGAAGAGGCAACCAATCACAAGTACCTAAAAGTAATGCTCCCCTTCAAACAAGAGGGGCTCTTGGGAAGAGGCTAAAACAATATGGTTATGGCTTTTATACAGATGAGCATTCTGGAACAGTTATTCTTAATGTAAGTTTTATAGGTTGCATTTAATTTAATTTATAGTGCAAACTTTTGTTGATAATTGAGTTTTCTTTTTGAAGCCTAGGAGAAGTTCAGAGGTTCTTATCTCTTAAGGCCCAACTCAAGAATCAACGGCTACACCAACAAAGAAGAAGACATTGCCTGCGCCAACAAGAAAGAAGAGTAAGAAGAACCCACTTATAGGTGCATCTGAATTAGTTCAGCCTACAACAGTTGCAACTCCTTCTAAATCAGTTCAGCCTATGACAATTACAGCTCCATCAAAATCAACGCATCCCAAGACAATTGAAGAAGAAGTCTCACGTCTAGTTAGAAAAAGTGCAAGGATTATGAATCAAGTGCAAGGTCCATCAAAACGAGCACGAACAAGAGGCATTGTGCATATTGATTGATGAAATGGAATGTGATATGGTTTGTGGGGCTGAGGAGTCAGTTGTAACATCTGTGGATGTTTTTATTTTTTTTATAATAGTTTGTCATTGAGTTAGTTGAATTTGTGAGACTTCATTTGTCATTGAGTTTGTGAGACTTCATTTCAAAATCAATGGAACGGTTATTGCTTGTCATTTTTGGCATGCCTTTTTTCATTTTTCTTTTTTTTTACTTTTACTTATTGCTGCTTCTTGTGGTGGATATATGGTGGTAACTGAGGTGCTCGTGTGGCTGGTGGTGGCGGCTGGTGAAGCCTAGTGGTGGTGGGTTGGGTTGGAGGTTTTTGCTGCACCTGGTGCAAGATGTAAGTGTGCAATATGCACAGCTTGCACCAAGTAGTGCTGGTGCAAGCTGGTGTGAGACACCTTACACTAGCAACTTATGCAGCAACATACCACCAGCATAGTGATGGTTAATAGTGGCTCAAGTGGATGCCTGAGATGCTTGGTGTAGCTGGTGGTGATGATGGCTGAAGGCCGATGGTGGCCAGTGATGGGTGGTGGTGGTGGCTGGTAGTAGCCGATGTGTACAAAAAAAAATGGCACTTAACTGATCACATTCTAAAAAACTTAGCACTTAAGTGTTCACCAACAAGTGGCACTTAAGTGATCCTTTTAATAATAACTTGACACTTAAATAACTCTTTTTTTATCACGACTGGCACTTAAGTGATCACTAGATACAATTTATAACACTCAAGTAATCACTCGTGTGTTTTATGTATATGGTGGTTTGCAACAAAATAGAGAAACTATTGGTTTATATATTTGCTGCTGGTTTACACATTTGTTGCTGGTTTACATTCAATTCAAATAAAATAGTCACCACAACACATTGACCTAATATACATTCCATCATCACCGATTTATATTTGATAATAAGCAAAAACATTGTACAAACAGTATTGTCGAAATCATTCATTCATTCATTCATTCAAAACAAGTACATTTCTCCACACATTTAAAACTATGGCAGTTGGAGAAACTTCTTCTCATCTTCCAGTACTTTACATTTCATCATAAAGTAGGATAGACAAAAAAACAGCAACACAATAAATGCTTGGTAACACTTCTGTTCAATTTTCATTTTTGAAACTTCGTTCTTCAAATGATTAACAGAAAATGCTTGAGCTTGAGCTTGCATTGAATCAACATCGTCCAAGTCGTCCACAAGCGTAGATGGAGGTTGATGACATCCATCAAGTAGGTCTAATATCACCTATGTGGCTCGGTGAGAGAATTTCGCATCGACCCATTTGAAGTATTTGCACTTCGAGCCTTCTCTGTATCGGGCACATCCATAGAATCTTCTCTCGGGATTCGTTCGAGTCCACGATGTTCTTCTTAGACTTGGTAACCCACAAAAACAAAATGCTCGCCTTCTCTTTCACTTTGGCAAGAGAAATTTGAGCTACTACTGAAAGTTCTGCTCTCCATTTTCAATATTCGGTGGTAGAATTTGGGGCAAATCGAATTAGGGTGCAAGATTAGGGCTCCAGCGCTTCAATGGTATTTTGCCCGATTTAGGGTTCTAGATTTAGGGCAAATGGGGAGACGACGGCGTTTTCGCTGATTTAAGGGCTCTATTTTAGGCCAACACTTGAAACGACGTCATTTGGGGTGAATTCGAGCTAATTCAGCTATCCGGCGAGACACATCGGCGAGAAATATTAATTTTTTAATGTCACATATGATTTTCAGCCAGCTTCGCCAGAGATGGCACTCAGGTTTCCCACTTTTCTTAAAATGTGGCACTTAAGTGTACCTTTCATAAGTTATGGCACTTAAGTGTCCCTTTGTGCAAAGTTATGGCACTTGAAGCGTTCTTTTGCCAATGATTATTATACCTAAGTGCATCTAGACCTAATATCATGTTCAGCATATGTATGTGCGCACGCTTTCATTCCAATCCAAAAGAATCACACATGATGGTTTTAAAACATATCATTAAGTACATTGTATATTTTCCTAAGTTAGGTTTGTGGTATTCCAAAAATCTGCACTTCATATTATTGGGTTATTTAGATGTTGACTTTACCGGGTGCAAAATTGACAAGAAAAACACCTTTAGTACTTGTGAACTAATGTGATGTATGATTGTCTCTTGATTTTCAAAGAAGCAAAATTCAAATGTTCTTTCAACCGCTAAGATTTAGTATGTAGCTTTAAGTAACTGTTGTGTTCAACTCATGTGGATGAAACAAAAGGTAAATGGTTTTGAAGTAGAAAAATCAAGTGTACCTAGTACGTGTCATAATACTAGTGCAATCAATTTTAACTAAAATCCAATTATGCATTCTAGGGCAAAGCGTATTGGGATACATCATCTTTTCATTAAAGATTATGTAAATAGTGATGACATATATTTATCTTGTTGATTCTAGGCATCAATTGGGGGATATGTTCACTAAGTCACTCCATAAAAACACATTTGAGTTCATCAAAAATGTATGTGGCATGTGTGATCCTTTCTAGGAATTTCTTCCGATGATAATAGGAAAATGTCATTATCAGCAAGAGATTGTCATAGTAGGACAAATTTGGAAATTGGCAACATTCTAAGACAATAGGTATGTTACTAAATTTCAAAGAAGTTACCATCATGGTAACTTTTCTCTCCTACTTGTTTTGACCATTCTGAAGATGATCATCTGTATCTACTGTTGATTGATGGTGTGATTATTTCTTCAGTTTTTTAACTATTTCTAAATTATGATTTACAGGAAGAGATAAAATTAAGAAAAGAGAACCTTTATTATCAAAAGTATGGTCTGTCTCCCTCGTGCGCTTAAATACTCATTTATATGGAGATAGTGGGCAAACCAGTCCCCAGTGAATAACTACAAGTAAACCAACCTCAACTCCCCCTCTTTTTCCTCCCCTTTTTCTCTCAATATGAATTCAAACCATCTATTTCTCACATCTTCCTCAGCTCTTTTCCCCTTCAAATCAGTAGCTCCCAAATCTCATGCTTGTCAAAAATCCATTGGCACTCGCAGATCTTTGCGAGTTGTTCCTGTTATCTCTTAAGCCCCGAGAGGATCATCAAAAATCGACCTCACAAAACAATCAGAAGGACCCTCTGAAGAAACACAAAGTCAATGTATCTCTCTGACACAAGAAGTTGAACATAGAGGATCAACAACAGTGAGCACTGCTCAACCATCGGCTACCGAGGGACAAACTCCAACTACAAAAACTCCCGAGTCAAGGTTAAGGCCTTCAGAAGCAATTGATCAAATCCTCAAGGAACTTACTCAACCCATGATGCCATGGATCACCAGCAAAAACTGGAGTGGCCATTGGGAGATAGACAGAGACTAAATAGAGTAAACCAATAATTGAGACTGAAGAAGCCCATAACAAGAAGAGAAAGGACGACAACGATGACCAGATATTTCAGACTTTCAACTCTACTGTTGATTTCACCCAAGATGAGGATTTTAGGTCATCTCTCTTTCTCTGTCAAGATCATGAATTGCCTTCAACTATTTTCTTGATTGCCAGCGCATCGTTTTGTTGATTTTGACTTTTTAGACACTCGTGACATTTTCATCTCTGAACTCTTTGAGCATCTCCATACAAAATTCTTTTCTTGAATTGCGCCTCCTTCGTTCTCTTTTGCAGAATAGAATTTCTAGGTTACAGTTCGAAACCATCAAACCTCCTTTTTCATGACTCTGTCAGAATTCTTGTAGGGCTTGATGACGTCTACAACTTTATCTTGGAAATTCCCAATATCTTTCGAGGATATAAAGAGAACGTTCCTTTGAGTCTCCTGCCCCTTGAAGTAAATTTTATTCAAAAGATTCTTAATATGTGCCTTCGATAGAAGTTCTCCTCTACTAACGATCTTTCTCGTTGTGGGGCGCAACTTCTCTGGGTCACCCTCAGCAGATCCTCCTTCCCCATCTCTCATCTAATCGTTCTCCACGTGTATCACGTTGTGAAGCAAAACAATCGGAAAATTCCATTTTCTTTTTCGTCATGCTTGAAGGAGTGAATATTGCGAATCGATCCAAGTCTGCAGTCATAAAAATTCAACATAGAAATTAAGCTGTATGAGCCGGTTAACGTTTGGATAGTACTGCTATAAGCTTCAAATATCAGCAATCTCTTAGGGTATGTTTGGTAACCATTTTGTTATCGAAAACAATTTATGATCAAAAATAATTTTTTTTATTCTATTTCCGAGAACAATTTCTAAGCATTTTAACTGTCTAAAATTTTTATTCCCGAAATAAATTGTATTTAGTCATTCTCAAAATTTCTAATCCAAATTATTTTCTTTTAATTTTTTAATAATTTTATTACTTTTTTGTTTTTTCTTCTTTTTTTTTTTTTCTTTTTCTCTTCTTCTTCAAGCTTTGGTCGGTCATGGTGGACGGCAGCGACGGCGACAACTAATGGCGATGGCAGTGGAAGAAGAAGAGAGAAGAACAAGAACAAGAAGCAAATAAGAAAATAAGAAAAATGAGTTGGCTTGATTCTAATTGTTCTCGAAAATAAATAATCAACTTTTTATTTTTATTTCTCAATTCTACACCTAATCTATTCTTGGGGGAAAAAAAATTACTAAATGGATTACCAATCTACCCCTAGGAACAAAAAAATAAAAATTGTTATTATTTGGCAAGTTGCCAAACAATCCCTTAGTCCATCGAAACAAGTTGCGCAAGCTAGAGAAATTCACTAATACTTAGCCGAAGACTTCTAAGGTACGATATTGTACCGTACCCCCACAAATGTCGGCCGTCAAATTTAGGCCAAGGGATCCTGACTGTTGAATTTAAGCTGATCGCAACCGGTTGCCAATTTTCACAAATGAACGTCCGACACGGTAATAGTAAGGTTTAATAACATTTTACAATGTTATATTTTACGAGGATTGCTGTAAACTTTTGTAAATGTCGTGATTTAAAAGATTCAAATTTATGGTGTTAAGTTATCGGTTATGTGGAACGTCGTAAACCTATCTAAACCATCATTATTAAAAATATTTCAAAATTTAGAACATTTTGGTAACGGTTACGATGGAATATCATAAACCTTCACAAAGTATCAAAATTGGAAAAATACATAATTTCGCTGCTTTTTATCGTTATTTACGTTGAACTATCACAACCCTTTGTAAATAGTCATTCTATATAAAAATAAAAAATAAATCTAAACCTACGGGTGTTGCTCAAAGTTACGAAGTCGTGCCTCTATGTAAATCATCATAATTAACAAGTATCCTATCTTACAAAGATTTCTTCTTTCTCACGATAAATGGCCATAATCCGTCGTAAACCGCCATAATTTTGGAAAATCCAATTTTTTATTAATTTGCGCGTAGTCACAATGAAACGTCGTAACTCTCTGTAAATGTGGCAAATGTGGTACTATTGTATTGCAAAGAGGGTCCTTTATTCGTTTTGCTTTCGGTTGAGTATAACAATTTAGGTCATTCCAGGTCAAAGGTGCAATTTCTTTCTCTCTCGCTTTTGCGTCTGAGTCATCTTTTCATCATTTTGGATTTTTCCTCCTTTGATTTATATGCTTTTGAGAGTTGTACGAAATAATTTTGGATTTATCGTCGACACATCTAATCTGTGGATGAGAAAAATCGAGCCTTTATCCTATATCCAAAATTGTCCTTTCTTAAAGAACGTTTATTGGTATTTAACTTCATCCAGAATTTGGGATGATCCACCAATATTGGAGTGAATATTGATAATTTCAATAATGAACAGAGACATTAACTAAAGTAATTATGGAGATTTTCTCTAAAATCATTATAAGTTGTTATTTTATATCATTTCCGCGCCACTCTCCAGCAATATATATCTAGCTGTTGGTACTGATCATGTAAGAGTTATGTACATAGTTCATGAAGGTTCAGAATTTTCTTTTTGAGCCCTAGAAGAACCCGAGTTTGAATACGGGCCCAACTAGCCTAATCCTCAAGAAGGGATATCATGTGATAGCCGCATCACATGTAGAATTGACATGGAGTGAAATTATGCAATACACAAGTAGTTTGGGGTCTATATCAAGTGAAAAATGTGATTGCTCAATTACATTCTTGTCTTAGATAACTTTAACGTCGATTTTTCTTATATTATTACATGTGTGCAGCTCATGTTAACGGCAAAAATAAAATAAAAAAGGGTTTGACTAACCTTGTAAAAGAAATTCGAGGTGTGAAATGGGAATCCTTTTAAAGTTAAAACATGATGTTTAATTACCTCTCCGAGAGTTCAGGGAAATATCCACTGGATGAGAAAGCATTCCAGTATTACAACTTCAGACAATAAGATCCAAGAGACATGTTCTCTCTCGCAAATCAAATTTCGCACGGCACAATATGGTTAAAACGCCAGCGGATGTAGACTGTAGTGCCCTGATCTGAAAGACTAGTAGTATCCAAATCATGCCGAAACATACGCGTTACGAAATCAACAAAAACAGTCACAGCATTAAGCAATAACACGTATAAACTATGATTGTTATGTTTAGCAATGCGTATCGGCTTTGTCTCCATTCCTTCGATCCAGCGGCATCGGCTGCGGTGTCATTCGACCATCAATTGCACACGCGGTTGTGTGGATCACAAGGATGTTTGCAGTTTGGTGGAGGAACGCAAGGGGCGTAAGGCTTACCCCTTTCATAAGATCTCCCACAGGCAGCTGGTTGACCTCTCACATTAGCGGTCCCGGTCCTGGAGGATGGGCATGTTTCACCAGCGAGCATGCGGCGAGCTGACAAGATACTCCAACTCCATGTCGTCCCCAGTAAGACGGTCGCTGGCACGGCCATGCCTGCAGTCGCAATGGAAGATGGTGGTGGCGGGGGCGCTGGCGTTGCTTCCGTGGGATGGTGAAGCCCCGGAGATCAACAGTAGCGATTATTGATAGAAAAGAAGAAGAGGGCAACTAATTGGTGCGCCCGGTGAGACCTTCCATAGCTGGTGATCTTCAGCCTATTGCCAACATATTCTAAGCATACACTTAAATGAAAGCTTTCTGGTGGAGTAGGACCGGCCACTTTGTTCATCATAATTTGACAAGAGGAAAAATTAAAGCTGTTCATTAATTTAGTTTGTGAGCGTGACGTCATATATGATTGCATAATCAACTAAGAGTGATTTTAAAAGTAGATAATTTGAAAATTATTTTCCTAAAAATAATCATTTAATCGCCAGAAAATATCAGCCAATAGAAAATATTTTTCATTATCGGCAACATTTTATATCTAAAGATTTTCGTGCACGTTAAAATATATATATATATATATATATATATATATATATATATATATTCAGGAAGTAAGAGGTGAGGATTTTTGAAAATGTTGTAAGCTTTTTGGGTTAATATCACGAAGAAAAAATGACAGCACAAATCTTAAATCGTATTTATAAAATAGGTATGGAAAAAGTTTCTCTCTTTCATTTTTTTACCTCTAAAGTTTAATTTGGTAGCTTTTCCATTCCCTATCATCATACTTTGCAAGATCTTCAACGCTCGAAAAATCAAGTGTTGAATCCAGAATTGACATTGATAAGTATTATGGTTGTTGAAGTGCATTAGATGATGTGGCCATCGGACATGATAATTCCCCAAAATGGCCATTGGCCCTTGGATGGACTAGATATCTCATTCGTCGTAAGAAATTTTGACAAAATAAGATACCAATCAATGGATAAAGGTGGAATGGTTTTATTGATAGTAGCGCTAACAACACTTTAAAAGTCAAGATCAATGCTTTAATATGAACGAAGCACATACAACATCATGCACTTTTAGGAGGGATAATTATCCAAAAAATCATAAACATATTATATAGCAACCAATTCAGTCCTATACTTTTTAATTTTTTCAATTTAGTCCTAGATTTTTTGACAATTTTTTAATTTAGGCTGTGTTTGGAACTGCTTTCTCAAGTATTTTTGGGGGGTTAAAAGCCTTTGGGCCAAGTATTTAGTGTTTGGCAAGTTTTTTTTTTCACTTGCCTTTGCCAAAGGCAAGCATTCCCAAGGCTGAAAGCTCAAGGCAGGTTGGGGGTAGCCTTGGGCTTTTTTGGCATGCTGCCTTGGGGGTTAATAAAAATTTTCTTCCGAAATTGTCCTCGTTAATTTTTCGTTTTTCCGGCTTTACCCCGATGATTATTCATCATCTTCATTTTCTTCCCTTCTCTTTGCTGAACCACAACTAGCATCTACGCACGATCGCCGGCAAAGTGTAGGCAGTCCGACGAAAGGTAGGCAGTGTGGCGAAGGACAAGTGGTCCGACTAGGGTCCCATAACCCTTTGACAAGGGTCATCGTGCGAAGGACGTCGACAACCCAGATCGCACTCAGATCTGGTTGCGCAGAACTAGGTCGTGGTGACCAGATCGTGGGCGCCGGTGACCTCCGCAACGCAATGGGTCGCCCGACGGCGCAGCGAGGGTAGCGGTGACCCTCGCTGTGCTGTGTCCTCTGCACAGTGACCCTAGCTGAACGCTGCCCTTCGCCGCACCACCTCCCCCTCGTCAGACCGCCTACCTTTCGCCAACAACTATTAGCCCTTGGCCGGCGGTAACCGACAAAACCCTTGGCCGGCCAACTCTCCTTTTTTTTTTAATAACAAAAGTCTTTTGCAAATTTAATTTACTCAAACATTATTTTGCCCAAAAATACTTCACAATGGACTTTCACAAATACGATTTACCAAATACATTTTGCATTTTGAAAAACTTCTTTAACTCAAGGGCCTTTACATTTTCTCAAGGACATTTCCCAAAAGTCTTCCCAAACGCACCCTTAAATTTTGATTGGGAAGCACTAACATGAATACCTATCATCATTTGGGGCAAGAACCACAACGCTTACAAATAATTACATTAATAAATGGTTAAAAAGTTTATGATTAAATTGACAAAATCGAAAAATATATACCTAAATTAGCCACCATATAATAAGTTTTTTGAACAATTGTCTCCTTACCCAACTGGGATGACACTATTAGAGGTCATCACGAAGCACGACCATTATCACAATTCGAGGCGGCAAAGAGGATTACGTGTGCCACAAAGATGCTTGTCTAGGGGGAAAATGCGCAAATCTGGTTACCCATCGTGGTTCAAAGGAATTGCAAGTGGAGCGAACACTCCTCACTGAGGAGTCCTCAGTCAAAGCTATGTGAGAAGGAAAAGTCAGCATCTAAATCACGAGTGGGAAGGGACCCTTCATGCGCCGTCTTTCAAAATCAGTATTTCTTAAACATTAGGAGATTATTAGAAACTTGCAAGTGCTTTTAGGCAAATTAAATAGATAATGACTAACTTCTTTGAAACTTATGCCTATATAATAGTTTACCAACTCCTTTGAAAAATTAGTCAACCAAAAATGAATTCATTATCAACAATAATCTATATGTAAGCATTTTTCGCCATTGATAAAAACATTTTTTGATTGATTCGTTTTGTGTAAGTGATACAAACGATCACTTTTGGGAAAATAGATTCCAAATCGATTGACTTTTCATGAAAGAAACGTATTCTCTGTTCTTTTCTCTGTCCGGAATTACTCAGCATGTCTGTGTAACTGCCAATCATAGGTAGAAAAGGACCTCTAATAAAATGTCTAAAATTTGAACGCCCCATAAAAAAGAGATGTAGGAACAAATTTTTTCCCCTAATTGATCTTTGACAAGACAAGATTTTTCTCAAATACTTCAATTAAAGAAGGAAATCATTGTGTGGTATCATACACAAATAAGATGAATAAGCTCATCAAATTTGTCGACTTGTTCCTCGCATGGCGAAAGACTTTATAAACCACAACTTACATGCTGCAATACTTCAGTTAAAAGCAGCTAGCCGGCTAAGAACTTCGAAGGTTCAGTTCCCACTACCGCCAAAGAGGTAATTGAGTGATGAACCACCACCAGGAGCAGAGTGAACCTTGGTCGACGGCCGATCCTGCACCAACACATATGAAACTTCTCAACAATCTAATGACATGAGCAAGTTATATAGATTAGCCATAGCTTGCCGACTAGGACATGTGTAAGTGAAGCACGACCGCATGAAGATATCCTTGTTAATTTGCCATGTTATGATGTAGCGCTCTTTGCAATGATCTCA
Source organism: Eucalyptus virginea (assembly GCA_014182375.1). Classification (NCBI taxonomy): domain Eukaryota; kingdom Viridiplantae; phylum Streptophyta; class Magnoliopsida; order Myrtales; family Myrtaceae; genus Eucalyptus; species Eucalyptus virginea. Next base: position 1,180,659 of record CM024523.1, read on the forward strand.
TTTTCAAGGAAGGAAAGAAGAAAAGAAGAAATTAAAGAAGCACAACCGCACCAGGCAGGGCCATTGGACCTGCAATAAATTAAGTCTCACCAGTGGACTTGGTATGTTGCAGATTACCGTGGTTTTTACTACATCAACCATGTTACTTTAGATTTTCCTAGAGGTCAGTATATAAGTTGATCTTATGCACAAGTATCCTTTGGCTTCAGTTATAATTGTCAGCATGAACCTGCTTTCACTTTGGCTCTCTGCTTTTGATTTTCAATCAATTCAGAGATAACAGGATCCATAATCATCATCTGCTCTAGGACAACAGAAGTTCCAAACCCCCAGAGTCTAAGAAATTTTCAACAGGTGAAAATGTCAAGCAAATCCTGCTCATGAGTTCCCTACAATCCTGTATGAATATCTAAGCCATCTTCAGGTATAGCACAGCAAGAACTTACAGTGATGAAGTTGCCACAGTTCTGTCCATCAGCGCGAAAGTAGTTGTTGGTCAGGCTCCCAGGGTTGCCTGCTGGAGTGCGGCCATCAACTGCTTCAGGAGCTGGAGTTGGAGCATTTTCTAGTGGAGCTGGAGTTGGAGCATTTTCTAGTGGAGCTGGAGTTGGAGCATTTTCTAGTGGAGCTGGAGCTGGAGCATTTTCTGAGGAGCTCACAGTGTTTCCCTCGCTTTTGGCAGATTTCTGGGGATTATCGTTGGCAGGCTCTCCGCTTCCAAATAGGTAGCCCAAAGAACTCTGACCGCCACCGCTGCTAACTCCACGACCCATCCTGTTTGCTTGTTCTTTTCCTGCCAATATAAACACATCAGATCTTTATGCCCAATTTCAGTGCGAAATGAAATAATGTACCTATGGGACAGGGATAGAGAAAGAGGAAAAAACAGAAGATTAAGCAACTGCCGAGAGGACTAAGTCGATCCATGAAACTTAGACTGCATAATCAATTGGGCAGAGAGATGAAGTTCATAGGATACAGTCCAATGCTGAGTATATGAAAGATGGCAGATTTACAACCAACAAACATGAGTTATTAATTATAATATGCTTGTCTGAAAGAAAAGAAAGAAAAATTGAAATTGGAAAGACTGATATTAGCGTTTTGATTTAACAGTCTAATTGCTCGATAGAAAGTAGAAATGTGCAGAACTTGGAACCTGTTTCAGTAGTCTTAGATTAACCACCTACATCTTGGACAGTGGCATTTCGGAAGGCAGTCTTTAGATTAACCCAACTACATCTTGGACAGTGGCATATTAAAAGGCTTATATTTTTTTGTGCAGATCAGCCATTGTAATTGGGTGTGAGATTGCTTAATCCAGCAAGATCATTAACCCAACTACATCTTGGACAGTGGCATATTGAAAGGCTTACATTTTTTGTGCAGATCAGCCATTGTAATTGGGTGTGAGATTGCTTAATCCAGCAAGATCAAACTTCAAATGCCGTTTCATTTTAAAAACAAAACCCATGTAGACAACATTTTCAGTCTTCACTAGAGAAACAAACGAGGAAAAGAAATATAATCTAAGATGCACTACCCAATCTGCAAATCAGATGAAGAACCTGATGCTTTCTCGCGAATAACCAAATTGATCAACTCAAAACCACATCCGACCTCAGCACAATGATCTTTTAGCCCCATTAGCCAAGAATAAAACAGCAGATCGGCATCAGTAACTCTGATTTAAGTAATTTACAGCCAACAAAACTATAAGAAAAAGATCAAGCTCGTCCCACATGAAATGATTTCTTCAATTTCACAGCCCCTTCCCCAAATTCACCTAGCAATCATTCCCTAGCCTGACGTAACCCTGCCCGTTTTATCTTCTTTCAATGTAAACCCAATTCAAGCTACACCACATAAACTTCTTCCAAACCACATCACAATCGAAAAACGTAAATAACCGGACAAATTGGTGCAAGAACCTAACCCCAGAAAGGGTTTCAAGAACAAGCGGTCGTGGGGTGCGCAATGACGCTCAGAAACGCAAGATTGGTGAGTTAGGAAATGTGCATCACCTTGTTCTGGAAGAAGAATTCTAGGTCCTGGCTTGCGCAGCGGAGAGAATAGGGTTGGAGATAATGCCTAGTGAACCAAATGACTATTATCCCTATATATGTAAGGAGGAATGAAACAAAATCAGTTTAAAAATACAAGATTTTAAGAGTTTGATATTATGAAAGAGGAAAAGAACAAAAAAGGAAGGAGCTGTATGTGTGTGTGTGAAAATGGCATGAGCTGTCTCTCCCAACATGGATCGTTGAACGGTCGGCATTGGCTGTCAAGTCATGATGCTAACGTGTGTCCTGACACTGCAAAATTCGAATTTTGGGATCCAGTTTACAACCCTCGGTTTAAATTTTCAAAATTTTGGCTAAAACTAAGCCATTCTTTTTCTAAGGACCGAAAGGCGAAAAATTGCAAGAATTTACACGTGTACAACAAAACTTTTTGAGAGATCCTAAAAATAAGCCAATATTCATTTGATCCAAAAAAAAAAATACTCACTTTTAATATTTTAGTTTACACAAAATAATGGGAGACGTGTCACAATATATGGACTAAATGACATTATTTCTCACAAGCAAAACAACCTCATTTTTCAAGACCTTGAATCAAATGAAATAGAGAACAAGTGAATAATCTCCTATTTAGGTGTTTCAAATCAATGATTTCGCAACACTTCATTGATTTGCATAAACAAAATAAATGTTCAAGCAACCTTTTTTCCCAAAATCAAAGTTCGGGTAATTTTTTGTCATTTGAAAAGGAAAAATATATCCCTCCTATTGGTACAATTTCTTGTACTTTTCTTTCTTCACCTTTTGCCCTGTTCACAATAAAACTTTCACATTTTTGCATCTTTAGGGTTTAGATTCGGGAGCTCTCGACTAGCTTTCAATGCCCAACCATTCCAACAAGTTAATAAGAATCAAATTTCCCATTTCATTCAATTTTCAAGACTAGGGGAAATTGTGTTGCTGGTGGTGGTAGAGGAGATATGAATGGGGCCCCTGTGGCTAACCAATGTTGGTACATGCTAGGATAATCATCGAGAGTAATCGCAATGATTTATAACAACTAGTCTAACGAGTAATGTCACGATAGTCAATTTGTCACGGACAAAAGAAACATAAACTTGATTTTTTTTTTTTTTTTTTTTTGTGTAGAATCAAATTCCCGAACAACTTCACCTAATGCCCAAAAAACATTTTATAGTGACCAATTAGATAAGGGAAATAGTTTCTTTTTACTAACATTTCTTGCAGTGCCAGATACTAAAATTATTTCCACGCTACTACCATTTCGCGAAGTTTAAAAAGGACTGGCCATGAATCATGAAGCCGTAAAACCACTCAATATATTTGGGAACTTGCATCATCAGGCACCATCTTGGCAAGTAGATCCAGGTGAAGAGCTTTAACCTTTCCTGCTTTTGTGGCTCAAAAAATGGGGTGTTTTGAACGCTTACTTGTCCCCGAGGCCAAGAAGCAGCATATGATTGATCAGGACTCAGGACCAGTTCAACAAACTGTGGTTGCAAAAGGGGTTTCTGAGCCATGTTGCCACCAGCAATGTCGGAAAATTCCGAATTCACATTTTTCGATCACCAAGATAGAAATGCAATAGTGCAGTCCAAGATAAACAGCAATTCAGGATTCAGAAACAATCCACTTGTTCCGTTCTTTAAAATGGTAGGCAAAGGAAAATAGATGCTTTGCTTGAACCGCATTGCTCCTGAGTCCCAACTGTATATTCAACCATGATACATTTAACAGACTCCAATCTTGGCCCTCATGGAGGAATTCATCCAATGAGATGCAATTGATATATGGAAAAACCAAAAATAGGATAATAATATTTAGTATATATTATATATTGCAAGATAACAGTTCAAACAATGCCATAGAGTCACAAATGTTGCCACATCCTTTATTACTTTAGCAGCTTGCATGTGCCACTAATGTGAGGCATACTTCATTCAAGGATCAAATTTCAAGCAAGCTGGACGCCACCTCCGTCGTTGGCTCAATACCATGATGATGTGAGACTAGATCATATGGCCCAATGAAGTTGTGAGAGAGACAGACAGACAGACAGACAGACAGACAGATTTTTATTTTCATATCAGGCAACAAAAAGCTACACAACTCTTTTCTGCTAAATAACCCTCTGGAGCTTTCTACAAACTTATGAACTATGACACATCATGTAACATCTCCTTCCAATGAAAAAAAGGGAAAAGGCTAATCTACATGAACAACTGATATACCACATACAGAATCTCTGTCAAAAATCAAGCAGCAGATAACAGGAAGACTACCAATATCTGCAATAATTAAAACCTCTCAAAAACGACATTCACTGTGAGATGTAGTGACAGCACCAGGGCCAAATAGGTCACCCTAAGCCATCTTTCTCCAAGACTTGATCAAGGGGATGAATCTTTGAGATCTCCACTAACAGCTTGTGTAATGCTTGAGGCTTCGAGAAGAAAGGTGAGTGGTCTGCACCTTTTAGACGAAACACACGTTCTGGGGGGTTTAATTTGATCATGTTCTCCTGTAATTCAACAGATATAGCATTATCTTGTGGAGTTTCTATGAAAAACCGCCTCACTGACCCATAGTTCACATCTGAAAGTGAAAGCTTCTCGAGAACGGGCTTGAAGGGGATTGGTCTCATGGAAACAGCTGCCAGCGCTACATCCTGGATCAGGAAATCAAAATTTCAGAAAATACACTTAATGCAAATAATATGAGTAAATTCCTTGGAAAATTAAGACAAAAGCAATAATTGCAGAAATAAATTACCATCAGCAAAGCAATTCATTTGAACAGAAAGGAAGTACCTTAGCAGGAGATTGGTTGAATAGCAAGTCACTCAAAAAAGATTTGTCTAGATCAATAGCAGTTGGAGGTTGGTCCTTCCCATTGGCATACAAAAATATCTGAGTCTTTTGCATTAAATCGTTTGAGGCAGCCTGCAATACAATTTTTCTGTAAGTAGAAGAACTTGATGGGAAAATATCTGAATTAACTACATAATAAGACACTGAGGCTATTGTCCACATAAGTTTGCAGGTGTCTGCTGCTATTGTACATGAAGGGAAAGGTAAACATAACATGAGCAAACATTCAAAAGATCCGAAAATGCCCCTTAATTAGAGGAGGCGCATTTGTTAACAATTATGATTATGAGGTCAACCAAAGATTGTTGGCAGTAAAATGAAAAATTTTAATTAGATGCAACCTCCAAATGCATGATCCAATTACACCCTTTAACTTTTCAAGGATATTTGGTGAACAATTCATTTTTCAAACAACAGTATATTCCGATCAACATATATAGGAGAATAACTACTTGACAATCATAAAGACGTCAAATCTCTGCTTGTCTTCTTCACTCAATGCTTACACAAGAATCAGTACTTGCTAGGCTTCAATTTGTCCTAGCCATGTTTCCTAGTGATCAACACGGAAAATGGAATTTCAGGCTCCACTTTTCAGGTGTGGATTATGCTCGTGCTTTTTAAGTGTAAATGAGGTATTCTTGGAACGCCTGAAGGTCTAATCACTAATAATTGTTTCCAGTGAAACACTGCCAATGGAATCAACATATACAGAAAACCAACCTGTTGAGACCACATATCAAGAGTGCTTTGACCATTCCTCAGCATTGCAGCAGCAATAAAAACAGCTTTTGTGATTTTAGAAGGAAATAGCTCCATTGCATAAGATATACATGTTCCACCAAAATCATGCCCCACAAGAATCACCTGTGCAAAAGATCTCTTTTCAACATCCAACCATCACAAATACACATGCTCGAATGCACGACAAATCAGATAGGAAATGGGAGAAGAGATGCCAAAACATACTTTCTCGTCATTGGCCAGCTTTTCAAGATGGTCAGTTAGGGGCTTCACATACTGCGAGATACTTGTCACCTCACTGGTATCAAAGGAATTAAACCCAGATCCAGTTAAGTCTATTGGCATAACTTTGAAACCGGCTTCTTCAAGCAGTGCTATAGTTTTATACCAACACCAAGCACCAAAGCCACCGCCATGAACAAGGACCAAATGATTGGTTTCCAATTCATCAAGCTTTACGTCCTATCCAAGAAAACACATGCACAAACTATAATGAGGAGAGAGGCAAATCAAAATCTGTGTATCCAAATATCTCTTATCCATTCATAAGGTTCATGTTGTTCTTGTTAAACCTGTTTTGGAATGCTTAGTAGTATTTTGTTTGGAAAGTGGAAATGAAGTTGTGCATGGTACAACTCTAAATTCTGTTCAAGGTGTTGGAGCAAAAAATTTACCGAGGGATTGAAGCCATAGTGGCATTACAAAGAAAGACACAAACTTATTTGCATAGAAAGTTGTGAGAATTGATTCATCCAAATGTAATTACAAAGTGCTATTGAGGCCTATAGGAGTCAGCCTACCTGCTTTATTTGTGTGATAAAATTTATCTACAACTATAAATGAATTATTACTCTCATTGATACATCAAAGAAATCAAAAGTTCTCAATTCTCAATGATTTAGCAATGCCAAATCTCACTAGCAAATAATCATCATGCAACTATCTGCAGGCTCATAAGAGGCAATGCAAGTGAAGTCATAGCTCTACTGTTGCGACATGCAAAAAGACATACATCTCAGGAAGCCAAAATGTGCTTGAACAACGAGGCCCCACAATTAGCACATACTGCTCACTTTACTATCGCATATGGCCCTCTTTTCAGTATAAAAAGATACTTAACCCATGCATCAAGCAACAAGGGGTTTTGCATTTGAGCTAAAGTTTCATGCACAGTGAACTAACTTCAAGGGATTAACTCCCATGATCTCACTGAATTCACACATCCAGCATGTGATCAAGTTGCAGTGTTAATCTTCAGAAGATGACTATTCAAGCATGCAGCCACGGATAACTATATGTTTCTCTTTCAGCTGGTTCCTTCTTTTCCCATTCTGTTGTTCATGTCATTCCTTCAAGCACCATCAGAATTTTATGAGAGACTTTTCTACTTTCATTCTACTACATATAGTCGGAGGGCAGTATTCATGGATAGACTGGCAATATCTTCAATCGGGATCAAAGGTCAGTAAGTAGAGCGTGATTTTCTTATTGAAGACAATTACCAAGTTTATTCAATCCATTAAGGCCAGTTTGTAAACTCAATCATAACAAAAACAAAAACTTACTCATTTGATCCATGTTCATAAAAAGAAAGGTATTGGAGGTTGGATCTTGCGGTATAGATAGTTTAACTTACTCTAAGTGGCGAGTCTGAATTAACCTTGATTGGTCGATCACGAAATTATCACCATCAAATGAAGCTTTCGTTAGAAATAGACTATAGCGATGATTTTAATTGCCGCTGCTAATTTAGCGTGCCCACCCTTTCTCAAATAACCCTAAGAAGCCCCAACCAGCGGAACTCTCTCTTAGGCCTATAAACAACTTTTCCATTTCCCAGAAGCTAATGAACAGAACAGTTGAAAACAACTACAATGCCAGACCAATTCGACATCATAGATAAAGTATAAACGTAAGCAGAGCACAAAAAGAGCAAACCAGCTCAAGAACCTCAAATAGAGCAAGACCCAATTCGAGAATCACTCCATTAAATCCCAAACAAGACAGCGACAGTACCTGATTAAGGAGCTGGTGAGGCTGCAACAGAGGATCAGTGACCGACCTGGCCCGCGAGCTGCAGCTCCTGGGCAAGCCCTGCTTCTTGGGGCCGGTCGGGCTCGTGTACCGGAGCGAAGAGGACCGATCGACGGGCGTGGACTTCCCGTTCTGGCGGCGGTGCTGGAGGATGATCGCGGCGGCGAGAGCCTGCTCCTGAATGGAGCGATTGTCCTTGCGCGACGACGACGACGACGACGACCGGAGCTTAGACCACCGGTTGCTCAAGCTCGCGATCACGGAAGGTGGTGACGGCGGCCGGGCTTTCGACGACGACGTGGGTCTTGCGCTCTTCACCGGTTCCGGCGACAGCAACCCGCAGAGATTCCCCATTCGCGCGGCATGTGCTTGTTACTTCATCAGTGAGAGAGAGAGAAGGAGAAGAAGGTGCTGGCTATGTTACGTTACAGGGGGTCTCGGCCGTGGTTGAACAGTGCATGGATGCCATTTTTTATCGCCGTCGCTTCCTTCCAATTTTGAAGTCAAAAGGGATTTAGAGTTGGTGAGCAACCAGGTCAAAAGGGGATCTTTTTGTGACGTAAAATGGGACATCGAATGTTGTAACGTGTCCTGATTGGAAGTCAATGGTGTTGACTTCAAGTTGTTCTCTCTCACCACACGTTTTAGAGCGCTCGCAACTGATGAGCATATTGCAATTAGCAACGGCCACGGGACAGCAGACACGGGCACGGGCCCATGCTTGGGCCAGCAAGGCCCGTGACGATGGCGGGTCATTTATGCCCGGGCCTCATTTGTTATTTCTTTTTCTTTTTTTTTTTGATATTTTTAAAGAGAGTAACTATCATAAAAATTCTCAAATCGATATATTTGTGATAAATTTATATTAAATTAATTTTTTAACACGAAAAACCTCAAAATGGTACTTCTGTAACAAATTTACACCAACCTCAGACTAGTACACCTAAAAGTGTCAATGGGTTGGGTATGAAAACTTGACTCGATACCCAAATTTTATAACGGGTCAAGTCAAGTCAAGTCGGCACTAGTGCCGATTAGTTAGGTGTTTCGTACTTGTAGCGCACGTGCAAAGAGAAAAAAAGCCCACATCGGCCTCTTCCAACCCAGATTGACCCAACTCAACTTGACCCTAACCCAAACAATACCAACACCTAAAAAGGCTCGATCGCAAAATACCCTAATTTTAGGATCGAGCCGAGTCGGGTTGGGCTAGTGAGGATTTTTTTTTTTTTTACACCCTTAAGTACATCTATAACAAATTTATCATCTGTCAATTTTCGTTAAATTAGATTAATTTTACAAAAAATTACAAATTAGTACACCTTTGTTAAACGAAAGTACAAAATTCCAAACTGGTATATCTATCAACTGTCATATGTCGTCCAATTTAACAATTTAATAGTAAAATTTAATAAAAACTAATCGAAATTAAATTTGTTATAGATGTATCAATTTGGAGATTTTCATATCATTAATCCTATTTTATTATTGATTAAAAATCAATTAGCACAAACAATTTAATTTTAATCGTTGGATCACTGTTTTCAAAGAGAAAAATGAAAAATCGGGCCCGACCCCAAATGGGTCTGAACATTGATGTCACCTCAGTCTCATCCGCGACTACAAGAATGTGAAACATAAGGTTGGTTTCATCTCCCATTCAAAGGAAAATCGAATAAATATTATGACCTCTCCAAAATCACTTTTTCCATGATAATAAATATTATTAAAACGTAAAAATTGGACTTGAAAACTGTTTTGCTTCAGCCGATGCACATTACCTAAAGGACGTACTTGTAAATTCTGTTATTATGAAATTTTCCAAAAGTTGATTATGTCATGCACGTTGCAGCACTATGAATTCATAATTTAATTTCCGTGAATTGTTACTATATCTTCAAATATGATGTAAAAGTCTTCCTAAACTACTTATCGAGTACAAGATTTTATAAGTATTAAAAACAGTAGATTTAGGAAGATTTCTCTGTTAGTACAAGAAACAAAGTATCTCTCCTCCTAAATCTTCATAAATCGAAATTATGTAAGTTCTAGCATTGGCCCCAAATACGAGGGGCGATCATTGGTTCGCTTTTCTTTTTTTTTGGAATGAAACGCATGCACACCGTTATGCAGGCTCAAGGTGGTCGACTATGGACAAAGCCATGTTTGGGCTAACGAGATAAAGTGCCACTCTTCATTCTAGGAATGATCGGGTTCCTTGAAGATTTTCGAACGTCGGGAGATGATTGAAACGTGCCGCAAATTGAATTTCTTGATTACAACATTTTAGGGCGGTCTTTGGCAAGGTTGCATTAGCATGAAAACTCACGTGCGCACGCATCAGGAGTGATCGCATTCCTTGACATTTTTCTAACATCAGAAGATGATTGAAATATGTCGCGAGTTGAACTTCTTGATTGGCTCATTTTGGAACGGTCTTTGACAGGGTCATATGCGTTTACGGCTCGAAGACGTTTATAATGGGTAACATGCAGTTGAACAGTGAAATGAAGTACCCTTCGTTAACGAGATAAAGTGCCACTCTTCATTCTAGGAATGATCGGGTTCCTTGAAGATTTTCGAACGTCGGGAGATGATTGAAACGTGCCGCAAATTGAATTTCTTGATTACAACATTTTAGGGCGGTCTTTGGCAAGGTTGCATTAGCATGAAAACTCACGTGCGCACGCATCAGGAGTGATCGCATTCCTTGACATTTTTCTAACATAAGAAGATTATTGAAATATGTCGCGAGTTGAACTTCTTGATTGGCTCATTTTGGAACGGTCTTTGACAGGGTCATATGCGTTTACGGCTCGAAGACGTTTATAATGGGTAACATGCAGTTGAACAGTGAAATGAAGTACCCTTCGTTAAGTCAATTGAACAGGTTTTTACCCGAGAAATCAAAGGCGACTATGATTGTCCGTTCGAACATGGACCTCGATGTGGGGCGGTAACTCTAAATGGGATTCATAGGACCGGATAAGTGGCCCAAAGGGATTGGACAATGTGCCTTTCATCATTCTTGATGTGATCAATTAATCCAATAGGTGTTGACACCTCAAACTTTGTCCTCCCATTTTCAAAAAAGCCATGATGTTTGATCACGGGTCGGCCCAGGAGCTAACCAAAAGTTGATTGACAAGCTATAAGACTCAAAATACCTTTTAAACCTTAACAATAGGTTTTAATCATCAAAACGAATCTTTTGACAATCATATTGCCACTCAAATTCGACAATCAACTTTTGACCCGTCTGCACCGATTATTATTTTTCTTAGTATTGTGAATGTTGTGATTTCCCAACGCCGATTAGGAACCTCAAAACTACGGACCACAAGAATCACAACACAAGGGCTGAAACATTGTTGGGTGGGGAAGTAATCACCGGTCAGTCAAACTTCGCTCAAACTTTTCGATACCTTAAAAAAGGTCTCAAAGCCTAAAACTGTACCTAGAGATTTTGGGATGATATAAACTTTTTAGACCCCTAAGTTATGTTAAATAATGGTTTTTGAAAATGATAACTCATTGAACAACGCCTAACTTATAAACCCAAGTCTTGGGTTCCAATATGAGTTGAAATCTCATATTCGTGATTTCACGATTTCACTTGGTAATATTAGGCTTGTGGAAAAGCTCTTAACGCGAGCGTTCTAAAGATGCAAACATCACCAATCATACGTCGGATGGAAAAGATATATGGGCCCGAAAAAAGCAAGCCTCGAGTCAAGGAGCGCCTACCTTATTTCAATGAGGCTGTCTCATCTCGAGATAGCTCAAAATGCTTACACACCCCTAGTTGCTAGCTTGTACTAAAATCGCACGAAAAACATTTTTCAAAAATTTCACTTTCAAAACTTGACTTTACATAAATTTCAAAAAAATTCAATTTGCAAATTCGATTTCAACTTCTAAGTCATTCGATCATATCTTATTTTGTGTCACATCTTGCATAGCATTTTTTTCAAGATAAATATTTACACACAATTGATCAGCCGATGTGCAAAGTTTTGTGATCTTTTTGCCTGATTGCGTATCAGCCAAAATTTTGATTTTCAAACTCTTTTAAGGAAATTCCACAACAAGTGCAAACTACGATTTAAACAAAAAGTTGTTGTACTGAAAGGCTGTTGTGGGATGCTAGGTCCGTCAAATAACCAAAGCCCTGGACTCAACCTTTGGTTAGCGAACTTGGACCAGTCACCTTGTGCATACTAACTATGTAAAATATTTTCTACATAATTCTTTAGGCATTCTAAGTGTAAAATGGACCTAGGTTAAATAAATTGATTGGTGGGACTTCTCTTGGCTTTTCAATTTGTATTTCAGATACGGTAGCCAGCTCCTACCTAGAATTTTGCAAAGCCTTAAAAATTGGGGTCGCTACAGACTGCCAATCTCCGGTTGGCAAAATTTGAGGTGCCGCAATAGGATGTTAAGCCAAGTTTGATTAAGCAACCATTTCGGTGGATTTGTGCAAGTGTGCAAATGACATAGAAAGAGATAGGGACAGGCTGCGGCCGAGCCTCACTCTGCGCGCCGCTGTCCACTGTCGGCGCCTTGCCTGCCGCTGCTCCCCTGCTGCTGCCCACGGCTGCATGACGAGCATCGAGGTCGCTGCTCCTCCATCGCCCGCGTCGTTGCACCGCTGCAATCCCCCACGAGGCAACGACCTGCTGCCTCCTTTGGCTCGACAACGAAGCCGCCAGACCTGAACCCCACGACGACGCTGCCGCTGTTTGTCAACCATCTATTCTGCCGCTCCGCAATTCGCCGCCATGGTTGACCTCTTTCCCGACTTCCATGAGTTTCAAACTTGAATTTTATGGCTGTAAATGCATGGTTCTCTCTTCGGCAGTTCTCTTCTTTTTGCTCAACCATGCATTTATAACCATAAACAGAAAGGATAGTCCAAATATTGAAATATCATAAGAAATCAGAAGGAAAAGTGGAAACTTTTTGCTCGACTTTCCCACTTGAGCAAGTGTGATGTTCATGGTCAATAAAATAAAATAGAAATAATATAGACATTGGTCATATCAAAATATGATAAGAATCAAAGAGGGTAAATGGGAAGTTTTTTTTTTTTTTTTTTTTTTTTTTTTTTTTTTTTTTTTCAGTTGCAGTAAATAGAAACTTACAAAAAGAAGAGAACTGAACTCCATGCTCACCTGAGTCAAAAAAAAAAAAAAAAAAAACTCCATGCTCACCAAAATTGTGAAAACCTCAAACCAAGTTTTATCCCCTGCAGGACTATGGTGTGTTAATTCCGGTGATCAACGGCATCATCCAAGAGAAGCCAAGCGCCAAACCCACACGGGTCTCCACAGCACACAAGAAAATAAGTTTCCACAAGCAGATGCCTCGCAAATCTGACCCATTAAAAAATAGAACGGAAACAGAGACGAGAGAAAAGACCCTTCTTCTCCCAAGAGGATTTCGCGCAAGAGTGAATGAAATGGGAAAAGAGAGAGAGAGAGGAACAGAGGAAGGATGACGACTGGGTTGTAATAGGAAGGAGATGCTTGTAACGGTCATCTTTTTGTTCTTTTGTTGGTCGAAGCAACGGTCGTCTTTTTGACAAGGAGTATTTTGAATTTTTTAGTTCAAAATACAAGTCATATACCTCCCAAATATTGTTTTTGTAAACTATATATGATACGTTGTTATATTAAACTCATTTCTCTAACATTATTATATTAGAAAAATTAATATTATATTATAGTTTTAATTGACATTACTTTTTCATGTGAAATTAGTTGCCTCTTTCTAAAGAGACTTTTTGAGAAATTCATATATTTTTATAACTTTACCAATCAAATAATTAGTAACACCTTTACTTATTCTTTTATTATAACATAAATTTATTGTTATTATAATATACTTTTAAATTAAAATAAATAATACTTGTTATGTTAACTCGAAGCTTTTCTTATTATACATTACATTTGATGTTGGGTAAAAAGAAATTTATCTAGAAATTGGTGAATTTTCTATACCAAAAAATAGCAAACGGCTATGAAAAATTTAGGCTAAGCAAACTCACTTGTCTTATTTCAACTAGAGATCCTACATCAAACTTCAAACCCTTGAAGCAAAGTGAAGCTTGTCCTTAGACACCCTATCATAAAAACATGACCAAAATGATTAGGAGTGAACCATATACATGCACATGGAGAATGACAAGGTATGATAATGGAGAATGAATATTTCTTGAATAATGAATTTTTCATTTTATCCCCATCAATATCATTTACTTCATGATGTAACAAAGATTTGAATCATATCATAAGGAGACATCACGATCGAACATTTCTTGAACAATGAATGTTTCTTGACACATTCGATAGCCATTCAATTCATGATGTAATAAAATTCTCAGTCATATTATAAGCAAACAACACAAATATTAGAACAACTCATATATGCATAAGGGGGTAAAAGATTAACATCTAAATCAATCAACAACATCAAATCTCATCTAATTTAAGCACAACATATAACCAGACAACACTTCTTCAATTAAGCCAAATTTACCACACTAAATTCAAATAGACTTTCACCAAGTCAATACATACACAAAATATTACTAATAGGTCCTAGCATAACAGTCATAGTACCGAGCAAATGAAAAGTTCTTCATCCAATCCCACAGAGAAAGACTCTGATCTGCAAAAGCACAGACAAGCTATCATCTTAAACATTCAAAAGAGCCATCCAAAATCAGTTAACGGAAGGAATAAATCAAAACTCAGAGGTCACAGACGAGCTATCATCTTACAACATTCATAAGAGCCATCCAAAATCACTTAACAGAAGGAATAAATCAAAAGTCAGAGGTGCCAGACTAAGATTTTCCAAGTGTCTGTTGTAAGAGCACCATGATGAACAAAACCTACACAAACTATCTGCATGATTTACAAGCAATCCAATCAGTGACTGCAGTTCACATGAGATAAGAATGAAGAGAAGCGAGCCAGAACTAATGTGGACCTCATGCTTTCCAGACTCCTAAACAATTCCTGCAACCAAAGAAAGTCTATAATTATCGACCTTCCAAAACCAACTGAACTCAGATAAAAGTGCCAAAGAATTAAGATCTTGTCCAAGAAAATCATTCCTCCAACATCCAGCCAGAAAAAACCATCACGGATTGAAGGACACTCCACACTGAAGTTAATTCTGACCTACAAAAGAAAGAAAAACTGAATGTTGAAGGGACTAGAATCAATTCGAACCATTCGCCATCCGAACTCAACCTTTTAGAAAAGGCAATAGATCATCACTTAATTTGGTTTGAAGAACTACCAAATATCTTGTTTATTTCTCTGTTTTGTCATTTCATCTAACGTAAACCATCCACACGTATATAAACAAAGCATGAAAATTAAAGTGGTTTGGCCAGCGTGACCTTCACCCACAGATCAAAAAAAGATCACATAATCATCATGAAGCGAGAATTACAATATGGCTGCCGCCTAGATGCCAAAAACAAGTCTATTGCCCCCTTGGCAACACATCTCCCACAATCTCAAGGCATCCATCACTACTTGAGCAGCAACAAAACGATCTGCTTCTTCTCTTTTCTGGCCACAGCACAATAAAGGCCTGATAACTCTTACCTTCTGGATGTTTTGGTGGCGTAACTACGCCAAAAGAAAACAGAAATTTTCAAAAAGAGCAGACAATTTTAAACCACAGATAGGATTTGCTCTGCAACATATATTGTTCTTTGAATCAGACAACTTGGATTCTCTCTAGCCAACCTATTCGCATTAGCGCTCTAATAAATTCAATAGCCACACCATTGTTGAGAATAGCCTTCATCGCTGCAATTCCCACCTTTTCTAAGGTGGGCACTGTAGTTGCGTAATCTGCACAAAAATTTCTTTTGCCGTAGAAACTCCTTTTCAAATTTAAAAAAAAAAAAAAAAAAAAAAATCTTGACACTGGAAGTATGATCCAAAATAAGAATTACAGCACATAAGCTAGTACAGAGGACATGCGTCATTCTAAATCCCACCTCTGCTAAGTCAAGTGAACTAACCCGTCCAAATCTTAGCAACACGGATATGCAGAAAGTTTGTGAACAGTTCAGCAATGTTGGATTGACAATACCATGTTGCAGTTAAGCCCACTTACAACACCATATATATAATTCTATTATCAACAATGCTCGAAATTTGTCAGCAATGATGAAGAAACAAAGGAGCTGAGAACACACAACGCACAGAGAGAGTCAGCAAGACAGCTCGGAGATAAGGGACGTGCAAATAAAAAGTCCGAGTTTCTTCAAATAAACAGAGTCAGAATTAGCAGGAAAACCCTCTTCTCCCACTTTGTCATCCAATGAAAGAGATGATTGCACAGAGAGAAAGTCAGAACTATGTTCAGACTTCAAATTAGAATGAGGGATTCTGAAAGAAGTCAAATACAGACATCAAACTTCCACTGATAGCTCCATCATCATAATCATATGTCCTAAAGATGTTTCAAAATCTGAAGTAAATCTCAAGATGGTAAAACTTTCAATATTAATATTATTACGAGCCCCTTTTATTAGACAACTTCACTAACATGCCTTACATTCTGATCCTTTCTAAGGCTTTTTGTTAGAACTTTCAATATTGCTTTCTTCATACATTTCCATTATCAAGCAGTCATTATTCCTTGTTCCTTGAGGTTCTTCTCCATATGGATTTTCTTGAAGAGCATGCCTTTCGACTAGGAAAAGAGCAGTATCTATGGAAATATGGTCACCTAAGGTGCAGTGCCTTTTACCATTTCTCATGACTGTTGAATACTGATGTCAACTGCATAATCTTTTCCCAGGATAGGATACTAGTGTCTTGAGAAATGTTTTTAATCTGAATGTATGTCTCTTGGTGGGTGCCTGCTGTCCAAATAACGATGCCAATGACTGTGATATGGTGGATTCTACTTGATCAAACCAAATGCTGCCTACAATTGCTCCATCTTGGCTAAGTAAATATTTTTCACCACATCCTCTAGTTTGTCCTTTTTGATGATTATTGTTGCCTCAATGCTGTGATCTCAATGGTGTAATCAGTAAATGTGCTACATCAGTAGCATACATGAATCAATAGTCATGTTTTATCTGCATGGCCTTTTCCTTTGAAATTCTATTTAATCAATGGAACTGCAATCACTGTTGGTATAGCTTGTAAATCATGCAGATAATTTGTGTAGGTTTTATTCATCATGGTGCTCTTCCAATAGATACTTGGAAAATCCCGGTGTTGGTTGGCACTCCTGACTTTTGATTTATTTCTTCTTCAACTGATTTTTGGATGGCTCTTTTGAATGTTGTAAGATGATAGCTCTTCTGAGCTTTGGCAGATTAGAGCCTTTCTCTATGGGATTGGATGAAGAACTTTTCATTGGCTTGGTACTATGACGGTATGCTTTCTATTAATGATGTCTTACCTTCTTTCTCATTCATGGAACTTTTGTGAATATTATTCTTTAACTGAATTTTTGCTTTTGACATACTTAGGCGCACATTTGCACAAAAATACATTTCTTCTGTATGTATTGACTTGGTGTAAGTCTATTTGAATTTAGTGGTAAATTTGGCTTAACTGAAGAAATTTCGTCTGGTTATTTATTGTGCTTAAATTAGATAAGATTTGCTGTTGCAAATGTATTGTTCTGGCTATTTATTGTGCTTAAATACATTTCTTGCATATGTATTGCTCTGGCTAGATTGTAATTTTTTACGCTGAGGTAGTATGCTGGTGTGACCTACTGCCATTTTTTCCTTTATATTATTTAGAACCGTGCAGGATAGGGTTTTTTTTCCCTCCCAAACTTATTAGTTTTTCACACTGATTTTTGCATTTACCTGAGTTGGGGAATCTTTTACTAAATGTTGTGATATGTAGTGTTTTTCACTTATAGTTGATATTGTTTGATGAGTGATCTCTTCATCATCTAAGGATGATAAATACAATAAAACTGGTCAGTTTGCATTGAATAATGTTTTTAGGCTTCTTGGAGGAGTGATGACCCTGTTTTGCAGTCCTGTTTGGTTGAGTTCTTGCGTAGTCTTTGATCACTTCTTCAGGATGGGTTATGGACTGAAAATGCGGAGATTTCTAGGCATTTTCTATCTTTGATTGAAATTCATCTTGGAGAAGTGGTGACCTTTCATTGCACTCCTGTTCATCTTGGAGGAGATTTCCTGCGTAGTCTTTGATCACTTTCGTCTGGTTATATATTGTGCTTAAATTAGATGAGATATGATGTTGCATATATATTGTTCTGGCTATTTAATGTGCTTAACTACATTTCTTGCATATGTATTGTTTTGGCTAGATGATAATTTTTTACACTCAGGTAGTATGCAGGCGTGACCTACTGCCACTTTTTCCTCTATATTATTTAGAACTGTGCAGGATAGGTTTTTTTTCCCAAACTTATTTGTTTTTCACTCTGTTTTTTGCATTTACTTGAGTACTTTTGCCCAATCTTTTACTAAATGTTGCAATATCTAGTGTTTTTTACTTATGGTTGATGTTGTTTGATGAGTGGTCTCTTCACGAGATAAACTACAATTGAATTGTGGGTCCAATGCTTTGGGTGCGTTTGAATTGTGTTTCCAACCTTAGTTGTTGCTTTCTTGGTCATTCGGTGGCACACATTGCTGGGAGTTTGACGATGTGGACTAGGGATCGGGGCTGACTATGTTCCTTATCTCTATCAGATTGTTCTACCTAACACTTGTGACATGGGATATTGATTGCACTATTCACGAATATTATGGCAGATCAGATTATCCATGTCTACTTTCAAATTGTTTGGTTCACTCTGTAATCACTATCTCAGGGAGCTCTCTCTTCTGGATGCTCTTATTTTAATCTTCTCCTGATCTAAATTTGCCTCACAGATGATTTTTATTTCTTGTTTATTGACATTGTGAATTACTTGGCCACAATTTTCCTCCATCGCTGCACATGGATTCTCCAATTACTCTCCAAAACTTGTCAAGCAGTACCAAGTTCTCCTCAGGAAGCTGGCATTGATAGACCTTCAATATATCTGCAAGAATCAAGAATGTGGGAATTTGGATGAAATGGATGATGGTTAGGATGTTTTTATCACCTTTTTCACGCGTACTCTTTGATTGAGATAGTATGTTGTTGTTTCTTTTGGCAGGTCGTATGATGTTTGAGCTATGCATAAGTTAGCTGATGTTGAATTTGAGGATAAACAGGTCTCAAGACCTCGCATAGGAACTCACGCTTCCTGCACAGGATGTGTGGAGCTATTCCTGTTTATTTTCAGTTTCTCACTTCATCGAGCAAATTTTTGCGATTAAATATATTAGGACAACTACGACAATTGTGATTGGCGGAATATAGATCAAGCATAATTGGGGAGATCTTGGGACAAACTATAACCGGGGGATGGTGACAGCAAATCCATCGTAAGTATGGTCCCTGGCAGATTTGAGGTTCCGTCTCTTTACATGATCTTGCATCTTCCTAGCTCCACTAGGTTAAAGTATTGTCAATAGTCTTATTTATTATTGAAATGATTTCAATTGACTCTCGATGATCCTGTTGCTGGTATACACGCCTTGGTGGAATTTTGACGTAGGCATTGTTCCTTCCTTAA